>OY856310.1:20000000-21222562 GCA_963693445.1 Agonopterix heracliana
TTAACTAGTTGTGAGTAAATTTTTGTTTAATCTACCTTGTGAATTAGATTTATAACAAAAAAAAAACAGTAAAGTCTACAAAATAAAATGGTTGCCTTAATGTTTTTTTATGAAACGTTATGAAATATTTCACCATAATATGAAGGGTAGTTAGGTTACGAAAGCTCAGCGGTGGAAATAGAGCTAAGGCAGGAATGTAACGCGTTTGAATCCCGTTCACCGTCATAAAGTTCAAAATCATTTCAATTCTATATTTATTTCATAGTTTGCTGGTATATCAAACATTTTAATTTCTCTAATTAACACTCTTAACATTTTCGTTGATAAAGTGCGGTACAATCTTTGGTTTAAAAACGTCAAAAAACTAAACCGAACATGTTTACAATGTACTTATCCTAACGATTGTGACAAATAAAATACCTATAGTTAGATATTAACATAGCATATTTATGTAACAAGAATACATACAGATTTATATGTAAGTACGTAGATATAATACTATACAGTTGTTTTTATACACTGGTTAAACGTATTTACAAACAGGACAAATACTTTAGGTATAGATCGCGTAATACATCGAGGCTGGTCTGATGATAGCGTTACTGCAATGCAATATAGGCCGGGAGAATGCCATTGATAATAAAGAGTTAAGTCACCCCTTTAAATATTACCATGGTATTATATTAATCCAATTTTATTTAATTGATGCTCTTCCGGAGGTAGAGTAACACACTTTATTAACTGCAGTAACGTTAGTTTCAAAACGATCAAGATGTTTGACGTGATCTTTGATCTGAGCTAAAAATACTTCACGAACGTTAATTTTGCTGGCCAAGATAATTGCATAGACATATTACTCTAGCGATAGACAAGCTCGTTCAAACAAACAACATGTCACACAAAACAACACAAAATGACACATTGCGGTCTGTCATTGCCATAGTGACGAAGTGAACTCGGGAACATCAATCAGGTGCGTACACCTCGTTCAAGTGGAACATGTTGCTTCTATGGAAGGGCAAGTCTATCGCTAGAGTTTAAGTCTATGGATAATTGTAAGCTTCAGTTACATACAGTTTTACAAGACACTGAAGGTAACATTGATAAGCTAGGAGATAATTAGGATCACGCCAAAGTATAACAATTTTATATAACATGGACTAATCAACTACTTTTTAGAAGCAAAGAAGTTCAGATGGTAAGGATTACAATAAATATATTTTTGCCTTGTTTATATAAAAGCAACATCTTTAATTTACTGGTCCATGTTCCAAAAGTTTTAGAAAATATTCAGAATTTCATGGCATCTTACTTTCACGATAGCGAACACAAACTAAAGGTTAGCTATACAAAATCTCGTTGTAACTTTGAATATATTTCATAATTAGTTTTATTCAAATTAAAATAAGCCAATATTATAATTTCATAGCCAACGAAACGAATATAATTATACTTAGAATAATTCCATAAATTCATTAAAGATAAACATATTAACAACTATTAGAAGTATCAGATCCCTACTCCAGCTCGAAATATACATAGATATAGCTACCTAACACCTATAGAATTAATAATACTAATACATAATTTTTCTTTATGATTACACAAGTTTTAACAATTTCATCAAATTGAATAATTACTTTATTATTAAATAAATGATACGCATTAAAAGGCAAGTAAGACTAACAAGCAAATAATACATACAAAAGTAGCAGTCCCATGCTACAAAATTAATAGGTACCTAATAAAAATGGGTTGCGTTGAAGATAACATTAGATATTTTATTTTTGATATAAAAGATTACACAAATGCTACGTCCTACAGATGTTTAAAATTTATATCTATTGATTTGAATGGAATGTAGGTACAAATAAATGAAAAAAACAATTGACGATCTGTGACGTGTGGCGCTGAAAAGTTCAGATTTCTGCAATGCAGTGGGTACTTATGGTATGTTCTACTTATCCACAAAAATGTACATAGATATATCTGCATTGACTGTGCACCACTCTGCAAGCTTTTAACACTATAATAAACAATTTCCAAGAAATATTGAAATTAAAAGTGTTTTCGTTCATTTCTGACAACTTTGGGTACATCATTAAGTACCTAGGTCATTTTATTTTCGTCGAAAAATTTTATGTTCTTGCGTGCACTTAAATGATTGGTAGCAACGTTTGTGAACACCCCAACGCATGTGGCGGATGGTTGGTGAGTATTGTATGTGTCTGTATGTAATGTCCAACATTTTCAAAATTGATCATAAGCCCTACCCTAATAGTGAAGATATTTGGGTGTCAGTCCACAACATTTGTAGCAAATGTCAACATTTTACTAAGCTTGAATTACTTTTAAAATATTACGAATCCACTTGTATGTTGCAACATTTACGAAAAGAATTGAAAATTTTATTAACTTCAACGATCATGACGATTCAGATTTGTTTGAAATCTATTAATTTCAGGAGCTATTAATTGAGCTTTAATCCCAAAGTTATCAGAAACGAGACACGTAAATAAAATCGTCCAAGAAATTGATTGAACACCTTAAGACTGAATATCGTTTACTCGTCACAGAACTACAAGAAATATTCTCGTTTGCAATCGTAGTGTAATTTGAATCTAGAACAATTCCAATCTCAACCTAAGTGATATTTTCTTAAGCAGGGACATTCGTTCAAAAGTGATCAACCACAGCCTCGGCCGGTATATAACAAGCGGTGAAGGTATTAACAGTTACAGTTGGTGGTGCTGCTGCTTTGTGGCTGCTCTGTAAGGCGCTGCCCGCGCGCACCCCCGGCTAGCATGGCGGGCTCCGAGTCCAGGCTCTCTGACATCTTGTCGCAGATTATATCGACCAGTCGCTCGAACACTGCCTGTAAGTGGAGGTGATAATATGATATGACTATACCGTTTTAAGCATGATTCCTTAGCTTAAGGATTATCATTCGAAGCATTTTTCAGAAACAATCTAGAAACTAATCTCTATGTTTGTATGTTGTCAGATTATCGTTAAAATATACAGTTTCAATGCTAGGATAATTTAAAATGTTTATGAAAATCTTTGAGACACTGACTATAGCTACATTTTATGGAAAATCTGACAACATACAAGCAAGAGATAAGTTTATTAATTGTTTCTGAAAAAAATCATTGATTTTCATTAGTTCGTATTGAAAATATAACCAGGCTTCGTTTGTATGGAGCGCACTCCTAATAAGATCCTCATATTTCGGACACTGTCATTTTATTTTATTTATTTGGCACAGTAACAAAGTACAAACTGATACAAGTCATACAGATAATCAAGTACCTATTCTTATCCCAATTGAAGTACCAGAATCTTGTCCTTACTTGTAAATGCTGACTTTGTAAGGATGAAGAATGCAAAATAGTACAAGTTGTTGTTATATTAACACAAAAAGGTTTTAGGTGTACAATGTGCAAATGAGTAGCATCTGAAATTAATCATTTCGACTTCTCATACCAAACTGAACTAAAAACATGTAATAACTTTGGTTTTCCATCGATTTTTTTCAAGGAAGCTTGTTAACAGGAAAGTAAGCGTGACGGGAAAATGAGAACGTCTTTATTAACTAAGACTATCATCCTTCCAAGTTCCTTCATTTAACGACTAGAAGAACGGGACCAGAATAAATTATCTAAAAAGCAATATCACACAGAATTACATCGTTCATTCTTCGAAAGTGTGACTTACTGGATTTGCTTGTAATAATAATGATTCCACGAAGATAATCAATGTAGGAGAGCGATATTTGAAACGGACACGTTTATAATCATGATCGAATGACGCATAATCTCCATAGTAATTTTTAAATTTTCTGCTGCTGATTTGACTTTCTAACAAAATACCTAGCCACAATTCAGACAGGTAATATTCAAAATCAGTGCTCTTCATAGAATACTACCTCAATAGTTCTAAATCGAGCTTTCCCAATTAGTAGTCAATTGAGAAGAGTGTAATAATAATTATGATGTACTAATTATGAAGATAAATAGGAATGCTAACAAAATAGTTATTTGTTGTGCGATCATAATTTAAGTTTTATTTGTAAGTTATAATGATTAAAGACAAATAGAGTTATTATTCGTATTTTATGAGTATTTATTATAATTCATTACAATGCCGGTTAATTATGCCGTCATGTTCATAAGTCTATACTTCATGAATTTCTAGATGGACACCAATTTCAAAATCTTAATAGTGGTATGTAGAACTATATATCTGTACTATACCTTTCTGTGATAGGATAAAGATGAAGATAAGATAAAGATCATTTATTTGTAGAACATGAGTATTTGGTACAAGCAGAGGTTAGTAGGTTTTAAAAAAGTCCTTCATGCCTTGCCTTCCGGCGTACAAAAAAATACGATAGTAGAGACTATTGAACTGACCTTCCTTTTCGGGAAGAAAGTGTTCCTTCGAAGAATATCATGGCGTTGCTATGTCGAAAAAGAGGCTACCACCCTAATAATTATTATTAACTGGAATGGATTGGGAAGGATAGACCAATACAAAGCTATACAAATAAATCGCTAGAGCATTGTTTTTAGGTTTCAAGACGTGATAGTGACAAACTACTCACATCTATGTAAATTTCAACATTTTCGAATACGAAATTAGAACTTGTGAATTTATCATTTTTTTCATGTCACACTTGTCACCAATTATGATCACTTGTGCATTTTCCCTTGAATGAGTATTAAGTTGTATACCTACACCTTGTTGCCAAGGTTTTTCTTTACTCTGTGGTGATCAATGATTTGGCACAAAGGGGCCAGTAAGGATGGCAAAATGAGGAAAAAGATTATCTCTCGCAGTTGTGGGATACGGGCTTTAGATAACGCCTTTTACCTTAACATTGATGTTCTCCTTAGCGCTAGTTTCGTAGAACTCGACGCCAAGTTGTTCAGCCAGCTGCCTGCCACGCTCGGCGCTCACCACACGCTCCTCCTCCATGTCACACTTGTTGCCGACTAAGATCACTTGTGCATTGTCCCACGAGTACGTCTTTATTTGTGTCACCCTGTTGGTTTTATGAAATAGAAAATTATTAAAAATGGAAACGAACCAGAATTTAAATTCAAAGCTTGACTAAAAACTTTTCATGAGAGCGCTACATTTAAGTTTTATGTGTCAATTAAATCGGATTTATAACAAAAATATGCCTTGTTATTATTTTGTACAGTCAAGAGCACATCAAGCTTTACACTTTGCACATCTGAGGGTCTACCATGAGTTTTCACTGTATTTTACTACTGTAGTTACGTCGCCAATTCGTATGACAGAAATTAGTTCTCAACGTAACCACTAGGAGCGCTGTACGAAATTCAATACAAAATTGGTGACGTAACTACAGTAGTAAAATACGGTAAAAACTCATGGTAGACGTACAGGTTATAATGTAACCATTGGACTACTTGATTAGTTCATGTCAAGCTTCACTTGCTCTTGACTGTAGCTATTGTTTTTACTCGTTGTTTTTCTCTGACTTTAATATGAATCAGGAGTACGATTTTTGACGTCCAAATCAAGCAGTAGAAATATGCATAATCTCCATAGTAATTTTGAAATTTTCTACTGCTGATTTCAACGTATGACTTTCAAAAATACCACTCCTGTTCGTTGTTCGTCTGGAATCACAATCAACGACACTTTTTGATTTCTAATATTTTCAATGAGTTGTTATTGGGCTTTCTCGTGGCTTGAATGGTTCGACGAAGACTAACCAAGGCTTTCTTTAAGTAGACTATTAATTTATCTGTTGACTTACCAGTCTTGAACACTGTTGAAACTTTCCTCATTGGTTATGTCGTACATTAGTATGAAGCCCATAGCTCCTCTGTAGTACGCTGTCGTGATGGTACGGTACCGCTCCTGTCCTGCGGTATCCTGAAATATTTACAAAAAGACCTTTTAAGATAATGTTACCTTACTTTGTCCAAGTCTGCAGGCCGTCCAAGAAATTGCATCATCATCATCATCATCAGCCTATCATCGTCCACTGCTGAACATAGGCCTCTCCCAAGGCGCGCCACAAAACTCTGTCCTTGGCCTTCCTCTTACAGTCGCACCCCGCTACTTTTTTTTAGGTCGTCTGTCCAGCGGGCAGCAGGGCGTCCCACACTACGCCTACCAGTTCGCGGTCTCCACTCTAGAACTCTGACACCCCATCGGTTGTCAGTTCTTCGGCAGATATGACCAGCCCATTGCCACTTCAGCTTGCTAATTGCTGAGCTATGTCAGCCACTTTAGTTCTGAAGAAATTGCATGCAATAAAAATATTATTCAAACTTCTACATTCCAGTAACCGAAAATCGCACAATTATTATTGTCAGCCAGTAGAAAAGTAATTAGAAGAAGAATCTTCAAGTGCATAATTTTAATGTGATTCCATCAAATAGTTAATGTAAAAATTCATAGCGTTCGCTCACGTCTGTGAGTCACGTTAGTCTAGTTCACAGACCTAATTATTATGCAAACTTTTTTTAAAATGTTTACTTTTTTAGTACAAAACATCAGTACAATATTATAGTTGCCTTACTTTTAAATCTAAGTATAATCGTGGCTTTTTAATCATTTGTTCTAATGTTCGCCACCTATAGGGATTATTTTTAATCAAACACGTTTATTTATAACGTTTTTTAAAGTTTATTATAATTTTGACACATATACTCAGTTGCAGAAACGCTCACTAGAATTAATTCTCCATTAAATCTCTTGCTGTCACTTTTTGTCTTGTTCACGTAGTAAAAGCTAGCAAGAGATTTAATGGAGGATTTACTTTAATCAGCGTTTCTGCAACTGAGTATTAGTTATTCGGGTTGTTATAATTTAGCTATCAATATAAGCTCTGACCTTAGATCAAAATAAAATTAATGGATAGGCCTAAAGCGCGGTAAGTTGAAGCACACTACTGGTGCACTTGGTCCATACAAACTAGCGCCATTATCTGTCAAATCTAGGGCACTTGCATACAAATTTGAAGTAAACCTTTCATTTGTTTTTCCTCATTTTTCTGGTTTGAAATGTTCGCGTAAGGCCTCCATTAATTTTATTTTGATCTAAGGCTCTGAAATTATTTTTTAAAAATCGATTCTTATTTTTGATGTGCACAATTAGCTTCGAATTTTAGAGTAAAAATCAAATAAAAATTAAGGACCAGATGAAAAGTATAAATGGTTCAACTCTTACCCATATTTGTAGTTTGACGCGTTTATCGTGACGGAACACTGTCTTCACCTTAAAGTCGATGCCGACGGTGGACACGAAGGCTGAAGTGAACGAATCGTCCGCGTAACGAAACAGAAAACTGTAATAAATAAGACAAATTAAGTGCTATTTGTGGGTGTATACAGGGTGAAAGGGACAGCCCTCCGCAAACTGAAACGGTGAACTCAGACCATCAAACTGAACAACTTTCACTGCCTACCTCAGGAAACACGAAAAAAAATCAGCTGTCCCATACAAAACTGCCGTACCTACCCGACTCAAATGGATGGGAAAAGCGAAAAAAAATCTGCTGTCCCATTCAAAACTGCCGGAACTACCCGACTCAAATGTATGACAGCAGATTTTTTTCGCGTTTCCTGAGGTAGGCTCCATAGTGAAAGTTGTTCAGTTTGATGGTCTGAGTTCACTGTTTCAGTTTGCGGAGGACTGTCCCTTACACCCTGTAAGTACATACTGTTGTAGCTATATTGTGTAACAGTAACATTAGCTCCTGTTGGTTGTTGTTCTATGTTGTGTGGACTTCGAAATTATTAATTACTAGTGTTTTCCCGCGACTTCGTCCGCACAAATTATATACCAGATTTTAAGTCAGATCATAAGCTATCAAACAAAAAAGTTTCATCAAAATCGGTTCGGTAGTTTTTGCGTGATGTGCGAACAAACAAACAAACTAACAATTTTGTCATAGATGGCGCTGCACGTTTTTAAATCGCGCTATCGAATGTTATTTGAATTTATATGAAGAGAACCGCTACTTTTTTATTCCTCATGATTTTACGGTTTTATAATAGTTAAGATGTCAAAGATTTAAAATAATTTATATAAATATAATTTATTTCTCACTGAGATAATAATTAAAATACCTGAGTGAAAAATAAAAAAAGTTATCATTATATAACTTAAATTGTATTTTTTACTAGCAACGTGGGATTATAGAATTAATAGCCTGTTCACCCACTTTGCAATGGCCTAATAAAGAAAATGCCATTAATAAATATGTATACGCTCTAATTTTGGCAGAGTATTATAAACTTTGCTCAAACTTTCATAATTCTGATATGGGCATAAGTCTAGTAAGTATATAGTTATTTTGATTACACTACGTAGAGGTCATTGTGATGTATCCCATAATTATAAGGGAGGTCCATTAGCAGTGGACTTGTTGGTGATTGATGATTCTAAACCTAATTGTACACAATTCAATCTGGTGTTTCCTCCTCTTTCACACGTAACTCATCCAACTAATTGAGTACCTACCACATGATTTATTAAAGCCTGTAGCATAAATACAAGAGGAACTTTTTAGTAGGCTAGTTAATTATTTGAAATCTTACCTTGTTTTTCCTACAGAACTGTTTCCAATGATGAGAAGCTTGAACATGTAATCGAAGTTTTGGTCCGCCGCATCCTTCGTTTGCCATTTTGTATCTCCGGTCATCTGTGGAAACATTTTACTAGTTATATTCTTTCTTTTTAGTGTTTTGTACCAAAATTGGAAAAACGGAACACTACGAATCACCACGGTGTCTGTCCGCCCGTCAAAATGATCTTCAGTTACTATGTGGCCAAATACTAAGTAAGTGTCAATTTATAGTGGTGGTATTCAACGACCCATTTTAAACAACTGATAGTACGGAACACTAATTGCCCGAGTCTCGACTCGCACTTGGCCGGTTTTTTTTTTCTGAATCTGTTGAGTATAGCAAGAACTATAGCACATGCTATGCTATACATACAATTATGCGCAGCAGATAATCAATTGTACAGCTTGGCAAAAAAGTCGTGATAAAAAATAAGGGCGCTGCCTCCACGCAAGAACGTCAAAATCACGCATAACCTGGCAACACCACCATACTAAAATTTTAGTTCCACCTGTCACCACGATCATGACTTTTTTGCCAAGCTATACCTATTCAATTTTGTGTAAGAATTCCTACAGCGTCTCTATGGTTCGTAAATGGAACTAAAATTATCAAATTCAAACGCTTCTTCAATAAATCAACCATAAAATAATAAAAAAAAATCAAACAATAAAGAATTAAAAAAATAACAGTCTTCTTTTTATTGGGGAGATGATAATTCGCTAGAATACTAGTTGCACTTCAGCATGGTAATGTGAATAAGTGATACATGTAGTACTATTGTATGTACCTTGATTATTTGTATGTACCTTTTAAACTTTATATCAGAAACTTCATAAGTTTGTATAGATTTATAGTTCCAGTTTTCTAACAATTTACTTTTTTAAGTACCTATCTAACTAAGTAAGTAAATCTTTGTATTTAATGTATAAGTCGTACCTACCTACTACCTACTTGTCATCTGATTGATGCAACTTTACTGTTCTTGTTGCACTCCCGGATAAACCATAAATAAATAAATTAAAAACAAATTTAAAGTTCAGGTATTTACGGTACTTGATTTCTACCATAAGGTACAAACTATACAGTGCAAACTATGGATTTACTACAATCATGTACTCCTTCTATTGCTGTTATATTATTAATATTAATATCTATCAACCATCACACAATTTGTTTACAATCGTTTTCTAAGCCACACTTATTCAAAATATAAACTACTACCTCGTCTGCCAAACTGGTCTCATTATTAACAGTTTTGTCTTCAGAATCCATATTTATTAACAGTTTCACTAAAACACCATTGTCACCAAAGTCTAAACTGCCACTAAAATAATACCGCTAATGCAAAACATTCAACTATCAACAAGAGGGGTTGTATTAGCGAAATTCAACTTTATGACTTTGCATTAACATACAAATAAGCACATACGCTTTAACCCTTTAAGTATCAGCAGAATAGCTTATCACTTATTTTATAGTAAAAGGGAAAAATCGCATTTATTTTGTGTGAGATAAGGAATATTTTGGAATGTCAGTGGCATGGTATATTTGAAACGGTTACAGTTAAACTAAACTGTTAGAGATAATACATCGATTTCGTCACATCCTACGCGATATGAAAGTACGTAAGTACGTTAGAAAATTTGCATGTTTAAACAAAAGTACCTACCTAATTATTTTAGCAAACAGTAATGTGGGAGTTACGAGTAGTTGGAGCATTTTATAGAGTCAGATATTTTAATTAAATTGCTTTTCTCTATATTCTGGGAAATTTTATAAAAACGTTTAAACTCTACATAATTTTACTTAGGGCCTGTTTCACCACTTCTGGGTAAGTTCTTGTTAGCTTATCCGACAGATAGTTTGACATATTTTGTATAAAATTATGTCAAAATTCTGTCGGATAATCTAAAAAGAACTTATTCAGAAGTAGTGAAACAGGCCCTCACTCTAAAAAAAAAATAAACGATAAAAAGTTGTAGATACAGTATTATAAGATGGAAAAATTCGTGACGGACCCTCCATTCCCCTGGGGGTAGGGTGGGACAAAACCATACCCCTATTATAGTAGTGATGTGACCATCATGTGTACCTGTTTGTACTTACACGTTTGAGCATTGAGACGTACCAGGAGCTCAAAAGTGTACAAGAGGTCATAAGGTACCGACCTTATGGAAGTTCGACCTCTTGTACACGTCTGCTCTCCTAGTACATCTGAATATTTAACATACGTCGTAGATAATTTAGTATTTAGATTAGTAGTATTTCAGATTGTTTTCTGGTTTCTTTCTGCATGGCTATTTTTGAACTCTACATTCCGTATACTAAAATGTCGAAAAACCATAATACCTACAGTTTTAGAACATGAATCATAATAATAACGTTAACTTTGACTTAAATCGAATTATGTAAAATTCTAGAATATTACGTGTCTACATTATTTATTCAAACCTTATTTATTATAATAATATAAGACAAAAGCGTAGGCGGACTGATCCTCTCCCATTCCTAGTCTCAGTTTGATCAAATAACAAAATGTGCGTAGGATGTTATGTAGTAGGTACCTACCAACTTAGCTACTTTACCTACGTCACGTATTTCTGCAATGTCATACAGATCTGCCATAGTTGATTCAATTAGTTATCTACAATAGATAAAATCTTATCTTATTATATTGTCAACAATTCGATTTTAAATTACTTACCATCATTTTTACATCATTCATTGTTTAATTAAATTAAGTTAATGATATTTTTTAATTACAAAATGAATTAACATTCATTGGTATTATTATTGCTATCAACAATTGTGTAATCTATAAGGTTTAACAAAATAGCTTAAACTATTTTAAGGGGACAACCATGAAACTATTTATTGAAATCAAGCTTAAGAAAAAGCAAACTTCTAATCTGCAACACGCTTCGTCAAAATGGCACAATGTCTATATCTGCAACATGCTTCGTCATCAGCAACACGCTTCGTCAAATTCTTAATCGTATATTCCAAATCTGCAACACGCTCCGTCAACACAAACACTAATTATTGCTATTAGGTAACATTGCATTGGAATCATGAAAGGTATTTAAATCATAACATTATATTCTATCTGCTGGTCATTCAAACAATGATTGTTATTTGTTTGGATAGCAATTTAATCGTTTATGTCTATAAATTATTGTATGTATTGTCACCACTGTCTTTCTTTCGTTTGATCTAATTTTACAAAAGCCTATTTCAACTCCACAATATGTGCACCTAAAATGACAATTAAAACTTTTCAAGTACGAATCTAAATCATTCAAACGAGAGTTACAACTTGAACTTTCTATAGATAGAAATAACATTGTAATCAAACGTAAACGTAATAATGAGTAATATTTTAAATCTTGATAAACAATTTACCGTAGCGAAAAATACTTAGCCTATGCAATTTACTGAACAAAATTGACAGGACCGGAAACAAAAGTTTGTGAAAAGCGGATGTTGGGGAACAATTACAAAAAGCTTACAAAGTGTATCTTTTTACATTCGTTTGGGTTTTTTAGGAGCCAGGAAACGATATCAATGTATGTCTATGGAGCCAGGCCAGTAATTTGAAGAACAGTTTGCTCGCTGACGAGCGAAATGTCAGTGAATTACCATTTTCAATGAACTGCTGAATGATCGAGCTTTGTAATGTATAACTTCCTCTTGATGATCTATTTGTGTTTTAGATGAAATCCCTTCTTCGAAGCACTACAAAGTATTGTATTCCACATTATTTCACTGCTGGGCAAAAACCTCTTCTTTTCTACTGGCAGTCCAACCAACTTATTCACCAAAAAAATGTTGATCAGTTTTAAACAGAACAAAACGTTTCCAATTTTACTTTCATTCTAACACGTCGATATTCGTGATAAAAAAATGATAGATACAAACCTTTTATCAGAATCCTACAGCAAACCGAAGGGGCTCTCGGGATATTTATTTTTTATCACCAAAATGGTTTTCAGCTCTGGGCTGTGCTGCACGCCGCGTATCGCTATCTCCCTTACATTCACTTGTAACAAGAGCGAACGACTGAGGTTTACGCGTTTATCGATTTCTTGTACCTATTTCGTACACCACACAACACCACGTCAAATACTTAGAATTCCCACAAAACTTTATTAAACACAGTGCATTCTTCTCTCAACTCTAGTCAAGTCGATTTGAAACATATAAATCGATAATCTGGTAATGTTATTTCGTAACACTGCACTCTTCAATATTTATCGACACAATTCGTATTAACAAATGTTATTAAAGGGTTGTCACTTTTGAATCTTTGTGCGTTATCTTTCAACAATAATATTTGACTAGTATAAAATTATAACACTCTAGGGATGAACAATTTCGCGGTCACAGCTGTTACGTCCTGCGAACTCCCTCTCATAGTGGCCAAGGAAGTGGGATGGAAATTCAAGATGGCTGAAGTTGCGCGCGCAGCCTGTCCGCGCATCCTGTCAAACTTGTCCTCGAAAAAATCCAGAATTTATTGCCAACTTAACTGACTTTGAAACGGCACAAAAAGTTTTTTAATCTGATGATTCAGTATTTAATATAAAATATGAAACAGTGATTACAATACTTGAAAAATCAGGTCCAATTTTAGAGTACCTATCGTGGCACCTAATCATTATACAACCTACGATAAAAATTAAAGCTTTGAATATTTTATGCATGTTTAACAACGGATCGACAAATAAATCGTTTGAGTTGTCGCTCTTTAAATCTAGACACTTCTAAGTGCCTGTTATATTCTCATTTTATATAACTGTGTGAAATCCACGGGACTCGAATGCTATTTTTGGATACAAGCGTAGCGTCTTGAAACCCGACTGCTTTTAGATTTATTTGCACCCTTATCTCTAGGACCATCAGCTCTTTTATTAGGAAAATTTAATTTCTCAAACTGAAATATGAGATGATCAAAGTTAAGAATGTTAAGAGTTACATTATTAGAATTAATTCCATCTTCTGTTTCGGAATAATTACATCTTTGACTTGACTCTCTGCTGTCATGGTTCAGTAATTCCAAATTACATAGAGCAGAAACAAGTAGTAGCTGGGCCTCACAGCCCTTGATGTAAACCTTGACCTCTGATTGACCCAGTTGTATGCAGCCTCTGTATACTTCATTCGTCATGCGCCCTTGTAATTCAGACCCATTATTTCAGCTCAACTCAGTAATTTCTTGTCTCATTTTATATACTTACTGTGTATTTTTCTACGCTGAGCGTTTGGGATTACGGTAGTGAGATTCAATGTAATATTTGTGTTCTTATTAATATGTGGATATAAAATCGGCGTCAAGTCGTAAGAACGACAAAATGTCTTCTAAGTTTTCTTTCTCTTGACAGGGGCAGACCACATAGCCAGAAAATTCATCAACATTTTAATTTCAACAAATAATCTGCATCAAACAATAAGGAATGTTGTGACATCATTTCTTTATCGTATAGTATCTTAGTTATGCTCATGACTATTTAATTTTATATTCTTACTTACTTATTATTCTAATTCCATTTCACTTGGCCAAAGACCTGTGTGATAGGTAGTGAGCCAGTTGCCATTTTCGCCGTATATTTTAGGTATCATTGATTTGGTAGGTATTGTTAGACTCAAGTCTGTTCAAACTTTTTTCATTAACAACAGCCTCGGGAAATTAATATCTGATGTTAATCTGAAAAGTCTTTGTCAAAAGAATTGGCTTTAACGAAATTTCTTTAAAGGAAAATGTTGACATATTTGCAAAAATATAAGTATACCTAAATAACAACGAACTTTAGGTAAGTATATCTTTTGCAGTGGATAGAAACCCCTCTGCAATTAAGAGGATAGGCGGGCTGAAATGCTAATTTGGAGAATAGGTCACTTTTCCAACCATATATATATTTGTCGGATCCGCCCCACCCATACACCCCACCGACTAGAGTGCGAAAGAGATAACTGCAGCTAGGACCGATTTTATTTACATAAAATCTACGAAAACAGCACTTCGTATTCCCCTGTTTTCTCCTCCAAAACGAAACCGATTTCAATAATTCTTTCAAGAATAATATGAGAAAGACTTTGGCTATGTCTGTACGTTTTTCTTTTTTTGTTTATATTCGTCAAAATTGTTTACTGGATGTCTGAAAACGGGCGGTAAAATTGGTAATTTTCGAAGGTCCCTAGTTCCTACACTAATTAATTAATTAATGTAAAAAAGCAAAACATAGGGACATGGCAGAGATGACATAGATTGTATGGTAAAAAAATATTTGCTCTAGTGTTATTATCCAGGGAGAAAACAGGGGAATACGTTTGTATGGAGAAAACTGTACTCGTCTATCCTCTTAACAATCTACGAGTACCTCTCAATTGTGCAGTTGTGTAAGGTTTCAGGATAGAATGACGTATCAAGTTGTGGCAGACGACTAGCTTTTTCCTTCACAAACACTGCATAAGAAAATTTGTATGGCTGAACTCTCATAAAAAAGGAGTTATGAGTACATAACAATAACATCAATATATACAACATAACAATATTTAATCCCTTTTTTTTTTTTTTTTAGTTCTATATCGTTGTCTAGTTATCATAATACAAGTCCAGGCTAGATTATGGAACTTACAATGTGACTACATAATTTGTGTGACAATGTCCAAGATATTTATTTTTATTATTTTATTTTTAACTAAGTATATAAATGTGCGCTCAACTTATAATATAGGTACGCTCTCTCACCCTCTCTTTGGAAGGGGAAACTAAACCATCAGGGCTGGGTCGGATCCAGTGACTTTATCTGGTAGCCACACGGATGTTGACGATGCATAGCATAATGCTCACGACTATATTCCCGGAAGGGATAATCTGAGATATACTGAAACCTCAGAACATCCACGTTTCACTAGTAGTAGGAAACTCTGTCCTGTGTGTTGACGATGCCTGAAGGAATTAGTCGCCTTTTTTGAAGTTCGTATGATTAAAGTTTAAATTTGTGGTATCTTGTAGGCCTGGCCACATACATAGGTACACTATTCCGGACGGAATTACGATTTCGGATGGATCAGAAATTCCGTTTGAAATACTGGAGGAGGAGCAAATGCATACGAAATCCTATTCTGATTCGGAATTCCTACTAAGTATTAAAATGTTGGTGATTTTTACCATAAACACAGAACATAAGTGTAAATTATAAAGGATATTCTAAATTGGATTTTAGAAAGTTCCTTTTTGCAGCACGACATCTATGTAAACTGGATGAAACTGAATTTCAGTGGCAAACTCTTGTAGCTACGCCACGCCTATAATACTCATGCCTTTGACTACTTTCGCTTAATGCATACAGATGGCGTTGTGTAGCGTTAAAAAAGTCCGTGCGTTAAAACAATTATTACAGTGCTGATATCTTTGATCTAAGTAAAATTGCTGAAATGTTAGATGGTGAAACGTGGATGTTCTGAGGTTTCAGAATATCTCTGACTACCCCCTCGGGGAATATGGTCGTGAGCATATGCTATGCTATGCTGAAATGTTTGGAAACTAAGTAGGGATATTAAATAAAGTTATTAATACTGAAATACATGTTTAATGAAAGTAAAAAATTATTTATTTTAACTATTTACTGCGTGACACACAGTATGTAGGTACCTACTCTATATTATGAGTTATGACTGAAGGTTATGACCATTAAAAAAAATCGAATTTTAACTTTACTTCAAAACATTACTCTCCCTCTGGCGCAGTCGGGTAAAATGTAGTCCAAAACTGGATAATTGTTTGCATAGAGCATTACGACATAAAGCTGAATTATCTCTATCACATTCGTAGTCTTACCAATCACTCTGTATTTCATATAGGTAGTTAAGTTTAATTAGGTATTTCTTGTATTCCATCTACAGGGTGTAAAAACCTTAGTAATATTTAACGGGGTGGTTTAGAACATCAAACTGAACAACTTTCACTATGGAGCCAATATCGAGAAAAAATAAAGAAAACGTCTGATTTATAAAACTACACAACAGTACCGACTTGACTCAGATGTATGGGACATTTTTTTTTTCGGTATTTAAAAGTTATTTAGTGTGAAGGCCTTAACCACCCCTTATTACTAGGGTGTTTTGTTACAACCTGGACATAGGCACTGAAGGCTTTGCTACTATTGTATGTTTCAAAACATACTTGGCACTTCCAGCAAATTTACTGTCTACCCTGAGAATGATTATAATCGTGAGATTACGTATGTAAGCGTTTTCATAAAAATACAAGTTTCTCAAAAACACAATGAGCTCTCTTGTAAGTATAAATTAACTTTTACATCTAAAGGCCGAACATTATTTCCACCCAGAGTTGAAGCACTAACCCTCAGGCAGTTTATTTGTTCTTTACATTCCTTCTTTACGGCAGATGGGATTTATTCAGGGTAGTAGAGATAAAAAAACGATCAAGCTTTTTTATTTACAGGGTTGTTCACAATATTTGTAAGTTTGGATGAAATCGCTTTTTTAGAGTTCCGTAACCAAAGGGTGAAAACGGGACTCTACTCCGGACAGTGAATGTCCGTCCGTCCTTCCTATACATCACCTACCTCAGGAAACGCGAAAAAAAACAGCTGTCCCATACAAAACTGCCGTACCCACCCGACTCAAATGTATGGACAGCTAATTTTTTTTCACGTTTCCTGAGTTAGGCTCCATAGTGAAAGTTGGTCAGTTTGATGGTCTGAGTTCACCGTTTCAGTTTGCGGAGGGCTGTCCCTTACACCCTGTATACAAATCGGCAGTTCCCTATTTGCTGGTGAACCGCCGAGTCAAATGTAAATGTGGGGTACCCACAGACATAATTATTATATTGCCCTGAGACATCTTGAGGCTATAACTTAACTTATTTTTATGAACTCAATTAAAATTATTTTCAAAAGGTTTCAGTAATACGTTCAATTATGAACACTTTAGCATGTCTAAGAAGATCACAAGAGTCTTTTATGAAAGAAACATTTTAACAATTATTTCGAATGCTAGTATTATTTAGAACCCTGTCGATTCCATTACAAGGAAAGCTGTTAACGTAAAATGTACCTTTGAAATGCTAATGTCGCCCCTTTTAATAAAATTCATACACAAATTTTATTTAAATAATAATGCGAATATCATTTAATTCTTATGTACTACCTGCTTGTCGACAAAAAAAACCTTTGTTTCGTAATGAAATTGATTTGTAACCAAATATCT
Organism: Agonopterix heracliana; assembly: GCA_963693445.1. Classification (NCBI taxonomy): domain Eukaryota; kingdom Metazoa; phylum Arthropoda; class Insecta; order Lepidoptera; family Depressariidae; genus Agonopterix; species Agonopterix heracliana. The sequence continues at coordinate 20,017,853 of OY856310.1, forward strand.
ATTGTCATCTAACTTATTTGTTGACCTATAATTTGTTGGTATAATGGTTAGCTTTTGGAAAGGTATCCCAAATACAGATTGGAACTTTCTATTATACTAAATGCAATAAGCTGATCGAAAGTTTTTTTTACTAGATTGCCTTATGTTCCTTTAGGAAAGTTGTTCTGTATAATGGGTACCTAATGCAACTGTTTACCCAAACATTTTGAAAGTACATAATTTTTGCAGTGGCCATCCTTCGAATCTGTCCAGTAATCCAAACTAGATGATTGTGTCCGTATGCCCAGCAGGGCCCTTGGTCCTAGGGGTTTGAAACCTAGCTAATCATTTAGTGCTCATTTAGTGCACTCGGAATATGTATGGCTTATATTTAGTGCTTCAAAGATAACGGAGTTAATCATTTTTGTCGATAATATAGAAGGACCCCGCTGGGCGGCCGCTAGCTTAGATTTGATATAACTCCGTTATCTTTGAAGCACTAAATATAAGCCATACATACTCAGAGAGCACTAAATGAGCACTAAATGATTAGCTAGGTTTCAAAGCCCTAGGACCGAGGGTCCCGCTGGGTATACGAACACTAGATGATTGATCTTCCTATTTTCATTGCATTACCTACCAGTTCCCGTTTCGAAAATATTCGGCATTTAAACGTTAGCAATAATAACGAAAACAATTTAAAAAGACTCGTGTTTGTTTGTACTATTGACCTTTGAGTGTCGACAATTATTTTGGGTGATGTCGCTTCGTCGTAGCTCGAAAGTGGCGGATATGTCGCGCGGCCAGGAATAGCTACTGCGTGGACAGCCGCGCGTGACGTCACGACGCGTCAGGTGATGCGTCTACGCCATGTCGTTTGACACCAAGTCTCATGAAACTACTTTTATCACCACACCACAAAGGTGAAAGTAGCTTAATTCTACGATCTTTGCGGGATTGTTTTGCAGCGTCTTGTTACAACAACATAATGCTAATCTGCGCTTTAATTGTTCAGTTGATAGTAATAAATTATCGTGTAATCTCTTTCTTATGTAGACGGAACTGTTCTATCATTTTCTAAGGGAAGTGTTTTAAAATGACGGGGTTTTTTATAAGTACACACGGCGACACATCATGTTACGCACCCTATATAACTACACTACGTACAAAACACAAAATAATGATGTAGAGAGCCTGCATAGACGAGGCTGCCGGCGCGGGCACAGCGTGCCGTGAGAAGAAACCACAACAACATACCACACCCTCTCGCACGATTCGCAGCGTTCAAATTCTAATAGTTCAAAGTCCAAATAGGGTAACCTGACCTGTCGCCGTGTGTACATTATCGGGCGCTTTTATGATGATGTTCCTTTCCGAGCCGTGTGGTTTCAATTTAGAATGGGCATTAACCGTTCCATTTCTTCCCATATGTGTGTCGTACGAGGCAATAAAGGGATACAGTTTGGCTGAAAGGCGAGATATGTATCACGACTTGACACGACATTCCATCCTGAAATAAATTAACTCAAAGTGGGCGTTTCTTCAATTAGCGTCGCTCCAAAAGTAGGTTAATAGTAGTAGCAAGGCTTCTGACCACCCCTCAAAGAATTATGGTCGTGAGTTTATGTATGTAACTTTGCTCCTTGTCGATTTGGACCACAGCTACTAACGAACGCATAGTTACAAAAGCAGCACACGCCGTGCATATTTAGAAGCATAGGTAAGCGCTTCTTTTTCTTTCATGTCAATTTGAGCATGACAATCACTCATTCTGTAGTGGAAAGATTAACCAGTCAGCAATAGTCGAATCGAGGCTGACTGCCCAGAGTACGTCAGATAGTCACGTCACGTCGGGGATGCTCTTTCCATGCACCCTTGTTGATGTAAGCGTTAAACAATGCTGATGCGCTGATGATTTACTCTTCTGTTTCTGGAATGGGAAACTGCTACAGTAGCTTACATTCTCGCCGAGAACAGACGAGAAAGGATGAGATTGATAGTGTGGATACTCTTCATTGTTCTGGTTGTGGTAGCCGCGCATTATGAGTGAGCCGTAGCAGTAATTATCCTTGAAAGTTCTCGCCGTGAAGTTTTCGCAAGAGTGTAATGCCTGCTTAACACATAGCCACAGGGTATGGAAATCCGATATGAATTTGCCTCTTATGTTATGACACCCTTCTATATTGGTGTTATTCTTTGTCGTGCCTCTTTTAGATGTACAGTCATCTTCTTCTTATCGTGTGGGCAGTAAAGCCGTGTACAGTCATTAGGTAGTAGCACAAGCAAGCTATTAACTACAGTTTCAAACGCATAGAATATTCCGTTTCAATTTCTGTATGGAAATGCAATCCCCTTTTCCATGCTGTAAGCAATACTAACTTTTATGGCGATTTGGTTGAAAGGTTGACGAAAGAGGCAGAAACAAGTGCAGTGCCAGTGCACTTCTGGGTAAGCTCGTAACTTCTTCGACCCCATCTTTGTCCTGAGGACTAGATAGAGGTCAAGAGCAAACCCGTCAATAATAAAAAAAAATCTTTATTTACCTTTTATACACGCCTCTTCCCCAGTGAGGTAGATAGAAACTAGGGTGCGCCATTCACTACGATATTTACACACATTTTTCAGCCTTATTCACTTCTATTTATTATCTTTTCATTACATGCCCGCGAAGCGCTCGTTGGCGTAGTGGAGCTTCGGTATTGGAAACGATCACCGAAGTTAAGCAACGTCAGGTCCGGTCAGTCTTTGGATGGGTGACCGTTTAGTGGTATTTCATCTCGAGCGTTTCCGTGCTTCAGAAGGCACGTTAAGCAGTTGGTCTCGGATAGTTCCGTCAGATGGCGTTGTAACTATTCGTTAAGCCAGGTCAGAGGCCTATTGAGGCGGCTTGAAAATTCTCTGACAGCAAGTTGACCACTACCATGCCACCACCAACACGCACTGGGCCCGCGTGGTGGAGTATGGCCCGCTCCCTCTCACCCTTATTCGTGAGAGGAGGCCTTTGCCCTGCAGTGGGATTCTATAGGCTATAACTTACTTTTAACTTACATGCCCGCCATTGCCCGCCGTTGATGACTCAATATATAATTTTATTTTTCTTAATTAGGTTGATGTTATGACCATAATATCTCAGTCTTTAACATTAATGTAATGGGTAGGGTACATCATAAAGCTTCAACTCTGCAGCACAGTTTGTACATAAATAGTTTCCTCAGGGGAACCATACCTTTCTGGTATGAAAAACACCTAACCAACGTGAAGCCGTAACTTTAAGAGAATATTATTCCGAGAGCGAAAATGCGCGCTGCATACAAACGTACTACTGATATTTTCAATACTAACCAGTTAATGTCAATGACATTTTGCAGAAACAATCTAGAAACAAATCTCTATGCTTCTATAGAGTCAGATTTTCGTTAAAATATACAGTTTCAATGCTAGGATTAATTTAAGATTTGTATGGAAATCTTTGAGGCGATATAACTTGAAAACTATACATTTTAACGAAAATCTGACTCCATACAAGCATAGACATTTGTTTCTAGATTGTTTCTGCAAAATTTCATAGAGTTTAATTGATTAGTATTGAAAATATCACCATAGTACGTTTGTATGGAGCGCGCTCCGAATAATATACCCTTAAGTACCTAGCTTTAACACAAATCGTAGGATGGAAAGTAAAAACACATTGCCACAGATTTTCAGGTCCCTTCAAAGATCTAAGATAACGATGTACTTAATATAAACACGTAAAGATTTATGCCCGAAAATTTATATTTATCAATCCAATATTTAGCAATAGCAGGAATTTTGAATTAAAAATAAAACTCCCGGTGTACCTACTGTAATTTTTTTTTGGATAGTGTGTCAGTGTCAAGCCATGCGGCTGCAAAATGCCATGCGGCAGTGTGTAGTAATTTTTTTTGGACTTTCCTTGGCTTGCAAATTATTTGGATTATGTTTTGGACTTCAGGATAAATTCACAAGTCAAGAGGTAACAGCTAGAATGATACGTTCTAGGGTAATAGCTATGGCTAATCATTCACTCACTAAAACTCTACGAAATAGGATATTTCAGAAAAGTTTCAAATTAAAAACTCGTTACTGTCCCGTTTCAGTTTGGGTAACATGATTTGTGGCAGTTTGATTAATACTATTTAATTGTGTATACTTTTACTGACAAGAACTTCGTCTGCGTGAAGATTTTAATCAGCATAATATCTAATGTACTACCCATTTGCTCATTGTGCCTACATTTTTATGTATCACTAAAGTTAACCCGCGACTTCGTCCGCCCAAATTATATACCAGATTTTAAGTCAGATCATAAGCTATCAAACAAAAAAAGTTTCATCAAAATCGGTTCGGTAGTTTTTGCGTGATGTTGTTACAAACATACAAACAAAAAGACAGACAACAATTCTAAAAAAGGTTGATTTGGAGTCAGGGAAACCTAAAAACCATATCGTAATCTTTTGCATGTAATATCTTTAATGTACAGACACACTTCTGTTACTGTTACTGTATATATAGATAGTGTCACGGATGCTGCCAAACGTTAATCGTAAAAAGGCATTCACAAATTCAGAGGGTTTGTCAATTAGCTTTGTGGCTCAGCGGTCGGACGTGCGATCCCGAAAATTCGAGAAGTCCTGGGTTCGAGACCTCACCCCGACGAAAATCTTTCTAGATTTTTAAATTGTTCAAGAATGTTCCGGAGGGAAGAGGGAGAAGGAAATTTGGAAAGAATGTTTAGAAAGAGACAAAATAACCGTGTTTAGGAATATTCGAGAAAGAAGGCGGGGCTAGAGATTATTAGAAGCGTTTAGAAGGAAACAAGGGAATAACGAAAAGAAGATCGAAATTCGGTTGCCTAGAACATTCTAAGCAGTATATAAGCCGGCGAGTTTGCGGCCACAGGGCAGTACTGAGTTTAACAGTGATAAGTGCGAAACCAAAAGGAAGAAGAGAATAAGTGAAAAGTAACTAGTGAGAAGTAAACAGTGTGTAGTCAAGTGAGTGTAGTGCCGTGTCGTCATAATTGTGACGTGTGTCGTGACGTCGTAGTGGTGACGTGTCGTGACGTCATAGAAGTGACGTAGTGAACAGTGCTACAGTGGTGTAAGGAGAACCTCCGTCAGGAAGACCCCTGTGACGAGGACCGTGTAAGGGGAATCTCTGCGACGAGGACACTGCGACGAGGACCCTAGAAGGGAGGACCGTGTGTAAGATAAACCCTAATAAACTCTGTAAATTTGGACTTGGCGTTTCACTCCAATCCCGGAACCCGTCGCTCGTAACATTTGGTGTCAGAAGTGGGATTGGAGTAGGATGCCGCTGGTGCCGAAGGAGTTACAGGGAGTAACCACCCGGGCCATGTCGGAAGTGCGGCGGGAAGGTGCAGCCCTTGCAATTGAGGTGCAGCACACTCCAGAGAGGAGACCTGAGGGAGGTGAAGTGCAGCGCACTCCGGAGCAGAATCCAGGAAACTTCCTCTATCAAATTCAGCTCATGATGGAGGAACAAGCTCGCCGTCAGGAGGAACAAGCTCGCCGCCAGGAGGAACAAGCTCGCCGTCAGGAGGAACAACTGCGCGCACTGCAAGAGGAGCAGGCTCGCCGCCAGGAGGAACAGGCTCGCCGCCAGGAGGAACAGGCTCACCGCCAGGAGGAACAACTGCGCGCAATAAAGGAAGAACAAGCGAGCCGTCAGGAAGAACAGGCTCGCCGTCAGGAGGAACAGGCACGCCGGCAGGAAGAGCAAATGCGCACGATGCAGGAGACGCTTCATAAAGATATTACGAAAGGCTTGCAGCAGGCGGTAGAGAGAGTTGAAGCCGTAGAAGGGAGGTTGGATCGTGTGAAGGGAGAGTTCGAAGGGAAGTTAGATCGTGTGAAGGTTGAGTTAGACCACGTGAAGGATGAGTTCGAAGGGAGGTTTGAGCGTGAGTTTGCCAAAATCCGGCGAGAGGTTGAGCAGAGCAAATCTCATAGCCGTGTTGCTGCTGTTTTTGACTCACCCATACAACCAAAAGGTGTCAAGACTCCGGTTTACGATGGACTGACGTCATGGCCCGCCTTTAAGCTACAATTTGAGACAGCGATGGAGGTTAATGGCTGGGGCAAAGAGGAGGCGCAGCCTGCGTTGATATTAGCACTTCAGGGACAAGCTCTCACTGTGCTAGAAGCCGTAGGTGCTGGCGGAAATCTGACGTTCGACAATCTTTTCGGAGCTCTGGAGGCTAGATTCGGCGATGGACATCTCGAACACGTGTATCGGGCGCGGTTGAAGGAACGTAACCAACATGCTAATGAGAGTCTGCAACAATGGTCCGTGGAGGTAGAGATGCTCGTGCGAAAGGCTTTCCAGTCATCACCAGCAGTCATCGATGACATGCTCCTGCAGGTCTTTACGGATGGGATACGGGACCCAGAGGTGCGAGCTGCAGTGCGACTTGGGCACCATGTTACACTCAGGGATGCTGTTGCTCATGCATTGGAGGTGGAAGCCGTACGACAGGATCTTCGTTCCGTTCGCCTCAGGGAGATTGGTGTGACTAGAGCATCAGTGCCAAGAAATCGAAGCATTAATTATGTGTGCTACGAGTGTGGTGAACGAGGGCATATTCGCCGCTCCTGTCCAGAGCGCGCAGGCCGTCGTTATGTGTGCTACGAGTGTGGTCAACGAGGACATATTCGCAGTTCCTGCCCGAAGCGTACAGGCCGTCGGGATATAGGAGTCTCGACTGATGAGCAGCAGGAAAACTGGAGGGCGTCGGCCGGTGATGTTGCAAATATTAAAGTTAAACAAATATTGGACGGAAATAGTCTGTTAGTTGAAGGAGAGGTCAATGGTAGAATCTGTCAACTAACTTTGGATACCGGAGCTTCGAGAACCGTGGTCAGTACGCGACTGTTAAGCGAAATGAAAAGTTATCAGGAAAAACGACTTCTGCAGCAAACCAACCTACAGTTAACAACAGCTACCGGTCAGCGCATACCTGTTATGGGAGAGTTGGGAGTCTTGATTAACATCGGGAAAACTCCTTTCAAACATGAGGTGATTGTAGCTGAAATAGTGGATGATTGCATAATTGGCTTAGATTTCTTACAAAATTACCAGTGCAATGTAGACATGAAAAACGGAGTGCTACGGTGTAACACAGAGGAGGTTCCGATGAAAGGTGGATCATCGGGAGAAGTCTACTGTGTGAGAAGAATAGTACTCCAGTCTAGATCGCAGACCTTGGGGATACACCCGATACTTAACGTTGGGAATGAGGACCTGACGATTGAGAAGGGAAAGTTTGTTGGTCACTGCGAGGAAGATCCTCCTAGGAAACATAAGACTGAGGGGGATGCAGTATCGAAAGTTATGGAAGACTTCAGCAAGGACCTGACTAAGTCACAGGCTGGGAAAGCGAAGAACTTGCTGCTGTGTTTTTCGGAAAACGGTGCAGATATTGGTGGAACAGACCAGGTAAAGAACAAGCTGATTAATATGGGAGATGTAGCGCCAAACGAGCAACGACCTAGGCGCATTCCGTTTGTTCGAGAAAACGAACTACGGGAGGAAGTGGTCGACATCTATGAACAACTTCGAGAAGCAGGTCAAAACTCGAGGGACCGTTCGAAGACACTATATGACCGAAAGACGAGCTACAAGGGGTTTGAGGAAGGAATATCGTTTTGGCTGTATAATCCAGTTCGAAAGAAAGGGAAGTTTTTGAAGTTTCAAGCAAGTTGGGAAAGGCCGTATGAGGTAGTGACCAAAATGAACGACGTCTCGTATCGAATCCAACGATCGCCAAGATGTCCGTTGAAGATAGTGCACGTGGATCGATTGGCTCGAAATTTAGGCAGTAATGATGCTCGGGACGAGCAGAACTAAGGGAGGGGCAGTGTCACGGATGCTGCCAAACGTTAATCGTAAAAAGGCATTCACAAATTCAGAGGGTTTGTCAATTAGCTTTGTGGCTCAGCGGTCGGACGTGCGATCCCGAAAATTCGAGAAGTCCTGGGTTCGAGACCTCACCCCGACGAAAATCTTTCTAGATTTTTAAATTGTTCAAGAATGTTCCGGAGGGAAGAGGGAGAAGGAAATTTGGAAAGAATGTTTAGAAAGAGACAAAATAACCGTGTTTAGGAATATTCGAGAAAGAAGGCGGGGCTAGAGATTATTAGAAGCGTTTAGAAGGAAACAAGGGAATAACGAAAAGAAGATCGAAATTCGGTTGCCTAGAACATTCTAAGCAGTATATAAGCCGGCGAGTTTGCGGCCACAGGGCAGTACTGAGTTTAACAGTGATAAGTGCGAAACCAAAAGGAAGAAGAGAATAAGTGAAAAGTAACTAGTGAGAAGTAAACAGTGTGTAGTCAAGTGAGTGTAGTGCCGTGTCGTCATAATTGTGACGTGTGTCGTGACGTCGTAGTGGTGACGTGTCGTGACGTCATAGAAGTGACGTAGTGAACAGTGCTACAGTGGTGTAAGGAGAACCTCCGTCAGGAAGACCCCTGTGACGAGGACCGTGTAAGGGGAATCTCTGCGACGAGGACACTGCGACGAGGACCCTAGAAGGGAGGACCGTGTGTAAGATAAACCCTAATAAACTCTGTAAATTTGGACTTGGCGTTTCACTCCAATCCCGGAACCCGTCGCTCGTAACAATAGATATATAGATAAGATTCAAGGTTTTGAACTGTAATGTATATTTAATTCGCAGGGCGGATTTTAACATCAGCGACGCTTTATGAGAAAAACAGTCAGGTAAGCAGGATATGCTAGTGCAAGTCAGGAGGGAAGGAAAAGGTAGTCCTTTTCCTTCCCTCCTGACTTCCTGACCCGATGGAACGGAAAACCTATAAGATCAGAGGTGGGGGCGGATGAAGTGGCTATAACTGCTAGCCACATGGTGAGAGCATCAAAGATGTTAAAGATTCCTGAAGGAATTAGTCGTCTCATTGGGCGTCTCGGTTGGGCAGAGTAAGATTAGAACTAAGTACCCATTATACTTGTGTCAGAAATTGAAACGGGTCTAGATATTGAAGCGTGATGGAGTAAAGAACATCCAAACATGAAACTTTCGCATTTAGAAAACAAACGATAAACTGAAGCAAGTAATGCTGCTCAGGATGGTCTGAAACTTTACTACAACTACCAACCTTATTAAGCATGCAACTGTAGCAAGGCTTCATCATCATCATCATCACAGCCTATATAATGTACCACTGCAGGGCACAGGCCTACCCTCAGGGAAGGTGTATATACCTAAATTAGTCCACCACGCGTGTCCAATTCGGATTGGTAGACTTCACATACGCATCGGAATTTCTTCGTCAGCGTATGCAGGTTTCCTCACGATGATTTCCTTCACCGTTTGAGAGCAGTCGGTATTACGTACATAAGTTAGAAAAACTCATTAGTACATGACATGTGGTCCGTGCGGATTCGAACCCGGACCTCAAGATTGAGTTTCGATAGCTCTCTGCAACTAGCTAGGCTAACAAGGCTTACTATCAACATATTTAAGGTTTCAGAAAGGAAAGTTTGATCATTAGCAACAAATATCAACTATACTGGCACAAGGAAATTGTTTCAATTTATTAAATTACACAAGTGAAGGATAATTATTCCCCGTCCAGAACTGATGGGCATAAAACTGGGTTAACGAAACGAACGCCCGCAATTATTATTGGTGCAATGAATAAACAGTGACCTTTCAAAATTGCATAGTAAGTTCGCAAGTTGAGTACACAGTGCAATGGCAGGTTGCACCGTGCAGCCGCGCTGCAGAATCACGACATATAAAGTCTCGCAACAGAATTCCTGTATCTACGTTATAGGTGTGAAAATAGCTTGTGTTTTGGGACTTCGTGTGTGGAGTTTCCTATAGGGACCGAGCAGGAATGTGGCAGCCGTGTCAGTCCAACGTCGAACGCCGCGCTCGCAGCCCGCGCCGCGATCACCTCGCGCCCTAACCCCATGGACTACGATCGACCAAACGAACAACAACTTTACATTTTTAATAACTCTTCTATACCTCTACAATCCCGATAAATCCGAACGACGTGAGACGATAATGTAAACTAATGACACAGATTACTTTTGTCAACTTTCAAATATTTTAATCCCTAGTGATCGACACATCCCGCGTTTTAGCACTAACCCCACTTTTAAAAACTTTTCGTTCAAGTTTCATCATGTATCTGAAGAAGTCTTGCCGGAGCCTATTTATACAGAAGAAACGACTGAAACTTTCTACTTGCGATCTTTAAAAGTTTACACACGGTTTTTAAGACTATTTACACTGGATTTTACAAATGCTTTTGGACTTTATTGTTTTTATCCTTCATAAAGTATCCGTAATAGAACTTGTAAGTGTGACCAAAGACGTAAAAATAATTAGTGTTTACCTTAATAAATAATCTAGAACTAACTATATAGTGTGCGTTACCTCAAGTGTTAGAACATAATATAAGTGTAACTATATATCTAAATAGTTTGACTAATTGTGAACTGTAGTGGGTGTTTTGGTGTTATTTGTGTATATATAATGTTTTACCCCGTAGCTACAAGTAGTATATAACTGGTAAGATATTAATTAAGATATAGATTATCTAAACTATAGAGACGTGTATGATATCCTTAGGATTAGGAAGGATTAAGCTCCGTGGTATATCCTAAAGATAATAAACACGTTTTGACTATTAATTGACTTCTCTTCGTATTCATGTAGTGTTTGAAACTTAAATGAAAACTTTTAAACTACGGTAAGAAATTTACCAATAATATGTACTTTTTAACTCATTGATAAGGTTATTTTTTCAGAAGAAGATTATAACTTTCTTTTATTAAAGCAATACACATTACATCCTATGGACGATCTTATTCTGTAATTTAAACCTTAATTTATTATGCAAATAATAAAATATAATCCACTACGACAAAAGCAACAATTTGTCATGGCTCATGATTAATCTTCTCGTTGAAACCCATTGACTATTTATTATTTCTCAGCTGTAATATTATATTGCAAGGCAAGATAGCTAGATTAGCTAGTTCTTCAAATAAAAGTCAACGCGGCGTGTCTACTGAGCGACTGCCAATGTTCTACTTTTATTCTATCTAATAATGAGGACACTTCTTTTTGCAACTGTCGTTTAAATTTTAGACGTACAGAAAAGTATTTCTGTGGTAACAGTAACAGCTTGATCAACGCAGTTACGGCTTGATCAACTTGTGTATTTTACAGCCATGAGGAAAAGTGTGTCTCTTACAATAGTGCTTCAATAGCAGCCTCAACCTTATATGATGCCAATGATGATGATGATGATGACACGTGTATTTTCAGAAAATTTTACGATTTTATCATTTTTCGAAAATGTGTTCTGAAATAAATTATTCCTTTATTATCGATTCCATGAGGGAAGGCACGTTCTAGGTCCAATAAATTACTTTTTCATGAAGAGGCTTAGTAAGTAGGCATGAAAACACTTTGACAGTATTACTTCCACTCATACGCACTGGGCCTACGTGGTGGAGTTTTTTTTTAATGTTTTAATTCGCAACACCGTTACCTTTATTTCATTTAATACTTTCTACATACAATTTTAAACCCTGTTATTTCGATGGAATTGATACTTTATCATTGTTTAAATATCTTTTAGATTTTTAAATTGGTCGCTTGTAAACAAAATTATAAATGAAAACAACTCTATTACATTTCTGTCACCACCTTATTGCTACTAGCTATTTTATAGGATCATATTATCCGCTCGGCTCGTGCCAAGTCCAATGACATCGTGGGATATTTATAAAAATAAGCCAACACTGATTTTTGAAGGTTTCCAGTACAAGGTCTTTCAAATGACTTCATCTAAAATATGTTTATCGACGAATATAGAAAGAACTCGATGTACTTCCATATGATCGATCGTAAAAAAGCTAACGTCGTAAATAAAAATGATGGAAGGAATATGTTATGAAGATATATGCGAGAGAGTAGGTATGCGACACCCTTTTTTTGTATGAAATTATTATTCTCGTTAGACAAGAAAAGCTACTTAGCGTACCTGACATTAAAATTTCACAGTCAGGAATGGCAAACCTTTTACATTCGAAAATGAAAATGTTAGCAAAAAATATTTTACGAACTAGTATAGGTATAGATAGGGTCCTAGAGAAAGTTGTTCAGTTTGACGGTCTGATTATCCCCTTAAAAAGTGTCAGCATATAAAGTTGGACCCTATATGTGTGATGATTGTAAATAGTTGATTACATTTACAGTGACTACTTTGTAACCAAAGAAGACATACATAAATAAGGTTTTTCTCCCCTCCGGACGGAAAGCGTCAATTGTCGTCCCGCTGCGCTAAACGAAGATGTCGCTTTCTACCTCCGTCGAGGAGAAAAATAGTATACTAACCTCGGACAGTAAATAAGAAAGCCTCAGATCACATGTTTGTTGACCGAGGCAAAGCCGGCTTCGCCTCGGTCAACAATTACATGAGATCTGAGACCATTCTTACTTTCCTGTCCTCGGTGTGTAATCTACTATAACAACAGCTGTTCCATATATTTGATTCGCGTAGATATCCCATTTTTTTAGTGAACATAAGATTTTGATTGCGCAAATTCGATGTCCATAGTGAAAATTTTTCAGTTGCATGGTCTGAAGCACCTCTTTAAATACCTCTTAAATAGGTACCACATCATTTTGTAACACCTACTATATGTGCTCGTAAAACACAGTACTCTCTCTCGTCTTTTCCCTCCTGGGAAACAGTAAGTAATGGAACATGATACCGCTGCTTTCAAAGAAGGGGTCGGATGCAGTGGCTCTACTCTAACTGGTACCTAACCTGTGACTATAAGCGATTAGTTACGAATATTTATGGATGTACAGTCAGCAGCAAAGAGATGTATGCACTTTTACTACGTCGTAGTATAAAGATGTATCCACTTTAGTACTACGCGTAGTACTACAGTGTATACATCTTTTGCATGAGGAGGCATACATCTTTTTGCTGCTGACTGTACTTATACTTCGAATTAACTAGACGGCCCGACAACACAGTCTATAGTGAACCTGCCTGCTGTGCCGAGGGTCGCGGGTTCGAAACCCGTAAGGGACAAGTATTTGTATGATGAATATGAATATTTGTACCCGAGTCATGGATGTTTGTACCTATATATGTATTCTATATCGTTGTCTAGTTATCATAATACAAGTCCAGGCTAGATTCTGGAACTTTAAATGTGACTAGATAATTTGTGTGACAATGTCCAAGATATTTATTTATTTATTTATATTTATATAAATAAAAAGAGTGATGCTCTTTCTTTCTTATCGTGTGGACAGTAAGCCCTGGTGTCAGAGTTTTTTCAGACCGCCTTACGGCCTCTGACCTGGTTTTTATGTATCGAATACTACCACCAGATATAGTAGCCGGGACCAACGGCTAAACGTGCCATCCGAAACACGAAATCATCTTTCTTTTCTGACAATCTGGTGATTCAGCCTGCAATGTCCTAACCAGCATATGGTCACGACTATATTCCCCGAGGGGGTAGTCAGAGATATTCTGAAATCTCAGAACATCCACGTTTCACCAGTGGTCCTAACCAACTGGGGAAAAACGTACAAAGTGACATATTACTAAGTAATCTTGTATCAATAATGTTGTATCAGACTATTTACCTTTATATATCTCTACCGGAAGGGCATTCATTCCTTTTACTTATAAAATTTACTAGCGAGCCACCCCAGCTTCGCTTGGGTGACGCCACCTATCGGGTCCAAAACTATCCTATCTTTGAAGCTGGGATAAACCATACCCTTTCACAATTTCATTGAAATCGGTTGGGTTGTTTCAGAGATTATCGTGCGTGTACGAACATCGTGACACGTGATTTTTATATATTAAGGAGATAAGTTAGAAGCTACGGCGACGACGGGCTCACCCCCCGTCACACTGGACAGAGTTTCGGTACTACTGGTGAAACGTGGATGTTCTGAGGTTTCAGAATATCTCTGACTACCCCCTCGGGGAATATAGTCGTGAGCATATGTAAGTTAGAAGCTTAGAAGTTATGTCTATTGTACTAAACCTCGCACTATCAAAAAGAAAGGTCTCCTGTACATAACAATGACCGTAGATAACGCTCTTTTTACGTGATTCCAATTATTACGTGACTCATTTTTTTACGGAGGCCTAAAAGAGAACCATGTTGTTAACGTTAACTGACGTCATTTAGTCTCGCAATTAAAACATAAAGCATTATGATACAGCACATTTTCCATTCCTTTGACAAATGACTTCGAAAGTAATGAACTGTTTGTGTGCCCTGCCCACCTTACTGTGATATAAATTTTTTATGCACACTGAGAAAAAAATGCTACGTAGGCGTAACCTGTCTCAGCTTACTTACCACGTAGCTTACGACGCGATACTTTAAATTGTTGTACTTTATAACGAAGCTTCATTACGAAGTACGAGACAACACATCGTAATCAGTATCGCGTCGTAAGCTACGTGGTACGTAAGCCGCAACGGGCTACGTATAAGCTGACGGGCTGCGTATACGTAGCATATTTTTCTCAGTGTAGGTGTAACGTGAAAAGTCTGAAGCGATTGTAGATCTGCAGATAGTTATTCGTGTCGAATGAAAATTATGAATGAAATAGATTTATTGTCACAGCACAAAATGTAATTGAAATGCTAACACCCCTACCAAATATAATAATTTAAACAGATTCGCCAACATTGAAATGCACGTCCCGCAACAGATTGAAAATTTCGTTCTCTGGGTTGTGGACTCGGTGGTGTAATTGGTTAGCACGTTTCCCCGGTTTGGAAGAGCGTGGGTTCAAGTCCCGCCCGAGACAAAATTTTTAATCTTTAATTTGATTCGAAATAGCACAACATGGCTGTAACATGTTTATAATCAATAATATTGGAACAGGGTGTGCCATCTATATTGTATGAATCCAAGTTGTAATATTTGGCTTGCAAGTTGGTTGGTTGTAATACTGCCAGTAGATGGCGCGCACGTCCCCTTATGACGCAACAGATTGAAAATTTCGTTCTCTGGGTTGTGGACTCGGTGGTGTAATTGGTTAGCACGTTTCCCCGGTTTGGAAGAGCGTGGGTTCAAGTCCCGCCCGAGACAAAATTTTCAATCTTTAATTTGATTCGAAATAGCACAACATGGCTGTAACATGTTTATAATCAATAATATTGAAATGCTGTTTCGTACGAGTATGGCGAGAGGTACCTAGGCAGGGATATGCAGAGGTGACTACCAACCTCCAGTAGGACAAACTCTACAAACTCTACCCACTAAAATCGAAATCAAGCCAACAAATCGTTCATTAAATTTTTAGTATTCGAATTCATTTTGAGACTCCACATTCTCTCACTCCATACATCCATTACGAGGTTTAGAATAGACGCAAGGAGCCTTCTGTTTTTTCCAAGCAAAAAACAATCAGGATATTTTTAATGAAGAGTTAATAGGCTCTTTCTGGGTGAGCGCGTCACATCCTCGGCTTCATCTACACTTTCCAGGTGAGCGGAACACCATTTTGAAAAAAATAAAAATTATTATCTACCACAGCGTCGGAATGTGTTATCGTTGTAGAGAAGATGCGGCCAGAAACTCTACAACAACACATAATCTATTAAACAAAAACACAAAAACAAGTTCGGTGGTGACTTTATGTAAGGTGAACCGAGGCAAGTGTGACGCAGGGGGCAAGTGTGACTTGTGAATTAAAACCGCTCAACGTTATTATAACTTAAACTGTCATCTATCAAACGTATAACGAACTATTCGTGCAACGTTTGATAGATGACTGTTTAGTTACAATAACGTTGAGCGGTTTTAATTCACAAGTCACACTTGCCCCCCGCGTCACACTTGCCTCGGTTCACCTTACCTACGCATGTTAGACACAAACGAATAAATACTTTACGGTGAAGTTGATTTAATATTCAAAGTTTTAATAGGTTGCCGTGTAAGTACACGCAAATAATTGCGTGCGGAGGTTTGTGGTGAGGGTGAACCCAGCCTGTATAACTTTTCTATTCATTTCAGTTGCATGGCGTAGCGTTGGTGTTGGTATTGAAAAAGAAAGCCCTGTTTATTATCTTATCAGTGGCATGTTTTGAATGCGACCATTACTATCAATCTGTTCTTGATTCCAAATGGCAACGAAATTTTAAGGCAGATAAAGCAGATAAATATCTAAATATCTTGGACAGTGTCACACAAATTATCTAGTCACATTTAAAGTTCCAGAATCTTGCCTGGACTTGTATTATGATAACTAGACAACGATAGAGAATACATAATATATAGATACAAACATCCATGACACGGGCTATTTTGAATTACAGAAACAGATTTGAAGCACCTCTCACTTATTCTTAGAACAACCTTAGTAACGTCCAAGATATGTCAGATAATATAATATCTTTCTGATAAATAAATTGTATCTGCAATCAGAATTAGGTATATTTGCTTCTACAAACCAGCAAAATATGGCCCGTCCCAGAGTTTACATATGGGAGCATCTTAAGCTGTTTTTACGTACCACCTTAATGTGAAATAAAATATTATACAGAGAAACCAGCGAACATTACAAAAAATGATCTTAATGCAGAATGTATAGAAGCAAATTTATTTTTTTATTAATGTACAGACCTGTACGGGCTAGCATGTCACGCACGACAAAGTGACAAAGCGAGAAAACCATCATGCGCGCTCGCTTTTGATACGCAAAATAACAAAGATAGAGGCACGTCTTAATTTTTGTCGTTTCGCATTCTAGGTCCAATAGAAAATCTTCAAGAATATTTCTGCTTATTTTTTTTACTAGCCCATTTCATCCCACTGCTGGGCAAAGGTATTTCTGCTTATTGATAAAGGAAATAAATAAAAAAATTCAGTTGTAATCTTGATTGAATAGATGATTGCTCTTGAAGGTTACTGAAGAAAAATTTTGGAGGCTTAAGCCAGTTTACCCTAAATAACAAATTAGCTTCCCCAACTGGCGGGGTTAGCAAAGAGAGACAATTTCCTGAGGGAAACATCCAACTTATAAGGCAAAAGATAAAATGTCACAATTTGCTTTGTCGCCAAAAAAGCTAAAACTCATTTGTTACTTGAGTTAGAGTAGGTACGTTTTCCCTTTTTTATGTAAATCATAAATTCGTAGAACATGTTCAAGTCAGTAAGTAATAGTCTGTGGTCAGCAAAGATTTAGCCTCGTAATGCCCAGATGTTTTTTAAAAGGTATTTTTTTGTATTTATTTATTTACCAGATACATGAATTGACACGACTTAAATAATACATCACATAAACTAAAAGTGATTTTTAGGTGACATAAAAGATTCTGCTGGTTCTATAATAGACAAACAGTTCATTAGGTACACATAGCCACATAGCTCAGTTACAAATTATTAGAAACAAAAATAAACGAAAATAACGTCTTCAGCTCCATTGGGATACTTGCTCAAGGTGAAATCCAATTTCATGCAGGAGACGCCCAACCACCTTTTAAAAGGCACAAGATTTGAATGTGTCATTAATATATTTAATATTGTGTTATGTTTGATATTTTGCGCATTAAGGCACATTTTCCAAAATGTTACCTTTGGGCCAGTACCTTGTGAACCTATATAAAGACATACGGGCAGTAAGCTTATGTTTTATGGAAAAAGCAAGGGCGTTACGAGACTATAAATTGGAAAAGAAAATTTGAAGATGATGACGAAATGTTCTGAATGAGATACTCCAAAACCCGGAAGGAATTTGTTCCTTCGTGCTTAAAATAAAAATATTAAAAAGAACAAAAACAAACTACCGGAATCCGACTTCAGTTTCGAAATTCATGTCATATGTACATCCATTTAAAGGGCAAGTTCGGTGCTTGTTAATGTTTTTTTTATTTTAATATTCCCTTTAAGTATATTAGTCAGTCATGTGGGAACCACGTCAGAGGCAGTAAGGCGGTTTGAAAAACTCTGACACCAGGGCTTGCCCACACGATAAGAAGAAGATGTGAGAATCTCTTTTCTGCATCATGTTGTTTTTACGTTTACATAGGGAATCTCACTCCTACTTCCTGTTCGAATATTTGTGCCGATAAATTAAAAGTTTTCGTGTCATCGTGTTTGCAAATAAAGCAACATAAACAAAACATGACAACTTTGTCGTGATTGATTTAAACTTCTAACATACATGAAACAAAAGTTATAAAACAAAGATTTACTTTCTTCATAAACTAAGAATGACATGGAATAAATAACCTTAGATGGAACAACCCAGATTCGGAAATTTGCCTACTGGAACGAGAAATTGCAAAGAATAAAATATTACCTCACGAAATCCATTACACTAATAGTTATTTTTCCTTTGCAATGCTATTACAGAAAAGGTTTCGAGAAATAGCGAAGAATTGTTAGTAAACAAATTTAATAAAATTCTTATGTCCTAATAATGTATAAATAGTAGACTAATTCTCATTTGCGTGCGCGAATCAATAGATTTATTAGTCATATTATTATGGATCTTTGTACTATGCTTAGACTAGGCTTTAGAAATTATTATCATAAAAACAAATTGTTACGGCAGTAAAATAATTACATCATCCTGTACCATAGGCGAAGTATTTTTCGCTTACGCTGATAGACGTAACATCAGTGTTACCGCGTATGAGACAGCGATAGTCATAAAATCCTATACAATTTGTATGAAAATAGATGTCTGACTCCGGAGTCAGACAGCCGTCGTAGAACAAAAAAGTGGCTACGTCGATAAGGACAGCAATAAGTAGCGATCTCCTTTTTTAACTAGAGCGAATTTGCTATATGCATCTTTTACTGAGTGATATGACAAGACACGTGCTTTCTTCTAGTTCCTTCTCTTTCTACGTCCTGTACCCATCAAACTGAACAACTTTCACGATTAGAGCAGGTTTACTCCATTTGCTTGACAGGTTTGTCAGCGCAAAAAAAAATCTGCTGTTCCATACTAAACTGCAGCGCCTACTCTACTGAAATGTATGAGACAGCAGATTTTTATTTGTTTACCGCAGCTGTCAAATTTAAATTTCGAACTTCCGTTACACGAAAAAGTGGCGAATCCGAATTTCAAAGCCCTCCCATAAAACGCTTAATTTCAAAAACCTTTTTCAGGTTTGGCTTTAGTTTGATTAGGTACACCTTGTAAACAATCTTCGCGAATAATGTTGAAATACTTGTCTAAACGGGTCCAGTAACGGATTAAGGCTAGTTAGACACCTTGTTGTCAGAGTCATTTCAACTTTCAAGTCACTTCAACAATCCTTGACTTAAAGATTACAATGGCAGTAATCAGAACCAACTGTTCAAAGTTGAAAGATGCCTCGAGATGAAAGACTATGAGACAATCATCCGTCCAAAGGCGTGCACCGAAGAGCGTCTCGAATTTCGCAGTTTGATGTTTATTCGAATAATATTGTATAAATCTTAAATAAATTCTTGGTCCTATTTATTTTTTCTTAAAAATGAACCAATCAAAGTCAATGACATTGTTTAAACAAGATCTATAATCTAATCTCTGTGTCTGTTTGTTTGTCAAATTTTCATTATCGCGTGAGCATTTGTCATTACACTCTCGGCTCGTTTGCAGCACTCACCTGCGGCTCGAGCTTCAATCCAGCTTCGACTGTGATGACCAACCTAGCTCACTTGTATCATAATTAATAAAAACCCATAATTGTACCATTATGGTACAAAACCTATAATTATGTTACGATACAGTTCTATTAATTAATTCGATGATTGATACAATAATACAAAATTGCCCAAATGCTATGAGCTACTCCAATAAAACATTACACCCTGAACATTACACTGGATTAAACGTGACCTATTCAAACACTTCTAAATAATCCATTCGTCCACTATGTTACCGAGAATAGAAATGAAACAGATTTGTACAAAATCCACCCCGACCGCACATCCGTGACTAATCTGATACCTATGGCGATTGGATCCATATTCTTGCTTAAATAGGAATATGGTAGGCTCGAAATAGTTGACACTTTGTAACCCAGTTAGAGCAAGCCATCCGAAAACAAAGGGTTAAATGTATTATAGGTCACGATACCAGTTAAATGCAGTGTAGTTTATTATTTTCTTTGGTGTAGTTAAATTTGATATTCCGCTGAAATAAGGAATCAGTCAAAAACGGAATACGGCGAAAAAGGGTTAATTAATCTATGTTGATTTTTAAATGAAGAAAGTTGTGTCTTTGATACACTTCAAGTAAATAAATTAAAATTTAATGAGAACATAATTCACTCATGCATACATACATACATAAAGTCACGACCATAACCATTATCGGGGTGATGATAAGTTTTGCTACAATGCAAAATGACGTGTTTAAGAGAATGAGAATAATATAAATGTAAGTCCCATTTAGGTGCGTTTTCTTTAAGTCGCATAGAGAAATAAGTGTTTTATGGTCTTATGGTCCCATTAAAAAACTTATATCAACACACTTATAAAGAACCTGTATAACTTGGCAAGCTATTTTAAAATGTAAATCATTACAACTTATTGTTTAAATTATTTATATCTTAGGATTTACAATTGGAAAAAATAACATTACTACGACGACCCTGACAATAGGACTAGTTCATCAATTCAAGGTCGCTCAGCGAGCTATGGAGAGAGCTATGCTCGGTGTTTCTCTCAGGGATCACATCAGAAATGAAGTGATTCGTCAAAGAACTAAAGTGGCTGACATAGCTCAGAAAATTAGCAAGCTGAAGTGGCAATGGGCTGGTCATATCTTCCGAAGAACTGACAACCGATGGGGTATCAGAGTTCTAGAGTGGAGACCGCGAACTGGTAGGCGTAGTGTGGGACGCCCTGCTGCCCGCTGGACAGCCGAACTAAAAAAAGTAGCGGGGAGCGACTGGATGAGGAAGGCCAAGGACAGAGTTTTGTGGCGCACCTTGGGAGAGGTCTATGTTCAGCAGTGGACGATGATAGGCTGATGATGATGATGATGACTTAAAAATGGCAAACGCAGTAAACATAGTATGACTGCGTAGGTATCTGTAGACTTTAATGTAATATCTCTCACTTGATATTAAAAACATTATGTATTATGTTTTATTCAGCTTGACAGTGTTTAATATAACATCATGATATTGGCTCGTATATAAAGGATGAAGTCCCTAAAGCTATGTTGATCTAGCATCTGTCGTCATTAATAACAGCTTCAATTGAATCTTTTCGTTGAATAAAATAAAAGCACCATAATATAACTTATTCTTTATATTATGTGAGAAGTCGTCCAACTCTATGATAGAAGTTCTGCTTATCTTCTTCTTCCGTCTTGCCTTGTGGAACTCATTCTGTTTAAAATGATTGTGAACATATTTATAGCCAAATGTCTGATATTATGTTCGGCTTCTTCAAGAGAGCAGCGTGGGTCGTCGGTCGATCCTAACTACCTGGATTTTATACTCATACTGATATGTTTTATTTAGAAACTATAACCCTTTGAGGTGTCCAGTAGTAACAAGATTTTTTTAAGCGATGTTCTTACATATTGATTTGTCTATAGAATATTGTTTCAATGTTAAAGCGACTCAAAGCCACGCGATTTATGCCACTAAGTACATGTATCAAGCAAGATACATAAAAGTTTGTATTTATGACTTGAAGTGTTACTAATGGATCTCTTTACGACTCAATATATTTCCGAGTCGTTAACCAGTTATCTAATGGTTTTATAGTGAAATGTTATGACATTCGTCCTGTGGCGACACGACGCCAAGCTGTCTTGAGAGTTTAGAGTTTGTTTGTCTACATTTTTAGCTCGAGATGGGATGAATCATTTTGGATGGGAGAGGACGCTACGCTATCTTAGGTGTTTCGAATTTTACACAACTTTACATGTCTAGTTTTTGTAAATTTATGGCTACAAGTAGGGCATTTTAATGAAGTTTTCTAGGAGAGTGATATTTATAGTGAACATAATTTTATGTTATGAACGATTTTGTGTTTATATAGGAGGTGGGCCTAACAGTTTGTCCAATCTTTTTAAAATTTTAATCATCCGTCATCATCATTTAATTTTCAGCCTAATCGCTATTGGACATAATTCCTAAATTCACAATCTCTACAAAGATTGACTTTATGCATTTCATTTAGGTCGTCAGTCCAACTGGACATAATCATCTATGTTAATAACAATTATTAAGAAACGTAATAAATCTTTTACGATGAATTTGTTCATGCATTTTATCTTAATACCTAGCTAGTTACTTTGAATTCTCTGAAATGAAAGTGTCTGTAAACAGCCTTGTGGTAACGCGATATTTTATCCGCGTCAATTTTCTACCTGGTAATTTCGTCGTGGTGGTATTTTATTCGAGTAGTGTAGAATTACTCAGATAGTAAAATGACTCCCAAAATGCCTTCATCAACTGAAAAAATAGACCCCAAATCGTGGATCCCACCCTCCTTTGTAAGAGGATGCCATTGCTCTGCATTAGTATCGTACAATCCGTGTCTTTTACCTATTTTTATGTTATTATTAGTATTATTGTTTTACAACTACTACTAAAACCTGCAGTACTTTATTTACGAATTTGCGAGGTGAGCTCTCTATTCTATTCTATTTTTATTTAGTGGCGTTTCCTTGTTAGATTTCGCTAGTTTCAAGTGTTGAAGATATATTTATTAGATATTGTACGGTAATAGGATATGGCGATCTCCAAGCCCCGTTTTTAAACAAAAACATAACGGAGCCACGTGGCCAATTAAATCGCAAACAAGCCGACAGCGTCTACTCAGGACCCCCATAGCCACGCGACTCCAGGTGAGCTCTCAGTGCACACACACATTTAATCTTTAACAGGTCAGAGGCCTGTTGGCGCCTTGAAAATTCTCTGACGGCAAGTTGAACTTGCCTCCACCAACACGCACTGGGCCCGCGTGGTGGAGTATGGCCCACTCCCTCTCACCATTATTCGTGAGAGGAGGCCTTTCCCTGCAGTGGGATCGTACAGGCTATAACTTAACTATTACAAAACGGTAAGAGAAGTGTTTCTGTACATGAAAGAGATTACGATTTATGGTTTTCGGGTATCCCGGACTCCAAATCAATATTTTTCAGAATTTTTGTCCGTCTGTTTATTTGTATGTTTGTAACAGCATCACGCAAAAACTACTGAACCGATTTTGATGAAACTTTAAGAATATAGAATAGAATTGTTTGTTAGATAGCTTATGATCTGAAATCTGGTATATAATTTGTGCGGACGAAGTCGCTAACCTATTTACTCCATTCCAAATAGCAACGAAAAATTAAGGCCATTTTTAATTACAGAAACAGAGACTTGAAACACTTACTCTCACTTATTCTTAGAACAGCTTTAGTAACTTCCAATATATCTCTAATAGTACATTTTTATGATAAATAAAATATTTTTGCTAATCAGAATTGGCCAGAAAGCTAAATATGAATCGGAAAATTTCGTCGTCCTTATTTGGAATGCAGTATAGTTCGCTTTATACTTATAAAATATGTCTTAAAAACCAGTAAAAATACAGCACCCATTTCGCAGTCCATAATATTTTATTCCCCTTACCACAAGTACTTCACAAAGAGCCCGTAAGTAGATCTGACTTTGCAGCAAAGTTCAGAACTCACGAAATATGAGAGCAGACTAAAGTGGATGTAATCCTATTTTCGTTCGGGTAACCAGACTTCACTAATTATGCTGCTAGCTTTGGGCCTTCCACCGAATTTACTACTTACGAGTTACGACACAGGTGTTTTGAGATTTGCGAAGCCTGTGTTTCTTATGGGTTTTCTATTTTTAAGGTATTAAGGCCTCCGCTCACTGCCGCGATATTATCGAGCGATAATATCGCTGCGATTTTGCGATAATTGTTCTCAGTACATTTTGTATGGGGACGCGCTCGATCCCACACACTGCCGCGATATTATCGCAACCTGACGCAATCTCTTTGTACTATATTCAGTGAAGGGCGCATGCGTGACGCGAATCGCGGAATCGCTGCAGTGTGTAAGGTGTCGCGATATCGCTCGATAATATCGCTGCAATGTGCGAAAGCCTTTATTTTACTTTGAATGTCCGATTTGTATCTTTAGAAACATCGGCTGCTGGTGAACGACCATACATTTTTCCTTGCTTGGTTATTAGTACTAGGATCACTTCCCAGTGAATTTCATCTTTACTTACACGGCAACGATTTGCTTAATCTACGAAAAGGTGAAATATAATAACTATATTTTTAGAAAACTTAGGAGCAACGCTCACTGAGCCTTCTTTCACTCATTCTCGTCTCCTTGTGTGCAACGACTTTATAAAATACAGTTGGGACTAACAATAAGGCACGATGATAATATAAACAACGTTACAATACAAATAGTATTACGAACAACATCAAACATTGACGTTTACCCTTTGTAGTTCCACTGTAACGGTGCCCGTTGGATTAAATGTTAATTCAATTACGACAGTTCATTGGTCGTATTTACGTTAACATCAAAGATGTTCAGTTTTTCGGCACTGATATTGGTGGTGAATTCAAAAACGAGGTCGTCGTTTCGATTTTAATAAGATAATAATGATGATTAAGGTGGTTACAGAGGTGTCAATTTTATGAAAAATTTTGAATACTCGTATAATTTATATATGGATAAATAGTTTGGAGAATCTAGATACCGCGTATCAAATAAAATTTGCAATTTATCATAATTATAATAACGAAGATAAAAAGATTTGAAATTTTGTATTTTTCATACAAAATTTCAAAGCTTTGTATCTTTGTAATTATATTATATATTGCAAATTTTATTTGATTTACGTGGCATCTAGATTCTCTCAACTATTTTTTCATGTATAAAATATTACTTTTATTCATTCCGTCTACGCGTTTGAAACGTTAAAAAAGTTTGACGCGTAGTCGAACTTTTGTATGGAATGAAACCACCTTAAAGAAATTGGTTCATAGACTTTTTGAAACCTTTCATTTGTATGTTAAAAATAATAGGTCCCGCCCACAGTCGGAGTTCGTGCCGTCGTTTTGCGTGCAACATCTTATCAATCATGATCATCACAGGCGATCGATAGACACACACAGCAACTGCTGGACACAGGTCTCCCCAAGGATCATCACAAAATCCGGTCTTGCGCTGCCCTCATCCAACGGGTCCCGGCCGCTGGTGAATGGCCAAGTCAACTCGTACCACAGAATTTTTGGGAACTAACTAACCCGCCATATGTCGACCGGCGACCTGGTGAGGGTACCAGGTCGTCGGTCGACCATATGGTGGTTAGTTCCCAAAATTCAGTGGTACGAGTTGACTTGGCCATGGATAGAATTTTTGCCCTCAACATCGAGGCTACCTGCCGCTAGACCACCACAGCTTAAACCATATTAACGAAAATTTGAACTCGTAATTTCAAGATACTTTTGCATTTACCACCATTTCGAAGGATTAAATATTTAACGAAATCCAGTCCAGAATTTAAATCTTAATGAGCCCGACACCCTAATCCCTTTTAACACAAAAGTAAACATTGAATTTCCAACCTCATCAAGCGAAAACATTTTAAGAGACGCGAAATTCTCGCGTCAATCCGGAACGTTGGGAATCTTGTCTGGCGCTTAAAAATTTCGAGGTCACGGGGAAGTTTAACGCTTAGGAGCTGTAGTACGTCAAATAAACAGCTGAGCATCGAGCACAGACACTGAGTCCCGGCCGCAGGTGGGACGCCCGAAGTAAATATAGCTTGTGATTCGTGAAGCGTTCATTGTCACCAGAACGCGCCAAGGCCCAAGACAAATTGTTGGCCCATCCGCGGCAAGCACTAAATTAGCATTACATAATTTTAGCGGCACATGTTTTCCGTGTTTCTCATCAGATTAGACTTAGAGTATTAATTAGTGGAAGTGGTCATAAAATTTGTGTTAATTGTCGATTATTAATTGTATATTGTAAAGAGAAAAATTTTACTCGTGAGAGCCAGCTGAGGCGATACCTTTCGGGATCGTCAGAAACCAACTTTTTAAGTGTGCAATTATTGTCCTACCAGAATTTACCTGCTTATGGATGGAGACTCTACTAGAGTTAGGGTTGAACTACACCACACAGCACAGCATCGCATTTTTCCATCGCTCCATCCTTGACAGCGGCGTGCGACAGCGCGCGATCGCGTTCCGTCTATCTTATATCCTCTAGCAAATGACGTTCCTGAGTGACAGAAAAGGATGGAGAGACGGAAAAATGCGATGCACCTTAAAGTGGTTATACCTCCGCTCACGAAAACACTGCAAGGCAAGAAACACTAGAAAGTCGCTTAGGCAAAATGGGAAACTGTAATTCTAACAGGTTTTATATTAAGATGCCTACCACAAGGAGAACCGAGCTGTCCCATACATTCGTATCGCGAACCAATAGCAGTTTTGTATGGAATAGCAGACTGTTTTGTCCCTATTTCGACGTTGTTCCCATGGAGACAGTTGTTCAGTTTGATGGTCTGATCATCTCCTTAACAAACCGTCTCCATATTAACAAGATCCCTGTATTCGAATTGCTGTTTTCGTACCAAAGTATTAAATTGAATTGTAAGATGTCTAGAGATCTGTTTGACATATTATCTTGGACATTACTATAATCTAAGAACAAGAAAGTGATTCAAATCTCTGTTTCTGTTACTTGAAACAGCTTTATATTTTTTAGTTATCAGGAATAAAGTTGTCTTTTTTTAATACCTACTTTATTGTTCAAAATAAAATTGCGGCAAAACTTTTGATAGTGTTGAAATTGAATTGGGACCTTGTCATAAAATAACGGTCTCTTTGAT
The DNA here is from genome assembly GCA_963693445.1 of Agonopterix heracliana. Classification (NCBI taxonomy): domain Eukaryota; kingdom Metazoa; phylum Arthropoda; class Insecta; order Lepidoptera; family Depressariidae; genus Agonopterix; species Agonopterix heracliana. The sequence continues at coordinate 20,044,744 of OY856310.1, forward strand.
TGATTCTTCGTCTCAAATGGAAGTTCGTGGAATCAAGTTTCCTCTTTGTTTGATTGTGTCTATGATTTGATATCGGCAGAGTGATTCGGAATTGATATCTCAATACAATCCCAATCCCCAATTCACATCGTAGCTTGGTTACATTTCTTCAGGAATATGACAGCTATTAACTTATGCCATAGATGGGCTAAGGTTGGTAAGTCAAATGTTTATAAGTGCTAGAAATATAAATGTCACAGATTATTTATTTATTTTAAATTAATGGCCTTTTACTTGTGACTAGTACTGTATTTCTGCCAATGTGGAATTCCAACCACAAGAATTGTTTTTGAGCAAAAACACAGTTTAGCAGAAATGGCGGTGCTTCGTGACAAGATGAAACGCAAACTGCGCGAACTCCACGTGGATGACACAACCACTTGCGGCCAAACTTGTACAGATTATTGACAAAACCGGAAAATTGTAATATTCCCAGCATCATGATAATCATCCCAATTATGTGAATATTGGTGATTCTCTGTTAAAAAAGGGTCAGTGATTCAGCCAACCAAAGCGCTCGTCGCCTCCTCTGACACCCTCGCTCAGTATTATAACTGATACTAGGTACCAGGTACTGATGCCTTAGGTACTGATAATCATACTATGATTATTATGATTTTATATTAATGTTACTGAAATTAGTTCGAAACATTGTTAGAAATAGAGTCGATATAGTTTGAACACAAAAAAGCTTCCGTTCATGAAAAGTCATGAATAAAGCGTTTAAAAGAACGTTTTATCATATTATAAAAAGCTATAACTGTAACACCGGTGTAGTAATAAATCTTTTTCTAACCGGTGACTTTAGTTTTTTGCGTAACTACAAAGATATCCGATAGTAAATTAAAACTAACGGAACTGTAAATCATTTGAGTAGATTTAGTTGTTTTGTGAATTTTATTTTAGTTAAGTTTAGTTTTATGACGTCATCGTATCGAATGGAGATGCTCGTCCAGTAATGCTTCGGTGTTTGAAACGATCACCGAAGTGTAGCAACGCACGGTTAAGTCCATCTTTAGTTGGGTTACCGTAGTAGTATTTAATGTCGCTATTTATTTAGCTACGGCAGAGGTACGGATAAGGCGTGAAAATAATCTGAAAGCATGGTTAAGTACCACTAACGTGCCTGCCTCCACCGATCGACACTTTATCCAGTATGGCTACAATCCTAATAGAGGCGCTACTCAAAACTTCATACAAACTCGAAAGTCGAATAGTCCAATTAGTAAAAATGTTTGGTTCTTTGCCAACTTCAAAAATTCATTCTCATAATCGAAGAGCGCTGGTGGCTCGTTGCGGAGAGGTATGAACACTTAATCACGAAGGTCTAGGTCCGAATCCCCACGGACAGCATGCCATGTACCAATGAGTTTTTCTAACTTATGTAAGTAATACTGACTGCTTCTCTCAAACGGTGAAAACATCGTGAAGAAACCTGTATACGCTGAAAAAAAATCTGTTGCGTGTGTGAAGTCTACCAATCCGCATTGGTCACGTGGTGGACCTTACATACACCGTCCCTGAGGGTAGGCCTGTGTCCTGCAGTGGAACGATGATGGATGATGATGATTATCGTTATGGAAACTATATTTTATTCGCTAGCCACCTTGATTCAAAATGAACGCATTTGTCAATCGACGAATTCATTTTCTGAGGCAAATTACGGGTCCAATTGACGACCCGGTTGGTGTAATGGTTACCACGCCGGACTGCCAAACCAGGGTCCTGGGTTCGAATCCCGGTTCGGTCATGGATGTTATATGTTCGTGCCGTTGTTGTATGGTTTCCATAATAAAAGCCTTTAGTGCTAGTTTGGGATCATTACAATGTATGTGCCTGTGAGCGTTATTAATTTATTTAATTATGTTCAGAACTGAAACTTTAAAGCCTGTAGCCATCAAATAACGTAACTGCCCATTGTTGAGCCACCTGACAGTTTAACTACAGTTTAATGTAAGGTTTTACTCATCGGGTATCGGCTAATAGTCTAGCTGGAGAGGTGAATGACCAACATCTCTTTTAAATTACTTTTCGATTTAACTTCTATTCAATGAAACTTTCACTTAATGAAATAAGGTCTAAAGTTAATAATCGTTAAAACTTTTAGGGTTTTAATATGAACAAACTAAACAGCTTAGACTAATTTTTTTATTTTATTTTTAATAGGGTTTTTGATGTACTCGTACTGGTCGAGTATTTTCTATTAATAATTAAGAGGATAGTTATATTTATAATTAAATATACTTATAAGCAACTGCTAAATGTGTGCATGAATCACGTTCTTTTTATTTATTTAAGGCTTTCGCACATTGCAGCGATATTATCGAGCGATATTATCGACAGCGATATCGCGACACCTTACACACTGCAGCGATTCCGCGATTCGCGTCACGCATGCGCCCTTCACTGAATGTAGTAGAAAGAGATTGCGTCAGGTTGCGATAATATCGCGGCAGTGTGTGGGATCGAGCGCGTGCCCATACAAAATGTACTGAGAACAATTATCGCAAAATCGCAGCGATATTATCGCTCGATAATATCGCGGCAGTGTGTAGGATCGCGCGCGTCCCCATACAAAATGTACTGAGAACAATTATCGCAAAATCGCAGCGATAATATCGCTCGATAATATCGCTGCAATGAGCGGAGGCCTTTATTCTTACGCGCGCTCTTACACAAGAAGTTTGATAATTTGATTATAAGTTTCAATCAACAAGATTTTTGTTTTCAATACTTACCAAGTTGACCACTAACTCCTATTGAGGCGGCTTGAAAATTCTCTGACAGCAAGTTGACCACTAACTTGCCTCCACCAACACGCACTGGGCCCGCGTGGTGGAGTATGGCCCACTCCCTCTCACCCTTATTCGTGAGAGGAGGCCTTTGCCCTGCAGTGGGATTCTATAGGCTATAACTTACTTACCAATTAAAGTCTTTTTTATAAATTAATATCTGTGCATATGGCTTGACAGAATTTCGTTACGATTTTTGTTTAGTTTGATGGTCTTCACCACTCGGTTCTGCTCTGCCACGGATATGGCTTTAAATTAAAATTATTTTTCCGTATATATTTCATTCATTGCATAAAAGGTTTAAAAGTAGCATTTTATTTCCATCCCAATTAGGTTCCAGCCAACGAAAGCGTCTGCTATTTTGGATTGCAGTCCGATCATTGATTTTGTTCAAAAATACTCTTTTAAATTCGACTGTCTGGCTTTTATAGCTCTTTGAAAACCTCCTTTTCAGATAAACAAATTAAGATTCTTTACTAAGTATAATATATACCTACTGTCCGATTCCTAAAATTGGTTTGGTATTGTGAATTTTTAAAGTTTCGAATTATTTTGTTTCTTTGCTACATTGATTCATCGTCATTTACTTTTAATGGAATTTGAAAAACTACGGACATGGAAGAAATAAAAAAATTTTAGAGAAGAGATTGCGTTCATGAAAAGTTTGACTGCAGTATATTTAACATAACATAACATAAATATTCTTTATTTGCACACCAAAAGACAAACACACACACACGCACGCACACGCACACGCACATTTAAACAAATGAAATACATAGAGAGAGACATTAAATAAAATTACCAATAAGGAAAGTGTTAATAACGAAGCGCAAAACCTCATACACCCCAACTGTTTTATAACAGAATAATTATAGATTAAAACCATAATTTCATTATTTTGATAGTTCATATTTAAAGTTATTCGCATTTTAAGTTATTTGGCAACTATGATTTGTTATCATTTCAGCAATGAATGAAAGCGCTAACGAACTCATGGATACGTTTTAAGAATCTTGCTTTGGTAGTAAGTAGGGTGAGTGTGCTCGTGCGGTGGGTTGACATCGGGAATCAAATTTTAAATTTTAAAAACAATCTATTTAATATTTTGGAAAAAATTACCTATGTTCAAACCATGATAATTCGATTCTCCTCTCGATTCTAAACAAACTACTTTCTAGTTTTGCGTTAATTCATTAACACGTTGTATACTACCGTAAGCTACAACAAACAAAACTTACCCTAATCTTAAATCTAACAATTCCAAAAAGAGACACAGAATAAATACTAGTACTAAAGTTATTAGGTATATATAAGAGACATAATTATCTGCGCGCCTTATAGAGTCCACTGGCGATAAGTGGGCTGGCAGTTACCTTCGCCAGCGCATAAGCTTAGCGATTCAGAGGGGGAATGCTGCCAGCGTTCTAGGGACCGTCCCACAGGGGGAGGCTTTGGAGGAGGTTTATAGATTGTAGGTAGGGAAATTGACGAAGCTTGTAGCAGAGGTATGGGATGTATTTATTGACGAAACGTTCTGTAGATCTGAGTGGTTTATTTTCTTTGACGAAGCCTGTTGTGGATGTGTTTGATGTATTAGTTTTGACGAAGCCTGTTGTGGATGCAAGTAATGGATTGCCTTTGACGAAGCCTGTCGTGGATACGCACTTTGTCTTTCTTTTAGTATAAAATAAATAATACTAGTACTACAATACCATTCAATATTATTTAAATTAAGTTAGTTTTCTGTTACCTAAATCTTACGACATTGTTATTGGAACATATTTTAGACATAATGTATGTATTAACGTTAACGACTTGGTCGTAATTAAGGCTCCGGGGGAAACAATAACGTTGGTTATTTGGAGCGACCCGTAAATCATGATCAAAGTTTAGATTATGAACTAAAGATAGGAGTTATTTCTAGGGTAGAAAAGTTTCAGGGAAGTTAAAAAAACTACTAAACTACCGGCAACAGGAATAAAAATGAGTCTAAAAATTTAGGATTATCAAGAGAGTTGCATACGTGAGCGACCCTATTCCCTTTGTGGTGGTCAACAACTTTTCAACAACTACCAACAAGTTTTTGAAGCATGCTGTTGTGTAGCGAATTCATTTTTAGCATTTTCTGAGTTTTAGGAGAGAAATAGAATGCGGTTGTAAGCGGATAGCCTCTGGCACACAACGTATTCAATGTTTCTAAAGTTAGGTGGAGCAAGTGAAAGAATAAGTTCGTCCGCCTTCACATCGAAACATGGAAAGGTACCACTAATTCTAACTTTATTCTCTGACTCGGAAACCCTAAATTTTGATAGATAGTAGTTATAATTGAATCGTTTGGGATCAAAAACGGCCATAAAAATTTATAACAATGGAAAAACCATGATGATTTTATCCGTAATCTCTAAAGAAAACTATTGAATAAATAAATTTATGAAAAATCAACTGCTCTCTTTTTATTTCTCTGGAAATATAAACGGCAACATCAAATGAAAAATTGTGACGTTGCTTGTCAATTTTATATATTTTAAGTTTGCCATGGAGTTTACAGGTGGCCCAGTAATGTCACTCGTTTGAGCGACAAACGACATTATTTTATTAAAATGTTTATAGGTAACCCTTTCATTTTAAAATTTCAAACACAGAAAATAATATGATTACCTACCGAGACAATTATCTCGAAATTGTTTTCGCCTAAGCCCTAAAAAAAAACAATGCCGAATTATTGCGCTAATCCCAAATAGTGGTTTTAATATTTCAGAAACAATTGAATATCGAAAGTTGCAATATGAGAAAAGATGGGGATGCGTAAAAGATGACATAATGTAAGAAAAGAATAAGCGCTGAACGAAGATAAGTAGATTACACACCGAGGACAGGAAAGTAAGAAAGGTCTCAGATCTCATGGCTTTCTTATTTACTGTCCGAGGTTAGTATAATATTTTTCTCCTCGACGGAGGAGGAAAGCGACAACTTCATTAAGCGCAGCGGGAAGAAAATTTACGTTTTCCGTCCGGAGGGGAGAAAAATAATAAAATCAATGGAATAAGACGACTTATAATAGTTGCGCTGAACCTATAGTGGTATACCTGTAAGGGAAGGGGGTGATGATTGAAAGTATATGCTTATACAGGGTGTTAGGGTAAACAGTTGCATTACTTTTAGGGGTATACTGAACAACTTTCCCTAAGATACCTATAGGAAATTCGCAAACAAATTTTTGAAACAGCTGATCGAAAAGTTTGTATGAAAAGTCGTTTTTTAGGGTTCCGTACCCAAAGGGTAAAAATGGGACCCTATTACTAAGCCTACGTTGTCCGTCCGTCCGTCCGTCCGTCCGTCCTACCCATTTAGGGCTGTAACTTTTGAACCGTAATAGCTAGATAGTTGAAATTTTCACAGAATATGCGTTATTATGGCGGATTTGATAAAAAATTTCAAAAAATTAAAAATTAAGGGGGGTTCTCAAAAAGAAACTGGTTTTTATCGACGTTTTTTCTTCTCGTTCTACAGTAAAAACGGTAATACATACTAGCGTCAAACTTGGTGTGATTATAGAGCAAACTCTACAGAATAACAACAAATAATAAAAACCGGCCAAGTGTGAGTCGGTCTCATGATTAAGGTCCCGGAGAAAAAAAAGTTTTTTTCTAAGTTAATATGTTGTGTTCTGTGGTGGTGTGGTACGGAACCCTCGATGCGCGAGTAGCCCGACTCGCACTTGACCGATTTTATTTTTTCTAATTTTCCTTAGTTACTCAGGGAATGTTGTTCAGTATTATGGGTACAATCACCCCTAAAGTAATGCAACTGTTTACCCTGTAGAAATGCTTGAAAAATTTACTCATTCTTTTACAAGATATTAAATGTACCCGTTAACCATCATGCTACATTGTAAGTTTTCCATTTTCATGGTATATTTAGTAAAAAACATATGAGAAAATTAACAGCTGTGAACTATCTCGGAGGTCCTTTGGAGAAAGGTCGTTATCCTCAAATACATAAAGTTTGAATCAGTTTGAGAACTTGTAGTCGCATAAGTGCAACGTTTGCTTTGCTGCTTAAGCTTTGACGTTGGACTAAAGTTTATCCAGCAAACGCTTTGTGAGTTAACATTGCCTTAAATGTTATCGTGTTTACATTGATTTAAAATATTTACCATTCAAATTGAGTTCGAAATTCACTACGTTTTAGGATGAAAATGACAATCGCTATCGATAAGCCCTAGCTCGAGTACATACAAGTTCATTTTTACATATTTCGAGTTCCATAGACGCACCCTTTTATAATTTCATCTATTCTGTCTATCTGATTGCCCTACCTTACTAACTCTTTTATTTTTTCTTCTCACTTATTGAAGCTAAATTTGACATGAATACCTAACAGAAATGTGATAATTATGAAGAAAGAAAATATGTTTTCGAACCCCGTTGTTTTTGATCCCATACGAAAAAAATAAAGTCTACCGCGCTTAGCTTCATTTCTCTACTGTATCAATTAGCGCATCCTCTTATGCTCAAAAATATGCACTTATTTAATTTTTCTTTATCTGCATTTTTTGCCATTTCATGTTTGTCAGTTTGCGAGTTCATAGTAATTCAGTTTAATGGTCTGGACCACCCCTAAAAATTGTAAATGTAATAATAATATCTGTATCGTATAACAAGTAGATCTTGCATCTCCTCCGCATTTTATCTCATTAAAGAGTTCTTCCATCCACTGGTTGTGTGGAAAAATAACGATTTTGATAAGGCCCCGTATTTTTATTTGATTTTATTTGTGAATTTTTTTTAAATTATACTTAACAAAGGTCGTAGTCGGTTTTCTAATTAATATTTACTTTCTACTCATAAATCTTATACTCAACTTTCATTGAACAGATATTGAAAAAAGTGAAAACATTATTTTTTTCTTCGTAATTTTTTATCTGATTCAATTCGAACGTACCCAAAAAATAAATAACTCTGAAAATAAAAATTAATCTGGCGTTCAAATAAAATGAGAAAGTTTTTCAAGCCAAAAAAAGTTGGGAGTAAGTAAATAAAACTCACTAGCTTTTAATAGAATGAAATCCCCGGCGTACAGGCTGTTTCTATTCTAGATATGATCGCGTTACTCATCCCTTTTCAAAACTACGAGTGTGGACGGACAGATTAATTAAAATACTCGTACGTTTTCGGACTTTCTCGACGTCGACTGCAAATCAGAAAACGGTAGTTGAATTAAAAATACCTCACCGCAAATTTCACAATTTAAGGATTCTTTTGTTTGTATTTTCTTTTTAGGGTTCTGTACCTAAAGGGTGAAAACGAGAACAACTTTCACGATGGAGCCAACATCGAAAAACATGTGGGTCGAGTACCTACACATTTTCCATGAAACAAAAAATGTTGCGCTATTTCGATGACCTCCATAGAAAAATTGTTCAGTTTGATTGTCTGAAGTTTTGTCATACAGGTGAGCGACACATTCGCAGCGCGACTGTCGGCGCCCGCTGTCGCAAGCTATCGCAAACAAACTATCGCTGGTCTGTAAGCGCTCTTTGTAACGCATTTAATTTTACATCCTGAATCACTAACTCCCATGGAACTTGTTCAGTTAGCCCACTACGTTTCAAACTTTAAACATGATCAGATTCTCAGTTATGTTAAAAAAATATACACCCGTTTGTAGAATGGAACCAAGTTGATTGCGATTGCGCCAAATGGGTTCAAGAATGTAAGATAATTCAATTTGCCAGCCGCCACGAGCCAGTCAATGTAATGCTCCTTCAATTTCTTACTTTTCCAAATTAATTAAGTCTCACTTGATTTTCTAACTTGACATTTCAATGTGTAGGTAATTTATCAGAAAATCTTTTATACTTTAGTTTAACGTTTATTGACTTCATTATTTTTTTCATCAACATCGTCAATTATCTCATCAGATTTCAATAGGATAGCAAAAATTTTTGTATTTTGTTATTTGTCTTCCATTCAGATCTTGGAATGAAAGAAACATGTTGAATAAATCACCTGTTTATCGTCCCACGCCAGTCATAAAAGACAACATAAGGGAATGGACAATAATGTTCCAAAATGGGTCAAAATTATAGGCAACTGACAGGTTGACAATTTGTCACTTTGAGCGACAGTTAGAAAAACATTTCTCAGTCATAATTCGGTCATAATCATAATATAAGGTAACTACCTACGATTATTATAATTACTATAATAACGTATACAGATGTGATCATAATTTTAAATCATTTATTCATAAAAATTTATCTACACAGAAAATTTTAATCTTCAGGCTTCGTCACGTCAGAAATCAGAATCACATTATGTTTTACATCCGTTGCAAACTCCATCAAAGGCAATGCACAAAATATAATCCACATGCAAGCTACGCTTCATCAAAACACAACTAACTAAATAAAATACCGTGCCATGATCAACCCTGGCTCAAAAAACCCCAAAGTGTAGCCGTATCATTATTTGTGATCATAATTATTTAAAGGGTACTTCAGACCATAAAACTGAATACCTTTCACTATGGAGTCAACATCAAAATTGCGTAATAAAATACTGTTGTTTGAGCAGAAAATACCTACATTATTATATTGTAGTTTTGAATAAAACAGTACATTTTTCGAATCTCACCATTGGCTCTATAGTAAAAGTTATTCAGTTTGATGATCTGGAGCACCTTTATTATGACCACACAAATTTAACTTTTTTTTTCCAATAATTTAGTTTCGGACCGGTCTTGAACCCGCATTCTGCCAATATATGCTTTCTTCCAATTCTTTTATTAGACTAAAATCTTTTCACCTCACAAGCTCGGAAACATTATGTTTATCATTCGAAATCTGTGTGCAAAAGTGCATTTTATCCGCTAGCGTGGAAAGAGTTTTTGAAATTCGAATCTGTCTATTCAATATTTTTCTATGCCGCCAGTCCACTGAAAATTCATTAATAACTATTTCATGTCACTGGCCAGCACGAAAAAAAAATCGTTTAAAATTTTGTTTTCTTTAGCAATTCACTTATTTTCCTCGCCGTTGTAAGGTGAAAAGTTTTGTGTTTCGCTCGGCTGCAAAGTTATTCTGCGTCTTGTACCTTTGAAACCTTCGCTATAAGCAGAATATCCTGAATATTCTAGAATCCTTCGCTTGCTCAGGTTTCAATACAAGTACTCGCGCCAAAAAACAACTTTGCAGCCTAGCATAACAAATAACTATTTCACCTCACAAGCTCGGAAAGATTCTGTTTATCGTTCGAAATCTGAGTGCAAAAGTGTATTTTATCCGCTAGCGTGCAAAGAGTTTTTGAAATTCGAATTTGTCTATTCAATATTTTTGTATACCGCCAATGCACTGAAAATGCTTAATAACTATTTCATGACACTGGCCAGCACGAAAATAAAAACTTTTTGAAATGTTCTTTTTAGCAATTCACTTTTTTTCCTCGCTGTTGTGAGGTGAAAAATTGTGTGTTTCGCTCGGCTGCAAAGTTATTCTGCGTCTCGTACCTTTGAAACCTTCGCTAAACGCTCAGGATTCTATTATTTGAACCACTCGCTTCGCTCGTGGTTCAATCCTAGAATCCTTCGCTTGCTCAGGTTTCAATAAAAGTACTCGCGCCAAAAAGCAACTTTGCAGACTAGCATAACAAATAACTATTAATCCTTCATAATCATTCAATCTTTTTTAAGGAACGTCAAAGACCACATTTCCACGTTCCACACACTATTAGTTCAAGATTTTCGGCTTTATCGTGAAAATTGAAATAGGGCACAACGACGTCGATGTTCGAAACACCGCCATATTTACCTTAAAATATGAGCTTTATAAATTGGGCATTGGTAACGAGATCTCTGTCAACAAGGGCTTACTTTGTTATCATTTTCACTTCAGCCTGCTTTTCGTGTTGCTTTTAAAATGAAGCTTATTATTGGTGTTATTCTTTGACGTTGGAAAAATTGCGGTATAAATATCTAGAGTTTTCTTTTTGAAAGAATAATATATTTACACCGCTCACGGTGAAAACTATAAATAAATACAGTAGGTAGGTACTCTACTACAGAAGGGTTAGGTGCGCAGTACTCAAAATCGGTGCAGATGCTATGAGAAGAGATATATGATAGTGTATGAAGGTTGAAGTCGTTATAGATGCATTTAATAATGTATTAGAGGGGGTTTAAGAACACTCCAGCACTTGATTTTAATTTATCATTACGCATGCATGCATGCAAATGCACAACCCAATATTCCCTGCGGGGTTTGTCATAATATTGTGAAACTCTGAGCATCTACGTTTCACTAGTATTACCAGTGGAGTGAGCCCATCGCCACTTGTAATACATGTCTCAAAATTGAAGCATTCAGGTTTCTTCACGATGTTTTCCTTCATCAGGAGCCTAAGGTAATTGAATTTTCTTACCTCCACAGAACTTTGCGACCTTAATTGTGAAGTTTTTTCGTAGGTGTGGACAGTTCACCATTAATCGTTGGTACCCTAAATTTCTCATTTACGTGGGATCGTTACCGTTGTATCTACAAGGTGTTACAAAAATACCAATAAACATTTAAGGGGGTGGTTAGACCATCAAACTGAACAACTTTCACTATGGGACCAATATCCAAATCGCGAAAAAAAAAATGTTCCATACTCTACAAATCGACTAGAGCTAAAACATGTATGGGATATCAGAATTTTTTTTTTCGATTTCGATGATGCTCCCATAGAGAAAGTTGTTCAGTTTGACGGTCTGAACAGCCCCCTTAAGAGTATTAAATGTTTATTTTTACTTATGAAACACCTTGTATATCATACCTTGTCCTGAGAATTATTCACAATACATTATGATAAGTTAAAAAAAACAAGGTCGGGTATATCAAATAGTCCGTCCAGCTGCGGCTTCTGGGTTAATATTTTAATAATGAAATGAATGCGTGTCGTAAGTAATTATTAATTCACTACGGTCGAGCCTTTCCCGCTGACCAGTTGGCACCTGGGTCACAGTTGGATTATAAACAGTGGTGCAACTTCATTCTCTGGTGTTTTGATTGACGGTCGCTTCGATCGTCACTTAAAAGTTGCAGTTATAGAATGAAAACAAATAAAAGTAAATTTTCTGCCTATTTAGCTTATCCATATCAATAGAAAACGATAGGTAGTCTGAATATTCGTGACCTCTTAGTTTTACAGAATAACATTCGTGCCGTGTGTGATCTCCCTATAATCGTACGGAGTATCAAAAAACATTTGATTAAGATTTTGCTCGTTGAGTAAATCTGTTTAATTAATTCCAAACTACTTTCTATGCGAATTAGCGTTCGTTTGTTTCCCAGCAAATTTACTGAAAAACTTCAGCGTCGAATGTCTCTACATATTGTGTTGACGAATAAATTTTTTAGATTTTATTCTTCATACGTTTTTTTTTTCGCTTTCAACCTACGAATAAGAGAATAAATATGGAAGAATAACTCCAAACAAAATCGAAATCATTTTTGGCACCCCATGAAAAATTACATTTTGTATGAGTTTTGGCGGCGAGTTACAATTTTTAAAGAACAAATTTAGAACGCGTTACAATTTTTTTGGTGCCACTTTTTGAGCTTCATTTATACTTCTATACATTCTCTTATTCGTAGCTTTCAACTAATTAGTCTGTGGTGAACTTTGGCCCCCTGAGTGTGAATACGCGTCCTTGCCGTGTCGAAGGCGCTTGTATATTAATGCCTTTATAATGTATTAATTTTGTTTTCACACCCTTTTATTGATGATTTAATGGTAAAGTGGTTAAATTGAAATTTACAAGTTTTTAGGAAAGAACGAGTTTATGAATTGTCTGGAAAAATCATGTAATATTAAGTTTATGGGAAAAATATAAAATGAAAAGATGTAATAATTGACTCTAAAACCAACAATAGGAGTAGGTAAACAAAGTGGCAGTGGATCAATAAGTTACAAGACTGTGACTGGACATAAGCTGATTAGACTTGAAGCTAATTATAATTATGAATAAGCATACTTAAAAAGACAAACTAAATACACAGACTTAAAAGAAGAACCAGACGTAATCTTGAGTGAAGCACCCATTTCTTTTGTGTGTGTACTGTCACGCGTTACATAAGGTGAAAGGTTGTAGGACCTGTGCCTAGAGCTGGTGCATCTGTGTCCCTTGTAGAACAAACGAGATTGTATTACCTTGCATGCTTCACATCTTTTTAGTGCAATGTTCAGTCCGTATTTCTTTCAAGTCCGTCCTAAATATTAAACATTTTGGGCACGAGTTTACCAAACGTATCGCAATCGATTCATTTTCATTGTACGATGAGGTAATTGCAACTATGGAGCAGTCGCACTATAAGAATCACAATTCAGTTTTTCTATCAATAGACTCATGTCTAGTCATCTAGAAAGCAGGCGTTGGTAGGTAAAAAGAGAAGAACTGAACCTTACTTCACCTTACAAGATTATAAATAACAAGTAATAGTCACAGGTGAAATAATTACATCATCACATCAAGCTCACCAAGGCTCAAGGCTTTTCGCAAACATCGTGAGGAATCCTGCATGCTTCAATTTCGAGGCATGTTTTGTACCCACTCTATCATATTATGTGCGACCATATGTCATTCCATTCCATTATAAGTGGCGACGGGCTTACCCCCCGTCACACTGGACAGACTTACGGTACTACTGGTGGTGAAACGTGGATATTCTGAGGTTTCAGGATATCTCTGACTACCCCCTCGGGGAACTAGTCGTGAACAGATCAAACTCACCACAACGAGGCATGGTTCCGTATAGACTGGGAACATGCACACTTTGAATTGCTAACTGATTCTTTGGGCAAAGAAGCTGCCAGCTTTTCAGTCAACGGTTTTCTAGTTAAGGCCCACTTTCAAGTCTTCTAAACAGCAACAGCTCAGCAGCTTTGGAAGCAAGAACCCAGCGTTTTTACAGAAAATGGTTTAAAAATATATCCCCCCAACGCGAGTAAACTTGTATAGTATCTTTGTCATGAATAATGCCACTACTAGGTACTCTATCTCTTTTATGATATTTGTGTTCTCCATTGGGATTAAACAGTTTATGAGTTGCTAACTTCTGTTATAAAGAACTTAATAATATTGTTTTCTGTCTAGCCAAGTTTCTTTATTCGCTAACCACCTCAAGTTACTTACATTTTTATGACAGTGCTAGCTTAGAAGTGGAAAGAAGCTTATATTCGAGGGAAATCTAAAAGCTTATTTCAGCATAATACTCTGTTAAAAGGGTAAAGAAGCCGCGACCTTTTAGTTGTAATTTTTCCTGCATTCACAGAAGCATAAACATTTCACTTAGTTTTTTATATTCACAAAATAACTTAAACAAGAGAATGTAAAGTTATAGTTTAACGAGTAAGAGTCTTCTTTAGTATGATTTATAGAGTCTAGACTTTTGAACTCAGATGATTACAATGTCGTCACGTTATTCTTTTTATTTTGGAACAGGCGAGGCTCGTACAGGTGCGATGTACTGTAGTTATGTATCTAATCTGACTATCTGCCTATTGTTGCTATCGATGTTGTTATGACTGATGTTTCCGCATTGGGACAAACATGACATCGGGTTTACCAATGTTTTTAGTTCATAAGATGTTTGTTTATGTATTTGATAAATAAATAAAAAAAAAAATACAAAACTTTTTACACGTCTCATCTCATTACCTAAAATGTCAAGTTGTCTTTGAGATGTTTGTAAGATGCAATTATTTTGTTTAGTAGATTTTATTGATGAATAGCTTTAAAAAATGTTATTTAGTCCTGATTCGACCTGAGAGACTTGTGACTCTATGGGTTTTAGAAGCAGGGACGTCCATTTTTGCCTTTCGGAGAGGTATCGGGTTGAATTGTTGCCTGCAGTGCGATTTTTGAAAATCATACGAGCGGTTCGGCAGTAGAAAGATGCATAATCTCCACAGTAATTTTAACATTTTCTACTGCCGAACCGCTCATATAATTTTCAAAAATCGCACTTCTGGTATGGCATCCACAGTAAGAGGTTTCTATGGTTCGGTGGTACAGACTAAATAACTAAGGCACTTTTTTGTGTAGGGTAGTGAAAATTGTATAACAAACCAGTGTCTCTCTACTTACTTTCTTTTTTAACCTATTACGTCCCGCTCCTGGTCCCTCACATACTTTTAAACAAAGTAATTTTTTATTCATGATATTGCATCGCACTAACACTTTAAATTGACGAACGTCCATATACACAAAGTAGAAAATAAAATTGTCATGTTCCATAAATTGATTACTTTACCTACGCTCGGCGCTCCTTCTGTTTTTTATTTTAGTATACGTAGGTACATTAAATTAAATTAGTGCAGTATTGAAAATGGAGGCATCGTACGATGTATTGATTGACGCTTTAAATACAATCTAAACTATTATAAAACTGTAACTGAAGTTTGTCTGTACATTGAAGATATTTACAAAAAAAAAATACGATATGGTTTTTAGGTATCCATGACTCGAAATCAATCTTTTTTAGAAATACTGTCTGTCTGTTTGTCTGTTTGTTTGTGTGTTTGTTTGTTTGTTTGTTTATTTGTTTGTTTGTTTGTTTGTTTGTTTGTTTGTTTGTTCGCGCATCACGCAAAAACTACTGAACCGATTTTGATGAAACTTTTTTTGTTTGATAGCTTATGATCTGACTTAAAATCTGGTATATAATTTGTGCGGACGAAGTCGCGGGTAAACACTAGTTTTTAATAAAATTGATACGGGGGTGCAACTTGGCCGTTTTTTTAGCCTATTTTCATCACGGATAAGTAGGATCACACACTATGACGCTCTGACGGAGCAGCAGACGTCAGTCCGTTATTTGCGAAACAAGGAGTTGTATGAAACCACACGTAGAACGGGCAGCTCTAACGTAGCATTATAATGGTGTACTCACTCACTGGGCACACAGGCGCGATGATGCACAAAATGAAATTCACCCTAGATCCCAGCTGCCGAGCATGCGGAGAGGATGAAGAGACCATGGAACATATTCTTTGTGACTGTGATGTCTTGGCGGCAAAACGCATGTGCCTCTTCGGAGACGGATACCCAAAACCGGGAGATCTTAGGTTTCTTCCCCTCAATGGTATTGCCTCCTTCATTGACCATGTATTCGAAGGGTGAGGAAAGCAAAAAGTATTGGGGCTAACACAAAAGATCCCACTGGGTCGAAGTGTTGCTTGCCTGCCAGCCCCCACAATAAGATAAGATAGAATAGTTGCGGAGCCTATATTCAATACAAACAAACAAACATAAAATCAAATCTTTCCAATATTAGTATAGGTATACTATCCAACCGATAATTCATTTGGTTTTTTCGACATTGATGTATGTATGACTTCTTAATTAATAGTTACCGGTATTATCTAGTATTAAGTCCAGTGCGTATGTTAGTTAAACGAAGCCGTATTAATTTAATTATAAACAGAACTATAACATGACGAGGTCTGTGTTTGATTTCAATGGTAGGTAAAGTCGATTTGACGCGGTCGGCGGTTGCGGTTCCGCCCAATTACAAAACTTTTGCTTTTTGAGATCTTAAAGGCGCATAGGACAAATTGGAGTTTAGTGTAATATACGCATATGTTGATTGCTAGATAGTCAGATAATTATGTAAGATACAAGGAACAATAATTTGACACTTAAATGAGATAATTATATTTTAGGGAGTGCAAGGAATCATACTGAACAAATTTCACTATGGAGCCAACATCGAAATTTTTTTTTGCGATTTCAATGATGCGGAAACAAAAAATTCGGATAATTGTTTAGTTTGGTGGCCTAAACTACGCTCTTAAACGAAACGCATTAAATTTTACATGCTGTTTTTCATGGAAACTAAACACATATGCACTCAGTAATTTCAACGAGTTAAAAATCAATTGATGTTCAGTTATAGATTCAGTACCTGCTTAGTAAGTAGTGTTTCATGGTTTGCGTTCATTTATCGATCGTTGTCTGCTAAGTAAATTATTATCATCGATTTTACCCATAGCTTTATCCACCACGCAAGCTGGAAATACCGCCAACGCGGCCGTAAACCGCGTTAGTTTGACACTAAACATAAACTCCTCGGGCAATCCGAGCGGGCATATTAGGTAGTAAACTATTATACTCTCAGTTTATGCAGCATATAGTTTGCTGTAATAGGATTGTATCTTGTGCAACACAATCTTGAGCTTGTAACGTAGTAACCTACAAATTAAATACAAAAACTTTAATAATATAGGATGATCAGACCATCAAACTCAACAAACTTTCTATATTTATGGACTTTCTACATTTGGGAAGATTAGGGGCAACACGTCTTTCATGGGTCACTGTATACGTCGCTATAATAAAATACCCGAGACCATTTTAAATCTTTCCGAAAACATGTTTGAAACTAAGATCAAAAAGGTATCTGTAAGAAAGCGTATTATAAACTGGATGATTATTAAAATGATATAAATGCTTGGGTCTGAGGTCACTAACATATAGTTTATTTACATTACTGTATAGTATCAATTATTTTATTAGATAGACTATGTATTATTGTATACATAACCGTAGCTTAAGAATTTTTATTGTTATGTGTTATGTTGTAGAGTTTCTGGCCGCATCTTCTCTACAGCGACAACACATTCCGACGCGGTGGTAGCTTAAAAAAGATTTGACGTTTAATAAGTGTGCTTCAAGCTCCTATATTGAATAAATTATATTGACTTTCACTATTTGTAGTTTTGTATGGAACGACTGATGTTTTACTGATTAACACTTGAACATTAATCTGGTCATTTACACTATCGTTTATTTTATAGACCCATTTTACCCTGTTGAGGGTCGGTAAGGGTTGATAACGATAATGATGATTGTTTCAAAACGAACTCGTTATTAAACATTTTCCTGCACTAAAAGGATTTTAATGGTGCCTCAAAATCTTGGCCATTTGTAATAAGGAGTTTTAATTTGTTCATCTATTCGACTATTCTTCTTTTTGCACCATTTTCTGTTTTGCTATCAGACAAGACAAGACTCTGTCGTGCCTTTTATTTAGCTCATCATCAAGCCTTTACAAGCTATTCATTTGAGGCGTGGTCAAACTTTCATTTCAATGGTGGAATTAAAGTTTCAAAAACGTTTAAAATAATTTGAGGCGTGGTCTAACTTTTCAGGATAGAATAAACTAAACAACTTTTACCATAACCCAAAACTGAATGAATGATTGAATGAAAACCCAAATAGCAGAAAAAATCTGAGTGTTGCTAACTATTACTTGGGTCGAGTCAGCATTGAAGTTATCTATGGCACCACTGATTTTATTATAATGACTAGATTTACCTCTCCGCATAAAATGTGTAAAGTCCGGGTTATGTTCACTGCAACAGCTGGTATTTAGACATGATAATATGGGGACCACTAAGAAAATATGTTTTCTTTTAACAATACCTCTGTTATAGTCTAAGATCCTTTGAACGCCAGACCTTCGTTATTTTATAAAAGCTGAAAGTTTCTTACAACCGTATTCTTAGTTGTTTTCTTGAGGCTTCCTCACTCGAGTCGAGGACGTTTTTGACATTTTTGTCATACAAGTTAAGTCAAAAACGTCCTCCACTCGAGTGAAGAAATGTCAAGAAAACAACTAAGAATACGGGTTTTAGTGTATGTTCCCAGCACAGGTAGTTAGGACAGATGCGCAACTATAAAGTTTGAGTTATCGTGGATTTGGCACGTAGCAGGTTAAAATTGTCTCGCCAGGGGTTGGGTTGGAAGTATCAAAACAGTTGGGCTACTGAGGAAAAATATTCTAATAGATACCCAAGTATAATTATAACATGTATAAAATTCGGCTTTTATACTCTACCGTACAAATCGTTGTAGGTTACAATATATTAAGGTTTAAGAGTGTCTGGCATTGTACCTGCCAAAGCCACGATGACTCAAACTTCATAGTTGCCCATTGTTCCTACCTATGCGTGTTGGCAGCACTGCACACTGAAAAAAATGTTTTGTTAAATACAACCAAACTTTAGTGACTACCGAACTGTTTTGTAAAACATAATCAAACATTTGGTTAAAACAGCTAAACAATTGGCTATTTATAACCAAATGTTTGATTATGTTTTAAAAAACAGTTCGGTAGTCACTAAAGTTCAGTTACATTTAACAAATATTTAGTTAAAGATTTCTTTAAGTGCATGCGCTTAGAAACTTACAGCTTTTATAAAATAACGAAGGTCTGGCGTTCACGGGATCTTGCTCTATTACTGATAATCTTTACAGCATGAAACCTAACAGATTCCTACACAATGCGAAACATTATAACAACAGCACCTACATAAAATCAAAGCTGATAATTGAACCTTCCTGAACATGAAGGCAAACTAAAATGAGTCTATTGTCAAAACATGCTTTGACGTGTATTGCTCCGTAATTGAGACTTCCTGTTGTCAGGACAGGAATTTCCTATTTCCTATCGAAGGTATAAATACAGGTTCTATTTGTTTGATTACATCTATGATTTGCTCTATATAATTATAGAGCAATCTAATCTAAACTATTATAAAACTGTAACAGAAGTGTGTATGTACATTGAAGATATTTACAAAAAAAAGATTACGATATGGTTTTTAGGTATCCCTGACTCGAAATCAACCTTTTTTAGAAATTTTCTCTGTCTGTTTGTCTGTTTGTTTGTTTGTTCGCGCATCACGCAAAAACTACTGAACCGATTTTGATGAAACTTTTTTTGTTTGATAGCTTATGATCTGACTTAAAATCTTGTATATAATTTGTGCGGATGAAGTCGCGGGTAAACACTAGTAAGATATTATACCTTGACAACATATTGATTACCCTATTCGAGTATAACTCTAAACATTAGCTTGTGACTATTCGATGTTCAGAGCTCTAAGGTACTCTAACAGGCTAATCAAGCAGTCCACAGCTACGGTTAGTGTACAACATGCTAGGATAATTTTATATGAATCAATCAATCAAATCAGCTCACATTAACCCACTACTGCTGAGCATAGGCGTCCTTTTTATTGCGCCACTCCTCACTGTCTTGTGCCAATCTGATCCTTCTCTGACCCGCAACCCTTACAATGTCGTCTGTCCATCGCATCGGGATGGGAACGGGAGTATCAATTTGTGACAGATGAAAATCATTGATTCTAGATTCGTGATTCATAGTGGTTGCAGATTTTTTCTTTTTTTATTCTGTTTTTTTTTATATTGGGGCTTTCAACCCTGAGGTTATGTCAGCCCCATCGTGCCTTAACCTTGAGACTTTACACAACAATGAAAAGAAAACCTAAGATTGACACCCGTATTCTTAGTTGTTTCTTTGAGGCTTCCTCACTCGAGTCGAGGATGTTTTTCACATTTTTGTCATACAAATTATGTCAAAAACGTCCTCCACTCGAGTGAGGAAATGTCAAGAAAACAACTAAGAATACGGATGTAAGTATAACAATTCCGAGTCACACCTCCAAGTTGTCCCTCCCGGAAACAGTGGCGCGCAAGTGACACCATACCTCCTAGGAGTGTGTGTCACCTTCGCGCTAGAGGCTAACGTGACAGGAAGAAAACTCACCAAGCCGCCAGTAGGCCTCGCATGCCACCCCCGAGAAAACGATAAAAATCTAGATGTGCCCCCATCCTTATTATTTTACGTATGCCAGAAAGAGCGCACATGACGTTTATCTCGTTCAAACGCTTTGTCGTGGATGGCATGCTAGCCGTGCAGGACAGCGTGGCGTTTTATCGTCTAAAACCCCATTTTTACCCGCGAAGGAAAGGAGAACGTTTATGCGTTTAGGGTGAGAGGTTGTTTATTTGTTTTATATTAATGTCTATGAACAATTTACAAATCTATTCATAATGTCGATAGATGTGTCTAAACTCAGTCTGACAGATAGTGAAGTTACTTATCTGCAGCTTGAATTACACAGGTACTACATGTATGGATATATCAAGTGAGGATTATATTGAACGCTTGTATGTTTATATATGTAGCCGACTATACAGTGGACACAATACACGGTTTTCTCACGACGCTTTCCTTCATCGAATAATTGTGTTACAAATCGTACATAAGTTTCAAAAAACTCATTAGTACGAGTGTTTATATTTGAACGTAAATACACCTGTATACCTAAGCTAAATAAAAAAAAACTTATTTCGTACAAATAAACCGTGGCCTCTCTACGTAGTAAGTACTTACTGAACATGAATAGTTTAGGGATATAGGTGTAAACATAGGAATTCCATACATTTCCCCATTCAACGGAAATACATAAATTGTGTGCACGAAACGTTGATTGCTTTTAGTTTGAAATGTTAAATGGACTACCTGCTAATAATAGATATCGAAATAAAGAGCTTATTTTACTAGCTGCAAAGAAGTAAACTCATAAGTTTAAAAGCCAAAATAGAAAACGGAAGAAGATTTTATGCAACTTTTGAAAGTAGATTACCTCAATCACAAGATAGAGAAGTTTTGTGTTTATAATGAAACATTGACGACTGCATTGGGGATATGATTATCCTACGCTAGGCTGTAAAACAATTATTATTCTAACCGATCACCTATCAACTCTTCACCCTTTTATTTGAACCTGAAAACCAAAATCAGCGGTGCCAGACGTACGATAATTATCGTACATGTACGATAATTTCGACACCGGTACGATGTACGATACAATATGAATTATCGTACGCCAAAGTACGATAATTTACAACCCTCCTCCGAAGTGGGGTGAAAAGATTATCCGGTGCCCTAAAATCATCTAAAAATACAAAATAATGTACCGTAGGTCGAGGATTACCCCTCGAATCTATCAAACGAATGAGAATGAAAGTTCAATCATTCTGATTCAATTCAACAAATACATAAGTTATTTTTTAAATTTCTGTCTTGTGGAACTTCCTAAAATTCATATTCTATTTCTAGTTTTGCGAAATAGCGCGTTTTCGCGCGGTTCTGGCAGTTGTACGATAATTTTTCATCTGGTACGATAATTTTTTAATATTGATACGATAATTCACTCGCACTCGTCTGGCAACCCTGACCAAAATACGCTAATTTAGTGGACACGCTCTTGCGCGGACGAAACGCGGGCCGGCCGCGCTGCCTGCCGGTCTGTTTCTGAAAAATCAAATTATGTGACGATCGGACCATTCGATCCCTCGCATGATTTTAGTACAAACTAACCTGCGAGCGGTCGTCCGCCTAAGTTAATTGATTTTCGATGTTATTTCAACGCAAGCAAAGTCGATAATAAAAAGCGCTGCGTTGCGCTTTCGCCGGCTCTAACGCAGCGCAGCGAGAGCGGTGAAACTTCGGTTATCTTGACTATTATAAAACTGTAAAATCATGAGGGATAAAAAAGTAGCGCTTCACTTCATATAAAGTCAAATAACACTCGATAGCGCGATTTAAATGACCTGCAGCGCCATCTATTGACAAAATTGTGTGTTTGTTTGTTTGTTCGCGCATCACGCAAAAACTACTGAACCGATTTTGATGAAACTTGTTTTGTTTAATAGCTTATGATCTGACTTAATATCTGGTATATAATTTGTGCGGACGAAGTCGCGGGAAAACACTAGTAATTTATAAAGTCAAAATTCAATTAGTCTTATTTTCAATACTAACCAATTACAGTTGCAGAAACACTCTTTAGAGTTAATCCATTAAATCTCTTGCTGTTACTTTTTGTCTTGTTGACGTAATAAAAGCTAGCAAGAGATTTAATGAAGGATTAACTCTAATGACATTTCTGCAACTGAGCGTCTATGAAATTTTTATACACGATCTAGTTAGTAGGTACTCTCTGTAACGTTTGTATTTTGACAGATTTCCGAGAAAATATGTATAATTTGAAATTTATCGTTGCGCGTTCCTCAAAGATTTAAGAAAGCCATACATTTTAATGGAAATCTGACAAAGTAGGTGTGAGATTAGTTACTAGATTGTATTAAAAAAATCAAAACTTAAATTCGTTGTAGTTATGGAGCGCCCTGCAAGTACTATCCTCTTAAATATTTTTAGCAGTGTTTTTTACCCTGAAAGAGAATAAGGTCGTTCCTTTGTTGTTATTTTGCCGATACTGCCAATATGCATCACAAAAAGTGGAGAGGAAAGTCAACGACCGATGCAGATATTGAACATGCCTGACGACCAAGTTTGGATAGGGATTTTCACGTTTATTCGTTGCTAGTACTTTCATAAAGAAAATCTGAATATCAGACTGAATATTAAACAATTTTGAACGTTATGCCTTACGTTGATATAGAGTAGAATGTTGATTGATGATTATAACGCTAGCACATGATGGCTAGCAAAAGATCATAAAGCTTCAATAGTTAAGCACAAATATTTACTTTTGTATCACTATTGTATCATCATCGTCATATCGTATGACATTTTTTATTTTTCTGCTTGGATCTAGGGAGAGTTCGATTTTCCTGTGTTAAGGGCCTACTGCAATTGAATTGTAATGATTGTATTCATTAACTATGGCACTTTTTTAACTGAAAATAAACGTAAATTTTAAAGCAATTTTTTTTAGTTATGAAGTATTACAGAATTTTGTATTCGTATGCTTTTTATATTGAAAAAAAAATCTTATTAAATTGTATTTTTTACTTTCAAATGGATAGGTAGGTACTTACGATGACTCGAAGAAATTTAGCAAAAACGTATTTTGAGAATAACACATTCATTTTGCTATTAATAATTATTATGAGACATTTTTAAAAAAACGAGTAAGAGATCACTACCTCTCTCTCTGACTCACTGTTATTCATTATTGTTTTGTCTTTTTGATCCATTACCTATATAGTGTATTTATTGTTAGATATTATGTATGTATATATATATGTATGTATTATATTAAGTACAATATATTTATAATATATTTCAAGCTATTTATATTTGATATCGTATTATTATAACACCGCCACAGCAAGTTTTTATACTTAAGAGTTCTTCCATCCCATGGTTGTCTGGAAGAAATCGCTTTTAGTGATAAGACCGCCATTTGTACCCTTACGTTCTTTTAATTATGTTTTTGTTGCTGTATGTTTTTGGTGTGCAAATAAAGAATATTTATGTTATGTTATGTTATGAGCTTGACTCGCGCTCGGCTACAGTTTTTAATAATCGGCCTGCCATATAGATGCATAATGTTTTAGTTTTCTGGCACGCTTAGATAATGAGGTGCCAAAAATAGATCGTTGTGCTGTTCTGTTCCACGGCCAAGAGCGACCGAAATATCGGTCAAGTTTGAAACGATATTAATCGTTCCACTACAAACACTCGTTGATGGAGTCATTTGTTCTGATTTGTTAACTATAATCGGCAATTAGGCGTTTAGTGTTATGTTTAAGTGGTTAAACAAGCAGAGGTACGGGATTATGTGATTGCAATTATAAGACTTTTTGAGAAGTGATCGGTTAGTAGTTAAAATAGGTAGAACATCCCATTTCTTGCCTTAGGTTTCGTATGAGACGACTGTATAAGGTGTAAATTTAAATGAGTTCCATACTCGTATTAAAGGGGGTGCTTCAGACAAACAAACTGAACAACATTCAGTATAGAGCCAACATCGAAATGGGGGAAAAATGTATTATTCCATAAATCAATGGCTACTCAACCCAAATGTATGGAACAGTAGATTTTTTTTCTCGTGTTTTGGCGATGGTGGCTACTAGGTAAGTGAAAGTTGGTCAGTTTGATAGTCTGAAGCACGTCCTTTAATTAATATGAAACGTAATTGTTATGATTTCCTATTAGCACTTGCAATATTTGTATCACTGTTTATTTATATTGGAAATATAAAGAAATTGAGGCTTGCTGATTACCCAGATTGCGCCAGATAAACCGGGGTTTCTTCAGTAGGTACGTCATTCGGGGACGTTCTCTCGTGCATCCTAATAAACTAAACATGCATGAGTGACTCACATAAGTGATGCAACTCATGCTGACATGAAAGCATAAGCATATGCTCACGACTATATTCCACGAGGGGGTAGTCAGAATTTCACTAGTAGTACTGAAACTCTGTCCAGTGTGACGTGTAAGCCCGTTGCCACTTGTAAAGCCTGACCAGGAAAATAAAAAACCTTGTTTGGGGGCGCTGCAATGGACTGTCACCTTTAATGTTAGTGTTCCAAGTACAAAAATTAGTTCCAATGATTTTTCGCAACATGGCGAGGTTTTTATATTTCTGGTCAGGCTTTAACACTGACAGACACGAAGGAAGTAGACGAAAAAACCAAT
Source organism: Agonopterix heracliana (assembly GCA_963693445.1). NCBI lineage: Eukaryota > Metazoa > Arthropoda > Insecta > Lepidoptera > Depressariidae > Agonopterix > Agonopterix heracliana. Next base: position 20,069,884 of record OY856310.1, read on the forward strand.
AATTTTCTTTTCTCCCCTCCGGACGGAAAGCGTCAATTGTCGTCCCGCTGCACTAAACGAAGCTTTCCATCTCTGTCGAGGAGAGAAATAGTATACTAACCTCGGACAGTAAATAAGAAAGCCTCAGATCACATGTTTGTTGACCTCGACTTCGCCTCGGTCAACAATTACGTGAGATCTGAGACCTTTCTTACTTGCCTGTCCTTCGGTGAGTAATCTACTAACCTACAATACAATATTTTAACCGTCGACATAAAGTCGACAAAGTAAGATTTATTCTCTAAACTTCAACAAGAACAAGAATAATAAACTTTTTAATAGTAAATATACTCCCAACTCCCAAGATTTTTTACCGGCTCATTACGATCCTTTGTTAATTACTTTTTCATAACAAACGAAGCTTTTAAAAGTGAGAGAAATTTCCTCGAAGACTCGGAACAAACAAGATTCATTAACGGCGAAGGGTTCCAAGTAGAAATTTAGGATGGTTCTACACGAAACTATTCCACCGCGTGCCATGTAGTTCCATTACTTCAAAGTTAAGTGAAGTCGAAGTTCCGCCCTATAATAGAGAGAAACCCCTTTCTTCTCTAGAGGCGACTAAAACTTTTCCCATGGAAAGAAAAGAAGCATTATATCGGGATGTGATTCCCAAACCACCTGCCAGTCATGGCGTTTCTAGCAAATCATTTCTGTGAGGCAGAGAATGTCCAGCGATGCTTCTAGGTAGTATATTTATTTTAAGATCAAGATTAACTTATGGTTATAATATAATGATGACAGTTCATCTCTGCTAAGGTCGCTAAAGTCCCACTTTTGACCAAAAGCCGTCCTTCTATTAGTTGCTATTATGCTCTTCCTTATGCCAGTTCTTAAGTAACCTATCAATTTCGTCCCACCATCTTATTCTAGGTCTACCTTGATGCTGATGCCCTGATGCTTAAAAAAAAATTTCCGTCACGGGACGCTCGGTAGATGTGAAACTTCTACCCAAAAGTTTTCAGCTGTTACGGCACTCCCGATTTAAATTTCAAACTTCCGTCACACAAAAAGGTTGCGAATCAGAATTTCAAAGCATTTAAATTCCTTAGTCGCATGGTACTTACAAAACCCACGGAAAGAAATGGAAGGTGCATTCTAACCCTAGGCAGCAAACAATAACATTATGCGAATGATTGATTAATAATACAAGAGACGTAGGTGGACAGGTTTCCCCTCCCACGTCTTGTGTAAAACTACCTTTAGATTTCTGCGGAATTACTGACCGCCTCATATAAATTTTCATTAGGTCGGACTGCGGGGAATTCCTTCATTCGTAATAAACACACGCTACGTGGACATATTTTTGTGGGCTCCTCGGAACTTCCCTTAGGGAATCTTGATGGAGAACTATGATATATTATGTTGCCGTGTATCGTCCTATTAATGCATTTACTGACAACGACAACGATACTTCTATAAATTGATAATGCGTATTATACAGGGTCCAACTAAATATGCTGACACTTTTTTAAGGGGATGATCAGACCATCAAACTGAACAACTTTCTCTATGGGACCAACATCGAAATCAAGAAAAAAAAACCAGCTGTCCCATACAAAACTGCAAACCGACTCGAGCCAAATGTATGGGACAGCAGATTTTTTTTTCGCGATTTTGATGTTGCTCCCATAGAGAAAGTTGTTCAATTTGATGGTCTGATCATCCTCTTAAAAAAGTGTCAGTATATCGACGCTGGAAAGCGAAAACGCTGTAACTGACACCAGTGTCAAAATTTTTTTATTGCAGATTCGTAACCAGAAAAAAATTCTGCGTCGAATGGTCTGAGTCCCATAGCTCTACGGCCCTTAGAAAATTTTGTACAGCGTTGAAATTGCCTGTTATTTTTGGTCGACATAGATTTTGGTAGGCTGTAAATAGCACAAAAACTCTAAATTTTTACCGATTTGCATTTACGTCAAAATCGAGTTCCGTAGAAAAAACCAACAAGCTAGTTACATCGTTCGTGATATACTATTCAATGTGGGTTACAGCGTTTTTGCGGGACAAAAAATTTTTGTGCACCACATTTATGACATTTTGTTGTCCAATTGTTAGCAACGAATGTGGCTTATTACGTTTTAACGTAACCAACATTATGGCTACATGACGTGTTACAACATTCATTTCAAATCTCTATTTCTAGATCACATCAATTTACGCTTTTTTAAATGTAGTATTCGCGACAAAGTTATTGCTTTTACCACCATCGATTTGGCGCTCGAACCGCTATGGCCTACCATTTACTGCGTCCCAAATCAGTCCATGGCCGTCAAAAAGGTGTCTTACTTTTGTTGTTCGTATTTTTTGGCGCGTAATTGGTTTCGTTTGAATGGTAAGTCTACTTGTTAGATACTGTTATTTGACATTTTTATTAGTAAAATAATGTGTTCCCTTATTTTTTACGTTATTTAAAAAAAGTGAACTGGATTGCATCATTCCCTTTATGAAATACAGGGTTCTGAAAAAGCGCATCATCGTCACCCACTGTTCAATAATGCTCTCCCAAGATGCGCTACAAAACTTTATCCTCGCCCTTTCATAATATCTAAACGTCAGGAAGCTTCGTTTAAGCTGATTAGCATCCCTCCATCGGAGCAGAGATTCCGCCATATCAGCATCGTAAATTTTTTTATTTGAAACCTCTAAAAACAACTTGTGAACTTGGTTTAGGATTCACATCGGTCTTTAGTTCTTGAAATGCGATTTTTCTTCTTTGCAGTGTAATTAGTAATTACAATACAAATGAAAAAATTAAGAGCTCTTTTCACACCTTCGGGATAGGACTACCTCGGGTTACAGCACAGCCCTGGGTCCCTCGCAAAGGAAACCTGAGTGACGGAGCCTTCATCCAACGCCTTCTTATTTTGAGCAGCGGGAGTCTTCCTAATCTGACTCAAATTAAGATCCAGGATGTCGCCAATGTAGTATTGTATTTGGCTTACTTTTTTCTTCTTCGGGTTTCTCTTCATTTCTGGAGGTCGGCAGTCAGCTCTGTATATGCCTGGCTGTCTCTTGCCAAACGAAAAAGCTTTTTAAAGGTGGCGATGCTGGTCTACTATTTGTTCAGGCTTGCGAGCCATGTCATTCGTAGCCTATCTACTTTTCTTTTGCCCATTATTGTAGTATGAAGCACCTGGAAGGTATAGCCTATACTTACTTCCATAGTAATTTTAAACTTGAGCTAGAAAATCCGGCCCAGAAGTATCTCGACCCTCGTAGTCTTCCTCACTTATACGATTCTGGGCTTTTCCGATGCTACTGAACTGCCAAATCTGCTCATCGTCTCCTTTATGGGGCTTGTGTGTCGGACGTTGCATTTGTTACTAATTTTATTTTATTATTATCGAAAACCTTCAATACTTCACGTGTCTTCTCTTGAACTCCAGTCTTGTTCGAGAGGTCGTGAGTAAATTTTGTTCCCTACTATGTAATATTCAGCAGGTTTGTAGCCTCGTTCTCAGTGGTATTGCGAATTGCATCAGATTTCGAGGATAACTTGGAAAATTTTTTATTCAAGCAGAATTTTATCATTGTAATAATGATTTTCTTTCATGTTTGAAGTTGATTTACGGAGTTCCTCGTATACCTAACTTACAGACAGATGACAGTTTTTTAAGAGGATGACCAGACCATCAAACTGAATAACTTTCTATATGGTTCCAAAATAAAAATCGCGACAAAAACTGCTGTCCCATACATTTAGCTCTAGTAGGACTGCACTTTTGAATAAAACAACCGTTTTTTTTGCGTTTTTGTTGTTGGTTCCACAGAGAAAGTTGTTCAGTTCGACGGTTCAATCATTCCCTTAAAAAGTGTTACTTAGAATATTGTTGAATCTATTGATTACTGATACATCTCAAAATATGTGATAGTAATTTGTCAATTATATTATAATCAATCAGATTTTGCATCCAACCTTGAGATGAATTCCTTGAGAAAAAATTAATCGAGATTGCTTCCGCGCTCCAGTTAATTCCAGTTTCGACTATTCGAATATTAAGAATTAAGCTTTTTGTGCTTTTTTGTAACCTAATATTATATTTTGAATTAATTTCTGATGTCTTTACTTTTTAATAACACAGTAAACATTTTTGACTTAACATTTACGTCATTTCAATTTAGCAATTTTTTTCGCTGTTCTTGTGGTTAAACCATAACATGACTATAAAAATTAAAAAGGTTATATTGTTACATCAATATTATGGTACTGGATACATTACTGAATAGTGGGTTACAACGATTTCGATTTCCAAAATAAAGTATTATTTTATGAAATCCATACAATAATCGACTTCAGTTACAGCGTTCTTTGGGGTTGAAAAAAAAAGTCCATATGCTGTAACCCACAATAAAATTAAAAGCAGGAACATTTAACGGAATCGGGGAAATACGTATCATAGCTTATCTTAAATTATATTATCTATCCAAAAATGGCATATGTGGGACTAACATTAACGAAGTTATGAATTTTTTTCTGAAATCGCAAAAGTTTTTCGGGCCTGGTGTAAAGTTTGACTTTTGTGGGTTACAGCGTTTCCGCTTTCCAGCGTCGATATTAAGAAGGACCCTATATTGTCATTATGTCGTGTTATGTTGCATAGCCGTGGTGGTCCAGTGGCGAGTAACCTTGCCTGCCGTGCAGGAGGCGATGGTTCGACCCCCGTCCAGACCGACTCATGCCAATGTGTTTTTCGGAATTTATGTGCGATTTGTAACACCACTGGCTTTTCGGTGACGGAAAACATCGTGAGGAAACTTGCATGCTTCAATTTCGAGGCATGTATTGAACTCACTGTCCATTATAAGTGGCGACGGGCTCACCCCCCGTCACACTGGACATAGTTTCGGTACTACTGGTGAAACGTGGATGTTCTTTACAGACAGCGACACGTTCCGACGCTGTGGTAGCTTCAAAAGAGATTTGACGTTTAATAAGGCTGCCATGCACCAAAAAGTATTTAGGCCTAAACTTGTTTAAATATGATGCTGTCACTGTCATTTGTATGAGCAGTAGGGTGGTCCACGTTTGTATGGGAAAAATTCAAACTCGACCTAGAGGGCAGGCCACCCTGTCATTTTGTTACACATGTCTAAAATATCATGTCCGCAAATTTTCAAAATGATATCTATACTAAAAGGGGATGCTCATCGCATATGAAATATCGAAATTATTTATAAAATTATTAATTATAATAAAGACCGGGAAATTGATAAATAATAAAAAAATATAAAGTAAAGTGGTTTATTTCAATCAAGGAACACTAAAAAACAAAAACATAATAGTTTTCTTTATTTCCAATGACCTTCCAATATTTGTATTTTCCTTCACACAACTTTACAATACTTTTAGCGTCTAAAAGTCACTAGGATATCTGTAGAATCACTTTTAAGTTTATTTTGTATTGTTAGAAGTCACTTCAAGACGCAAATCATACTTATAAAAAAAACGCACAGAGTCAATTTTGATTTTTTCTTTAAATTTACACTCCGTGAGCACCCTCTTGCACTCGACCTAGGATGTTGAAATTTTACATCAAAAATACTATAGGTGTATAGGTAACGAAATAGGGGGTTGGCCCATACAAAAATCGAAAAATGAATTTTTTGGACCACCCTAATGAGCAGTGTGAGTGACAGAACTATCACTAAATACGTAACTTGTTAGCAAGCCGGGCTAAGTGTGCTTCAAGCTCCTATATTACATTATTTTGTAATCTTAAATTCTTAGAAAGGTAGAAAGAAAAAAAATCTTTATTTTCCATTAGGAGGATTCTTAGCGTGGCTTGCACCAAAACGTATGTAGCGGAGCTACGAGAGAGCTGACTAAGCAACAATGCCGAACACATCGATCGAGTCGATGTAAACAAACAGAGATCTATCTAGGTCAGCGCATGCGACCTAGCACGTCACACAGAAGACGGCCAATCACAATATGGATCTGTCCAAACGCATCACAGCTCATTACGAATAACAACCAATCACATGGCGAGTCCTGAATCGCACTATCGAAGTTATCAAGAGACTTTGCACATATACAACACCCAACTAAGAACTGTTGGACCGCGGTCCCGGGCATTCCAACTAGCCCGTGGAAGATCTTCCCTTTTCCTCCAAACTATGGTTTAAACTTGTTTAGTGACACTCTGTCTCTCACACTGTTCACGGCAAATATCTTGAAAAATGCGGGGGGTGACGCAGTAGCGTTTTCGCCTGCAAGTTTTGTTTCTGCGCATTCAAGGCCTTGCTTATGAAGTTTGCCATTATAACAAGGGAGACTCTTTCCTTGCGCTCTCCTTGTATTGAATATACATATTACACGATGATGAGATGATCACAATATGATCCCAGCCGATTTTGACTGCGCACACTCATGTGCAAAAATGTTCTGGTTACCTGACTGTTTCAACTCAAATACAGAGAATTACATTATTATACAGGGTGTAAGTGACAGCCTAGCAAATACTGAAACGGTGAACTCAGACCATCAAGCTGAACAACTATCACTAATGGCTTTCCTCAGGAAACGCGAAAAAAAATCAGCTGTCCCATACAAAACTGCTGTACCTACCCGACTCAAATGTATGGGACAGTTGATCAGTTTGATGGTCTGAGTTCACCGTTTCAGTATTTGCTAGTCTGTCACTTACACCTTGTATAACAAGAACAGGAAGCCATTAAATTGAAATAGTATTATATCAAAAAAGGTAAAAAACTAAAAGTCACTTTATCCTCTAAGAGGGTGAAACTTACGTCCCAAAGGCATCCAAGACGCCAGCGGCATTCTCTGAATAACTAAGTCATCCTTTAAGTGCCAGCTCATGGGTTTTTAGCAGACACGTTTTTCAAAGACTTAGGGTACATGAATATGTGCATACATCTCACGACCGCATTCTCTTTCGAGGAAGACAGAATCTTTGATTTAACTAACAATTTGTGTTTTAAGTTGGTGCGTATGTTACAGGGTGTTAGAGTAAACAGTGGGGTGATTTTACCCATGATACTGAACAAATTTTCTCAAAGGAACAAGAAATTCGCAATTTATTTTTTCAACTTTTCATACAAACGTTCGATCAGCCGATTGAAATATTTCTTTGATATTGCGAAATTCTCTTTGTTCCTGTGGAAAAGTTGTTCAGTGTCATGGGTACAATCACCCCTTAAAGTAATGCAACTGTTTACCCTAACACCCTGTATAGCATGGTTCACCAAAAATAAATAATATTCACTTAGACCATCCCTTTTTCGTTTTATACGAAGGAGTTATGCCACTTATTTGTAACAACTATGCCTTAAATTCACACGAAACTATAATATTAATAATCATAGCAAAATATTACCCAGAATACATAAAATCATTCAATGATTTCCTAATAGTCTGTTTAATTAAATGCAAAACAGTTCGAATTATGTCTGCCCCATATGCATTAGGACGTGCATGCAAATTCACATGAATTTGCGCTTCAGTTCCGATCCTATGTTAATTAACGATGTAATTATATTTGCTTATTCTAAGGCTGGACGTCCACTAGGGACGTGCGAGACATATAGGTGGCGTGCGAGGATATAGTCCGTCAATGGGAGAGCTACAGATTCCTTGTGACGTGATAGAGCGAGCGCGCTATTGGTGGATTATTTCCTCGAACGCCGCCTGCATTGTTGCATCGCATATCACTGGTGAATGATCAACCTAAAATAGATAGGCATCTTAAAATACAGAAATAGAAGAAAGTAGTGGGTTTGAATGCGTTCTTTCATAATTACGTTTGACTATTAGTACCCTGATGATAGATACGAGCCTCTCGCCATTTTAAAAGACTTGTCCTACACAGCGATTTCACCTTTGCGTTACCAACCGCGGTTCTGTATTCTTGCATACTTAATTAAGTAACTATAATGTATGTGAAAATATAAAGCTTCCCATTGCAAACACGACGCTGAAAGTGTTGCGTGGGAAAAAGCTCTTGATGTACAAATAAAAGGAAACCTAAAACAAAAATGTGTTAGAGAATGGTTTAAACATTGAAACGACGACGGTTAATAGATAATGTAATATGGAGGGAGATGACATATGCGACAAGGGTCAGGATGAAATTTATTCCCTCTAAAAAACAAATCAAATTGACAACATTTCATTTTTTTAACCACCAGTTTTTAATGAAAAATATAAAAGAGATAGATAGGTACGTATTTTTTCGATTTAATTTTTGACTGATATTTCTATTTTTAATATGCTTTTGAATTTACTGACAAACGTAGGCTTTATGGCCAAGATACCTTGGCATCAATGATATTAAAAATAAAAACTGTCAAATACAATAGAAAAGCCAAGCAGGCAAAGGAATAAAATCTCATTCAACCTATAATATATTTATCAGTATTTTTCAAATAACACGAGAAATAATTGATAGAAAAATCTTATAATTTTGATATAAGCTTTGAATCACATAATCTCCAAATGGTTTTCTTGTTTTGGTACCTTCCTTAAAATGAAATGTTGTCAATGAGCGTTTTTCTTTTTTTTTTTAAATGCCGTTTTCTTATAACTCAATAGATGGCAGTAGTGTCTGTACGACAAACTGTCAAGCAAAATCTTCCTCTGCAATGTCACCTATAGACTTAAAAACGTAGAGATTTCATTCTCTTTGGTTCGGATTTGGAAGACGTCATCAAAAAAATTTTGAAATTATTTTCGATTTCTTTCTTAGCCAAAAATACAGTCCTTTTTTGTTGTTTTTCAGAAAAGCAGTTTGAAGTAAACTAACCAACTCGACAAAGTAAATGCTACGATACGAGTTTGATTGACAATGACATTTGACAGCTCAAGTTTTCTTATTGCCAGTTCAATTTCAGATTTTGCCTTATGATCAAAGATTTTTATATTTATTTTAGTCAAATTGTAGTCTTGTATCACCTTAAAGAGTAAATTAGCATAAGAAATATAGTTAAATATCATAAAAAATATGTTTCATTATGTTCCAAAAGATTTTTGTTTTTTTTTTCACTTCACTTTTACCCTCATTTCAGGGAAAGAAAATTTTTCAGTGTTTGACATAGATTCGTATAGACCGTAGCGTTATCTATCGATCTACTATGAAACGAAAAAAAAAACGCTCATTGTGCTACTAGCTGTCAGCACCCCAGTATGGTGGTACACAATTCCAACTAACCAATCAACTGTACGTGATCAAACATAACTGAGTATCTCTGGTATCGTGCAAAAAGGGCGACGACACTGATAAAGATAAAAAAAACGTAAAGCATTATGCACGCAATTTGCTACTTCAATATTCTAAGCGACCCAATTTCTTCGTCATGGGACGTTATTTACTCAAATTATTTTAGTTCATGTCATTATTTTTTATCGTTTCGTTCATTAGAGATATCAAGAAATGTTTTGAATATTTTGTTTGATTACTTTTGCCCGCCACCATTTGCTTTTTTTGGAATCAATTACAACGTCGAAGTGCTATTTTTCGCATTTGGATAAGTAAAGTAGCAGCTTTTAAGTTAGATGAAAGGTTTTCGAATCGCAGCACAGTCAGTAACAGTAGTTTGTAACCATCAGTCAAGGAGACAAAAGTTAAAAAACATTTTTTTTTAGAGTCGGTCCGATCCTATAGCATTTTAATTTAATGTTGTTGCGTTTGAAAAACCTGTTAATCCCTAGCACTTCCGGTGATTTATTTCACAAAGATTAATTTCTGTAGCGGTTCTGTGCACAAATTATTTTGCGGGCACCCCTTGGATACCCAGAAAAGGTGTCAACAATATTTACAAAGAATAGAGGCATAAATTGCTTTCTCTTCCGTTAAATGTAAAGAAAGCATAGACTGAGGTGGTTCGTCGGGGTATTTTATGGCTGTAATAAAGATGGTTAATGCCTGGCCGGTAGAATGTTGTGTTTACATCTATATTACGTATTCTATAGTCAATACACAATAAGTGTTAGTAGAAAAAAGAAATTTCCTATTCTATTTTCTTGGGAGTTATAAATTATATCCGTCAAGTTATGATTTAGTGAGGTTTTTCCTCTCCCTGGGCGACTTTGGAGGTAGAATAAAACAATATAACGCGGTACTGAAGAAAACTTAATTGTGAATGTACTTTATTTAAAAAATGTTTTGTATTTTCTGTTTTTGGTTTTTATTTAGTGAGGTTTTCTGTCCAAGGTGAAGGTGGACTTAACAATAAGTAAACAAACCCTACAAAAGAACTTGATTGTATTTTCTCTCGTCGTTCCACAATTATCAATTAACATCAATATTATTATATTATCTAAAATGGTTCTTTTCACAATAACCATTGGTGTGTTACTCATTGACATGCCACTCATATTATGAATGTGCGAGGCATCTCTGCCTTAATTCCAGTTAAAAGAGTAACTCTAAACATTTTAGACCCGCATTGTGTAATACCTTTGCATCCCGCATTGTGTATAATGGAACATTTGGTTGATTTCCGTATGGTATGCATAATTTACGAAACGAAACGATTTAATAGAAGTCAATTTTTCTTTTCGTATTATAATCTACGTTTCTTCTAAAAAGTGTTATCTTATTTATCAGTTATTTGTGTGCATAAAATTTCTTTAATTTCTTTGTAATTTACAATCTGTATAGACCTTGATGAATGAGGGGCAATTTTTTTGGTACAACTTTTTTATATCAATGAATAAGAACGTTATTTACGAGGCTCATACAGGTAACCATACCATTAGGCACCACACATGTCAGTGTTCAATAATGTACGTTATACGTTAGACTTTTGTATGTTGTTGTAATAACCATTCTAGCTTTGTTTTGAAGTATTACTTTGACTAAATCTCCTGATTGACGATAATACACGATGAGTATTGGGTAGAGAAATAAAAATTAAAATGTAATAATTTTTTCTCTCTTGTTTAAATATGTTTTGATGTACGTGGTTTGGTCTATCTTCCCATATCACTGAAACGAAAATTTTAATTAAGATCTGCTTGAATTAAAGACTCTCAGGCAAACTCTTCGGCTCGAAGACTCTCGCGAAAAACTATTGTGTTGGACAGCTAATATGATTTTAAAACATACAAAAAAAAAAAACATACGGGTCCTTTTGTTGAAGTCGGTTAAAAATTGCAGGGTATGGGCGTGAAATGCGGAGAGACGAGTATTAAGTATGAATGTGGATGGCTGTGGTAGGAGAAAAATGCCGAAGAAAAGAATATGGATTGTGCGAAGGATGATATGTGTATGAAAGGGAGTGAGTGCTGAAATGACAGCTAAGAGAGATGAATGGAACAGGATGGCATGTTGCGCCGACCCTAAATAATGGGAAATGGGCAAGAAAATGATGATTGCTTTCAGGAAAACTCTGATTTATTATTTAAATCTGATTACTATATGTAGACAGTATTATGTACTTATTATTACCTATACGTAGGTATGTTTTTTTTTCTTTTTTATATACTTATAACAAGTTGTGACGACGGGCTCACCCCCCGTCACACTGGACAGAGTTTCGGTACTACTGGTTAAACGTGGATGTTCTGAGGTTTCAGAATATCTCTGACTACCCCCTCGGGGAATATAGTCGTGAGCATATGCTATACTTATAACAAGTTGGTTCTAAAGGTGATGTCTTTTCACGAGCTTTGAGTTAGAACAAAAGAATTTTCTTCGTCCTTCACTAAAAAAACTAGAAAATACGATGTTGGTTGTTGGATTTATACTTCTCAGTGTGAAGGACCATAACAATGCGTCAGGTTTTTACTGCTTGTTGTAAAAATGATGCAGCCAGTAACCATGAGGATCAGGGGTTGATAGTTACGTAGATTTACGATTACGTAGATAAGTAGATAGTAGATAGTTTCATCAAAGGAATATTCACGTTGAAGCTGTATGTATTTATCATAAACGGGAAAAGGGAAATTCCTGACGCTTTCAATTACAGAGGGGCTTTATCCGAACCCAAATCCGTTAAAGCATAATATTTTGACATAAACTATTTCGTTTACCGTCACGTAAAGGTACGTTCGATAATTAGCTTTGACTGTTAACATTTTTAAGTTAGATTTTTTTTGCGCTGTACTCAGTGAACCTGTTAGCTGCCATAGTAAAAGTTGTTTAGTTTGATGGGTAGAGGTGGTGGTGGTGGTTGGGTGGTTTAAAGGATAATGATACTTTTCCTTACACCCTTTATAAATAAATAAATAAATATCTTGGACAGTGTCACACATTATCTAGTCACATTTAAAGTTCCAGAATCTGGCCTGGACTTGTATTATGATAACTAGACAACGATATAGAATACATATATAGATACAAACATCCATGACTCACGGGATTCGAACCCGCGACCGCCGGCACAGCAGGCAGGTTCACTACAGACTGTGCTGTCGGGCCGTCCTTTATACCGAAACAGCGGCACCGCCTCAAATCGTATTGCTCTACAACGTGTTAATGAATAAGCGCAAAACCTCATACACCCCAACTTATTTTTATAACAAAAAAAATTAGATTGAAACAATAACTCAATAATTTTGATAGTAAAATTTTTAGTTATTCGCATTTTATGTTTTGAGGCAATAATGATTTGCTATCATTTCAGCAATTAATGAAAGCGCTAACATGCTCATGGATACATTTTGAGAATCTTGTTTTGGTAATAAATTAGGGTGAGTGTGCCCGTGCGGTGGGTTGAGATCGAGTTCTATAAATTTTAAATTTTAGAAAAAAATTATTTAGGTACTTACTACTTACCTAATATTTTGTAAAAAAATTACCTATGTTGAAACCATGATAATTCGATTCTGCTCTCGATTCTTAACAAACTAGTTTCTAGTTTTCCGTTAATTCATTAACACTTTGTATAAAAGCAATGCTCTAAATTGGACATCAAAGGTATGGAAATCGCGTTGTGACAGAAACTACACATCACCTATTCATAATATCAAAAGGTACTTCATGTGAATCGTTACAAAGTCGGACATAAACATCGCATTGGAAACCAAAGTCCTTCGGGAAATGAACTGCAGCCTAGTCTTCCCTTTCTTAGATTCTTCCTCGTAAGGAGTGCCCTGAATCAAGCAATAATCATCCTTATGTCAAAGATTTAACAGTTTGCCAAGAGACCTCTTGTATTGAATGAACTGAGCTAATGACATCCGTTCGTATTACTTCGTATATTACATACCTTTGTTCCGATGTCTGTTGTAAACACCTTATAACTTGAGAACGTAATATACATATTCACTCTCACAAAGGCGGTGCGCCATAGGTAATGTAACGAGCTTTAAAGCTACTAGTTTAGAATCGTATATAGGTACAGATACACTCTACTTATGGGGGAAAGAATTATAGCTTAATTTCGACATAATTATGTGTTGAAAACGTTGATGACACCAGGTGATAGTCGTTGAGTGAACGTGATCGCTGAAATAATAATTTTAAAGCCTGAAAAGGAATATAAAAAACCTGGTTTGGGGGCGCTGCAATCGACTATCACCTTTAATGTTAGTGTTCCAAGTACAAACATTAGTTCCAATGATTTTCCGCAACATGGCGAGGTTTTTATGTTTCTGGTCGGGCTTTAATCCATTTAATCGCGTTCTAAAAAACGGCTCCAACGATTTGGATGACATTTGTATTCAGATAATGTTTTAATTTTCTAATGTCTACTGACTAACATCTCAATAAAGATGAAAAAAAAAAATTTAAGAGAAAAAAAATGTATTGCCTGAAAGTTTATTTTCTTAGATAAATCTAGATTCACTTGGAAGGCAAAACGCGGTCAGCCCAGGAACTAATTAATATTATGTAGATAAATCATTGTAATAATTATTTGACAAAGGATCAGAAGTCGAGCCTCAAGGTTTGTCAAAGGGCTATGGAGCGCAGCATCCTTGGCTTAAAACTGATCGACCGGGTCAGAAATGAGGTCATTCGCGCCAGAACCAAAGTGACAGACGTCGCCACCACCGCTGCCAATCTGAAGTGGGACTGGGCTGGACAAGTGGACATGTCTGCCGCATGCCTGATGACTTATGGGCCAAAATCACTACCAACTGGCTCCCAGTACAAAATCGGCGTCGAGGCAGACCTAGGAGAAGGTGGCGGGACGAAATCGATAGCTTCTTTAAGAACTGGCCCAACGAAGCGCAAAACAGGGATGAATGGAGAGAACGGAGGGAGGCCTTTGCCCAACAATGGGACACCGACGGCTGATATAATAATAATTATGATAATTATAACAGTCGATAATTTTTTACTCATGTCATCCATTACGTAGAACTAAACTGTTGTATCTAAAATTCTTCATCAGATATAAGTAGTCAAATTGTGTCGGTATTCCTCGAAACATGCATTTCAACAGATGTATAAATTACGTCCTACATTTTTATAGTAAAGTTATAATTATAAATTAGCACTTATTCGAAATAGAATAGACTAATCCCACGACCTCGTTTGTTCGGGAAACGACATCCGCTGCAGATCCGCCGTATTACGAGTCAAGGGCTTTGATAATAATAAATACATACAGATATAACGTCCCGTTATTTATTTTCGGCACATGTCCGCCGTTTGCGTCCACATTATGTGATGATAAAATAATTAGTGGAAAGTTCGTTAAATTGTATATTCATTTTGCTTGTTGCGTAGTAATTTAAATGTGAGGTTAATTTATTCTATGTTCTTATGATTTATTTATTGAGTTCTAGCAAAAATACTTATGACATTATCTAAAAAAGGTCGTAAACCACAACTCTCCAAAACGAATGAAAAATAGGTACACAATGTGTTACAAAAATACAAATAAAGCTTTAAGGGGGTGGTGTAGACCATCAAACTGAACAACTTTCACTATGGGACCAATATCGAAATCGCGAAAAAAAAACATGTTCTATACTCTACAAATCGACTAGAGCTAAAATATGTATGGGATTTCGCGATTTCGATGTTGGTCCCATAGAGAAAGTTGTTCAGTTTGACGGTCTAAACAACCCCCTTACGAGTTTTAAAAATTTATTGTTACTTATGAAACACCCTGTATAGAGTAGGTGATTCTAATCAGATTCCCTAGATATATTTTATATCAGCCGAAAGTTTTTTGATAAGAATCGTCTTTCATTTCGGTCAGTACATGTGGTCACTTGTAAAGAACATACGAAACATGTTGTATCAAGAACTCAATAATTAAGATAGTTTAGTTAGGAAGTATAGCACCTACCGGAATTATTTTATTACCATTATGGATATAAGTTCTAGAAACATAATAAAGACGTTTCACATAGTCCACTACGGCTACATCCCTGATATTATAGCCTACCCGATTTTTTTTTATTGTGTTTCTTCCTCGTAACATTTTCAAACGAGATAGTTTAAAAATCTGTTACGTAAATTTTTTAAACAAAGACTTCTATCGGTACATTTTCTTACTCTCTTAAAATACTGACTGTCCAACGAGGACCAACGTTATTTTTATGCTATGCTATCAACATTTTTGCTTTTGCTTATCATAAATAATGAAAGAAAATTAAAGCACCTGTTGAAGATATGAAAAAGCATTTTTTTCTCATAGCCTCTCATTATAATGAGCGACTCGTCCAACAACGCCATTGTGGACCTCTCGACCTCTTTTATATTCGCTTCCCTTCATACCAGCTTACTATTCTCTAGGCAAAGTGTGAAGTTTTTTAAATATTGTTAAAGAAAACCACGATAAATACGACGTCCTGTTTGTAAGGTAAATCTGTTAGTATACAATATGTGTACACTACTCACAATGTTTATGTATATGACGAGTTGCTTAGTGGGTCTGCTATTGGGCGGTCACGTGCGCGTCGGTTGCCCCATCCCCGGCCTACAGTGGAACTCCAGTGGTGGCTCAGGATATTGTTCTTTTATAAGAACAACCCTTGAAGTCACCAAAATATCAATATAACCGTACAACGTCCAGCACTTTTGACATTGGCAAAATCATCATTAACCAAAGATGGCAGCCATATTTAAAAAAATAGAATATAATAGAATAGAATAGAATGTATATGACTATTATTCCTAAAAACTCTTTCAATAAAGACAGACTTACGTATCTCTACGAGTATACCTAGGTACTAGGTGATTATTAAACACCTTTAAAATGTTCAGGGGTTGTTCAGACCATCAATCTGAACCACTTTTAGTTCAAAGTCAAAATATTGAAAAATCTGGTTAGCTAACCTGAAATAGGAAAAAAAACAGCTGTCTCATACATTTGAGTTGAGGAGGCAAAATAGGCATTGCAGTTTAGTATGCAACAGCAGATTTTTTTTTGGGTTTTCGTATTTGCTCCCCAGTAAAAGTGGTTCAGTTTGATTGTTTTGGTTTTTCGAAATAGGAAAGTGTTTACTAAATCACCTAGTATCTAATTTCATGTGTCCCGGACAAAATCGTTTAATTGTAGCTTGTTGGACTAAAATATCCAAATATCAGAGAAATCAATGAGAATGACAATTAAAATTTAATGACTTTACCCGACTGCTCAGATAGAACATGCATACAAAGACGATGCCTATTCATTTTTGCCTCTCCCTGATAACCTTTTCGAATATCTATGCCGAAGGATCTTATTTGTGGATTCCTCAAGGGACCTCAAACTTTAGTTCAGAACCGTTACCATAAACTGTAATTGAGAAGTTTACAATAGTTTCCAAGTTAACATATTATAAACGAGTAATACCTATGTTTTTGTTGCCAGTTCAGAAATCTTAATCGCGAAACAAACTCTGCTGTCTCATGGATTGAACATTTAGGTCTATTGGGTTCACAGTCTTGTATGGAAATCGATTTTTTTTTGCGATTGCAGGTGGTCATGGAAATAGAAAGAAAACTATTTGTCTAACTTACTGATAAGACATTTTACAATATTACAGATTTTTTTAATGATGTTTAATTGATTTACTTATGTGATTTATTATTGTATCGATTGACATTATGCCTATAAAAATGAAATTTAACAATGAGATAAAGACATTTTTGTATTGAATTAATTAATGTAATGCATCATGTATTTGTACCTACCTATTGTATGCCTTTTGGCGGATCACAGTGAACATTATATAAAACACCATGTCAACCCATTAACCTGTGTATCACAATAAAGAATTTATGATTTATGATTAATGAAAAACAACAAATAAACCGTTTTTACTTAGCACAATTAGAGCAAAACAGAAAATTACTAGTAATTAATAGAAGAAGCGCTCGTTGGCGTGGTGGAGCTTTGGTATTGGAAACGATCACCGAAGTTAAGCAACGTCAGGTCCGGTCAGTCTTTGGATGGGTGACCGTTTAGTGGTATTTCATCTCGAGCGTTTTCGTGCTTCGGAAGGCACGTTAAGCAGTTGGTCTCGGATAGTTCCGTCAGATGGCGTTGTAACTATTCGTTAAACCAGGTCAGAGTTTGGCGGCTTGAAAATTCTCTGACAGCAAGTTGACCAGTAACTTGCCTCCACCAACCCGCACTGGGCCGGCGTGGTGGAGTGGCCCTCTCCCTTATTCGTGAGAGGAGGCCTTTGCCCTGCAGTGGGATTCTACAGGCTATAACTTACTTTTTTAATCGAAGAAGCGAGAAAATCATCGTATCGGAAATATTTGCATAATAAAAACAGTTGAATTTACAGAATAATTTGAATTGCATTGTTCATAGGCAATAAATTGAATCAACAATGTTATTGAATGTAAATTAATGAATACAATGAAATATTAACAGTTTTCAAACAATCTAATATTGCTCAATAACAAACTGTCGTTCGGTTCTAGTACATACATGCAGTTCTAACACGCAGATTACGTTGTTATTCGTATAAATAAATGTGCAGACAAAAATGCGAGAGTACTTTCTAGAATTATTTTTGTAACTATTTATCGAAAACAGACAGACGTTAGGTGGACAGAAGACATAACTTACAACGTAACAGCTTTTAAAATCTTATGAATTTATAAATCACTATGGCTGATTCTATTCTTCACTTCAAGACCGTGTAGGCAAGAAGCCAATGCTATTACTGACACATTGAACTCCGTGCAACGAGAATGAGTATAATAAAATATTAATATTGCAAAGAAAACACTCATTAATAGTCATTTTACCGTTCAATGGGCCTCATCACAATATTAAAGATTTCTCAAAAATGAAAACCTGAAATAAAGAAGTGCTACTCCATAGACATATTACTCTAGCGATAGACAAGCTCGTTCAAACAAACAACATGTCACACAAAACAACACAAAATTACACATTGCGGTCTGTCATTGCCGGAGTGAAGAAGTGAACTCGGGAACATGAATCAGGTGCGTACACCTCATTCAAGTGGAGCATGTTGCTTCTATGAAAAGGCAAGTCTATCGCTAGAGTCTATGTGCTACTCCAAATTACTCCAAAAGCCTAAAAGTTATTTTAATAGAATACTTTTTTAAAAGGTCTAAACCTTTCTAGATCTAAACATTCCACTTTTGAGAATATCGAAATAAATGGAAAAGATGAAATTTTTTCATACATATAGGTATATAAAAAATATATGGTCCTGTGTACCAATTTATTTAAAAACCTACCAAAGTATAATATAATAATAGCTTTTAGGGTTTTGTAAGGCTGGAGTAGCACCTTTGAGAATTCTTAAAAATAATATAGTGATGAGGGCGCTCTACTGACCGGTATAAGGACTCTTAAAACAAAACGTTGCAAAATTACTGAATAGACTTCGCTTGCCCTATTTTCCAAGAACTTTAAAAATTGCAGTATATGCAAACTCTGTCAAATCGCAACGTAGAGATTTTGAATGGTCCTTGTGTCCGCAACCCTCAACCATTGTAGCTACACTTGACCCGTTTATATCGTCTGCTGGGTCACGATTCACTGATGACGTCACAATATAAGCTGCCCTTTGGAACTACAAACGCAACTTGATTAAGTCAGAGGGAATACAATCACTATTTGAGTTTCAAACACTACTTATCCTTGTTATTGTAAAGGCTTGGACAGATATCCTGAAAGACGTTTTATTTTGAAAGTAGTGAAGACTTTGTATCATAATATGAGCAGAATAATATTTGGTGGGAAAACCGCCAAATTGAAACTGGATTGGACTAGCCATATCTGTCGATTGCACCTGAAAAGATGGGCCAAAGTTCTGGTTATCGCCGTCAGGGTGAACCTCGGAACAGATGGAGGGATGACCTTTGACCTTTAACCTTTAATGATGGCTGGATTGAGTTAGCTCAGGACAGGGATTCGTGGAGGATAAATTAGGTGGCTTTTGACCAGCAGTGGGATGAAATAAGATAATCTTGCTTTTTATTTCAGGCCGATTTCTTATGTATTTTTAATATCAGCTGCATAATATGGTTAATTTTTTTAACAATTATTTATTTTTGTTATGTTTACAATAATTTTTCTTTTCTATTTAGGTTGAAGATGCGTTTATTGGACTTGTGGCTGACGTTAAAAGAAGAAAGATCCTCCCTACCTCCTATTCAAAGCTCAAAACCCTTCCCTTAAACATTCCTTGGCCGATCTTCCAAATCTCTAAGCGACTAAGCGACGTTATAAAACATTCCACTGCCTCAATCTTTATAAGCTTCTGACCTTATGTTTGTACCGTTCCAAAAAGGAGACAAACATAAGAAAGACAATCACAAGTCAAACTTAGAAGTAAGGTGGAGAGAAGCGCGTAATCCTCTTCGGAGGGCGCGAGGGGCCGGCGCGATGCGGTCTCACCAGGGATGTACGTAATATATCCCGCTGACGAAGTAGTTACCCTGACATACCGCTCGGATGCGCTGCCCAGGCCTCGGCAGCGACCCACTCTTGATATTATCGTTGCACCGCCGTGGTCCGCGTCGCCCGGCTCGCTCCCCCCGCCCCCGGCCCCCGCCCCGCCCCGCGCCGTCTCCGTCCCCAAAACGGCGCCCCCGGAGCCAGCGGAGCGCGCGCCGGCCTCGCCGACGCCGTCGCTCGACCGCTCGGCTAAGCCGCGCGAGCGCACCAAGGCGAAGTTCCTAAAGAAACTCGGTGCTCGCAAGGAGGACAATGACTTTGGAAAAATTGTCAGAACCCCTGCCCCCGATGAGTTCGAATTGCCAGCTCCGTTGCCGACGCCGGCGTTTTCGCGGAAGAATATTTTCGACCGCGATTTCGACGCGTTGTTCGATGTTGCGAATACGCCGCAGTTCACGGCGAACATCCGCGTGACGACGCCGGAGCCGGACTACCGTTCAGATGTGTCGGCGGCACACTTTCCGTCGCCGGCGACGTCGTCGCTCAGCCTGCTGCCGCCGCGTCCATACTCCGAGCCCAGCCCCTCACCAGTACTTTCCTACCGCACCTCCACCCCCTCGACGCCGACGCAACACCGCTCTTCTTTTGAAGGTTTTTGAACGAGAGTGTGGATTTGGAATTGAGTGCGAGATCATCAACTAACTGATTGCGTATCACGTCCATTGCGCATGGTACTTTGAGTAATTTACCAATTTTGCTTTACAAATCGTTTCATTTTCATTTGTTTTTTTTCTAACATTTTGAGTTTGTGTTTTGAATAAAAATCCAACCTACTCGATTGAGAACTAAGCCAGTAATATGTATTTGTAAATTGCAGGATCAAACGCAAAGCCGAAGAAAGTTAGTTTCTTCCGGAGATTCAGCCGAGCGAAGGAGGAGGCGTTGCCTCGTGGTGGCTACAACATGCAGCCACAACAGTCCATCGAGATGGTTCTCCGGGAACTCACACACCCCGCACACAATGAGCAGCTCAAAAACCAACAGCAAGTCACCTTCAAACTTGTTAAAACAGGTAAGAATTTTAAAGTACTCAAACCAATTATGGTAGTTGCTCTTCTTTTTTGGAAACGATTAGCCTGTGTCCACGTACTGAATAAGAAGCATCACAAAGTCATAATATCAGCCTGCTAAGCTACTCTGGACGATCAACTCTTCTCTTGCTTGGTATCTGATTCAATCATGGCTTTAGGCTGCGTTTCCACCAGAGATGTGCGAGGTAGCGAGGCTGTGAGCGAGGAAACAATCCGCCAATAGCGCGCTCGCTCGATCACGTCATTGGAAAATTGAAGCACTCCCATTGGCCAATTGTTTCCTCACTCACCCACCGCCTCGCTACCTCGCACATCTCTGGTGGAAAAGCAGCCCTACTCCTTCTGTCATGGCTTAGTCTAGCCAGGTGCCCAGCTACTTTAGTCCAGGATTCGATACTCAATACGTCTTGAAACGTTTCTCTTTGTCATATAATAATAAGAATTCCATCGTCAGGATAGTATACTCAGGTACCTAATCAAAATAGTGTGTCACATAATTTTAGCACACAGTGGCTGCACAAAGGCTGAATACACAGAACACAATGTTTCAATTACATTAAAAGTCTAACAGTTTCAATTTATTCGGTCGGTGTTTGAACGGGTGACGACTCACGACTGCATTTCAAACCGTTCGATCTTTTTAGTCACACACTTCAAAGTGAAACAGTTTTTGCACGGCACGTTCGTTACACAAAGGACTTTGTCGTTGTAGGTAGTCGTAAATTCAGAGAAGCGGGCTTCAATGACCAGTGTAATCATTTGCACAACCTTTTGTGATTTTACTGGAAGTATATTTTTGCTTCGGTCGTTGTTTGACAGTTTTTGTAAGCCTTATTGGATTGTACCTATAATTGGAGCCATTATTTTTTTATATCTTGTATAACAACTATCTTCTAACTAAAATTTTTGGGGGTTACTGTAGTGGCTTGTTATAAACCTTGTTTCGACCTAATTAGATGCTGCCTTGAGATTGCAATAAGATCATTGGAAAGAGACTAGGACTACTCTTAAATATGGACGAAAGTATTTTTATTTCGATTACTTTCTGTATCAGCTCCAAAATTATACATTATTTTTCACCCGGGTTCTATTGTATTGTGAATTCTTACTGCTTTTGACGGTTAGCATTCCACGCACGAAAAAGCGACAAAACGAGGAAGCCGTTATGCGCGATAATTTTAATTCGTAACAAAGACAGCAATCTCGATATTTCTCGTTTTCTCGAGGGTAGCATACTAGGCCTACTAGTCACACTGGTGGAAATGAGCAATGAGTAAATAACCATAAAAAACCAGTATGACTTGTCAAGTAGAGATAGGTGGCTAAAGACTGCAAAAGAAACCGACAACCACAAACAGAAATCATCATCATCATCATATCAGCCGATAAACGTCCACTGCTGGACATAGGCCTCCCCAAAAATAGGGGGATTTGCCATAATCGCCACGCTTGGCAGGCGGGTTGGCGATCGCAGTTGGATTGAATGTGTGTACTCAGAGGATGCTGCTGCCCATCTTCCGGTAGATCCCTTAGTCGCCTTTTACGACACCCACGGGAGGAAATGGGATGGTGCTACTCTTAGCCGACACCACACGGACACAATAAAACAGAAATAAAAGACTAAAACATAGTCAACATTCGATACAATGACGATCAACTTTAGAAACATTAATTTTAAGATTGAATATTTAATACTATTTGAAATGCCTTTCGAAACCCCTTTACCGCTCAAGTTACAATTCGGCAAAACAAAATAATAATTTACATTTACTCAAAGTCTAAATCCTCCGGGGCGACCTCAGAAGCCCCTTTCAATCTCCGACTGAAAACAAAGAGCAAAAGCAAATCTATAAAGCTAACAGTGCATAGTAATTAACTTGATAAGCTGGCGTGAAGAGTTGACTCGCTGAATTTTAGCAAAATAGAATTGCTGATGTAACAACTTGGATGCATATTAATTAAATATAAGAGTAGCTAACAAACAGAAGTGAATTAGTTCCACAAGACTGTTGTCGGCGTTGAGGAGACATAATATACCATTCAAATGTCTTCCTGTAAAGTATATATAGCTATAGAGTAACATTCATTGAAATTGTATGCATGTAGAGCTAAACTTTATAAATTTTGAAACCAAACCGAATTCCACAACAAAAAATATATTTTTTCACAGCGGTCATTGTTAATACATTGTTAGGAGTGACGGAAAGAAGCTTATAACAGTTTAGTATTGTTTTGTGTAGGTATTCTCTCATAAGCTTAAATAATCTGTCGTATATCTGTATTAGTTGGAAACTCCTGAACATGTACTGAAATTCCTCACATAATAATTTAATTAATTTCATTTAAATCATTAAATAATTTTAAATAATTACCAGATATTTATTCGCCAATAAACAGGGTAAGTTACATACAAAATGTCAGATGTTAATAATTGGAATAGAATGCAAATATTGAATTAAAATTAGTTCATTCAAAATCATATTGAATCGAATCATCGACTTTATCGATTAATTATTTCATTACAGTTAATCATTTTTCATTTCAGAATAAATTAATCATCTTTCATAATCTGAGTTTTTCTAACTTATAAATTCGTAATACCGACTGCTCTCAAACGGTTTAGGAAAACAGCGTGTAAAAACCTGCATATGCTGAAAAAAAAATGCTGACGCGAACCAATCCACATTCGACACGCGTAGTGGACTAACACCCATACGCCCTTCCTAAGGGTAGGCCTGTGCCCTGCTGTATAATATGCTGACGATGACGATGGTTTCATTGAAGAAGGTCGGTTTTTTTTTTTTTTTTATAATATTGGGGCTTTTAACACTGGGTTATGTCAGCCGACCTAAAAAAAGTAGCGGGGAGCGACTGGATGAGAAAGGCCAATGACAGAGTTTTGTGGCGCGCCTTGGGAGAGGCCTATGTTCAGCAGTGGACGATGATAGGCTGATGATGATGATGATGTCAGCCCCATCGTGTTTTACCTTGAGACTCTACTCGTATCAAGTTATCACCGAAGATTTCCAAATCTTTGGCAAATAACCTACAAAATTAAAGTGATGCTTATAATACGATGGATCTAGTTCATAGAATAGCCCCTTCAAAGCATGAATAACAATACGATTCTCTCTGTAACCAATATACTCCTCTGTGTAACAGATAGGCCCATCCACTAGATTCACCGGACAAATCTAGTTTCAGCAATGCAATTTAGGTAGCTACCACAATGTTGGAGCCCACGTGGAATTGCATTACCTACCTAAACCACAAAAGCCAAAGCACTTTGTTCTACGTGCCCGCTTTTTGAATAATACCATACCACTATTACACGTTGCGACTTTAAACCCTTTTATTTTAGTCTAGGAAATCTACGGATTATTGTATGGAGTAATTGTTTGCATTAATTTTGGTGATAATTTGGAATATAGTAGATAAATATTATTGATTATAAACATGTTACAGCCATGTTGTGCTATTTCGAATCAAATTAAAGATTGAAAAATTTGTCTCGGGCGGGACTTGAACCCACGCTCTTCCAAACCGGGGAAACGTGCTAACTAATTACACCACCGAGTCCACGTCCCCTTAAGACGCAACAGATTGAAAATTTCGTTCTCTGGGTTGTGGACTCGGTGGTGTAATTGGTTAGCACGTTTCCCCGGTTTGGAAGAGCGTGGGTTCAAGTCCCGCCCGAGAAAAAATTTTCAATCTTTAATTTGATAGTAGATAAATACCTGAAAAACATAAATTCACAATAATCTCCGATTTTTGATTGTGTATTATTGAATAATTAGGACATTTACAAAATATTTAACATAAGAATGAACAAAAAATTTAAAAATTGTTATTTTGTACAGGACGGCTTCGTTCAATCCATTTTATGACAATAATAATCCCTGGTTGCTGTCGTCAATTTGAGTAGATATTGCAAGTACAAAAAAAATCTGTGGGTCCGGTGAATAACGGTCTAACTCAACTTAGATCCAAAATGAGTTTTTAATGCCATAATACTCAATTTTTTTTTCTCTACTAAATGGTGTTACTGGAATATTCATACCTTTAATAATTCCAGAGATAGACTTATTACAAAACGATTTAAGTCCATTTTTTTATCGTGCACAATGATTGAAATAGAGTTAGATCATAAAAACAATATAAAATTAGGTGAACATGGATTTATTTCGACTTAAATCCTCCGACACAATTTATTTTGTTTTGTGAAATATGATTTATCTGAGTTAAACCAAATTTCAAAAACCTTAATAGTTAATACCTACATAAAAAATCAAGTGTAGCTTATGAATATGATGCGCGTTTGATAGCGGGCTAAGTACGGAAACTGACATCATCTGTGACTAGGGAGAACGCTATACATCTCACCAAAAATGTATGTCGAATAAGTGAGTTAAACCGTCTATCACCAAATATTTTCTTTTATGTAGTGAGAATAAGAATCACTTAGTATGAATACTATCTGGCGATTTTTTTAAGGATGGTACTGTTAGATTGAACTAAGTGATACTGTCAGGTCTTGTTTTAGATAAGGATTGCCGAACCGCACTTCAAGCATAGGCATGTACTGTACATAGAGTGGTAAAGAAAGAATTTGTTGTTTATTCTTTGAAATTAAACTATTTTTTTCCTAAAATATCTTGTATTTTGTATAATAACAACACTGCAAAGCGAACCGGATATCAAACGTATATTAAGTATGACAATACTAGACTAGACTGGTCATAAAATTTTGAGGCACAGAATCGTGAGTTCTAACTTGATAAGTTTTTAAGCATGCGTCGCTTTAGAATTTGTTTTTGTAATGTTTTTATAATGGTTTTTTGTTTAATATTTCACTTTCCAGCATTACTGATACCACGCGACGATACCCACGTCGAAAAATTTGCATCTAAGCTAGTGTTACCCATCAAAAAAATATAACTTTATATGATAAAATTACTTACCTACTTAATAACGAAATAAATTTTTTTTCTAGAAAATGTCTAATTTTTGTGTCACTTAAGTTTAATGCTGAATATGGTGGATATTAAAAGCTTAAACAGTGAGCTTAGAAAGTACATTTTGCAAGTGTTTGTTATATTTTTCCACAAAAATAATATTAAATATTAGATTTAAATCCATACGCACAAAATGTTACCTTTGTGAAAAAGAATTTAACTCAAAAAACACATTGTAATTTTGTGACGAGCTTGTTTTACCTAAATAAAACTACCTACTTTTATCAATTCGTTTTGATTCAGTTAACAAAGTAAGTTTTCCGGTGGTGTGTATTTAAGAAAGGATTGGAATTAAAATGAAATTCAAAAATAACATAAACCATTTTACACCAAAGTTATTTTGAAGTGTAAAAGACCCTAACTCAATTTAAATCATAATGTAACGTCTTTTTATTAGTGTCAAAAGGTTTAATTCAACTACTGAACGAAATATCTCCAGCACGGTAAGTATTTCATAGACTAAACCATATAATAATAAAAGACCATAAAAATATCTAGAAGACACAGTGATTTGCTTGAAAAAATATGAAACGGTATTCGAGAAAATAATTTTTTTTACCAAAAAAATATGTTTTTAGGCTCTCCTGTAAAGTTGAATTTTTTGAGTTGGACCGTTATTCACCGGACACACAGAAATATAACCTCAAAACTTTACTATTTACCGTTTGTTTGTACACATTAAATTTTCTTTGTGGTTATTAACTGTCTCTTTTGCGGGTATGCAGGAAGAAATATCTTCAGAAATAAGCTTGACCTTTGTACATTTATATCGATTTTAAGGTATTTCTCAGGATCCTGAGGTTATATAACCACGAAATCTTGAAAAAAGTATTATAAACTACCAATGATATACCTAAGTTCAAACACAATTTACTAAAGTGTCTTTAATGCAATCTCAGACCGTATTTTTCCCCGACAATTTTAGAGATTATCGAATAATGTAAAAAAATTCTGGGAAATTAGTGACAGGTGTTGCGATCGTCAGTGACAATGTTACAACTACCAAAACTATCTTTCTAAGCATGCAGTTATAGCAAGAATCACCTTAACTCTCCATACTAAACGATGCGAACGAGCGCGTGGCTCCGGTCAGAATTTAGCTGTTTTCTTTGAAAAATTTGAATTGTGAACAATTTTAAATTTTAAATTGTATTGTGAACAATATTGTAAATTTTCATTTTCTTCCGATTCAAAATGTAAGAGTAAAATGGTTACACCTGGAAAAAAGGGGTGACTTTAGAGTCCCTTTTCTTTGGTTTTATTCATTAAAATCGATTTCTGGAAAAACCACATCACTTCTCATATCCTGTAGATGGTTCAGTTTATTTTTCAGCTCAAAAAGTGCCATAGTTAATGAATAAAATGGTTACAAAGTTACCCAAAACCGGCAGGTAGCTATCTTATTATCAAGTGATATCAATATTCAATGTCAATAAAACTAGAATCTGGTGTCCTACTAAACCAGACGAATACACCTAATAGAAAAGAATAATAAATGTTGTGTAGGTACCTAAAAGGAAAACCCACCTGTGTTTGCCGTCCACGTTAACAATCAAGTGCTCTAAAAGATTTTTCCATAAATTTTTCCAGGAAAAATCTCGTATCTCTCTTTCCACGAAAATTTGAGTTTAAATTTCATACCTAGGGTAATCTTTTTTTAGTTTTATTATGTCAATTTCAAAGTTTTCAAACCTTTTTGGCATAGATACCCATCATCATTTTTTGGAATGAAGTATAAATTAATATTTATACATTACTCCGTTCATAGAAGATTCCAGACCGCAGACTGCGAACTGTAGACCAATTTACCAACAATACAATATTGGGTTTTTGTTTAATAATTCAAAATGAAGCCAAAGGCAACTAATGTAATAATAAAGTTGTCAGTTTAGTTTCATCTTCGAAATGTGAAATTATGTTGACTAGGTATAGACTAAAATAAAAAAGTAAGGCATATAAAAACCTTTTGGTACCTTTACGTAGGAGCAAGATTCCAATTCAACTTCAATAGTTCAACGTCCAAACAGGGTAACCTGACCTGTCGCCGCGTGTAGGTTCTTACTTGAATAGATAAGCTTATTTACAGATATGATTTTGTTTATACTAGTGTTCAAAAAACTTTATTACGACGTTTTCTGTCTCTTTATTTTTAGTACTTAGCTGCTCTACCTTCACAACATTTCCATGCAAATAATTTTATACGGCCTCTTTTGTTACTTGTTCCATTGTTTTACTGTATTGTTGTAGCGCAATAAAACATGCTCTTAAAATAGTTGGTACATTTTACGAGGTCTCACATTAAAGAGAAATGAATGCCTTTTTAAAATTAATTGCCTTTATTTATTATCATCATGTGGGTAGCCACAAGCTGAACCAACGAACGACCTGGAGAGAACCCGTAGGATGAAGGCAGCGCAGGCCCTGTACCCGGACTTTCGATTTTCGATATATCGCGACCGTTTCGGACCGAAACTTCATTGTAACAGAAACTTCATTGACAACGTTCAACTTCAATTGCGAAGTTCGATAGTCCGGGTAGATCCCCAGGATCAGTCGCTGTGGCGATCCGTATTATCGTCACTCAATACTGTTCGTGCGTCCGTCCTTCCGTCTGTCTGTATGGATGCCCTGCCACAATTACACAAAAAAACGTCCGCTTCAGTCACTAGTCTCTACTCATACAATGACTTCGGAACCCTATAATGGACGAGTCCGACACGCTCTTGGCCGGTTTTTTAAAGAGATCAAACAGAGATGTAAATAAAATGATTAAACATTAAAAACTTTGTAGGTTAACACATAATAAACACAGCAAAATTAATTAAAAATGTTCAGTAAACCAGTGTAATTCAAAAGCAAATCGTACATAATCTCATAAATTATATCCTCTCATAAACTCTTTGGATAGTAATCTAATCACGAATTTAATTCTCATGCATTATTAATAAAACAAAGTTTGTTCAGACCCCAATTTAATTCCAAGTTTATTGTACTTACTGAAATCGTTTAATCCTTTACGTAATGTTAATGAGGTAGTGAAATTTGAATCTAAGGTTTTCCTTTAACCGTTTCTACAAAATTTTCCATGCCATACCATAACAACTGCACGCTTAAAAAGTTCGTAGCAAAGTTCCTGCTACAATTGATACCACCCCGAAATAAGGATAAAAGCTATTTTTATATTCACTTTTTTAACTAACGACTTCAACTGCAACATCTTAGACATCATATTTCCTTTTGAGGGTTTTTCCATATTATGCATATTATACAGGGTGTTCCATATTATACATATCATAAGTAACAATAAATATTTAAAACTCTTAAGCGGGTTGTTTAGACCGTCAAACTGAACAACTTTCTTTATGGGACCAACATCGAAATCGCATAAAAAAAATTCATATCCCATAACATATTTTAGCTCTAGTCGATTTGTAGAGTACCTATGGAAAATCTTTTTTTTTTTCGCGATTTCGATATTGGTCCCACAGTGAAAGTTGTTCAGTTTGATGATCTATACCACCCGCTTAAAGGTTTAATTGTATTTTTGTAACACCTTGTATAGCTACGAAAAAAAATATATTTTTAAAGAAATAGGGTTGAACTATATCAGGAAGCACGGCATCGCATTTTTCCGTCGCTCCATCCTTTTCTCTCACTCAGGAACGTCATTTGCTAGAGCATATAAGATAGACGGAACGGAACAGCACGGAAAAGCACGCCGCGTGCGATCGCGTTCCGTCTATCTTAAATTCTCCTACAAATGACGTTCCTGAGTGAGGAGCGACGGAAAAATGCGATGCTGTGCTACGTGGTGTAGTTCAACCCATTTACTCACCGAATTTTTTTTATTACAATTTGCTCTTAATTAATATAAAACTAACACTCAACGAATGGTCAAACTTTACTACTGCCACTTCTTTTTTTTCCGCTGTCTAAAGTTTTGTAAAACAATAGAAGAAAATAATACAGATTTTATACTTTCTGAAAATTGACAGTTAAGTTACTGCATGTAGTATAGTCGCTCTGTCTACGTACAAGCGTTTTAATAGGTACTTTCTAAACAGAATATTCGCAGTGTCACTTAAGCCAGCTGGTTCAATAAAATAAAGGCTTTCCACGCAATCTTATTACATATGCATGGATAATTTGCGCAGCGGAGTAAAAGTCAAATATTAAAGCTTGTGTAGTAGAGAGGAAGCGAGATGAGGGTTTAAAGCTGTCAACCTCAACTCGGCTGTGAACACGTCGGTTAAGTGTCCTTTACACCAGAGGGATCACTACTGATTAATTTGTAATTTAATTCTTTTTAAATTTATTTTAAGTTTTACTAACGACAAATCCAAATTTTTTACCTATATAGAAAAGTAAAAGTGAATACATAACTTAAATTATAAGTGAGTAAACACAAAATTTGGTATAAAATATCATAATTTAAACTAATGAAAGATATTTATAAAAACGGCAATAAAAAGCAAACATAGGGTGATTTAAAAAACATATTATTACGTATTTATTCTATGCTATTACATACCCATACCGCCATATTTTACTGATCTTCGGTAAAGTTAGTACTTACTTTATCGACTATAAGGATAACCTATAATGACATCTAAATAAGGTTTTATTACATCTTTAAGCGAGTAAACTCAGGCAATCAAATTGAACGATATGCCATCGACTCAAAAGAGGAAAATTATATTAACGATAGTTAACATAACTTAAATATGTTTTATTTGCACACCAAATTATTTATCATAATAGATAACTTAGCAACAATGCCTGTCTTGTCCCAATTTAATATGATATAAACTACACTATTACAACAAAGTTACAAACCATGGCTAAGGCACAAATATTTGCTATACTGGGAATTCAAACTCGCAACTCACAGAGGAAATAATGGAGATAGTTCCGCGGAGGCGACATACACGTCGGTTACATACATAATACAGAATGTGTGGATTAGCATTTAGTCAGGTTTGTTGGAGAATCACGATAGCAAACCGCTAAAGGTAATTGTAGTTGTTACTATAGTGAGGTTCTAACTGTTTGATAGCTAAATAAACGGAATCATGTGAAACTTTTCATAGGAGAAGAAAATTCTTAGAAATTTGTATCCGCACCTTTTAACGCAAAGTTCGAAATTTAAATTTGACAGCTGCGGAAGTTTAACTTCTATAGTGTGTCTTTACGACAGGTTACTTTTTATGCGGTTTACTGTGTCTCTGCAGATAAGTGCATAAAAAAATACAAAATAAAAATTATCTCAGGCAAAACAAAATTCCAATATCGATTTAGTTTCTTAGCAAAAAAATTATATGACTTTCCATACTAAATGCAAATTTATTTACGAATTTTCCTTTGCTCCTTAGGGAAAGTTATTCAGTATCATGAGTAAAATCACCGATTAAACTAATGCAACTGTCTACACCAAGCCGTTTACCAAGTATACAGGTGAAATTGATATCATTAGCATCCTTTTAAACTAAGAGTCTACCCATCAAATTGAACAACTTTTACTATGGGAGCAAACAAATCGGAGCAAAAAAAAACTGCTGTCCCATACATTTGAGTCGTGTAGGCCGCGACGGCGGCGGGTGCAGTTTAGTATGGGACACCTGAATTTTTTTTTACTCCGATTTGTTTGCTCCAATATTAAAAGTTGTTCAGTTTATGGGTAGACTCTTAGTTTAAAAGGATGCTAATGATATCAATTTCACGCGCTCGTTGGCGTGGTGGAGCTTCTTCTTCTAGTGGAGTGATATTGGAAACGATCACCGAAGTTAAGCAACGTCAGGTCCGGTCAGATCCAAAGATGGGTGACCGTTTAGTGGTATTTCATCTCGAGCGTTTCCGTGCTTCAGAAGGCACGTTAAGCAGTTGGTCTCGGATAGTTCCGTCAGATGGCGTTGTATCTATTCGTTAAGCCAGGTCAGATGCCGATTGAGGCGGCTTGAAAATTCTCTGACAGCAAGTTGACCACTAACTTGCCTCCACCAACACGCACTGAGCCCACGTGGTGGAGTATGGCCCGCTCCCTCTCACCCTTATTCGTGAGAGGAGGCCTTTGCCCTGCAGTGGGATTCTATAGGCTATAACTTACTTACTTTTTAGTTTTGCAGAACACAACATAATAATGGTAAAAAATATTTTCGTAAATTGTGTTTTGTTTGTTTTTTTTTCAAATTTAATCATTTTTTACATCAGTACTTCTAGTATCGAAAAATGTTCCCCAAAGTTTATAAAAACACCCTGTGTAATTAATATAGGAGTACGTAACAAAATTAATTTTATATGTGTTTACTTTAGCTTTACGCTTCGATACCAGGTTAAGCCCAAAATAATTGAATTTTGTCCTCGTATTCTGTCCATTACATCGAATCCAATAAAAAAATAAAGCAGCCCAACTAAATGAGACTATGCAAATTTTGAGCTTACGTACCTAGATATTACGCGTGCTAAAACTGAACTATAACAAAATGTGCCAAATATATGCCAAAATATGCCAAATATTCCAAAACTGAACTAAACATAACATACCTAATTATGGACTGTTTTTTATTAGCGAAGTTTCTATCAACTGTTTAGTATTAAGATGTTAAAAATATTTTTAGAATACAGGGTGTTAGGGTAAATGTATAGTTGCATTAGTAAAGACCTAACATTTTTTTGCGAATTCCCTATAGGTTTCTTTGGGAAAGTTGTTCAGTATCATGGGTACATTGCAACTAGGGATTGCAATCCGGTGCAATTTTCAATCCGGCCGGATCCGACCGGATTTTCACCGATCCGGCCGGATCCTCCGGATCTGACCGGATTGGTAATATCCATAATAATTTGCGTTTTCATTTTAAAATCAAATGTAAAATAATAGAGGTGTCTAGCAACAATATATTATTGTTACGAAATTATAGTTTCCATCGTATTGAATATTAATAAAGCGAAAAAACATTTTCTTTTCATTATTTAGAGAATAATGTTTTGAATATATGAATTTAATTTTCATAGAGTAAAAGGCCTTCTATTCTTGGTTAATAAATTAATCTATCATCTCAAAAAGTAATGATCACAACAAGATATTTGAAGAATTTGGTGGTGAAAAATTATAATAAACATTGCGCATTTATTTTGGAAAAGTTTACAATGTCCCAAAAACTTACAAATTTCTATTGTTATTATGCGTGTAGGTGCGGATTGTCGTAGCAGGTGACTAAGAACGTCGTAAGCGACCACCACCGCGAGAATTTTCATTATAAAAGTGGTTTTATGCTATTTTCAAGACATTTGCCGGATCCGGACCGGATCCGGCTAGCTGGTGCCGGATCCGGTAGACCGTAAATGGTGCCGGATCCGCCGGATTACCGGATCCGGAAAACCGGATTGCAATCCCTAATTGCAACTGTTTACCCTAACACCTTGTATTGATTAGCTGTGTGATGTGTGGTTCCGGCTTAGAATATATTTCCTCCATTTCTTCTCGTGGATGTCGTATGAGGCGACAAAGGTATTCTAATGATGTTTTGAGTATCTGATCTGAGGGCGAAAGGCTGGTCTTTCACTATTTTATACGTAGTTTCATCTTAAAACCTTCAAAACAGCTGGAAGTTGTAGTATTGCTTCTGAGCACTCGGAAAAAAAACAGAAGTTTTTTATCTAAGCCTGGCATCTTATTTCTTTCCATCTTACGTAAGAGAGAACAGTCAAAAACAATATATCGATACAATAGGCATACAGATAATCTTGTTCTCATAATGGATCACACAATCATGACAGTGTTTTCGATGCACGGTATTTTTTTTTCTACAATAGTTTTATAATACAGGGTTCTTCTTAATATGCTGACACTTTTTTAAGGATATGTTCAGACCATCAAACTGAACAACTTTCTCTATGGGACCAACATCGAAATGGCGAAAAAAATCTGCTGTCCCATACATTTGGCTCGAGTAGGTTTGCAGCTTTGTATGGAAGAGCAGATTTTTTTTTCGCGTGTTTCGATATTGGTCCCATAGAGAAAGTTGTTCATTTTGAAGGTCTGATCATTCTCTTAAAAAGTGTCAGCATATTAAGTTGGACCCTATATATCTTTAGGAATTTCAATATATTTAGATTATGGTAATATACAGTGGGAACATGAGATGTCGTGCCTCGTAAATTTATGGTTTCGTGCAAAAGTATGTAGGCACATGTACCGTAGCTTTCAGAAAAAGATAAATATTACTATTCGGTGAATTACTACTGCCCCATGATAATTTTATTTATCTTTTATATAATATGTAAAGAAAGTCTAGCTTTTGCTCGTGACTTTTCCGCATAGTAGGCATAGATTTTTATCGAAATTTAAAGTAATCTTTGCATATTGACTAGAATTGAAACGACCTTTCTTCATCAACCTTCAGTCAGTTTGGGACTAGGGCATGTCGGATATCAGTCATTTAAGAATGGATCGATTTGGACTAGGCCATTTAAATTTTATCCCCGGCCGTATGGAGGGAAAGAGAGGTAGAGGACGCATGCCTACGCGATGGACCGATGTAGTAAAAGAAATTACCGGTACAACACTACAGGCCAGCATATAACGGGCCCAAGATCGAGCGGCCTGGAGAGCTGTGATGGGACAAGCGGCCCATCATGGTCATGTCCCTCAGCCATGAGGTTACGACCAAGAAGGAAGAAGGATTTAAATTTTAGTAAAAATGGGAAATATACGATTTGGGTTTGGGTTGTACTGTGTCAGGCTGCTATTCCAGGAAGACTTATGTGCAGAAAATCTCATAAATATCGGTATAACTGTTGTAGCGTGAATCCAGAACCAAGCCATCTATCGAAACATCCAAACTTTCGTATTTATAGTATTAAGTAGGATACTATTATTAGTCTTTTATCAAACATTTTAATCTCCTTTTACATGTTATTGTGAGGCATCAAATTACCATTTACGTTACCATACCATTTAAAACTATCTCAATTACTGAACATTAACTAAATGGACTCCCTTTAGTACGCGGCTGGATATTTAAACAGCGGTTTCGGGCTTTATACTATCATTACCACTTTGATAGTGAACGAAAGCTTTTATACTGACTTTGGTATGAAAACTTTGTCATCGAAAATCAAAGAACATGTCATCATATTTTGTAAAAGGCTTGCGCACACATTTCGCAATCTCACCGTTCACGGACCAAGCTTTCTTGTTCGCAAAGATGTTCATTATATCTACAGAATAATATATTTGGTGATTTATATTCAAGTTTGGATCGTTGCTGTAGCTACTATACTGAGGTATTACAATCACTACCATGAGAACACAATACGTTTCACCTCACGCTCTGATTATCTTCACTGGAATACCACATTTGCTTCCGTAACGTTATGTGAGGTTGCCAACATCGACAAGATTGCCATATCGACAGATGAACAACAAAGAAAGGAAGGGCTTGACAGACTGTTTGGTGAAATAGCATTCTTCACTGGAAATTGCTTTTCATGCTTATCTGAATGTGACCAACAGCCCATGAAGTCAATGTGTTCAATAAATCACACCAAAATAACATCCGACTATCGCTCTTCATGCCAAGATTTTTTTATAAATTGCAAATGGAATGACGAACCAATTAGTTGCTGCAATCATTTCAAACCAATACAAACTGAATACGGATTATGTTTCTCTTTGAACAACAGGCACTTTCTAGGCAAACAATCAATTTATGTCGTATCTACATCGAAAAACCAACAAGGAACTCTTGAGATCGTCGCTTCCCAGGATTACGAAGCCTTCTTACATTCACCAGAAGATATCCCATTCTGGAATATGGAATACGATCATCGCATATCAATGGTGTACGGATCACAATCTACAATAACCTTTTCTATAGTGGATGTGGAGAATGAACCAGAGGTTCTGCTTATTGCTCCTGAAGTCCGTCAATGCAGGTTTCCTCACGAAGTACCCGAGGGTTACCACTATAAGCATTATAGTTACTCGGTGTGCATAGTCGAATGTCGAATTCAAGCACAACTGCGTCTCTGCAACTGTACTCATCACTTGTCACCAGTGACGTACAAAGATCGGTTCTGTGACTTAGAGGGTATCAAATGCTTAACGAGAAACTACAGATTGTTGAGTACGCTCAGAGTTCCTGACATGCACGGGGACGGTTTAGTCTGCGATTGTTTACCTTCGTGTACTGAACCGGATTACAACGTGGTGTCTAAGAAGCTGGATGAACCTGAAAAGAATCTTCAAGCTGGTAGTGCTGTGTTCACTCTTTGCAATAGGCCTTACCAACGTGTAACTAGACAAGTGGCGCGTACGTCGTTGGATCTTGTCGTCGCTATGGGAAATTGCTTTGGTCTTTGTTTCGGCGGTTCTTTACTTTCTATTGTTGAATTTGCTTACTACTTGTTCTTGAAGCGATGGAAATATCAAGGGAAAATTTAAAGCTCAAATCAGGTTAAACAAATCTTGATTATTATTTCTACTAATAATAGAACATGTTTTAGCTTTTCTAAAATATTTTTATGCAATGACAATTCTTTCAATTTTATTATAAGCGTTTAACCCGTCCCGCGTCGGGGCTCTGACAAACAAAAAACGCTCGCGTGTCGCTGTGTTTTATACAATGCCAATTTTTTTTACCACCTTTTAGAAAAAATAATTTTTCGATGTTATGCTATGAAATTATGGCAATAAAATATATATCTACGTGAAGTAAATAAAATTTCCTATCATTCTTAATACATCTCACAATTGACATTATTTACATTCTTAAACAATAAAAAAAATATTCCGTGCTATTTGTTAATTACCTACCTTTCGAAAAAAACTGGAGTCCGCTTTCACGATGTTACCGTTTTACACATTGTTACACTTCACAACGCACAAAACCAATATGATAATCTAAAAGCTGACAATATTACGAGCTATTTATGAACAACACTTTGTTTAAAAACAATTGAATAACTTGGTAAACATTGAAAAAGTCGGACACAAAACACACGCGACTTCCGCCATCTTGGCAACCCGAATTCACTATGGTTCTCTAGTTCTTCATTGTTTGAGATGAAATTGGTTCCATTTTTCACAGAATTGTATTCAAACGAACCAATGAAAACCAATAAATCTAATGAAAATATAAAAAGTATGATGAAACGAAACGCCACGCCATAAATCACTAGCCAATAGGAGCGGTCGTCTCCCGACCACCCGGGTGTCCGGCTGACACGTTAGACCAAAAAATCTCCCGGACACCCGGGTGTCCGGCCGACATTCCACGGGTTAAGAATTAGTAGAAAAAGTGATTGACATGATTACTGCTTCAATAATTTTGCATACCTACTTTGGATAGGAGATTAAAAAATCAATTTGGTCTTTAACAACGTGTTAATGAATAAACGCGAAACTAGGAAATAGTTAAGAATCGAGAGCAGAATCGAATTATCAAGGTTACATTTTATAAAAATATTAAATAGGTAATTTATTTGTATAAGTAATTCAAAATTTGCTGAAATCGATGTCAACCCTACCCCCTACATACTTACTACCAGAACAAAATTCTTAAAATGTATCCATGAGCACGCTTTCATTAATTGCTGAAATAATAACAAATCATTCTTATTTATAAAAAAATCATTTATTATTTCTGTTATAAATCAGTTGGGGAGTATGAGGTTTTGCGCTTACTCAATTACACGTTGTATAGTAATATACCAACGTCTAATTATAGTAGTGTTGTCCAAATTGACAAAATCTCTCCCCATGAATAGTTACGATAGTGATTAATTTGCGGTACCTACGTAGGTTATCTAAACTCTGTAGTTACTTTGTATCGTTAAACTGTTGTATACTAGAATCTTTACTCCGTTGGACACGTCTTTCCGGCGAAACATTTGGGCAAACCCTTTTGTACTCTTCTGCGAGCGTAACTAGTTTCTGGCTTTCAACATCTGCTACTAAAACTCTCTTAGTCAGTTCGTAGCTTTTGTTTGTGTTAACTTTATAACAATTGAATTGCAACAGAGATGGTGAGATCGTGTTTTGTTTTATAGATATCGGGAAAACTCATTGTAATTTGAACGATGAACAAACTAAACTGGAGACTGAACAGTTTTTTAAAATGAAAAGGAAATAGGATTTGATATTTCAAAACTGTACCCACATTAAATACAAAAAACATATATTATTTTATGTGATGATTTGAAGACAATACATAAAAGTCAATTAAATGATATCTTATAATACAAGTATTATTAGAAAATAATTAATTACTTACTTAAGTAACTATATATTTTCGATTGAATACCATTAAAAAATAATTGTTGAGACCCTTAAAAACGCTGTTTTCATTATTTAAGAGGTTTATTTAGGTATTTTGTACGCACATTGTACCAATAATATAGTATAGTATAATCACAGAGTACTATAAGTATAATGTAAACGAGTAGGTAGGTGCTTTGAACATTTACTCACAAACGTTAAGATCAAAGAGCTTATCAAAGAACGTCTTTGCAGCCTTGTCTATGCTTTAATAATTAACATTTGAATGGAAAGTATACCTATGTCATATTTTCATTATTTGCCGGAGGGCTATGTCAATTTGCAGTTTATATTATATTTTTTAATGCAAAACTAATATTTTGTTTCCCACATAATGTTAAATTTGTTCACGAAGCCACCTTTTTAGTGTATTGTTGCTTGATGTTTTGGTGTAAAATGAAGTACGTTTATTTGTTTGATTGATTGATTAATGTTTTCCTTTACAACGATACAACACTGTTTAAATTATGGGAGAACCATAAAAAAAAATTATCTTATCTTTACCAAATAGGTACATTTCTTGTCAGATAAACATATTCGTACAGACCAGTTGAACTTTCTTTCATGTACCTATTTTAAGAATTATCACCACTCAAAAAAACCAACATTTGATTAGAGTATTACAATGGTACTAGGTAAATTAATAAAAGTAAGTAAGTTATAGCCTGTAGAATCCCACTGCAGGGCAAAGGCTTCCTCTCACGAATAAGGGTGAGAGGGAGTGGGCCATACTCCACCACGCGGGCCCAGTTTTCCGGTATAATAATGTACTCTTTGGGCCCAGTGCGTGTTGGTGGAGGCAAGTTAGTGGTCAGCCAAATTATCTGCTCCCGTTTTAAAGGCTAAACAGTCAGTTAATTTTTTTAGGCAGGATTTAATATGAGCTGTTTGTTTTTTTCACATTAGTAATTGCAGATTGTTACCTCGTGAAAATGGTATTCACCTTTAAAGAAGCATGTTTTATTTCTTTTATGTACGCTTAAAAAACTCAATTGTTAAAAAGTTAAAATTTCAAAATATGTAATTATATTACACATCAAAAACACATTTAAAATATCTTTCATGTAATCGATTCAGCGTCCAGACCTTTCCCTCAAGATATCATCTAAAATATACCAGTTTATTTTATGACATGATGTGGAGTATCATATAAATATTTAATAATATTTACGAAAGGTACGCAAGTATGTTCTTTATGGGCAAATTGAATTGAATATTCATAATACCGTTACTCTTGGAAAAAATCGGAATAATACGCGACCCGGGTAAGAGTACCTTTAGTACCTTCATCACGGTTATTACCTCTACTCCGACCTGTTTCCATTGAAATTTATTGTAAAACCCTATGTCAATAATAATACTGAAAATGATCCGAAATTACCTCACGTAGAGCAAATTTTTGAGTCAGAAATATATTTTTCAATTTTATCCTCTCACGGTGGCGCGTTGTGGAGAGGTATGGTTCACTTAAGACGCTGTTATCTGGTCGGGCCGTTTTTTGAACACGAACGAAAGTGTTTTAAACTGTGTTTTAAAGTCTGAAAACCAATTATGTCTTATTAAGGATCTGGCTGATAGGCGACCGTTTTCAATTACACGATTAGATTAAGTTTAATAGATTGTAAAAAATCCCAAAGTTACCCCTTTTTGTTATGTTTTTTCAATACTATGATTAAACTGCTGACATTTAACTTTTTATTCTTGTACTTAACTAAATACATTACATATTTCTAGTGAACTCCGTAGAATTTTGAGCTTAGAAACACCCATGAGCAAAGATATTGATGAAAAACACGTTTTTTTTGCGATCCTGCTTATTTATGCTTGCAAGAAAGAGACGCTTGCACTTGGATAACCTGGCCTTAATGATGAGGGTCCGGGTTCGAATTCTCACGGTCGACATGGCATGTACCATTGAGTTTTCTAGCTTATGTACGTAATAACGACTGCTCTCAAACGGTGAAGGAAATCACAGTGAGGAAACCTGCATACGCTGAAGAACACATTACGATGCGTATGTGTAGTTCACCAATCTGCAATGGATACGCGTGGTGGACTGATGTTTAACTACAGGTAAAAGGACAGATTGGGAAAGTCGACTGATCGGGAAGTAGACGGATAAGGAAAAACAAGTGTACTGTTTGGTAAAGTACACAAATAGTGAAAGTGGACCTATTGTGTACGGTTTGCTAAAATAGACGAATAGTGAAAGTGGACCAATGATGGAAGTGGACTGATCGGGATGTTGACGGATGAGGAAAAATAAGTGGACGGTTTGGTAAAATAGACGAATAGTGAAAGTGGACCGGTCGGGAAAGTAGACCGATGGTACTGGAGGGCTAGGGATGCCGACCACCTTCTCTGAGTGGGACATATGTAGGCCGATGATGATAACGCGCGCAATCCATCCAATTTCTGAGCAATATCTCAGAATACCAAACTATTTGGTTGCCTATGCAATAGGCAAGTAATTTACCCTATACCACATAATTAGTTAATAATTGCGTCATGCAAGCCTAGTGTCACTGACTCGATCATTATTAGGATTGATTATGTCATATCAACATGGAAACAGCTATGTCTTAACATACATTACACTTATGTCATAATCGTTTTTGGAGTGATCAGAAACATTTAAACTACTTATGTTTTTAAACGTGCAAATCGTAGCGAGGCCTTTTAGTATTTTGAAGGTTTCAAAATGACCATTTTATCGACACAAACACTGCATCGACTTTATCGACACAAACAGTCCACCCTTGGACTCACATCTATCCGTTAAATCCGGCAAAAGAGCCCAAGGAGGCAAATGAAACGAATTTACCTTTAATTCTTCTCGATTCGTCCGATTCGCCGCGGATAAGTGTGCGAGGTGTCATAGAATTTCATACAAAGAATTATAAACTACGATTCTTTCACCTCCTTCGGCTCGTTTGCCGCGGATAAATATGCCTCCACCCTAAGAACCCTTATCCCTTAATTTCCTCATACGAAACCCACAAGAAGAATCAGACTTGTTCATTGTTAGCCGAAATTATTTAGCTGTCTCAAAAAAAACAAAACATTATATTCATGTACTTATTTAAATAGTACCAGTGAATATTTGGTGTGGAGCAAAAAGAATGAAAGTCGAGTGAATGCAGTGGAAATGCGCTCTTTACGAAGTACTAGTGGTGTTACAGTGACCGACCGAATCAGGAACAGTGTGATAAGGGACGGGTGTAAGTTAAAGGATGATATTGTAACCAGGATTGAAAGAGGTTTGCTTAGATAGTTTGGTGACGTACGGAAGACGAATGAGAGTAGACTCGCTAGGAAGATACCTCAACTCATTATCCAAAGACTAACCAGTGTTTACCAGTAGGGCTATGCCATACAGGACAAGACGAGAAAACCTTCAAGGCGCTCATTTTGGTAACAAAGACAAAACCACATCTAGATTTTTCTCGTTTTCTCGATGGTGACATACTTGACCCACTGCACTGAATTTGCACTGCCAACTTATGCCTGACCTACTGACCGGGCATTCATTAACTTTGGTGATAGTTTCCAATACCGTTACACTAGACCAACGAACGTATTTTGCAGTGCACTACACAGTACAGCGTGAAATCCTCCGAACAAAGTTGATGCATATTGAAAAGTAAAATTCTCTTGTTTGAAAACAAATCCTATTGCCATCAGAATCAGTCGATCCGAGCACAAAATTCAGATTGCCCTTTTCAAAAAACAGACGACTTTATTCGTACGTGGAAAATGAAAAATATGCCTCATAAAGAAAAGCTCTCGTTAAAACGCCTCATTAGATTGTTGAATGACTCCCTAATCTAAACACACGTGTGCTTGTTCAAAGAGTTTCAGACTTGGTCTTGAGGGAAATTGGGTGAGAGGGAGAGGAAAGCGTTCCGCCAGGTCAAAGAGAAATGATGTAAAAGGTCCTACGCTTTGAATCTTAGTAAAACTTTAAATAATTGTTTATAAGTCGACTTATAAAATTGTTTTCTTTCATAATATTTAGTACAATACATATAAAATGTAGCTTACATATTTTGGGGTAGACATACATTTCAATACACATACTAACCACTTTTTAAACCAATTGTTAAAAGGGTCAAAGTCAACACAACTTATTCAATATAGGAGCTTGAAGCACACTTATTAAACGACAATTTTTTTTTCACCTCACAAGCTCGGAAAGATTATGTTTATCATTCGAAATCTGAGTGCAAAAGT
Source organism: Agonopterix heracliana (assembly GCA_963693445.1). NCBI lineage: Eukaryota > Metazoa > Arthropoda > Insecta > Lepidoptera > Depressariidae > Agonopterix > Agonopterix heracliana. The sequence goes on from OY856310.1 coordinate 20,112,315, forward strand.
GAATTTTATCCGCTAGCGTGGAAAGAGTTTTTGAAAATCGAATCCGTCTATTCAGTATTTTTCTATGCCGCCAATTCACTGAAATTGCTTAATAATAACTATTTCATGTCACTGGCCAGCACGAAAAAAAATACTGTTTAAAATGTTCTTTTTAGCAATTCACTTTTTTCCTCGCTGTTGTGAGGTGAAAAGTTGTGTGTTTCGCTCGGCTGCAAAGTTATTCTGCGTCTCGTACTTTTGAAACCTTCGGTTGCTCAGGTTTCAATACAAGTAGGTACTCGAGCCAAAAAGCAACTTTGCAGCCTAGCATAACAAATAACTATTTTGAAGCTACCATCGCGTCGGATCCGGAACGTGTTGTCGCTGTAGAGAAGATGAGGCACAAATACAACTTTTAGTCTATTTATCTTGAAGGATGCAATTACGTGTCGAGTAGATAGACTTTCACACATAAAAATATTCTATCGAAACCCTTATCCCTTAAAGTCGCTTTCTACGACGTCTAAGGGAAGATAATTTGCAACCCATTATGTTTTTTTCATGTTTTAACCACGCGGCGCGCCGGGAACCAAAAGGCGACTATAGGAATGACAAGGAGAGTCGAATTAACTAAGTAGGCTTAAGTAATCAGGCCTCTGACTTAGCTTAATGAAGCTTCTATCTAAGGGTTATATCCGGGATCAACTGCTACCTATATAAACAAATCCTACGTTTCAAGAATTTTTTTCGAAGAGACGGAGATTTTCTTTCGAGGTTCTGCATTTCTTTATTCTTTTTCTTTTTAACCGACTTCAACAATAGGAGGAGGTTCTCAATTCGACCCGTATGTTTTTTTTTTTTATGTTTGTTACGCGATTACACCGCCAATGGTGAATTGATTTTGATGATTCTTATTTTGTTTGGTAGGTCATACTTCCGAGGTGGTCCCACGAAATTGATTCAGCGCTTGTTGAAAAAATCTACAAAATAACAAATATGTACACAGATCACGGACTTGAAAAAAATACGGACGTAATGTTAAACTAGAAAGATGTGAAGTGTAAGGGTTGAACTACACATGGCCGCAAGCGATCGCACTTTTCCGTCGCTCCATCCTTTTCTGTCACTCAGGAACGTCATTTGCTAGAGCATTAAGATAGACGGAACGCGACCGCGTGCAATCGCACGCCGCACACGTTACTTCTAAATAAAGAATAGAGGAGATTAATTAATATTAGAAAAAAACTATTATGTAAGTTAGGAGTAACTTAGTTGCTGTTACGTTACAGATCGTGAACAGAGCATATTTAATATACCTACAAATTCTGAACATTTGGTTATTTTTTTAAACATTGTTATCGGTATGTGGAATACATAAAAGTTGTGTAATGCGCAAGTACGTAGTTTTATATAACGTTACGTTATGTAATATACTCGTGCTCATTATCCTCTATCGGGAAAGCAGAACCGGACCAAAGCGTATGTTCGGTACATAACAAATAACTAATAAACTTTAAACGACGCAATAACCAACGTATATAAAAACAAAATTATCATCGAATGACGCGGTCAAAAAAAATATGTTTCTATTTAGAATTAATTATGGGGTAGGTAAGTACCTACAAGGTTGTGAGTTATGTACCTACAAGGGTATGTATAGGTACAAGAAAACCTTGCGATGCATTTTATTTCCTAAAAACTTCCAAAACACCATGTGCGAGGTAATTCAGTTGGGACTCTAACTGAAAACGTGACAGATTTCTTACAAACACATTCACGGGAGTGCTGTCGAATGCTCTTGAATTTTCAATCCGCCACTTACTTCGGCCTCGTATTTCGTGAACTAGGAGTTCGCGAGTTTACGCGTTTATTTGTTTACTTGATTCGTGCATGTTTGTATTCCGCGTGTTTACATTTTTTATACTGTTTGTGAATACTTTTACCGTTAAAATACTTCTTACCATGACATTCGTCAGTAGTAACATTCTTTTTCCTCATGAAAGAAACTTACCAATTATTTATCTGTTCTTTGTTCCAGATAATATTAAAATTTTAAAGCTATTTTAATCACGGAAATTAAGATTAGAGACATTACTCTCATCTATCCTTAGAATTGCTTTATTTAGGTAGGTATGTCCAAGTTAATAGCCAAAAAGTTAATTTACACTACAACAAACAAAATAGTACACAGCAAAGTAACTTGTACATTCAAATTAAGGCGTATCTGCCCTGGACCACTACTCTCCATACTAATCGATGCGAACGAGCGCGCGAAAAAATCTTCGAATTTTTCAGAGAAAACAGCTAAATTCTGACCGTAGGGTCAGAAAAATTGAAAAATTCGAAGATTTTTTATAAATTTCAAAAAAGTAAGAAAACCACATCATTCTAAATTGTATTGTGAACAATATTGTAAATTTTAATTTTCTTCCGATTCAAAATGTAAGAGTAAAATGGTTACAACTGGAAAAAAGGGGTGACTTTAGAGTCCCTTTTCTTCGGTTTTATTCAATAAAATCGATTTTTAGAAAAACCACATAACTTCTCATATCCTGTAGATGGTTCAGTTTATTTTTCAGCTCATACAGTGCCATAGTTAATGAATAAAATGGTTACAAAGTTACCCAAAACCGGCAGGTAGCCCCTTAACCTAATCGTGTAAAGATTTCCGTGCTTAGTACTTGTATACTTGGCCCAACGCATATCGTCCGGGAAAATGCGGTTCCGTGCTGTCGGTGTAGTTCAACCCTTAAAGTTGTTCAACTTCATGGGTAGAGTACGTGGTTCAATGGTTATTGATACTTTACATTCTGTATTAAAATTCTGAAATATTATAGGAAACCTAAATGTAATTAATAAGTAATGTAAGCGTAGGTATGTTAAAAACCTCTTAGGTAAGTTGATCGTACAAATCGGTGGATCAAACATGTCGACGCGTCCCACCCCGCCTCTCGACGCGAGATAGCTTCTAACGACCCACGTCACGATGACATTTATCTTGATCACACGCCCCAGATGTGAGATTTGGTGAATAATATGAGTGATATCTTTAAAGATCCTTTTTACAATGACAAAAGTAGTGAAGGAAGATTATAAGTAAAAATTCCAACGCGCCGAGGTGATGTAAATAACAGATTTATACGAGACCGCTTTTCACGATTAGCCAAACAAATAGGGTGGCCACCTGTATTGGATGAGTACATTTTATGTATCGTACGTACCTACTATATTTCAGTCAATTTATTGTACTACATAATTATATTAAGAGAGGTATACAGGATGTAAATTTAAATGAGTTACAAAATTTAGGGAGCGCAAGTGATGAATCGCAAAAATGTCAATAGCCGCTCGACCAAAATTTTGAAACAGTGAGTTTTAGATGAAAGTAAAGGTCTGAAGTAACACTTTAAGTATGTAGGTATTGCATTTAAATGAACTCCATGTAGCAATACGTAGGTACATTTGCACAGCAACATAATAAATTGTGCGTGCGTTTCTGTTTATAACGATTTTCTAGGTTTCTGTTCATAGCGTAAAAGTTCCTTCGCCTTTTAAAATACAGTTTTTGATTTAATTTTTAAATCGCTCATTAGACTTTCTTGGGTATCAGGGGTAAAAGAACGGTTTTGTGTTGAACAAGACCAAGTAAAAGCAGAAGCTTGTTTACCTTCGTAATTTTGAAACCTAAATCTCGTACCAAGCCTACTTCGCGACTTGTAATTACATCTGGCACTTATCTCGTTACATTGTGCACAAATTAATTGCTTGCTAAAGCGTTGGTAGTGTAACTGAATTAAACTGCTATAGGGGTTTGTATTTCTACGAATGGCTTGGATCTGTTATGTTCGCGATTGTATCAGATGAGACGTTCAAGAGTGATTGACATGCTGTGTATTCTCGACTCTATTGTTTACAAAATAGCTGTTAATTTGTGGTTTACGTTGTTAAGTTTGTAAAGCTAGAGGGATAAATATTGACAATTAATTATACAGCAAGTGTGAAAGGCAATAATATTAGCATTACGAATCTTGAACCATTATTTTATTACAAAGTATTATTGCAACACCTTCAATACTTTATTGCATTCGTGTTGTACATAAGGTCTTATATAACATATATTATAGTAGGTACAGCTTTGACACGAACCCTGAAAGGGCGCAGCAAAGAAAATTAAAATTACTAACACAAATAAATCGAACAATATTCAAATAGGAAAACTACACTTACCTTAGTACTGCATTCGATTTGATACTTATTAAGCTTTGTAAGGTACCTAAATTAGCAAGTTAATGTTTTTCTGTTAGTTTTTTTTTGTTTGTTAATTAAACCTAATCTTGAACACCGATTTTCATCTTTTGTGATCACAATGATGGAAGTGTAAGACAGCGATTTCTCAGACTTTTATTTTGAACAATGTGACTAATATCACAATATCATAATATGTGTGTTATCATATCTATTGTGTTCAATTCCAATAAAAGTTTAAAACAAATCGTAAAATTATTTTCTTGAAAACTGATTCACTTTATGAATAATGTTTTACTTTTACTTCTATTTGCTTATTTTATAGGTAAGTATAATGTTTTTTACGCTATGTTGTTTACTCAGAACCTACAAAATACTGTCGGAATTTATATTTATAAGAATTATTGGTAGTAAATAATACGGATAATGTAACAAATGGACAGAGGTATTTTTATGTGTACGTTGCATACAATGTGGCATGATTTAGGGCACTTTCAAAACAAAAAGTCTTAGGGGCTATATGCGTTAGACGCATATCTTTGTTTGTAATATTAAATTCAACATGACTGTGGTACAGGACAGGGTACCCCACCCTGGCACAGGTTGCCAAAAAACTAAATTACTGATAATTGTATTGTGTTTCAGTTTGATAAATGAATTCTCACTTTCAGCTTGATAATTATTATTACGTCATACCACAGACAATATCAAAATTAAACTGCAAATGCGAAAGCAATTTTTTTTCGACTTAGTCTTCACATCACTATGGAGATAACTACATACAACCAACAACTATCAACTTTCACAAGTTGTTCAGTTTGATGGTCTGAACCACATACCATAACCATATTACGATGATTTGTTAAACCTTTTATAGTGAGCCGTTGCCACATACGTAGGGCTTATTATTAAGTCTCATTAATTTATTAGTGAATCAATAAACAAGAACAACATACTAATAAAAGCAAACATAATATGACTTCATAGTTTCAATTGGACTCATGTCCAGGAGTCGCGTGGCTGAGGGGGTGACAAGTAGACGTTTCGTCGGCTTGCGATTTTGACAGCCACGTGGCTCCGCCGTTTTATGGCTGTTTCGAGTGTGTGTTATTGTTTAAAAACGGGGCTTTGAGATCGCCATATCCTATTACCGTACAATATCTAATGAGTATATCCTCAACACTTGACACTGGCGAAATCTAACAAGGAAACGCCATTAAATAAAAATAGAATAGAATAGACTCATGTCCAAAAAAAAACAAATTATACCTACAGTACCTAAATAATTCGCAACATGTTTCATCAACAAAAAGCATCTACTCAGTAATGGTTTCTTTCTTCAAGATTCTTCACCAAAACATTAGTGGTGTAATAAAACAATTCTTCAGCAGTAAAAGTCTCTTGTGTTCAAGTATTTATAAGATTTGGAGTAACTCGGTCGATCCGTCTCGAAAGTTGCTCTGAAACTTTCAAGTTGAGTTTAGTTTTCATACATTTTTATGTGCCTTTCGGTTATAGAAGTTTTGCTAGAGGCTACTTGTGAATTCAGTGCTAGAAATTGGATTATTTTCTTACAAATAGAAAAGTTCGTGATATCAAAGGTCTAGGTTTATTATCGAATAATAATAGAGAAACTGGTTTTCAAGATTTCTTTACTACTTTAGAAATATAAATGTTGTTTACATTCCAATGATTGCAAAATCGTTTGTTAAGAAGATGTACACCAGAACACTTGACTGATAGATAGCTTTTATGTGAGACAGGCAGATATTTATCAAATTCAAAACATCCTGCACAGTAAAGAGCGAGGCCGGAACAAAAGCTAGTAAATAATGTTTATGTCATGTTTCATTAAAAGTTATATTATCCTTTGAAAAGTCTGTCTGTTCAGTCGTACTTTTATTCAGAGACAAGAATAACAATCCATTAGTACAAAAGCGGAATAAGCGCGTTTAAAAAAGCTGTACATACGTTTTTTTCCAACTCGTCTCTTCGTTTGACAAAACCGCCACTTTGTCCCATTATATCTCTTGCATTATTCATAAAGGTATGCTGGAACATAACGGGCGGTAAAAATTCGGTGTTTGATATTCAATTATGCCGTGTTTTCGTATAATTTTTAGATAATTATGCATGAAATAACTTTGGTAGAAAATGGTCAATTTTGCTTTCGTTCCCTTCCGGGCACTTTTTATGAAGACTTTTATTATGCATGGGACATCTAATATTGCTACTGAAAATGTCTTATACGAATTTTGAGATCGTGTCTTAGCCGGGCGTAGTCTGCCCTATTTCTTCCCGCCCTAAGTCGAACGAGGCTACTGATGGACTAGGTTTATTGCGTAGGTTATTATACAAGGTGTTACAAAAATACAAATAAACCTTTAAGGGGGTGGTGTAGACCATCAAACTGAACAACTTTCACTATGGGACTAATATCGAAATCGCGAAAAAAAAAATTTATGTTCTATACTCTACAAATCGACTAGAGCTAAAATATGTATGGGATATAAAATATTTTTTTTCGCGATTTCGATGTTGGTCCCATAGACAAAGTTGTTCAGTTTGACGGTCTAAACAACCCCCTTAAGAGTTTTAACAATTTATTGTTACTTATGAAACACCTTGTATAGGGTCCTTTCTTAATATGCTGACACTTTTTTAAGGGGATGATCAGACTGTCAAACTGAACAACTTTCTATATGGGACCATTATCGAAATCGCAAAACAAAAATCCACGGATCCCCTTAAAAAAGTGTCAGCATATTAAGAAGGACCCTATACAACGTGTTAATGAATAAGCGCAAAACCTCATACACCCCAACTGATGTACAACAAAATAATTTGATTGAAATAATAATTTCATTATTTTGATACTTAAAATTTAAAGTTATTCGCATTTTACGTTTTGAGGCAAAAATTATTTGTTATCATTTCAGCAATGAATGAAACTAACGTGCTCATGGATACATTTTAAGAATCTTGTTTTGGTAGTAAGTAGGGTGAGTGTACCCTGCGGTGGGTTGAGATGGAGTACAGTAAATTTTAAATTTTACAAACAATTTATTTAATATTTTGAAAAAAATTACCAATGTTGAAACTACCGCGATAGTTCGATTCTGATCTCGATTCTAAACAAACTGCTTTCTAGTTTTGCGTTAATTCATTAACACGTTATATATATGCAGTGTCGTTGTGTTAGTTGTCAACTTGTCAGGTTTGTCCAAAAAGTGATAGGGATAGGTCACAGTTCGTGTACGTTCTTCACAAGACACATTAAGCTACAGGGGTTGATTCATTAAGCTACAGAGTAATGCCAAGAAAAGATACTGTAAATCCTTTTAGTTCAACTAAAGTTACTTTAACATGCAAGATTTATATTCCAAACTCTGTTAACACGAGACTTCATTAAAGGGATGCTCTAATGTTCTTACGCTGTGCTTATGTTTAAAAGTTTCACGTGAACAGTGCAAAGTTTAAGGTGCAAAAAGCGGTTAATTGCGGCTTGGCTATAATTTGGTCATAGAACATAAAGTTCAGAAGATTCACTTTTTATTACAAATCTGTACTATTTGCCGTATTATCTAAAATTCGTAAGTGAATCGTCGACCTGGGTGCATTTTTAAGTGACGTTTATTCTGAGAGTGCAAATACGCGCTGTATACAAACGAAGACTTGTGATATTTTCAATACTATCCAATTAAAGCCAATGATTTTTCAGAAACAATCTAAATACTAATCTCTACAGGGCGTAACAAAACACCCTAGTAATACTAAAGGGGGTGCTTCAGACCATCAAACTGAACAACTTTCACAATGGAGCTAACATCGAAATCACGAATAAAATATCACTTGTTTCATACAAAACTGCTGTACCTACCAACTCGACTCAAATGCTGATTTATTTTTTACTATTTCGAAGTTGGCTCCATAGTGAAAGTTGTTCAGTTTGATGATCAGAAACACCCCCTTAAGTATTACTAGGGTGTTTTGTTACACCCTGCCTATTTGTATGAAGTCAGATTTTCGTTAAAATATACAGTTTTAATGCCAGGATTAATTAAAGATTTGTACGGAAATCTATGAGGCACTGTATCTTTAAAACTATACATTTTATCGAAAATCTGACTTCATACAAACATAGATTAGTTTCTAGATTGTTTCTGATTGTTGATCTGATTGTTCTCGTTCCATCAGATTCAGTAGGACAAGGACGAGAGAAAATTTGTATTTGGTGCACATACCTACCTACAATGCACTTAAAAAGATCCTGCCTGCCGGTCTACTTTAAAAAATCACATATTGCTTTCTTTCACCTACTAGCGAGCTTTTTTCGGGCGAAAAACTGTTAATATAGCAAAACCTGGCCTACTGGTATAAAATATACTCTATATTGCCAGCTACTCCGCTCTCAAACACTCTCTAATTAGCTTCCGATGTATCGGAGTCGATAACAACACTTCCTTGCATCAGCATTTTTTACTTTTAATGACTTCGCGAACATAATGTTGATGTTGTTTGATATTCATTATTATTCTGTGTCAAGTGGATTAATGTTGCTTCGTCGTAGGGAATATGGATATGCTTTTTGGTTTTTAATCTTTTTTGCAGTGGAAATTTCTTCTAGTAAAGTGCTTTCTAACAATATTAGTTGGCAACTTTCTGGTATTCGATCCAAGGCCATGTTAAAGAAACGATACAAAAGGTGATATTTAAATCATTTGACAAACTTTAGGGATAAATCTAGGTACCTACTGATCATAAAGATAATTGACTAGGCACTGTAGCCTAAAAGAATAGTTTTACTATTCGATTCTGCCCCCTATTTCGTCCTTACCGGCTCCCATCATCGTGGTGATATAAAAAATATGTACCTACCTGTTTTTAAATCTTATTCATATACTTTCAACACATTTTTTTGTGAATATGTAGGTTTTGCGTGATGCTCGAAACATACAAAACCTAGAATAAGTACAAAACAGACGCATAACAAGATTTAAACAATCTAAACGTTTTTTTAAATATCTTAAATTAAAATCTATTTACAGTTTTATAGTAGTGGAGATAATTATGCTCACACACACACATTCTTTTTTTTTTTTTAAGTAAAGTAAAGTAAAGTAAATCTTTATTGTTGTGTTGTAAATTTAGGTTTTACAATTTGCAGGTGTTAGTACAGTAAGAGGTATTCCGCCAAATCTTGCCCTTTCGGACGTACACACAAAATTGATAATATTCGTTTAAAATGTCTACAAAATTAAAATCAACAACATTCAATAAATAAAATAGAAAAAGTTACAATTAATGAATATGAAAACGAAAATAACTACAATGTCAAAACAATTATAAGAAGAAATATATAAGAAAAAATAATAAGCTAGGTCAGGTACATGTCAGGTATTAAATTATTTACAAACACAAGAAACTAAATTATCAAACACAAGGTGAGTCATAGTTGGTCCTATCTACAATCTATAATCTAGGAATTCCTTCGTATTATAGAAACATCTTTCAACTAACCATTCTTTCAATGTTTTTTTAAATATGTTCTGCCTAAGTTGCTTAAAGGAATCTGGAAGTTGATTGTATAATTTTACACAAGAATAGAGAAGGGTATGCTTCGTTGGTTTGGTCATGTGGAGAGGATGAGTGATAGCAGATGTACGAAAGAGATATATGGAGCTAAAATGAGTGGATGTGTCGGCAGAGGGCGCCCTCGTAGGACGTATTCTGATCAAATCAGTTGCGTCCTACAAAAAGGGGAGGTGCGGAGTACTCGAAACCGACGGGCATGTATGAAGAGATGTATGGATGTGAATGAGGCAAAAGATGTATGTAAGGATCGTAGTAGATGGCGCGCTCTGGTCTCTGCCTACCCCAATGGGAAAGAGGCGTGACGTTATAGATAGATAGATAGACATTATGAAACTACTCTTTGAAGTAACAGCTAGTCTAGTAGAGGGCATGTACAGTTTTTTATGTACTGAGATCTTAGTGGTCGAATACATACCTCTTGTAGTTGTTGAAAGATGTGACGATTCTTGTGAACAAAGATACATATCGATTCAATATATAAACACGGTACAGTCAGCAATTTGAACTCTCTAAACACCGGTTGACAAGAATCAATTTGTTTTAGCATGAAAATAGCACGCATACAACGCTTCTGCATTATAAAAACTCTGTCCACGTCTGTAGCGTTACCCCATAACATAATTCCGTACCGTATTACTGAGGCAACGTAGCCATTGTATGCGGTTATGGCTGCCTGTCTTGACACTACTTGGCTTACTCCAAACTGACGCTACAAGAATTTAGAATAAACCAAGTTAAGATACAAATTGACGTCCAAGTCCATCATGTTGAAGCCGGGGCGTCTGGATCTGAACCCCATGTAGGTACTAGTATAATGTCTAACTATACCAACTCTATTATTGTTCCAGTGTCGGACTTCACAACCCAAATGTCCCAGTTGTACGAGAGACACTCAACTGAACTGCAGGGGCTGGTGGCCACCTTCCGTAAAAGAAGCGTAGAACTTCGCAAAGAAAGGTAAGTAACTATTTATTATGCAAATTGAAGTTTTATTTGTTCGCGCGTCTTTACAAACAAGTTTTACTACGTTATTATAGTCGCAATCACCAACGACGAATGGCAAGCAGTAGCCGAGACCAATATCTATTTATTTCATTTATTTATTTATCTGGTCTGCCAACAGTTGTTACATCAATTCAATCACATGTTTGGTTACAAATAGTTCTAGTGATGTACAACTAATTATAGGCAAACAAAAAGTTAACATAAAGAAAAAGCTTGTCTATGCGAAGGTATCGATGAGCTTAAATCTATACACTGTTACAGATTGTGTACTGATGGAAATAAAAAACATATACGGAAATACAAAAATAAAATAATTGTGCCAATTTAAGGGTAGTAAAAACCTAGACTATCCAGACATCGGTCTACGTCTCCGAGGTACTTTGTTTTAAAATAGTCATACGCCCAAAACACATTCCCACCAACTTGTGGAACTTGTGGAACAATGTAACTCGTGGAAACCAGGAACAGCAGCGACTTACAAATCAGACAATGAAGTCCAGCGGGCACGGGGGATGCTGGAATCTGTCTTGGAACCCACAACAAATTTAATCAAAGAATATAGTAGGAACCCGACCGCAAAGGTCTTGCCTTTTGTTTAAATAGTCTACTCGTGAACTATATTTACGCTACCACAACTACTTCGTGCCTGCAACTCGTTCATAAAGTTGATTTTTTCTTCAGTTAGACTAAATAATTCTGTCTACGTATTTCCTTTAGCGCACTACGAAGTTTTCCTATTCCTGGAGCAGAACTCATTTTACTTCTGAGATATAAAGAAGCCTTACATGGTAGTTTTGATAAAAGAAGCCACGTCATTCAAGCTAACTTGTTTTCGAATTCCGTTTTTTTTTTTATCTGAAACAATGAACTCTTTTACAGTCGGTTAAACGTTTTTAAGTTGAACAAAAGGCTAAATTCGCATCGAAATCTGTTCAATAAATTTCCGGTAATAAAAAAACAAACAGACTTAGAAACACAAAATGGTAGAGATAAAAAAAAATGGGTTCGTATCCTATATAAAGACCATTTCTTGAGTATTTTATCTGAATTTTTACTGTACAGTTTTTTGTTTTTGTTTTATTAAGAGAAAGAAAATTATTTTAAAAATATTACTTGCTTGCTTTTTTGCTTTACTGTAAAAGCCTTAACTGCCCCTAATACTTAGATAGCTGCAGGGACTGGTCGGTAACTCCCGTAAAAGAAACGACAAACTCAGGAAAGAGAGGTAAATTGCCGTAAAACTTTGATGAGATGAGGTTAGGGGCGGTGAAATATGCAATGGGCAATTAGGTGCAAAGCAAAGTTCGGTCAGTGAATACAAGTAAATTTTACGGTACTATTTTACTATTAGTATCTATTAGCCGATATAAACCTAAGTTAGTTTAACCTTCAACCCTTACAATGTTCTCTGACCAACGTATTGTTGGTCTGTCTACTGACTTCACTACTATATAATATAAAGTGTATTTACTTTTTTTTTATTATAATTAATGGCCTTTTCCCTGTCCGTTAGTAGTTTGAGGGAGTATCTATCCCAATATCAGGGATTGTTTTTGATCAAGAACATGAAGAGATTACGGAGCCTCGTGGCAAGCAAAAACGCGAACCGCGCGAACACCATGCGAGACAAGTGCTCGTGTCAGAACCTGCAACGTGTCTCCGTTTATTTACTTACTCGTAAAATAAATAATTAATACATATGGTAAATAAGTTACAGAACGTCTAAGTATTCCATATTCATATACGAGTATTGTCAACTCAATCCTAAATTAATATTGAGAGATTGGTAGGGTAGGGACCGTAAACTTACCCCTAACCCATTACATGATCTGTCTACATTATAGCGAGCGATATTGACAAAATGACATGACATCCAAATCTTATGTACAACGGAGTATATCGGATAACAGATTGAGTGAACCCACGTTGATCCCTGAAAGCATTACGGAGGTACTTTTCAGACTGCAGGTTTGTACTATAATGTTACAGTGATAATATAAACTGTGAGAAGTGTGTATAGCCTAGCATAGAATCGTTATGAATTATCTTAGTCATATTATGACTAAGATAGGGCCTGTTTCACCACTTCGGAATAAGTTCTTGTTAGCTTATCCGACAGATATTTTGACATAATTTCATACAAAATATGTCAAACTATCTGTCGGATAAGCTAACAAGAACTTACCCAGAAGTGGTGAAACAGGCCCTAAGTCTGTAATAATACAGTTTAAGTATTATAAAATTTATAAATTATTACATATTTTAAGCTGTGGCAGAATAGACAGTACTCGACAAACAACTTGAAAAATACGAGAGGATGAGGGGGCTTGCGCATTAGCGATTTCGCCTACAAATTGTGTTTTTGCGCAAAAAGGGGCATTGCTAACGGCAAAGTTTCGACCTGGCGCGACAAATATCAAGCCAGCGCATCGCTTACGATGCGAAAAAGTGTAGGTGTATATCTCAGGCATTTCCCCTGGTCCACCCAATTTAGTTCACCTGGTGGACCATGGGCAGACATTTTTACTCGTTGTCCACCCAGGTGGAGTGGACCCAGGATAGGTAGTATTATCTAACCTTGGTCCACCGTGAGAAGGTGAACTGTAGGAAGTATTTTCGACTAAACAAAAAATATAAAAAAAAACTGTACTCACCGTCGAGTAGGTAGGTATAGTGGCTACCAACGATAAAGCAAAGTTGAAATAACAAACATAAGTATAACATAGAAGTGCAAACTAAAAGGTCAAGTAAGAAATTATCCAAGTAAACCTAATCATTACTCAGTGAAGCGTTAAGAAGGTAATCGAAACTATCGCACCGATAGTGACAACAAGGATAAACATGTTACTTCGACTCGCCGGAGCGCAAACTAGTAGCGTTTTGCTGCCAATAATAAATTACGGTTCACTTGTAACGTATTTCTTAGCTATCAGAGTTTAAATTGTGACATTTTTATAGTAAATCAGATGTTTATTGCAGAAGGAATAAACTTTAATACGTAGAACGTAAAGCCCGTATTGTTATAAATACTTTTATTGAGATTGTGGTAAAGTTTCGACGAAAGGCTTTTGTGGACGAAAGAGCGTATAGGGTCCTTCTTAATATGCTGATACTTTTTAAGGGGATGGTCAGACCATCAAACTAAACAAAAGTCTCTAAAGGACCAACATCGACATTGCGAAAAAAATCAGCTATCCCATTATTTGGCTCGAGCTGGTTTGTAGTTTTGTATGGAAGAGCTGATTTTTTGTTGCGATTTCAATTTTGGTGCCATAGAGAAAGTTGTTCTGTTTGACGGTCTGATCATCCCCTTAAAAAATGTCAAAATATTAAGAAGGATCCTGTAAGTATACCGTTTGACACGTTATTCCAATCTTAAATATTATCAAAGAATAATATGCACAAAGAGAACCTTATATCAGATCTAGTTGATATATTTTTTAAAGGTATCTAGTTGGGTGGAGTAAAGTCTTTGACTACCCCAGTACGGAGATAAAGTCGTTAGGTTATATTAGGGTTATATATACTGGATGTCAATGATGACAATAATAAAAACTGACCAATAAAACCCTTAGTACATAAATCTAACATAACTTAAAATATTGTAAAACAATTAACTTCAAAGTTACCACTCTGTAATAAAGCATAGCATAGCATAACATATGCTCACGACCTTAGTCCCCGAGGGGGTAACAAAGAAACGTAATAAAGGATTATGAATAAAATACAGAATGAAAAAATACTTTATTTTAATTCTATGCATTAGTTACATCCAGTATAAATAAACGTTAACATCCAAGTGAAATAAATTAAACATTGACGTAATCTCTCAAAAGACAAAACCAGGAATACAGTAACACAATTTAGGAGTAAACGTCGGGCCAAAGTCAGTTAGTTACGCAATTACAGATGGACAAAAAGCCAAGACTGTCTCTCCGTTGAAGGCAATTTACTCGTTAGCCTGCAGGATAAAACTCAGAGGGCTGCGAAAGAGAATAGCTTTCGCTATTGTAAGAGCATGGTTGTCGGTTACATTTATTTAATCTTTAGACCTTTAGAATACTTATAAAAGACTAATTTTGTGATACTACAAGATAACGTGTTCCTTAAGCATAACTATTCTTATGCGTGTACTTCAGATTGTAAGTTGAGTAGAACGTTTTAAGGGTATATAATATTACCGTAGGCGCGCTCCATACAAACGTAGTCTGGTGATATTTTCGATACTATCCAATTAAAGTCAATGAAATGTTTCATAAACACAATTTTTGAGAGTTACGCGGTTGTTATAAATAAAAACTTTAGTTTCATAAACAATCTAGAAACTAATCTCTATGTTCGTATGAAGTCCGATTTTCGTTAAAAGTATAGTTTTAAAGTTACCGTACCTACCTCAGAGATTTCCATACAAATTAATCCTTGAATTAAAACTGTAAATTTTAACAAAAATCTGACTTATACTGAACATAGAGATTCGTTTCTATACTGCATTCCAAATAAGGACGACGAAATTTTCCGATTCCTATTTAGCTTTCTGGCCAATTCTGATAAGCAAATATAATTTATTTATCAGAAAGATGTACTTTCAGACATATCTTTGACGTTCCTAAAGCTGTTCTAAGAATAAGTAACGTCCAAGTGATTCAAATCTCTGTTTCTGTAATTAAAAATGGCCTTAAATTTTCGTTGCTATTTGGAATGGAGTATAGATTGTTTGAATTTAATTGGATAGTATTGAAAATATCACCAGACTACGTTTGTATGGAGTGCGCCAACGGTAATATACCCTTAAGGTTTTTAGGATTCCGTAGTCAACAAATCCTTATTTAAGATCCATCCGTCGGACTGTGGTTGTGATTACTTATAGTAGATATACATTAGTTAGAATTCCACTTTTAAAGCAACGAAACATTGAAAATTATAAAATTTTTATTCCATTCGGGGAGGCCCAAACATTTAAAAGTGAGGTTGAAATTGTGGTGAACATTTTTCTTCGTTTTATTTGTGCAAAAATCTATACCTATCACTTCGTCGCCTTATACAAAAATAAATCAAAGAGTTTTATTTACGCCAGCGGCCAAATTCTACAATAAGGGAACCTAACACCATTAATCATCCTAATGATGAGCTCGGATGGATGAAACCCCAAAGTTTAAATTATCTGTAATTATACTACCTAACTAAGTTTTCATTATTTTGAAATATTGTTCCCTTGGGGCCGAAGTTTTGTCACTGATGATGCGAGCACATCTAAAGATACAATATTTGAAAATGTCATACAAGGCGACGGTTTTGTAGGCTAGCCAACTATCACCATTGACATAAAAAAAGTTGTTAGCAATGGCAAAATTTCTGACAACACCGAAAAGGATAATAGATCGTGATAGAACTATGTATCTATGAACGCATATCATTAGCATCCTAGGACAATACATAATAAGTGATATTTTTAAGCTAGAAACCAAATGATTAATTTAATAAGGTCGTAGTCAAAGCCCTCCATAACTTTCTTCGAATAGAAGCGGAATGAAGTATTCCAACAAACTAACTCTGAACTTAGTGATCATGACAAATTCAACCGCATACAAGTTTAGAAAAACTTATTAAAGTAAGTTTTCACAAGATACCCTTTTCGCTAAACTTTTGTGGACGATAATATTTCATCCCTAATATTATAAATGCGAATGTAAGTTTGTTTGTTACGCTTTCACGCACTTGAATGCTACATTATCCCTGAGTAACATAGGGTATTATTATAGGGTCCTTCTTAATATGCTGACAGTTTTTTAAAGGGATGATTAGACTGTCAAACTGAACAACTTTCTCTATGGGACCAATATCGAAAACGCAAAAAAGAAATCCGCGGCTCCATACAAAACTGCAATCATAATCGAGGCAAATGTATGGGACAGCTGCTTTTTTTTCGCGATTTCAACTTTGTTCCCATATAGAAAGTTGTTCAGTTTGATGGTCTGATCATCCTCTTAAAAAACTGTCAGCATATTAAGTTGGACCCTGTATAAAACGGCCAAGTGTGTGTCGGGAAAAACTAATTCTGATTCTAAACTAATACAGGAGGGTACGAAGTTCGCCGGGTCAGCTTGTATTCCATATTTTACAAAAGCAATGCGTTCTCGTAGAAATGTTTTATTCAATACGAAAAGCCTGTAAATGTGGCCATTGAGCTTGCAATAAAATATTGACAGGGGGTAAGCTTTTGAGACACGACCCTTATGTATTTTGATTTGAGGTTGGAATCTAATAATGTGATAAGATTCTCTTCGGAGTCACGTTGCAGGGTTTGCCCCGAACACTTGTCTCTCGCGTGGTGTTCGCGCGGTTCGCGTTTCAGCCTGCCACGAGGCTCCACAATCCTTCTCAGTTGTTCGTACTCAAAAAAAATCGTCGAGATTGGATAGATACTCCCTCAAACCACTTGACATTGGCGGAAATGCGGTGCAAGCGCACAAGCAAGAAGTCCATTAATTATATTAAAAAAAAAGATTATCTTCCTAATTTTAAAGATATAACGCACTACAAATTCAAAAGATAGGTCTTTTTACAGAAAGACATAGGTGTCTTTCTACAGAAAGAGTATTTTACTACAGGTAAGGTATGTAGGTAAGGAGAAAAGAATTCCTAATGACCATAAGACCCTTCGGAAGGGTCGTAGCATCGTAAAGGACATTCACACACATGTAGAAAATAGAATAAAAGCTGGAGGGTAGTGTGAGAATATAAGGAACAGAGGTATTTGTAATGAAAGTGAAATCAAACGCTGAATATAAATTTATAATCTGATAATTCTACTTAGTTTACGACAGTTGTTATTGCGTACTTTGAAATAATGCTTATACTCTGGTCTATATATCATTGGAGTAGACAGAAAGATAGCTTTAATTGATACCTGCTACGATGATAAATAGAGTTTCTGGCCGCATCTTCTCTAACGGCGAAAAAGCGATTCGCCGCGGTGGTTCAAAAAACGATTAGACGTTTATTTTGACTTTTGACCTTATTTTTATACAGCATGTAAGGAAAAGTATCATTAAACTTTAGAACACAACTCTACTCATCAAACAGAACAACTTTTACTATTGGAGCAAACAGACCGGAGCAAAAAAAAAACTGCTGTTGCATAAATTTTGCGTCGAGTAAGTATTGCAGTTTAGTTATTTATTTATGCGTATGGCGAATTTGGTTTGTAGGCATAAGGTCATAAGTCTACATCCAGCGTCTGAAGCCATCGAAGGGCCTCAGGTGTCAGGTGTGTCAGGTCCTCAGGACGGCCCGGGTAAGCTCGAAGAGGGCACCGTTGTATTATGTGCTGCATCGTCTGGTCTTCGATCCCGCAGTCACACAAGGGAGATTCCGTCCAGCCCCATTTGTGTCGGAGGTAGTTGCACCTGCCGTGGCCGGTCCTTAGCCTGTTGAGGCGACACCATTCCCTGCGCGGCAGATGGAAACCCTTAGGCTTGACAGTCGGGTCCAGGTATTTCTCAGGCGATCCACCGGTTTTGCTACACCACTCGTCCTTCCAGCGCCGCTCCAGATTAAAATCCTCGGTTCTAAGTTTGCTCGCGGTGACGCAGGCCGGGTGCCGAGACTTGAGCCTCTGTGGGGGCGGGCTGAAAAACTCCTCGTGGATGGGCAGGTGCGATCGCGGTGCCAGGCGGTCAGCCTCTCTCTTGAGCGCACGCTGTCTTCGAAGGTTCGGCGGCGCGATGTGGCTCAGTACCGGCAGCCAGTGCGTGGGCGTCGACTTTACCGTCCCGGAAACGCGTCTCATGGTGTCGTTCAACCTGGCGTCAATTGCTTGCACATGCGCGCTCTCTAGCCATACAGGAGCACAGTATTCCGCTGCCGAATAGACCAGGCTGATCGCGGAAGTTCGGAGGCAGTCAGCCGAAGCACCCCACGATGTGCCGCTCAGTTTGTGAATGATGTTGTTTCGTGTCGAGATCTTATGTGACAGTTTAGTGAGGTGTTCTTTATACGTGAGCGACCTGTCCAGCGTGACTCCCAAGTACTTCGGACAGGGGTTGTACCTAAGTATCTCATCTCTGAATATGACAGTCGGCTCATACTTGGCATGACGGTTGTTCAGATGGAAACAGGAGACTTCCGTTTTGCTGGCGCTTGGTATTAGCCTCCATTGTGTGAAGTAATTAGAAAGCTTCCTGAGGTCCGACGATAGGATGTCCTCTCCCACGCTGAAGTCTCGGCTCTGTGCCACCAGTGCAATGTCATCCGCATAGATGAAAGTACGAGCTGTCGTTTCGGGCAAGTCGTGGATATAGAGGTTGAAAAGAGGAGGTGCTAGGACGGAACCTTGCGGTAGCCCGTTGTTCAGTTTTCTTTTCCTGCTTTTCAAATCACCAAGAAAGACTTCGAACCGCCTCTCACTCAGCATGTTAGAGACAAGGTCTACTATCGCCCTGTTTGGGACGGCCGACATCAGCTTGAAGACAAGGCCCGTTCTCCATACGGTGTCGTAAGCGGCTGTCAGGTCAACAAAGACAGCCGTTGATTTCATCTGTTTCTGGATGCATGCCGTGCTCGATGTGTGTGGTGAGGGCCAAAACTTGGTCCGTGCAGCTGCGACCGCACCTCAGTTTAGTATGGAACACCTATTTTTTTTGCTATGATAGCTTTGCTCCCATAGTAAAAGTTGTTCAGTTTGATGGTTAGAGTATGTGGTTTAAAGGTTTATGATATTTCCTTACACCCTGTATGGAACCTCTTTAACCTTTTAATACATACATTCATACATACACTGGGGAAGGCAGAGACAATAGATCGCCACATGCTACGACTTAACATCCATTTAATTTACAAGACGTGGCTATTTCAACTGATCATTACAAACGAGTAACGTCGTCAGAAATTGGTCATTTCAGAAAGTGGTAACTTAAAAAAAAGTTATCATTTTCAATATTATGTGGTCATTTCCAGAAATGGGAATTTTTAATTGTGTTCATAAATCTCGCTGAAGACCGTATCTTTAAGGAAGGACCCTTCAGGCTGTAACTTACTTTAAGAATACTATGCTGCAAACACAAGTCACCTTAGGAAATTTTCTTCAAAAGTCCATAAAGGCTTGTATAATGTAAAAGTTCCTTACACAACACGGGTGAATTACTAAGTCTTGAGCCAGTGTATCGGGCTGCAGGTCGCCGACTTGCGATGCATTATGAATGAGGTCAGGGCCTAAATTTGAGAACAGTCGCACTGCGGTCCCTTACTACTCTTAGCGCTCTTACAGACGAGCGACACCTTGCGGTCGCAGAGGATCGCGCGACTGTTGCGCTTATAGACTTTACGGTCGCGCGACTGTCACGCGCTTTCCCGTAAGCGCTTTTACAGACGAGCGACACTTTGCGGTCGCAAAGGGTCGCGCGACTGTCGCGCTCATAGACTTTACGGTCACCGTTGTCGCACGACTCTCTGCGACCGCAAAGTGTCGCTCGTCTGTAAGAGCGCTTAGCTTAGCGATTTTTCGGCCCCCCTCTTGTAGATGTCGTGAGATTTCCTCCCCAAAATATCACGTCTTTTTTCAAAATGAGTATTTTTAGTGTAAATGCCTGTGCTAAATTTTGTTGGATTTATTCTAAAAATCCATATTCAGTGGAGAAACATGTTTTACTTAATTAAACCTACATTTTTATTAAAACTTTCCACTGCACCAGGCTAAAAAAAATTACGTGAGATTTGCCGAGACCCCCAATCCCCCACGTGAGATTGGATGAGATTCGGCTCGACCCCCTCCCCCCCTAAACACCTCACGTAATTAAGGACCTACATCATCATCATCATCATCATCATCAGCCTAAATACGTCCCACTGCAGGGCACAGGCCTACCCTCCAGGAGGGTGTTTGTGCGTTAGTCCACCACGCGTGCCCAATGCGGATTGAGAGACTTCACACATGCATCAGAATTTCATCTTCTGCATTTATGCTGGTTTCCTCGCTATGTTTTCCTTCACCGTTTGAGAGCAGTCGATAATACGTACATAAGTTAGAAAAACTCATTGGTACAGTGCATGTTGTCCGTGCGGATTCAAACCCGGACCATGGGAGTCCATACCTCTCCGCAACGCGCCACCGAGCTCCGACCTACATGGTGGTCTGGAAACTGTTTATCTAGAGCTAAGAAAAATTCATGTTACAAAAAGCACGAGTGCTATGTTTTCAAACGACTGCGTTTTACCGCTTGATAGCTTGACAAAGGATTTTCTATTTCATGTTGTTTTAATCTTTTTAGTTCACTTTTTACGCAGTCGGTAGTCGTTTATTTTTAGGTAAAAAAATAGGTTTTTGTTTAGCTCCAGGCTCATTTCATGGTAAACTGCAAAGTCTTAATGTACCTGTAAAGTGTACAAATTAAAAAAGGCATATCTGACGTTCAAATTAACCAAGTTGTTCAGTTTAGTATAAGTAAGAAAAAGCAGTTAGGTAGAATGTTATTCTTCGCAGCTTTAACAATAAGTACCTATACTTTTTATTTTAATAAAACAATGATCACTATTAGTATAGGTATCTTTTCATTTTTACATGGTCAATGTAGAGAAGTACTGATCGCTATGCCAATTAACTGACTTTGGAAGCGTGAATCAGGTCTTTACAAGAAATTACACTACCATCAATCATAAATTCATAACAAACAAAAAATACATAGGTAATTAATATTGGCGTAGAACACCTACAAGACCGTGGTTCTTTTAATCTCTCTGTACAAATAGATACCATCATCTAAAGGAACCATCCGGATTGAACTGCTTAACGTGCCAACCGAAGCATGACATTGTTGGAGATGAAATAAAATTAAATAGCGGTAAAGCTCAGGCCACACGCGGATTGCAGGAAAGCGGGCCGGCGACAGTCCTGCGGGAAGCGAAAGCTTTCCGGGGCCTGCCACACACGGTCCGCGCGGCGCGGTAGCGGTGCGGAGGCGGCCGGGTGGGACATCGAAAGCGGCCATGCATAAAGTACAAAATGACAGCGCAGTAAATACCGCCTCCGGACCGCGACGCGGCCGCCACCGCTCTGTGTGACACCTCGCATCGATACACTACAATGGAATACAGCGGCCGCGGCTGCTTCCGCGACGCCCCCGGCCCGCGCCGCCTCCGGCCCGCGTGGCGGCCGCCTGTTTGTCATAACGTTCTGCCCAGTACCGCGCCGCGCCGGCTGGATTTCTGTGTGGCAGGGTCCATATAAACTCGTACATTACAGAAAATCCCGCCTCCGGTACCGCCTGTGTGTGACCGAAGCTTAACCTGATCGAAAGATGCGCTCGCAATCATCGAATCATCATCATTATCAGCTCGTATCCATGTACTGCAGTGCAAGCCTACTCCTTATTTTACTTTTGAATCCTTCTCGATCCTGCGCCAAGTCATGATTACGATGATCCTCGAAAAAATATGTTTTTTCCACATTTCATGGAACTACGCAAACCGAAATACCACCTTGATATGCTACCAGCGCCTCGTACCGGTTTAACTTAATAATAATTTGATCGACAACAAAATTATGGTCTCACCTGACTAGCGAGAGAAAATTTTCTAAATATGCGCTTACATTTTTCAGATATTTCACTGGAAAATTGAAAACTTGTCACTTAAAGAATTTGAGCTCG
The DNA here is from genome assembly GCA_963693445.1 of Agonopterix heracliana. Lineage (NCBI taxonomy): Eukaryota > Metazoa > Arthropoda > Insecta > Lepidoptera > Depressariidae > Agonopterix > Agonopterix heracliana. The sequence continues at coordinate 20,134,781 of OY856310.1, forward strand.
ATCGGAATAAAAAGCTCCTTTCTTCAGAATTGAATATTCTAAATAGTTTAGTTTCGAATTTATTTATTTAGGAATACCTTTGAAAATTGTCTCCTATCAAAGTATTTTGAATATTTAAATACAAAAATGAGTTGAGTGGGTATAATCTTAAATCCGTTTCAACGTGTCAGACTTGCGCAAAGTGGCATTGAAGGTCTGAAAGCATGTCAACCAAATTTAGCCCCTAAGGAACTCCTTCCATCGCACATAATTACTTTACTTTTTATCATGAATCCTTCGAAATATTCGTCAGTTCTGTTAGCGAATGTCGCCTTTTGCGTGCCGCTAATTTGGAAAACGATGAAAAAAGTTACAGTTGCTACTCTTGAATGAGTTTGACAAACAAAATAATGTACCTATTCGGGAAACATTTGAAACTGAAACATGGAGGCAGAAAGTAGTAAAGGGCCAGTGAAAAGGGAAATTTCAATGAGTTTTATAAGAAACACCCGTTTTTTTTTCTCGATTTTGACTCTATAGTGAAAGTTGTTCAGTTTGATGGTCTAAGCCACCCCATTAAATGTTACTAGGCTGTTTCGTTATAGGTTATAATATGTTAATGGAAAAAGCAACGTTTTATTAGAAATAGTGCGTCATTATTAGAAACCGTTTAGCAAACAGCCAGGGATATTCTAAATCTACTAGGATGAAAGGCAGTGTGACTGGTACTGACCCTGTTTTTAAAACATATATTGCAACATTGTAAAATCTGTTACAAATATCTCAATATCTGTTGAAAGTATCCCTTCCCTTTGGCCCCGAAAAATTTCGAGACCAATAATAAATCAAGTTCAAGAGATTTAAGGCAAAAGCCCTGTCATTAAAACGGCTGCCGGTAGAGCACGCCTGTCATATTAACCTTGTCAAAGAGCACTTGATCGTGATCTTCGGCGGAGTGGACGCTTGTAATGTTCAGCTGGAAGTGGCATAGAAACCTTGTTACTTGAATAAATAAATAATGTATTATTGTTAAGTATAATTTATTGATGCGTTTATGTATTAACTAAAAAATGTGAGGTACATAATATTGACATAGGTTAAAATGTTTATTGAAATTGAATTATGCTAAATTGTTTATGTAAATGAAAATTTAATTTAAAATTACTAACATAATCTACTTCAGCAACATGCGTCGTCAACCATCTTAATGAAAGCAAAATCTGCTTCAGCAACAACGTGCGTCGTCAAATTTCCTACAAAACTCCCTTCAGCAACATGCGTCGTCAAATTTCATACAAAACTTCCTTTAGCAAAATTCGTCGTCATATTTATACAGAACCATTCACCAACATTAGCCATACCTGGCCCAAACGTGTCCATAACGCTGGCCGCGTTTCCGCGTTGAATCGCTAACGACACGCGTTGAACCAAGTACGAGTTAACGAATTAAGTAAATAAAAACCCTATAAACAAAAAAAGATTATTTAAGGCCTCGCCTTGGGGCACCTTACCTACCCAAGAGGCTGACAGCATTCCCTCTCTGGATTGCTACGCTTATCCGCTGCCAGAGGAAGCTGCCAGCTCTCCTGTCGTCTGCACTCTCGACCAGGCGTGCGGACAGCTCTTTAATGAGCAATTTTGCCTGCGGTCCCCCCATGGACATTTTATTATTTATTATTTTTATAGAGTAATGGTTTGTTCAATATGGTTTCATACCTCTTCTAATCGCAGAAGTTTGTCGTGTCAGATACGGGATGGTGTAGAAGAGAGTGCGTCATTGTATCCTGCGTTTTTGTCTGCTTTTGTATCTGAAGTGCTACTTTTGAATCATCAGATTTAAAATCATGATTGAATTATGCATACACTCCCACAGACTTAAAAGAAGAACCAGACGTAATATCATCTAATCATGAGTGAAGCACCCATTTCTTTTGTGTGCGTGCTGTCACGCGGTACATAAGGTGACGGGTTGTCGGACCTGTGCCTAGAGCTAGTGCATCTGTGTGAGTGTAGGTCCCTTGTAGAACAAACGAGATTGTATTACCTTGCATGCTTCACATCTTTTTAGTGCAATACTCGGTCCGTATTTCTTTCAGGTCCGTGTACACTCCATAGTAATGTTGACATTTTCTACTGCTGATTTGAACATGTGATTTTCAAAAATGGCTCTCATGGGTGGTCGCTGTGGTCGAAATCGACGAAAGATATCATTATTTTTATGCAAGTTGATTATAGTATGATATTTATTTAGTAAAGTGCCGAGGACTTCAGTTAATGATATATACTTACTTAAATAATGATCAATGTGACTTAAATAAAGGTGAAGAAATCTCGAAAACAATTCGCCGAAAGCCGAATAACTGCTTCAAAGAAAAATTTACTGTTTGTATTGCGCTCTAAGTACCTAAAAAAATAGTTAAAAGTAATGTAACCTTTGGAAATTTTACCCGCCTACCTTTGCTCCTTTATGTCTGATATTAAAATAAAGTATATTTTAGTCATAAATTCACTCCAATCTATCCAAACCACGTAGGTAGATCTCACACGAGGCAAAGATATAACTGTTAAAAATCTGAAAATCCATGTAAAAGATGCCGACGAACTTAGAATTAACTGCTAGTGAAATGTGGATATTCTGGATATGCTATACTTATTTAGAATATCTCAGACTACCCTTTTCGAGGAATATAGTAGAAGGAACTGACTCCAGACTCCTCCTCAGTTTCCCTCGTGGTAACCTAACAGTACGATAGCTTCTAGCTTTCAATTTTGGAAATGTAAATAAAGAATGACTTACGAGTCATATTTCCCTCGTGGTAACCTAACAGTACGATAGCTTCTAGCTTTCAATTTTGGAAATGTAAATAAAGAATGACTTACGAGTCATATTTCCTGTCTCATCCAGTAAAACTAAACAATCTTAGACCACGTAGACACGGCTATTACATACGGTTGGCGTCCCCAAGACCGGGTCGCTTCTCTGGCATACATCCAGATCGAAACCAGATGACTGACGGCCGCATTCTACGTGCAGTGGATTAGTGATGACAGTCGGATCACCTAGCTCTTCCGCTAGGTATCATGTGTTATGATTAGATACTATATTTTCTTCCTATTTATTTAACACTTTTTTTTTCTTTAATTATTTAATTTATTTATTTATTTAACCGTGTGTGCACGGAAATACAGATAAATACAGCATAATAGACAAGTACAAAGGGCGAGCTTATCTCTGAAGAGATTTCTTCCAGCAGACCTATCATACAGAGACAGTTTATAAAGTGAGGCAGGCAAGGTGTAGGTACACAGTTCAAAGAAATTAACAAACTAAAACACACAATTTGAACAATGACTTAATTGATAACCTTATTTAAAATACAAAAGAAAAAAAACGAATAAACAAATAAATATATCACAAACATACCAATATATATATATACATAGTATATAAAACTATAATCAATACATAAACTTCTAATGTTAGCTAGTATTTTTATTTTGCACAGGGGGAATTTTATGAGTACCTAATATAAGTTAAGAATAATTAGTAATCCCGTGTAGGTTTAAAAGGTAACGTGCAAAATATTTGCAGAGAACAGACAATGTAAACTAATATTCAAAGTTACCTATGAACTAAGAGCTTAAGTTACAAAGAAGTCAATTAATTCTGGCTTGGATGAACTTTAACTTGCAATCTGCTTATAGGGCTTATGCGCCCACAAGCAACTTTCACGTTTGAAGCCGTATTGCGAACCGTAGGCGTTATTAAATGCATCTTGTTACTTTTCTTTTCTTATCATATCTTATCATTCTTCTTTCTGCTCCTATCCCATTACTTTGGGTTGGAGCAATATGTATCATTTCTCCATTCATCTCTTTTAGCCGTCATTTTAGCATTAAATCCATTTCTACACATGTCTTCTTTCATACAATCCATCCATCTTTTCTTTGGTCGTCCTCTCTTCATGCAGCCATCAACATTCATATTTAACACTGTAATATGACACTAATTTCTCCGAATTACATGACGATAATCTATTACCGCGCAGTTTTTTTGGTTACGTTCAAGCTTTCTGTAATACACTCATTCCTAATCCAGTCCATTCTAGTAACACCACACGTCCAACTTGATAATTTACAACATTTTATTGTCATATATCAATAAATAAAATAAATAATAAATAAATTAACGCAACATTCTTGATACATAAAAGTACCAAATATTATTATTCAAAAATGTTAACCACTAAAGTGACCATAACCTTAATACTTAAAAGGTGTTAATAATATTCTATTCTATTCTATTTTTAAGGTTATGGCATCCATCTTGGTGTAGATGATTTTGCCAATGTCGAGTTTTTGTAGCAAAAGTGCTTGACGTTGTACGGTTATGTTGATATCTTGGTGACTTCAAGGGTTGTTCTTATAAAAGAACAATATCCTGAGCCACCACTGGAATTCCGCTGTAGGCCGGGGATTGGACAACCGACAAGCGACCGCCCAATAGCAGACCCACAACGCAACTCGTGTTAATAATATATAAACTAAGGAAAAACCTGAGAACGCCTACTAGTGTCATAATAGGAGAACAGTACACGTTTTTAAAACTACCTATAAAAAAACCTTAGATTACAAGATAAATGGAACGTATTCTTATTATTTCGTACTTTATTTTATTTTATTTTACTTTTATTTCAATCATTTACCTCTAGTTCGTTTTCGAACTGAATAACGCGTACCAGTCGAAGTACATTTTTTCAAAATTATTAGAACATAGGGTATTAGGGTGAACAGTTGTTGACTTTAACGAATATTGTACTCATGACACTGAACAACTTTCCCAAAGGAACATAAGGGAAAAAAATCATAATTTCATACAAAATTTCGATCAGCTGATTGCATTTAATATGGAAAGTCCACAAAATTTTTTGCTATTTTGCTTTAGGATTCTAGGGAAAGTTGTTCACTATCATGGGTACGATCATCCCTTAAAGTAATACAAATGTTTTCACTAACACCCTGTAGAACGGACTGACCGGCGGCGTCCATAATACATAAGACAAGTTTTTGAAACTTTCCTTGCCTTTAATAATAAAATAGGTACACCCACAGAATACTGTAAACTAAACTAAATAAATAAGTTAAGACAACGACAAAGTTAGTTTGTAAATTTGTTACAAGACAAACATGTTATTACGACCTCCGTCCGTTGTCGACGTGTATCGATTGATGTGTTTACACGAAACAAATAACGTTTGTTTGCTGTTGGTATCGCTGAATGGCGATGATGATGACTCTATGATTGCTGTGTTTCAGTGTTCGAAACAAAATATTCACACAAACAGTCTCAAGGTCTCAAGATTTTGTTTTTTTGGGCCAGGCAGAGAAAAATCGCATATCTGCCTAGATACTCGAGACAACTTCTTCACTAAAAAAGAAGTTTTGTTTAATATAGACACTTTTTTAAGGGGATGATCAAACCATCAAACTAAACAACTTTTTCTAAGGCGCCAACATCGAAATCGCGAAAAAAAACCAGCTTTTCCATACATACAACGTTTAGATACTGCAAACCTACTCGAGCCAAATGTACGGAAAGCTGATTTTTATTCACGATTTCGATGTCGGTTCTATAGAGAAAGTTGTTCAGTTTGATGGTCAATCAAAACCTAACCTGTGTAACCAAACTTTGCGATAAAGCATTGAGATTCCTCTCTCCTCTCTCCTCTTTTTCCTCTCAGCCTCTTTAACATATCTACATAACATTATCAGAACTGAAGCGACCTTCAAAGCCAAATAAAATGTAGTGAAACACATGAGCCTACTATTTATGTGTCTTTTTCTACATGCTTTAAGTTCAAGGTGTTTATTGTGTCCTTCTCACACTTTGTTAAACCAGATAAAGTTTAGACATTGCAAGTGAAATAAGGATATTCTGAATAATTATTATGTTAAATTTAATATTTCCGACCGCCTTTGGAAATAACAGTTCGTGAGCAAACTTTAAGCTCATAATATGTACAGACAAACATATCGCACCTTTAAAAACAAACCGTTACTAAACGAAAATATCAAATTTTACACAGGAGCATATATAAAGAAATTTGAGCGGTTTTTTCGTCATAAAATTTATATACGTTGTACTATGAGCCGTATTTTGAGGTTACAGTGTAGATATTTCTTTACTTTATTACATTATAATTCAGAAAAGTTTTTTTTTTAATTGGAACATTATTAATTATGGTTTATAACTTTTATAGTAACACTTTTCCGTTAATTTTTTTTCGATAATGATTATTAACTATGAAGTCACTGTGTAAATTTTGTAATTATACAAAACACTATATAAAATCAGAATAATTCGAAGATATTACTTTACTATCAAATTGAAAATAATATAGTTAGCGTTCCTTCTAATTATACCTGGAAAGATACTCTAAATAACATTTTCGAAATCATGTTTTATTAGAAATCAAAGAGAGATCCATACATTTATTTTGCATTGTTAATTTGGGATTGTTAAGATTGCTAGGTAGCCAATATTATGTCTATATTATTATGTCGTGATCTACTTCAACGGGGGAAAGTCCGAGGTAGACTTACTCATTGAAAATTATGAAGTTGTATGATGATGAAATTGAAGACGATTTTGAGCTAGATGAGTTAGATCTTCCTCTTTTGTTTGAGCTCGGTGATCTTATTTCTTACCGACTTAGGTAGTTTCCGCAATTTCTTCATCCGTAGAAAAAGAACATGAAGTAACAGTGATGCTTGTGGTTGCGATTCGATTACTTAGATTTAGCGAAAAAGTTAAATCTGCATTGGGGATGTGATTCAGCTCACCCACAGATCGATTTTTGTGGGGCTGCAGTCATTTCATTCGAGGATAGTCCTTCAAACGCGCTCCAAACAAACGAAGTTTGATTATATTTTCAATACTAACCATTAAAAGTCAGTTAAAGTCAAATACATGTTTTGAATAAGTAAGTTATAAACTAATCTCTGTGTTGTGTGAGATTTTCGTTAAAATGTATAGTTTCAAACTTACAGTGGCTCAAAGATTTCCATACCTACAAATCTTAAATTAATCATAGCATTAGAACTTTATATTTTAACGAAAATTTGACCACAGGCATAGAGATTAAGATTTAGATCGTGTTTAATTTAAAAAAAATATTACCTTTGATTGGTTAGTAAAAAATATTATAATCGTAGGTACTTCGTTTGTACGGAGCTTGCTGCAAGAAATAGCAGCCACGAAAGTGAAGAACCAATAAAATGAAATTATCTGAATCAACGTTTTTTTTTTAAATTGTTACCATGAAAACCTATTAAGAAATATTATATTTTATTTTCAAGTACCTACACACTGCACCTAAAACAACATTTATTTCGTTTTCGATTTGTATAAAACTGATACTCAATGCCATTAAACTAAGATTAACTATTCGATTTTATTATCAAGTCAATATTTAATTACAAAAATAGTACCAACATAAATAAAATGTAAGTGGCAAACTGCAACTAACCAAAAATTATTATCTCTCTAGATAAGAAAAACGGTGACTAACCCAATCATTACTCTTTAGTGGTAAATATAATTGCATAAATATCCCAAAACATAAAAGTAAAGGGTAGTTATACTAAATGTAACATTTTACCAATGAAACCATAGGTGTGAATTGCATAATTTGATAAAAAGAAAACTGTGACTAGACAAAATGTTACACTTTACCAATTAAAAAGGGTAGACAAAATCCCCTTTACGTGATGTGCAGGCGTGTTTATCCAAATAATCACACTATTCCTATAAACTTCCGTCAGTATTCCTCAACGGACATGAAACAATTGGTTTAGACACAGTTTTGCATTTAGCAAGCCATATTTTTTCACTATTTTTTAGTTTAGTACCGCACTAAAAAGCGCCATCTCTCTCCTAAAACGGAAAGTGTCAAATTCATTTTGTAGTTTATGGCATCATAAGAAAGATGGCATTGATAACTCAATTCTTGAAAAATTTCATTTAGTAACGGTTTGCCTTTAAAGGTGCGATATCTTATTAAAAAATTTTATACAATTTACATGTTTTGTAACATTAAAACATTAGGTACTTTTTGAACGGTAAAAAAAACTAAATAAAAAATAAAACCTTTTTATTAAGAACAACAAAGGTCCAATAGTGTTAGTAACAATAGGACTTATGAAACTAGGGTCAGTAAAAAATGACAAAAACGGAACTCGTAATTTGGGACATGGTCCGTAGCAGTGGACACTGGTTACTTTCAACAATGGCTTTCAGGATGCTACATGCTACTAAATGCAACACAACATTATGTTCTAATACATTAATCTAAAGTTTATTTTTCACGAGACTTTACTCTCTATGGTTGTTTTGTGTACCTCTTTTGAACTGTATCTCGGGACCAGCCGTGCGCAAGGCCAGGCAACAGCTTGGAAGATGCTATTTTCTCAGTGAGAGCCCTTTTCAAAGAGTTGACATAAATAACACTAAATATATATAATTCAGTTCGGTCGAGACTCGACCTTTGGTTTGGAAATTTTATATGTGCAAGCGGGTATCACAAGGTACAAGGTACATCGAAACAATCTAATGTTTTTTACTGAACACTTATAGAATGTATGGAATACCGGATACGGTTAGGTTTTACTCACGTAAAGCGACCAATACGGTCAATGCGCACATCGAACAATACTCATAACGACCAATATGAATAAGGTCAATACTCACAACGACCAATATTATACGCATAACGATCAATGCGCATAATGACAGCACAAAAGATACACAAAAAAATGCTGATTCGAGCTACGACTGGTGGTATGGGACTTGTGTTTTCAATAGCTAGTTTCACAAAATTAAGAAAACGACTTTAGTAATTAGTTAAAGCAATTACTAATTCGTATTATAACGTCATTTCAAACACGTGACATAATAATTTAAGTACATTGGAAGCACTTACGGGATATACGTTTTAATATTCTACCTTCCCTTATTTAGGTCAACGTAATGCAATAGCTGTTGGAGTCGATAGCTATTTTAATCCATAAAATTGCCCCAATAAAATGCCCTACGGGCTTTCGCTTGAAATACTTTTATTTGGAATTCATCAATGAAAACCAGGAAAAAAACATTTGTACAATTTCATACAGATTTTCGACCAGTCTTCCTTTCTATACCATCATCATCATCAGCCTATATACATCCCATTAGAGGGCACTGGCCTACCCTCAGGTATAGGCGATAGTCTACCACGCGAGCGGATGCGGATGGTAGACTTCTCAGACATCTCTTCTTCAGTGAATGCAGGTCGCCTCACGATGTTTTCTTTCACCGTTTGAGAGCAGTCGTTCATAAGTTAGAAAAACTCATTGGGACATGGCATGTTGTCCTCGAGATTGAGTTTTCATACCTCTCTGCATCGCGCCACTGACAATTGATTCTATTCTATTACTATCAAAGCATGCAGTTAGTTTGAAACTGTATCCTTTTTAAGTACTTTTCGAACTTCGTTCGTTTCCCTTGCAGTGTTAGTAACATAACAAACAACATCTAAAAGTTGAGCGTAGGGTGGCGATATTTCCAATGGTAAAAAAAAGAAAATTTCGAATGTTATAAAACTTCAATTTTATTTTTTATTTTTTCCTGATCAGACATAACCATCTCCTATTTTCGGCTTGACGTTGAGTTTTGGGACATCCTGTATAAACGCAAATACTCTTCCGACTCTGTACGGGCGACCATTTATAAATTCGAGGGGTACTCCTCCCTTGGCCGTGAATACCTTAAGAGGCACGATTACCTGAATCACCTGATTGTCTGAAAAGAAAAATGATTCCGTGCCTTGGATGGCATGTTAAGCCGTTGGTCCTGGCTACTATCTCTAGTGGTAGTAATCGTTACATAAAAACCACGTCAGAGGCTGTAAGGCGGTCTGAAAGTCACTTAAATGTGACTAGATAATTTATGTGACAATGTCCAAGATATTTATTATTATTATTATGTTTGTCTTTTCCTTATCTCGGGACAAAAGTGTCCCGGACTTTTGGGAGGCGTGCGTGGGGCCGAAGCCAACACGTAGAGGCCCGTCAGACAATTTGATCTAAATGGTAATGTGACACCAACCAACGGCAACTATCAGTATACACTTTAGAAGTGCATCCAAAAACAAGGCCGCTCGCACGGAGCAACAAGGGGGCAACATTTCCTGAGATTCTAAAACAAGGCCGCTCGCACGGAGCAACAAGGGGGCAACATTTCCTGAGATTCTAAAACAAGGCCGCTCGCACGGAGCAACAAGGGGGCAACATTTCCTGAGATTCTAAAACAAGGCCGCTCGCACGGAGCAACAAGGGGGCAACATTTCCTGAGATTCTAAAACAAGGCCGCTCGCACGGAGCAACAAGGGGGCAACATTTCCTGAGCGGCTTAGAATGGAGAATTATTATTATTAAAACTAACTCTGACACCAGGGCTTGCGCCCACAGGGTAAGAAGAATACCGTAAGACGCACGATTAGAGATGGGGTAATCCAATTCTTTTACGGGAACTACACAGAACTTGACCCTCCATACCAATAACAGTATTTCAACAACAGACAGATCCCAACCATCCCGAGGTTTAAATTAGAAAGGTTCGAATCCAAACATAATTTAACGTGTTATTGGCACTTCTCTATCGCCTTTCGTAAACCCTGGTGGAATTAGTCTAGGAGCCGGCAGCGCAGAAACCTATTAAAAAATTTATTGTTTCTGATGATAAACGCTTTTTAAAAATTGTGTTAAGTAATTGATATCTAGTCCAAAACGTGCAAAAAATTTATCGAAGATACTTTTTTTCTAATTTCTCATGCAACTATACAAGGTGTTTCATAAGTAAGAATAAATTTTTGAAACTCTTAAGGGGGTTGTTAAGACCGTCAAACTGAACAACTTTCTCTATGGGACCAACATCGAAATCGCGAAAAAAATAATTTCATATCCCATACATATTTTAGCTCTAGTCGATTTGTAGAGTATAGAACATAAATTTTTTTTTCGCGATTTCGATATTGGTCCCATAGTGAAAGTTGTTCAGTTTGATGGTCTACACCATCCCTATATATATTACCCTAGACTAGCTAGGGTCTAGTCTAACAGGTGTTAGTCCACCATACGTCGCCAATGCGGATTTGTGGGTTTTTTATACGCATTAGAATTTCTCCTTCACTTCAGCGCAATTAACTTTACTGATCGGGTTATACAGATAATTATTAAATTTCGAGGTCGAGGTGTTTCAGCTATGTTGGCTTCCTAATGAAAGTGGTTCAGTTTGATGGTCTGAACTATCCCATTAAATATTACTATTGGGGAGAATTTATTCAATAACGTATAAGTATAAGTTGAACGGAAGTCGTGCTCGATATTATAGTGGCTCATTTCTTCTTTCCTTTTTTGTATCAGTTTATATTTTTAATCATAAGTTCTCTTAAGTTAGTTATTGAATAAATTCTCCCCAAATAATGACAAAAAATATATAATATATTACTAGGATATTTTGTTAAACCCTACATACTAAACCAAATGCCATTTTTAAGCACAAAAAAAACTCGGATCCAAAAACATAGTAGGTATAGGTATACAGTTATTTTGTTTACGCATTCTCTCCTACTATGAATACCTGAACTTTGACTGATTAATCAAGTCTCACAAATTCGTAACACGAACATTGATGGAAAGCCATTCATTCGTTGTAACTTCCTTATTCCCTGCAGAAATCTTGCGGCGTCAAGTCAGTGTGCTGCTTGAATACAAAGTTACCTTAATTACCACGCCTGCCCATCTGTAAGCCTCTTAACTACTTGCCAGTTCCAGATTAAATGGCACCGTTTTAACAAAACACCCTAGTAATACTTAAGGGGGTGCTTCAGACCATCAAACTGAACAACTTTCACTATAGAGCCAATTTCGAAATCGCGAAAATAAAATCAGCTGTCCCATACAAAACTTCTGTACCGACTCGACTAAAATGTATGGGACAGCTGATTTTTTTCGCGATTTCGAAGTTGGCTCTATAGTGAAAGTTGTTCAGTTTGATGGTCTGAAGCACCCCCTTAAGTATTACCAGGGTGTTGGAATTGAAGACAAAATTGGTTCCATCAACACCCAGGATCTTAGAGGAAATTAAAATATCATAAACAGGGTGTAAACTTTGATGCGTTACATAACTTACATACCTACTTAAGGTGATTGGAGAGCTGTCAATTTCATACAAAACTTTGTCGTAGAACACTCGTAGACGGTATTAATAAAAGTAATGTTTAATATACGAAAAAATAGCTTAGAAAATCTAGATTGCGCGTATCAAATAATATTTACAATTTATAATAGATAGATAGATAGATAAATCATTTATTTGCATAAGTAACACACTCATAATAATACAGTTCATAAGTTTACAAAACAACAATACAACGAAACATTAACAGAACAAACATGTAATTTATTGTATGCTACAGCAGCAAATAGGTCCCAGCTCAACATAGACTGTATAATATAATTACGAAGATATAAAGCTTAGAAATTTTGTATGAATAATTTCAAAGCTTGATAACTTCTGACTCCATACAAGCATAGAGATTTGTTTCTAGATTGTTTCTTCAAAATTTCATTGTCTTTAATAAGTTAGTATTGAAAATATCACCATAGTGCGTTTTTATGGAGCGCGCTCGGAATTACATCCCCTTATACCCCAAAAGGATCATCTGTCAAAAAACGTACTTTTACGTAAGTAAGTACATAATATAACGTACCTTCATAATAATATTACCCAAACATGCATCATAATTTTAATGTATCCTCACCTTCTACACCTTATTCTTCCCAAAAAGGTAATAAAGCAATTTAATTTTCTTAAAAGCCTTAAACATTATTATACCTGTATGAAAACATACGTTTTACTGAAAAGCCTGGTTTATAAATAATACCTGCTTATGTTATATTCAAGGAATTTCTTCGTATTTTACCTTTTATGAAATAAATAATCACATATAAGTTCTTTTGAACTTATATTAATTACTGTCAGGCAAACATGAAAGCGCTGTGAATACATCCAAGTTTTAATTTAGTTTGTAAAATAATTATTAGGTTACTTATAAATATTGAACAAAATATTCAAAAAATCAATGAGAGCGAATTCGAGTCCCGTTGTAGTTCTGCTATTGGGTGGTCACGTCGCATGTCGGTCGTCGGCTGCCCCCTCCCCGGCCTACAACGAAGCTCCATTAGTGGCTCAGGATAGTGTACTTTTCTAAAAGCGACCCTTGAAGTCACCAAATAACGAATGCGTCTGTGGAGTGGGGTAGGTCAGGCGCAAACCACTTGACATATACTGCAGTATAGCTTGTGCCCAGTTCTTTGCTCTCGAGGAATAGAGGTGGCCAAGTATTAGAAAGAAGAGTGTGATCTCCTTCGCACGAGAAAAAAGAGAATATTTGATTGGGCTGTGACAGGTCAGGTGCTCGTGCGGCGGCAAGAATGATTTCGGAGTCACGTTGTAGGGTTTGCCGCGAACACTTGTCTCTCGCGTGGTGTTCGCGTGGTGCACGTTTCAGCCTGCCACGAGGCTCCATAATCCTTCTCAGTTGTTCTTACTCAATCCTCGAGATTGGATAGATACTTACTCCCTCAAAACACTTGACTTTGGCGGAAATGCGGTGCTAAACGCACAAGCAAGAGGTCCATTGATTATAAATTAAAAAAAAGAATGATTTCTCCATGCTACATTACGAATCTACGCGTATTTTAGATTTCAGTAGGTCTATCATCACCTTGAACATTTCGTAGCGAAGGCAGGTGCCGTGATCGATGACCTGAACGAGGTTTTGATGTTTGGTGACTTTAACTCTAGAGACATTGTTTGGACGGCAGCAGACCGGGACGGGTCACTTAAACCCAGTAACTATGATTATAACATGGGGCACACTATTATAGACTTCATATCTGCTCATGATCTAAAACAGTATAATCATATTCTAAATCACCAGGATAAGATTCTCGATTTGGTGTTGTCAAAGCTAAACTGTGAAATTTCCGTAACTAGGTCTAATAACATAATTTCTGTATTGGATCGATACCATCCTCCATTGGAAATAAACATTTCTTATCAAGAACTAAAACCAATGTCAGCAAAACATTTTCCAGTACGCAAATTCTATAAAGCTAATTACACTAAAATACGCGAAGTACTGGATAAAGTAGATTGGGAGTGTGAACTTGAGCCCTGCTCAAGTATCGACGATGCTGTTGCGGCATTTTATTGTATCATTAGGAAGGTTATTACAGAGTTGGTGCCTCTTCAGAGATTTAATAGGAGAAAGTATCCACCATGGTTTAGCAACAACCTCATTAAAATATTGCGTGAAAAAGAAAAATGCCGAAAAAGAATGAAAAAATTTTAAAACGACTTGGACAAATTTGAATATTGTTTGCTAAAAGAGAGGACTAACTTACTTATAAAAAACTCATACAAGGATTATATCGAGAGAGTAGTTCAAAACTTAACCAAAAACCCGAAATTCTTCTGGTCCTACATCAAAACTAAACGTAAAACTAACGGCACAATACCTAACAAAATGAAATTAGATAACACTATTGCTAACAACGGTGAAGAAATAACAAACCTTTTTGCAGACAATTTTGCGTCAGTATATAGCCCTATTCGAGTATCTGGCCTATATACCCAGAGCCAGAATGTAAAAACGTCATATCCTTGGGTCAGATACAATTCACACAAATAGAGATAGAAAAAAGGTTGAAGTCGCTTGATGCTAATAAAGGACCTGGAAGTGACAGTATTCCTCCATTGTTTTTCAGAGAATGTGCTCAGCCGTTGTCATTACCTTTGCAGATCTTATACAACAGATCTCTTGCACAGGGTGTCTTTCCTAAGGTATGGAAGGACGCATTAATTATACCTATACACAAATCTGGGGACAAAACTAATGTCTGCAATTACAGACCTATCAGTATCCTTCCAGTGTTGGGAAAAGTATTTGAGGCACTTTTATGTCCATATTTGTGTCGGCATATCGGGCAACTGGTCACTGGTAACCAGCATGGGTTCCTAAAAAAACGCTCGACAACCACCAATCTAACAACATTTGTTAACAGAACCCTTACTAAAATGAGTTCTGGCAATGAGATTGATGCTGTGTACAGTGATTTCAGTAAGGCTTTTGACAGGGTGGACCATTTGGTACTGGTTCGTAAGTTGGACTCCTTATTCGGTATATACGGTCCACTCTTGGAATGGTTCCGATCATATTTAACAGATCGCACGCAGAAAGTTGTCGTGAATGGATTTGCATCCAGGGAAATTATTCCCACTTCCGGGGTGCCGCAGGGCTCACATCTTGGACCAATTCTCTTCGTTATGTTTATTGATTACATTAAACACTCTATCCAGAATTCAGACTTCGAACTCTACGCTGATGACCTAAAAATATCGAAAACTGTAGCGAACGCTGAAGATCAAGTATTGCTACAGGATGATATCGACAGAGTGTCTCGTTGGTGTCAGGTTAACGCTATGGAGCTGAACATTGATAAATGTTACCACATTAAATTCTCACGCAAATATAATAAATTCAACAGTATATACAACATAGATGGAAAGCCCTTAAAACTGTGGATGAGGTTAAGGATTTAGGAATCATCATGGACTCCGAAATGAAATTTACTAGTCATGTTAACAAAGTCATAAATAAGTGCTTAAGGCTATTAGCTTTCATTTTCCGAAACACAAAGGAGTTTAAATCGATACTGGCAATGAAAGTAATATACTTTGCTCTGGTTCGAAGTCACATAGATTATTGTAGTTTTGTTTGGTACCCTTCCTACCAGAACAACATTGAGAGACTGGAAAACGTACAAAAAAAATTCCTTAAAAGACTTTCCTACAAGTGTGGTCTTTACTATAAATTGAGAAGCTACGATGAAAGAATGAGCCATTACCATTTGACAACACTAAGTCATCGTAATCAACTCCTGGCTCTGAACTTCCTATATAAGCTCCTCAATCATGGTGTGGACAGTCCATCCCTCCTGGCACAGATAAATCTGAAAGTTCCTAGATTTTCAGCGCGATTACATAATTATAAGCCATTCGCTGTCGAATTTAGTAGAAATAATTATGGGAGTAATGTTCCGCTTTCACGTCTTATGAGGTTTTACAATGACTGTTTTATGAAATGTGATGTTGATGTATTCAGTAATAAATTTGGATTGTTTAATAAATTAATAATGGAATGTAATAAATAAAAATATTTGTAAGTATGTATAAAAATATTTGTAAGTAAGTACATATTTAAATAAAATCAATCAATAATTTAATCAATTAGGTATTAAATTTAAAAACACAGATCAAACTGCATGTTTCTATCCTAGTATTAATAAAAACAAGTATTTTATGGACTAATTATTTAATTATTATTGTACAGTTTTATAATTTTAACAAACGGAAGATAAGTAGGTACTCA
Source organism: Agonopterix heracliana (assembly GCA_963693445.1). Taxonomy (NCBI): domain Eukaryota; kingdom Metazoa; phylum Arthropoda; class Insecta; order Lepidoptera; family Depressariidae; genus Agonopterix; species Agonopterix heracliana. The sequence continues at coordinate 20,151,295 of OY856310.1, forward strand.
AATATTTCTTCATTTTAACTTAACTTTAATAGCACCTTAAATTGTTAAATGTTAGTGCTGTGCCTACCTATAATTTAGACACATATGTATATTTGGATCTGCTAGTGATATAAGAAGTGTTTTGTATGTGCCTAGTTGGTAAGCCTTATTAAATAAATAAATAAATAAATAAATCATGAGTTTTCACCGTACTTTACTACTTTAGTTACTTCACCAATTTTGTATTGAATTTCGTACAGCGCTCCTAGTTGTTACGTTGAGAACGAATTTCTGTCATACGAATTGGCGACGTAACTACAGTAGTACAGTACAGGGAAAACTCAAGGTAGGCCTTCTGTATCTTAAGTTCTGTAGTTTAGGCGTTAAACACGTAAGAGACAAAACACACTTTCTGGGCCTACAGGGTGTAAGAAAAAGTATCATTAACCTTTAAACCCCATACTCTACTGATCAAACTGAACAACTTTTACTATCGAAGCAGAAATGACAGCGCAAAAAAAAATCTGCTTCTCCATAAGTTTGAGTCGAGTCAGGTATTGCAGTTTAGTATGAAACAGCCGACTTTTTTTTGCGCTGACAGGTTTGCTCCCATATAGTAAAAGTTGTTCAGTTTGATGGGTAGAGTATGTGGTTTAAAGGTTAATAATACTTTTCCTTTATAATCTATTGTATATCTCACAATTAGCCCTGAAGATAAATAATAAATTAGGTATAAGAAAACGTGTATACAGGGTGTTACATAAGTAAGAATAAATTTTTAAAACTCTTAAATTAGACCGTCAAACTGATCAACTTTCTCTATAGGACCAACATCGAAATCGCGAAAAAAAATATCTGATATCCCATACATATTTTAGCTCGACTCGATTTGTAGAGTATAGAACATAATATTTTTTTTTCGCGATTTCTATTTTAGTCCCATAGTGAAAGTTGTTCAGTTAGATGGTCTAAACCACCACCCCCTCAAATGTTTATTTGTATTTTTGTAACACCTTGTATAATTCCAACAATTATAACAGTTGATTTACTTTTATTCCACGATAGTCCAGAACAGAAGTAAATAATGGTAGAGATTGTAATCATTCGAGATCAATAACTAAAACCAGGTGGAACGACTCCGGGTTGTATTTTGTATGAATAACTAATAAATGCCGCTGTTTTGTTTGACATGACAAAGCAATAAATATAAAGTTGAATGACCGAAGACACTTACGTATTGATCTGCGTAGTATACGGTAGTACTACAAAGTGTTCATTATGTGGTAATAGTGTAGTAAGTACTTTTTTCGTTAACTCTTGAGCGTTTAGTTTAAAAAGTAATTTTATACTTGTTTCTCGGTTCCTTTTTAGCTCTATAATTTATGCAGACGAAAACATTACGGTAGTATCTATAGTACTCTGTGCTAACATAACAAATAGATTTAAGGATAATTACCGTTGGCGCGCTCCATACAAACGAAGTCTGGATATATTTTCAATACTAACAAATTAAAGACAATGCAATTTTTCAGAAACAATCTAGAAACTAATCTCTACGCTGCTTGTATGTATACCTAGTTTAAGAGTTACAGTACCTCACAGATTTCTATACAAATCTTAAATTAATCCTATACTTTTTTTTTTAGAGTTACGCGGTCCAAAATAAATAAAAACGCGGTAAGAACCCGTTATAATGATTAAATTTTGCTTAATCCTATACTTCCTATTTTTTAACGAAAATCGAATAACATACAAGCATAGAGATTTGTTTCTACAAAATTTCATTTTAATTGGTTAGTATTGAAAATATAAACAGACTTCATTTGTATGCCGTAGTACGCATCGGAATAAACTTCGAAAATAACTTAAACTCATAAGTTTGAGAGATTTCGCAATTGCTGTTTGAAAGCTCGAAAGCAGCCTAACGATTTGTTTGTAAGCGTTCCGAAATGATCTGGAAATAAATGTTTATTTCTTACGGTACATTTTCCGTTATACGATGATTTTTAAAATTTACCTGCTCTTTTTGATTGTGAAATCGTACTAAAAACGTACCACCTACATGTACTTCATATAAAGGTACATAAATTCACAGAGACCTTGCTGCAACTACTATCTATCTTTCTTAGGTTTCGGAATGGAAATACGTGTGAAGCATAGGTGGCTAGCATTTCGCATATTAAACACCACATAAGAAACAATATCCATTAGTCGCCTCTTACGACACCTACGGGTATAATAGGGTGGTTCATTCTAAGCCTGTACCACAAGGCAAATGTTTTAACTAACTTGAAGTATACCTTCTTGTGCAACAAAACACCCTATAGTTATATTTTAAGTTACCCACAACCTAAAACCCCTAAAGACCCTAGTTAATATGTGGTTTAGAGTCTAAGAATAGACTACACAACAAATTTCGCTAGCCACTTGCCCCATACATATTTGTGTCGAGTAGTTATTGCAGTTTTGTATGAAACAGCAGATTCTTATAATAATCTTTACCATGAGTACTAATCATTAATAATAAACGAAAAACTGCACTTTGCTGCAAATTACTCTAGTCTGCTCGCCTATTATTATCCAAGTACTCATTTCTCAAAATATAGGGTCCTTATGCTGACACTTTTTTAAGGGGCTGATAAGACCGTCAAACTGAACAACTTTCTCTATGGCACTAAAATTTAAATCGTGAAAAAAATCTGCTGTTCTATACAAAACTGCAAACCTACTCTAGCCAAATGTATGGGACTGCAGATTTTTTTTCGCGACTTCGATGTTGTGGTGCCAAAGAAAAATTTGTTCAGTTGACTGACTGTCTGACTGAGGGTCAGAACATTCGCTTAAAAAAAAGTGTCAGCATATTAAGAAGGTCACTGCTAGGTACAGTATGTTCGTTTGTTCGCATCGAATGATCTCTACATGAAAAAGCTCCTTAACGCGCTAGCCAGCAAGCGTAGCGCCACTACAAAATGTTATTCATTAATTGCTGTCTATTTATTTGCAATTAAAAATAAAAGGCCTTTACAAACACGGCCTGAAATGTACAACGTATTTTTAAAACATGTTTCACTGTCGTTGCCGTTAAAACTACACAGAACAAATAACAAAAGTGAAAACACAGTTTTAAATGCAGTAGAAAGTTATTGTATCGATGTTCGATGCTACAAAAATTTGCTACAACTTTTCAAACATACTGTGTATCTACGAATAAAGAAATATATATGGAACGATAACTCCGAACAAAATCTCCTTAATTTTTAGCACCATGAGTTTTGGCGGCAAACGCCGGAATTGGAGTCGCCATAATGATCGAGTCTTGCGCGCTTGCGTGGTGTACACCAAACTTCGTGGGGTCATTTTTTGACGTGAATTATATTTCCATATTTATTTCTTTATTCGTAGCTGTGTATGGTTTTTTTTAAGGGGATGATCAGACCGTCAACCTGAAAAACTTTATCTATGGCCCCAACATCGGAATCGCGAAAAAAATACAGCTGTCCCATAGTTCAGTCGAGAGGCTTGAGTAGGTTTGCTGTTTTGTATGGAAGTTAGTGTGATCAGTGCCGGATTAACCATAGAGACAAAGTAGGCTGCAGCCTATGGGCCCACAGCTGCCAAGGGGCCCCGCGGCTCGGGAGAAAAATAAGTGAAAACTCAAAGATTTAGGCCCACCCCAGACTTAAAAAGAATTACGAAAAATAAGAGACAACTGTATTTTAGTTGCTTCTCTCGTTCCAGGATTAAGATTGCATTACGCAACGTCTTTCTAATATGGTATTAAAACCTCGAGCTTGCTTCGCTTGCTCAAAGGTTCAGATCACATTGCGCAACGATTTTATAATATTGCAGTTAAAAATCTTGAGCTCGCTTCGCTGGCTCTTGGTTTTAGATGGTGTTGCGATGATCTTATCAGTAGATCCCGCGGCTCGGGAGAAAAATAAGCGAAAACTCAAATATTTAGGCCCACCCCAGACAAAGGAAATATGAAAGTAAGAGACAACTGTATTTCAGTTGATTGCAGTAAAATCTCGTGCTCGCTTCGCTCGTTCCAGAATTTTTATCGCATTACGAAACGTGACTTTATAATATTCTAGTAAAACCTCGAGCTCGCTTTGCTCGCTCTTGGTTTGAGACGGTTGTTGCAATGATGAAAAATTCGAGATCGCTTTGCTCAGTCCAGGATTTAGATCGCATTGCGCAACGACTTCATAATATTAAAAGCTCGAGCTCACTTCAATCGCTCCACATTTTAGTGTTTTTAATGTGTTGTTTGGCTGGTGGTTATTTTACTGCGACCATAGGAAAAAATCGTTGCTTCGCCCATGGAGATAGGGGCCCCGGGCCTTGCATTGCCTAGGGGCCTCGGCATGGCTTAATCCGGCCCTGAGTGTGATAGAGATAGTTGTTCAGTTTGAAGGTATGATCACCTCTTTAAAAAGTGTCAGTATTAAGAAGGACATTTTTTCGCGATTTGATGCTGATCCCGCAGAGAATGTTGTTTTGTTTGATAGTGTGATCGTCTAATTCAAAAACCTTCTGCATTTATTAAGAAAACCTATACAAGGTGTTACAAAAATACAAATAAACATTTAAGGGGGTGGTTTAGGCCATCAAACTGAACAACTTTCAATATGGGACCAATATCGAAATCGCGAAAAAAAAATTGATGTTCCATACTCTACAAATCGACTAGAGCTAAAATATGTATGGGATATCAGATATTTTTTTTTCGCGATTTCGATGATGGTCCCATAGAGAAAGTTGGTCAGTTTGACGGTCTAAACAACGGGTTCCGTCTATCTGGCATAACTTTCATTGTCCGAAACATATATTGCATAACATACTTGGCATAATTGTTCTTGGGCGAATATTAACAATGCAGAAAGCTTTATTTGGCATAACAACTAAGTGGCAGAATATTAATTTATGCGAATTTAATATGGCATACTACTACCATAATCGAATGTTATATTGAATAATTTTGCAAAGCATAATGGTCATGTGGCATTAGGGCGGTTTTGCATAATTTCGCTTAGCATAATGATCAGTGGCATTAGGGCGTTTAGTTTGCGTGCATGCATGTTTGCTTGTGTGCATGATTGCTTGCTTGCTTGTCTGCATGTGGCGGGGTGCAGGGGGGTGCGGGGGGCGGAAGCCCCCTGCCTTAGAAAAACAAATTGGTGCTTGTAAAATTCTAGGTTAGGTTAGGTTAGAACATGTATAACGCTTAGCGGAGCGAGCGAAGCTAGCGGAACATCTACATGCTTGCTTGCATGCTTGCCTACTTGCTTGCTTGGTGCATGCTTGCTTGCTTGTTGCATGCTTGCTTGCTTGTGTGTATGATTGCTTGCTTGCTTGTCTGCATGTTGGGGGGTGCAGGGGGCGTCAGCCCCCTGCCTGAGAAAAACAAACTGGTGTTTTTAAAATTGTAGGTTAGGTTAGGTTAGAACATGTAAGATACTTAGCGGAGCGAGCGAAGCGAGCGGAGCATCAACATGCTTGCTGCATGTTTGCTTGCTTGGTGCATGCATGCTTGCTTGGTGCATGCACGCTTGCTTGATTGCTTGGTTGTTTGTCTGCATATTGGGGGGTGCAGGGGGCGGAAGCCCCCTGCCTGAGAAAAACTTATTGGTACTTTTAAAATTCTAGGTTAGGTTAGAACATGCATAACGCTTGGCGGAGCTAGCGAAGCGAGTGGAGCATCAACATGCTTGCTTGCATGCTGCTGTTTTTGTGTAATCTGACCGATTGTAAAAAATTTACGAGATTATGTTTCACATGAGATCTGAGTCTTTCTTACCTTCCTGCCTTCGGTGTGTAATCTACTAATATCCTGGTACTACTGGTAGTTGTTTATGCCATTAGTCATTTATGCCTATAGTGATCATATGCATTACAAAATTATGCGACAATGGTGAGAACCGTAACAATACTCTGCGAAAAGACAATTATGCCATACGATACTTCTGAATATAAACTTTATGCAATACGACTGATCTGCCATAGAAGACTATGCGTTATGAATGGATGCTAAACAAAGTATGCCAAGTGAAGTTATGCCATAAGTTATGTATGCCTATAGTGATCATGCATTACAAAATTATGCGAAAAAAAGTTATGCGACAACAGGGTGAACCCTAAACAACCCCCTTAAGAGTTTTAAATATTTATTTTTACTTATGTAACACCCTGTATACGATGTAAGTGACAGCCTAGCAAATACTGAAACGGTGAACTCAGACCATCAATCTGAACAACTTTCACTATGGAGCATACATCAGGAAACGCGAAAAAAAATCAGCTGTCCCGTACATTTTAGTCGGGTTACAGTAGTTTTGTATGGGGCAGCAGATTTTATTCGCGTTTCCTGAGGTAGGCTCCATAGTGAAAGTTGTTCAGTTTGATGGTCTGAGTTCACCGTTTCAGTTTCCGGAGGGCTGTCCCTTACACCCTGTATAACAGTTCTCTAACTAAACCGCTGAAGATAAAATTTGGAATATAAATTCTGCAGAGGATATAGGTGGTGCACTAAATAAAATAGGTCAAGTGTGAGTCGGGCTACTCGCGCATCGAGGGTTCCGTACCACACTACAACAGACCACAACATATTAACTTGGAAAAATCTTTTTTCTTCGGGACCTGAAGCGTGAGACCGACTCACACTTGGCCGGTTTTTATTATTTGTTGTTATACTGTAGAGTTTTTTCTATAATGACACCAAGTTTGACGCTTGTATGTATTACCGTTTTTACTAGAGAGCGAGAAGAAAAACCCCCCTTATATTTATATTTTTTTTGTACATTTTTATTATTTGTCAACAAATCCGCCGTAATAACGCGTATTTTTTGAAAATTTCAACTATCTAGCTATTACGGTTCAAAAGTTACAGCCCTAAATAGGTAGGACGGACGGATGGACAACGTAGGCTTAGTAATAGGGTCCCGTTTTCAACCTTTGGGTACGGAACCCTAAAAAGGTTTTTCAAAAATCTACTGTGAACTGTAAAGTAAACGTTTGTAATTCACGCGGACGAAGTTGCGGGCAAAAGCTAACGTAATCACATACATTTTTTGTATCTACACAAAATCGCTACAAAGCTGCTCTATTTGAAGTGAAAGTAGTAGCAGTTCTGAATAAGAAGTCTCGGAAACCATACAATTTTCATTCTTATGACGCTGAACACAAGATTTCTCTCCGAGGACATTTATATTTGATGTAAAAGTAGTTACGCCTGGAGCAGTCGTCTTCCGGAAATGGGATGGGAGACGCAATCTCACGCTCTTTAAGAACTACCAAAGACTTTTTCCTTTAAAAATTTATGTTAAGGCGCTTATGAGTGACATACTACAGCGTCACAGTATATTTTTGGCAGCTTAAAAAAGATTTGACGTTTAATAAGTGTGCTTCAAGCTCCTATATTGAATAAATTATAATATTGACTTTGACTTTGACCATTGCATTCCATTCAGGCCTTCCAATGTTACAGTTATTATTCTGGTTTTGTATATTTTGTGTATTGTTACAATTATAATGGGGCTCATAATCAATTTCAAAATTCGCGGTTGCTGTTTAGGTACCTATTAAAGTATTCACGTATCCAGACTATCTCTCATCTTTACCCGTCTGAATCTGACGGAAACTCAAAGTCTAAACGATCACAGAAAAGGTCGGATTCTAACCGCTAGATGCTGAAAGCCACATGGTAAGACCACCGGAGAATAGATGTTGACAATGCATATGACCGAATGAACACACAAACTTCATACTGTTTAGGTCATTTTCTACTGCAGATTTCAACGTGTGACTTGTGAAGGGATTAGTGGCTTCCTACACCCTGGATAGTAGCTATTTTAAGCTAGACGCTACATCACACGGCATAAGTAATTTACAAACTTCTAAAAACTTTTCATTTTAAGACGTAATAGTAGGTGGAAATACCTCGGAGGCATCTTTTATTTTTCATTTTACGACTAGATTTATACCATTTACCGAAACTAAAGTCATACCTCAGTATTTTTGGATAGTTCATCTAGTGCAATCATCAACTTAATACACGATTGGAATTACTTCACTCGATAGAAAATCGTCACCAAGATGACGTATTTTCATGCATTTTTAAACATTTTTTTCGGTTTAGAAGAACTTAAAATAGTTTCCGATTGTTGGTATTTATACTCACATTCACCATTAGTTTAACTAGTGCAATCATAAATAAAATCTAGAAAAAGTACTTTGGTTAGTTGTTTTTAATCGAAAATACGGCTCACGCACACACTTTTCGGAGCGCTCGGCAATCGCGTTTCTCATAGAAAATATTCGTCCGGACCTATGGCCCCTTAAGACTTAACTGTTGATATTCATTTTTAATTTAAATAGACAGAATAAATGAAAATTCGAAAAAACTCTATTACAACAGCCGTTGGTGCCTTAAAAGTGGCAATAGAGAGCTTGTGAACACTTTAGTTGTACCTACAAAATCTACTGAGCGTATTTGCATGAATGTTTTTATGACAAATGTTTTATACGGCCGCAAAATACGAGTACAGGGTGAAATCGATATCATTTTAACTTCCTTTTAAACTAAGAGTCTACCCATCAAACTGAAAAATCTTTGCTTCGATCGATTTGCTCCCATATTACAAGTTATTCAATTAGATAGGTAGACTCTTAGGATCCTAATGGTTCAAATTTCACCTGATAAATAAACAACAGGGGAAGAGTTGTCCATAGTCAAAGTTAAATTAATAACCCAACTATGTATTTAGGTATCAGGCCGTTAAGATTCCTACCATTTACTTATCTTGCTATTGAAATGGAAATCGAAAAGGTTTTGATGAGGTTACAGTTTTTTTTTAATACTGGTAATTGAAATTCGCCCTAATAAATAAATAAATAAAATAAATATCTGGGACAATGTCTCACAAATTATCTAGTCACATTTAAAGTACCAGAATCTAGCCTGGACTTGTATTATGATGACTAGACAACGATATAGAATACATATATAGATACAAACATCCAAGACTCGGGTACAAATATTCATATTCATCATACAAATATTTGTCCCTTACGGGATTCGAACCCACGACCCTCGGCACAGCAGGCAGGTTCACTAAAGACTGTGCTATCGGGCCGTCTGATTTTAATAACCCCCTATATTTATGAAACCACCCAGTAAACTCTGACGCTTCATTTATCCTTCAATTAGCCTCTGAAAATAACTGAACCCGGCGAGTTGAATAACAAAAACTTAATTAATGAAAATTGAATCGTATTCCTTTTAGCCTTCGTCAAAAAGGGTGGTCCAGCGAATCCGAAATTGGATTAATTAATTGTTTTGTATTTAATAAGAAACATTTATTTTTGCAACCTCCTGAGGCCGTATTTGAAAATTATTATTTTCTCATAGGAAATAATTACCTAATTTAAATTGAATAATTCGTGAGAGGAAGAATATTATGCAGTACCTGCGGTTTTTCTTTTTTTCGTATGCGTAAAAATTTCATTGTATTTTTGGTTTGTGAAAATATTAAAGGTTCTAATTGTTGTTTTATTTCTTGTATGTTGTTGTACTTTGGAAACTATTATGTTTAAAAAAGCTATTTTGTTTTCGAACAACTTGAAAATGTATCCTAATACTTGGATATTTTGTTTGTTTGTTATGGTTATAATATTGTACCGAGATATTGTAAGGTTGTCGCACTTACCGCACCTGTTACTTCGATTGTCTTTCATTCTATTCAAATGCCTGATTTTAACAATCGAATATCTCGAGTAGTAAACTGTATTATTCAAATATCCCTATTCAAAACATTTAGCCCATCTCTATTTTCCTTTTCCTAGTAATACCTAATACGTATAATAATATTACACACACCGCAAGTAATGAGGTATTACCGCAATGCGGTTCTTGTACGTACTAATGTTTCTTTAGAATGGTAACTATCCATGTTTTGTATAGGTACCACGAGTAATAACGGGTGAAATGTGAATCCAAATGAGTTGCAAATCGTATGCATTTCACGGCAACTGTGTACCTACTGTGTAGAAAACAGTCACTGGATTAAAGCTGGAGATGTAGGTAGATACAAAGTGGCAGTGGGCGGGGCACATTGCTCGCAGAACCGATGGCCGATGGGGCCGGAAGGTTCTCGAGTGGCGGCAGCGTACCGGAAAGCGCAGCGTAGGTAGGCCCCCCACACGGTGGACCGACGACCTGGTGAAGGCGGCAGGAAACCGCTGGATGAGGGCAGCGCAGGACCGGTCGTTATGGCGATCCTTGGGGGAGGCCTATGTCCAGCAGTGGACATCCATCGGCTGAGATGATGACGATGATGATGAGATACAAAGTGACCTTTCAAATTGCCAAAGCCAAAAGGCAATGAAGAGGACTAATAGGACTATGCTCGGAGTTTCCCTGCAAGATGGAAATGAAGAGATTCGTTGAATAACCAGATTAGTCGACATAGCCCAAAGAATTGGTTAACTAAAGTAGCAATGGGCAGGTCACATTGCTCGCAGAACCGATGGCCGATGGGGCCGAAGAGTTATCGAGTGGCGACCACGTACCCGAAAGCGCAGCGTGGGTAGACCCCCACAAGGTGGACCGACGACCTGGTGAAGGCGACAGGAACCCATTGGATGAGGGCAGCGAAGGACCGGTCGTTGTGGCGATCCTTGTGGGAGCACTATGTTCAGCAGTGGACGTCTTGCGGCTGATATCATTATAATGAAGTGCTCTACACTTTGTAATATAATAACTATGAATTATGAATTTTGACGCACATGCAATATGTAAATTAAGTTTAATTTTGATTAACCCACTGCACAGTTAATTGGGTTACTCCTTCGTTGCATAAGTGATGTCAAGAGGGCTGTTTCCGTCGTCCGTCCCTTAGAACTCATATGACATGAAATCATAAAGATGTCAACTGCTGTGACTCGTAATACTGACGTAGTAAGAGTGAAAATGGCTTGGTAAGAGCGTATTTGTTTGTTGAACGGAGGAGCTTTTGAGCGAGTTAGCACTACTGGAGTGCCAAAAAAAAAATCTTATTTTTTACCCGACTGCGTGACGCAAAGGAAGGGTAATGTGTTTATCAGTCTATGTATGTAAGTTTGTACCTTTGTGACACACTAGAGACCAAACGCGTGGGCCGATCAATCGATTCCTCATAATCTTGCGAGTGTCACTGAAAAGACATGACATCAATTAAAATTCAATATGGCGACTACCAAACGCCATATTATCAAAAATAAAAAAATGAAAGTTGACGAACTATATCGTATCATTGAATAGGTATTTGAAAATCATCTTTGAGTTTCTCTTACCATTTTCCATTTCGAATGACCGTTTAGGATCTAGGTATGACGATTTAAAGTTGAAAAAACTAAAAAGTGTAAAATAAAAAGTTAATTTACAAAATAAAAAACCCGTCTGCGACAAAAATGTACTTTAAATAAAAACTAAAAAAAAAACAAGTCCAATAGTCTAGAATACTGTTAAGTAATATTGAAACGACTTTAACAGTCGGGACCCATTAAAATTCTAAACCCTTTTAAAATTTTCCAAATAATGGGTCCCGACTGTGAAAGTCGCTTCAATATTACTTAGGTACCAGTATTCTAGACTACTGGACTTGTTTTTTTACTTTTCAGTTTTTATTTAAAGTAAGTACCTACACTTCTTCGTGATATAGCATACAGTAAGTACCAAATAATAAATATAGTACGAATGAATATCATATAGCTACCTGAGCTTGTACTCAGTGCTTGAGGTAAAAAAAAAATTTCAAATCCAGTATCGTATAGAAAGCAATTAAATTACAGAAAAATCGTAGTGACCTTAATGTCACTTATGTAGGTGCCTTAAACCACCACCTACGCTTAATTAAGGCTCTCCGCTGTAACCCTAAATATATTAAGACCCAGTTTATCAAGTTTTAAAGGGATGTGTTCGACCAGAGACTTAACAAGATTTATTTATGAGCAACCAGCTGTTGCCCGCGACTTCTTCTGCATTTACTTCAACAATATCTTGTATTAAGCCAGAACCTAATAATTATTGTTTGTTAAAATCCGATGACTAAAAATGGTGTTTTTTTTTCATTTCGACAAATTTTTTTAGCGCCCCCATTAATTAAATATTATAGTTTAGAATAAAGTTACAAAAAAAATGTTACGACAAGTATATCTCTTCACTCAGTCCGAACGGAGATAATTATAAAGGCTTGAAATTAACGAAATGAATATATTTTCAACTTCAACACGGAATATCTAAGAGTATACTTCAAGCCTTTATAGGCCTCCGCTCATTGCAGCGATATTATCGAGCGATATTATTGCTGCGATTTTGCGATAATTGTTATCAGTACATTTTGAATGGGGACGCGCTCGATCCCACACACTGCCGCGATATTATCGCAACCTGACGCAATCTTTTTCTACTACATTCAGTGCCTTCGAGACGCGAATCGCGGAATCGCTGCAGTGTGTAAGGTGTCGCGATATCGCTGTCGATAATATCGCTGCAATGTGCGGAAGCCTTATATCTCCGTTCGGACTGAGTTTAGGGATATAATATACTCGTACATGTAATAACAAATTTTGTTTACGAATTTTGAAGAACTTAAGTGATATTTACAACAGTATGTAGATACAACTTATGGCTAGAAATATAGATAAATATGGTTATATAATGACGAAAATAACTGTTACTTGTTGCTTTATTCTGAACTAAAATATTCAAGTCTGGACCAAAAATGAGGGCGCTGCCTCCAAGCAAGAACGTCAAAATCAAGCATAACCTGGCAACACCACCATACTAAAATGATTAGTTCCTCAAACATTCATGTCACGACTTTATAGACAGACTATACAATCGTCGAAAAATAAGGCGCCAACCTTCCATACAAAACCCTCATTGTATTTTAGTCCATATTCGTTTGGGTGACGCAATGCGTGATGGAGTCACAAAGTCAGAAACATCCAAACATTGTCACAAATTTTATGTACAATGGAATTGAAATTATAGAAATGTTTCAGATCCCCCTGAAATATCTCATTTCGCTCTAAATAGGGTCTTAATATGCTGACACTATTTTAAGGGGATGATTAGACCATCAAACTGGACAACTTTCTCTATGGGACCAACATCGAAATCGCAAAAAAAAAATCTGCGAGCCAAACGTATACGGGACAGCAGATTTTTTTAGACTGATTTTTTGAGAGACGTTCTGATCAATCCCTAAAAAAGTGTCTGCATATTAGTTGGACTTTGGACCCTGTATATTTTTTAATCTGGACTACGTTGATGGTATGAAGCACCCCCTAAAGTAAATAACGTATTTATGTTTACAACCTGTATAGCGTGTGAAAAATACTAAAATTAGTAAAATTATCGAATGGACACAAAATAAGAGTAATTTTTGAGAGATTTTTGCATTACAGTACGACCAGGAAAATATGGCCGTTCGTTAATCTTCGTTTGCGCAGCGCAGGCCCGAGTCCCCGAAAAAACCCGAAGTCATTTAGTAATCAAAGAGTGCAAAGTCAGATAGCAGCGAAAAGGGCGCGAAAGAAAATTAGCCAATAGCGTAAACGGATTGAAGGTGGCACATCGTGATTGGTCAATATAATTTCGCGCGCTATTAAAATTTGTCAACGCGCAGGTACATCGGTAAGCCGTATAAACCTGGTACTACTGTACCATGGAAAGGCAAAGCGCCGCGTTACCATAGCAACACTGAAAGCGCTGCATGGTACAAAGCTCTGAAAAAAGTATCACAATGAAATATTTTGAAGAAAAAAAATGCTAATTTATATGGCCTCGGGACGTTATTCTATTGTGTATGTCAACACAACACGCACTTGGCCGATTTTTTGTCTTTATTTTGGTGATAAATTGTACTTACGCTGTGACCACTTATCGTTTTATTGGGTGCTTTGTCATGATATTATAGTCGTAATGCCAACAGAACTCGTTTTTTATGTTTCTTCATTTTTATGAGAGACCGACCTTTAAATCCATTTTACATTGCTTTTGTGCGGTGAATAGAGTTTGAGTGATGATTATGTAGAAGGAATTAAAAACAGTTTTTTAAAACTAAATCATAATTAGCAATTTTCCGTGTAAACAATTAGTAAGAATAGAGCAAAAAGCATGTCGTTAGGCCTTTTTAGGCGCGCGAGTTCAAAATAAGTTCCTAAACGTAAATATAAGCATTATTGTTTGCATGCATGCATGCTTCTTTTAGCTGAATAGAAGAAACTTTTTATGTACCTACCACTATTATGTTACCTATTCATAGCAAATAAATATACAGTATTCATTAAAAGCCATAGCTTTCGTCAACTAAATACTGCTATAAAATCCTGTCTATTAGCACAGAATAATAACTAGTAACTAGCGTTACAAAAGCTTTACTTCGCAATGGTTTTCAAAGAAATATGTACTCAATCTGATAAACAATATGATTTAATTTAGCTCGCGTTCCAGCCGAGCACGTGTTCGTTTACATACCTACCAAATTTTTTTGAGGGAATATGGGCCTTAATTCACTGGACTACGGTTCATAATAAGTTATACGTATTGAAAGAGTTTATTGCGGCTGCCTACTAGATTGGCCCTTGCGCAATGGCCGCCGCCTGTAGGTACCTACACGCGGAGTGACACAGGCCTGCTATTAGCCACTTTATTTGTCTTGTAGCCCTGTCACTAGAAGAAAATAATGTAATCTAAGCAAGAAACCACAACGGTTGGAGTCATTATCATCATCATCAGCCTATATGAGTCCCACCCACTGCATGACTTAGGCCTTCCCTCAGGGAGGGTGTAATGGCAGAGAATATAGTACAAATAACGTCAAATACCGTACCTCACACTCCACGTCTAGCTTTTTTTTTGAAATGACTAATACAGCATTGCTCAGGGACTCCCCATTTAGGACCGACCTAGGGGCACCCAGACGGGTACGGACCTCGGCATAGGACGTTGCTGGGGCTACGCGGAGGATTAGGTAGCGGAGATCGGTGAGAATCACTTCCGGCATTGACTTACACTACGTCAGTAACTTCCAGAGAGATTCAGTACCTACTGCAGACATTGGGCAAACAGACAAGCTCACGCGCATGTGTCCGTGCGCTGAAAACACATAATATACATATTTATGTTAGTAGTAAATAAGTAGTAAATAATCATCGTGACATAAATCTACAGCACGCTCGGATTTGTGTCTTTATAACCAATATAAGATGAACCTTGAGAAACAATAGCACAGAATTCTGTAAAGATTCAACAAACGAATTGTTACAAAATAACTGACGCTGTCGACGTGAAACAACATACGTATAAAACTACCCGCAAGCAATAATTGCAGTCATTGTTCGGAGGATCGAGTTTTCAGCAAATTATACAACAGACTCGAATATATTTTCATGTTAAATTCATTTTCAGCATTAAAACCCAACTACAATAATAACCGACCCTCCGTCAAGATAATTGTGGAAAATATTATGTTACTATTGTACCCATTCATTATTATATTTCTATTCGTTTTAATTCAAACAATATTTCTCTTATTTGATTAATATTTTCGGTGGCGCGTTGCGGAGTGGTATGGACTTTCAATTATGAGGGGGTCGGACAACATGCCATGAACCAATGAGTTTTTCTAAGTTATGTACGTAATACCGACTGCTCTCAAATTGCGAAGGAAAACATTGTGAGGAAACCTGCATACGCTGAAGATGAAATTCTGATGCGTATTGCGTTTTGTGTAGTCTGCCAATCCGCATTGGTCACGCGTGGTGGACTGGTTTGATACCCATACCAAAGTGAATATGATTTTACTATGACTTTGGTTTCGGCATATTATATACCTAAATCTAGTCGAAATATGAAAAATAAACGATCACTCCAAGGTATTTCGTCCTACTATTGCGCCTTATGGATTCATTTTATTTTATAAATGTACATAATGGGAAATTTACGTTTGTGGAATCGAACCAATTCGTAACAACCGTAGTTTTCTCTAAAAAGTCTTCCCGCACCCCTGTTCTTCCCACAGTTTCTTTTCGAGTGACTATAAGGTTACTCGAGCATTGTTTTTGTAGGCGAATGACGAGCCATCTATCACCCACCACTTGAAGACAAGTCATTAGATCCTGAAACCTTCGCTCTAAACGTTACCCGAAAGTTTATTATAGAAAGAAAATTTAGAGCATCCTTCATTTTTCTTATCTCCTGTCCTGTTACCCTAGACATTTTATACAAACTAGCAGTAAAATGTTATGGGTCGTCGTCTGGTATCATCAATCAATCAAATACACTTTAGTTTACACCAAAACGTAAACAGAAAAATATTTAAGATAATATTTAATTATTAAGAGTCAATTTTATTTAAATCATATGCTCACGACTATATTCCCCGAGGGGGTAGTCAGAGATATTCTGAAACCTCAGAACATCCATGTTTCACCAGTAGTACCGAAACTCTGTCCAGTGTGACGGGGGGTGAGCCCGTCGCCACTTATAATGGACAGTGGGTACAATACACGCCTCGAAATTGAAGCATGCAGGTTTCCTCACGATGTTTTCCTTCACCGAAAAGCCAGTGGTGTTACAAATCGTACATAAATTCCGAAAAAACTCATTGGTACGAGTCGGCCTGGACGGGGATCGAACCATCGCCTCCTGCACGGCAGGCAAGGTTACTCGCCACTGGACCACCACGGCTTCTGAAGTGAAGTGATATATAGTGAATATAATAATAGTGAATATGATTTCGCTAGATAAGCTATCCAAGAATACTGAGGTATGACCTTAAGTCTCTAAGACTCTAGTCGAAAAATAAACGATCACTCTAAGGTATTTCGTCCTACTGTTGCACCTTAAGGATTCATTTTATTTTGTAAATGTATTTAAGGGGTACGTTTGTGGAATCGACCCAATCCGTAGTAGCCGAAGTCCTATCTAGAAAGTCTTCCCGCACCCCAGTTCTTCCCACAGTTTCTTTCTCTAAACGTTACCCGAAAGTTTATTATAGAAAGAAAATTTAGAGCACCCTTCATTTTTCTTATCTCCTGTCCTGTTACCCTGGACATTTTATACAAACTAGCAGTAAAATGTTATAGGTCGTCGTCTGGTATTATCAATTCAATCAAATACACTTTATTTTACACCAAAACATAAACAAAAAATATTAAAGAGAAAAAAATACATGAGGCACAAAATAAGGCAGTCTTTCCAGATTTTTCCAGACAACCCTAGGGCCAACCTGTTATTATGTCACACAAAAGAGTAAATTTTATTTAAATCAACCAAGAATATATTAGTATTTCCTTTACAGTGTGAAAATATACAATCTTATTTCGTATCCGTTTTTTATGGGGTGAGCTCTTAGACAAGTGGTGAGCTTTGTGAACCTTTTGAGATAGAAACAATTTTATCGCATCTTTAAAACGTTGGTAGCGAAGTTAGTAACAACCCCTAAAGGGAACACTCGTAACCTAACATACGTGATAACACATAGTCTCTGCCCTTCCTAAGCTGATATAATACGATTTAAACCAATATCGTATTCCAGTCAGAGACATTATCTGTGTTGATCCTATTATCGCTGCTCTACCTGGCTAGGCAATAGGTGACAGTGACGAAACTTAGTTAGCCACTTCACACGTAGTCTCCGTATAGGTTGAGACAAGAAACGAAACTTACACACCTTGGACCTTGTTATGTAATGTAATAACGTATAATTCGTGTGCGAGGAAATTGTTTTATCACTGACAACATTTTCTTCCATTATGAAACTAAAGGTGACTGGGCAAGTTTATTAAGGGTAGTGCGAGTGCCAATAGCGATACGGTTTTGGTTTTTGTGTTCGAATAACTTAACTTTACCACAACACAAAGGGACATCAAAATCTGACCTGGAAGTTTTGATAAAATAATACCTCGTCATGTGTCCTGCTTTTTAACGTAATGCCAATCTAGGATTATTTCTGGATCTCCTTTTTCTTTTCATTTCTGTCACTGAAACTGGTTTTTCATCAGCCAAAAGCCAATACCTAAAAATGTCAATTTTTCTTTCATTATAGTCACAAACAAAACTGGTTATAGCCCTGGTATATCCCTAAACTTAGTCCGAACGGAGATATAAAGGCTTGAAGATGAAAATGTACTCAATACGTTTACTTCAAGCCTTTATATCTCTATTCGGACTGAGTTTAGAGATATGTAAATGTTATAACAAGTTTTGTTTGATACTTTATTTTAAACTAAAATATTCAAGTTTGGTCACTCCAAAAAAATTGGAGAGAAATATGGCGCCACCTTCCATACAAAACCCGCATTGTCTTTTGTAGCGTTTTTCAGATTGTTATACTGAACAAAACAACTTTGGGAATCATCTTGAAATGACAAGTAAATTAGGTTGCTAACTATCAACAAGAAGTTTTACGCAGCTGCGTTTACGAAAGTAGTTTGTAGAAGCAAAGTTTCAAGATCACGGACTTTACGTATGTACTCGTATAAATGTAACCAAACAGAGAAAACCACTTTAGTATCCATTCGGAGTACTTAGCTCAAAGTGGACAGGCAAACAGGAGCTGCAATTTAAAAGCGTAGCGATTAATCTGAGTCAACAAAAAATACTCTCTAGTAAAATCCTATTTGATTGTACACACTGGTTTCTGGAAAACTGTTCTATTTAAGTAGATTAAATTTATAGATTAGGGGTTGTTTGTGTCAAGAAATCGATCTAGTGAGATCTTATTGACGTATTAATGGTGATGGATGACAGAGCATAGGTCTATTGCCAGGAGTTAATGTAGGTACTATAGAAAAAATTATCAGCTATTCCATACAAAACTGCAGTAACGACTCGACTAAAATGTATAGGACAGCGTATTTTTTTTGCGACTTATAAGCTGGCTCCATAGTGAAAATTGTTCAGTTGGATGATCTGAAGCACCCCCTTAATCTTCTTTCGTCTTTCTCGTTTTAAGTCTTTCTCATAATTATTATCACGCCAGTCATCGTCCACAGTTCAGCATAAAGCTTCTCCCAAAGCGCGTCACGATACTCTTTCGTCAGCATTTCTCAGTCATTCGCTGCCCGCTACCATTTGGGCAGAAGGACATCAACATTATGCCACTACAGTTCGGAGTCTCTATTTTAGATATTGCACACGCCATCTGTTGTCAGTTCTTCGGTAGATATGTGACCAGCTCTTTGCCATTTCAGCTTGCTAATTTTCAATATTAAGTTTGTCATAGCATCATAGCATAATGCTCACGACTATATTCCCCGAGGGGGTAGTCAGAGATATTCTGAAATCTCAGAACATCAACGTTTCACCAGTAGTACCGAAACTCTGTCCAGTGTGATTGGGGTGAGCCCGTCGCCACTTGTAATGGACAGTGGGTATACGTGCCTCGAAATTGAAGCATGCAGGTTTCCTCACCATGTTTTCCTTCACCAAAAAGCCAGTGGTGTTACAAATCGTACATAAATTTCGAAAAACTCATTGGTTCGAGTCGGCTTGGACGGGGATCGAACCATCGCCTCCTGCACGGCAGGCAAGGTTACTCGCCACAGGACCACCACGGCATATGTAGAAACGAATATAGCTTTTATTTCAAAGGTAGAGCCATTATTATTATTATAAATAAAAGTAACGCTAGAGAGATTGTCACGAATCCATTCAGTGAAAACGTTTCTTTACAGTTAAAGCAACAGTCGAATGAATCAAGTCGATTGAATCAATTCCCCCAATTTGTTACAGACCATTGTAAGCTTGCAAATTTTCTCTCCAAGCTTCTAAAGGAAAGGCGAATCATCAATCAAATATAATAAAAATAGGTCGTTTTGAATTTGATCGATTCGTTTCTGTTAAAATGGTTTACGATATTAATTGGCAATGAAGTGATTCTTCAATAATATCGTTCATTTCAGCTGGCATCCGCTGAATGGTGGGCTTGTTTCTTTATTGAAACAAAGTCAACAGGCGTATTGCATTTGTCACTGTATTTTTAAATTCTACCGTAAAAAAATACTTTGACTGTCTGTGTGTGGTTTCTTAGCTCCTAAACGGGAAAACCAATTTAGAAGCCGTTTCTTATAATCGAAACCAAGTTTTTGGCTGAACCTTTGACACTTTTAGTATAAAAGACAGCATTTTTATTTCCTACTAGTTATATACGAGATTTTAAGTCAGATCATAAGCTATCAAACAAAAAAAGGTCAAAATCGGTTCAGTAGTTTTTGCGTGATGCGCGAACAAACAAACAAACAAACGCACAAACAGACAGACAGCATTTCTAAAAAAGGTTGATTTCGAGTCAGGGATACCTAAAAACCATATCGTAATCTTTTTTTGTAAATATCTTCAATGTACAGATACACTTCAGTTACAGTTTTATAATAGTTTAGATTTAATGTTACCATCTCAAACTAAAACATACAAAGTAGTAGGTACGCATAGAAACCTTTACGCTCTAGAACACCTTTTGACCAGTTTATAAAATAACTAGTGTTTTCCCGCGACTACGTCCGCACAAATTATATACCAGATTTTAAGTCAGATCATAAGCTATCAAACAAAAAAAGTTTCATCAAAATCGGTTCAGTAGTTTTTGCGTGATGCGCGAACAAACAAACAAACTATCAATTTTGTCAATAGATGGCGCTGCACGTTTTTAAATCACGCTATCGAATGTTATTTGAATTTACATGAAGAGAACCGCTACTTTTTTAATCCTCATGATTTTACGGTTTTATAATAGTTTAGATATTGGCAATTTGACATGTCAATTCCATGGACTAATTTTGTAAAGTCTTAGCCAAATTAAGTGGTAATAGTTGTGGTACTGTAGATGAGGGTCGACTGCCTTGACATTCTGTCATCTTGTGGTAAAGGTCCATTAGGATACATACCCAACTGAAATAGGTAGGTGCGTCAAATATACCTACCTAGAATCAAATTATAGACTAGCTTTGCCCGCCACTTTATACTCGCAAGCAGTAAGCAAACTGATGTGCTGTATTTTGGAATTTTCGGTAAACTTTAATCTTTGTACTGCTGTGCTGGAACGTAGATTTATTTGATTAACATGAATGCAAATAAAGATTTGATTGATTATAAACAACAAAGTTTCAGTTATATCCAGAATTGTGGCAGTCCATGGTTTAATTTGCATATCTTTAGATTAACAGAAATTTTTATTTCATGAAATGAATAAAAAATGTATAGTGTCCAAGAAAGTTAATTTTTTTTCTGAAAATTCCTTCCTAAGCAGTTCAGTTACTTTTACTTGTTTCGTTAAATAAATTATATATTATAATAACATTTGCAATGTTTAGGCACGTAACGTTTACAGTTTAGTAAAAGATGTCGACATCGATTGTTGGTAACGGGAATTTATTATCACAAATTTGAATTACGAGCTCGATTTGCCGTCATCGCTTACTGGAATATTTTATGAATTTCTGAATTGGGTTCGGAAAAGCGACGTTTTGGTAGGTACAGATTTTTGGGTTTCATTCCCTGAGGGTCCGGAAGGAACCTAATTGATGTTGTAACGGTTTCCATGTTGGCTTCCTAATAAACATAATAATAAATAATTGTCCCGAATGCGTACTGTTCAAAGTCCCCGATGGGCTTAAAACGTTTGTTTACAATTAAAACGATCGTTGCCCGCAAAATACAATAAATGGGTCTGAGTAGAACCCAAAGCTTGGGTCCTAAATATACACTACTGTTCGTTCCAAATGCGGAGTTCTCATGATTATAGGCATTTTTATACATTCTACGTTGGCATAAGGGTTTAGACAGAGGCAATGTTGCTAGACTCACAGATTTAACTAACCTAATTGGTGGATTCAACGTGTTTTTTTGTTCTTTTGGTATCTACTTGTCCAATCTGTTGCACCTATTAATCTGTACAAGAAGCGTGATCAAACATTAGAGGGTGTACTAGACCATCAAACTGAACAACTTTCATTAATAGACTAATACCTAATTCACGAAAACGCACTGATAACTATAATGCATTATAGTTATCAGCAGTTATCTACTCAACCCTATTTACGGAACAACGGATTTTTTCTTTACTATTTTTGAATTTATGAAAATCATTAAAATACGTCCAGTTTTCAACATCAGTTTTGCCGTAGGTTTCTCCGTTAAAATGAAACTGGCAACACTAATCAGAACTAGGGTACATTCAGGATGGACTGTAGTGGCTACGCGAGATTTACCCAGTTTATCGAACGTTGGGCAAACTACCCGTTTTTGCTCTTATTTGGAGTAAATCTCCTAACCAAGTGCTGTACAAATAGTTTCACTGGCCCTACATGATTCATGAACAAGCTAAGTGCTCGGCTGACTTAGATAAAACTAAAATCCACCAATCAGGATAGTGGAAACGTCTGCATTGACGTCAGAAAGATAAAATTACATTACTAATTTGCATTAAATAATAAGAGAATAAGATTAAAATGAATATAATAGCTATGTACAGATATCGAAAGGATTTTACTAATTTCTGGAAAGAGACTAACAAACTTAACTATAAAACAAAAATACCTGTATCAATAAACGGTAGTCAGAATCATTTCGATATTGCTAACATGTTTTCCAGTCAATTTAAATCTGTAAATCGGCTAGATAAGCCTAGCGGTAGTGATAAGACGAGTGTGGAGCCGCCGCGGCCGGGAGAAGCAGCCGCCGCCCCCGCCGCGCACCCCCCCTCCGCCGGCGCACTGCACCTGCACGTGACCGCGGATCAGCTGTTCAAGTGTGTAAAGAGCATGAAGCGCGGCAAGTCTCCCGGCCACGACGGCCTCAGTGTTGAACACATATTGTATGGCAGCCGTTTACTCTATGAGAAATGTACTCTTCTTTTCAACTCATGTATAGATCATGGTTACTTACCCGGTGAACTTATGAAAACGATTGTAGTTCCGATCATAAAGAATAGGACTGGTGATGCTTCTAGTATGTCTAACTATAGGCCTATATCGTTGGCAACAATAATTTCAAAAATATTTGAAAGAATTTTAAATGAACACCTAGACGAAGACAATATTCCTTTGCATTCCGCTCAGTTTGGCTTTCGTAAATGTCATTCTACTGACATGGCAATCTTTAGTCTGAAAAACGCAGTTCAATATTATGTGTCAAAAAACACAACAGTATACGCATGTTTTTTAGACCTAAGTCGCGCGTTTGACACTATAGACTACAACTTGTTGAGGAGTAAACTTAGTCTAAAAACGAAGGTTCCGCAGAAAGTTGTTGATCTACTAAAATATTGGTACGATAACCAGGCAAATCAGGTTAGGTGGGGAACTTCGCTTTCACACACATACACGCTTAATTGCGGCGTAAGACAGGGTGGACTTACGTCACCAGTCCTGTTCAACCTTTACATGGACGAACTGATCAAGGAGCTCAGCAGCACCAGGGTCGGATGCCACGTGGGTGGCGAGTGCGTCAATAACTTGAGCTACGCGGACGACATGGTGCTGCTGAGTCCCTCTATCTCAGGTCTCCAAAAACTCCTGTCAATATGCGAAAAATATGCGTGTGTACACGGCCTAACTTACAACGTTAAGAAAACCGAAGTTATGATTTTTAAATCCGGGAACGGACCTATAAGTACCGTACCGCTTAAACTCTGTGGTAGCAAGCTAGCAGTAGTCGATAAATTTAAATATTTAGGTCACATTCTAACGAGTAACCTCAAAGATGACGATGACTTGGAAAGGCAGCGGCGTGCCCTAGTCATCAGAAGCAACATGTTGGCGAGGCGGTTTACACACTGCTCCACTCAAGTAAAGGTGACCCTATTCAAGGCGTACTGCCAGGCGTTCTACACCAGCCAGCTGTGGAGTACCTACACGAGGGGAACCTTCAGTACCCTTCGTGTACAGTACAACAACTCCCTCAGAGCTATGCTCGGTCTATCATGGCGGTGTAGTGCGTCTGGCATGTTCGCTGAGAATGGGGTCGCGGACATTAACGTATTATTAAAAAGGATAAGATCCTCCTTTCATAAACGGCTGTACTCCTCGACAAACTCAATTATACAAATTGTGTATAGACATGTATATCAGTTTGAGACAGGCTATGCTGCTTATGTACCATAGCAGGTCTCAAATTGATGTATATAACCATTGAATAGAATTAACATAGAACTATGTTAATATAAGTCTATTGTACCTACTTAATTATTTATTTAACGATTTGCACTGCAATGAAATGTATGGGTCGCCTGTATTGGTGTTTGTGCCTGAAATAAACAATTTTTATTTATTTATTTTATTTTATTAATAGTTGCAAATTCACCTGTCTGCCTCTTCTTTTTCTACTCTGGATATTGTCATAGGCATAGCAAAAGGGGGGCCGGATGCAAGATGAGCTATACAATCGCGTTATTAAATTATGTAGCGAAATTATAAGCATAAGCTCGTTTCAGCTATTTGTTTAATACATGAATCGTATCGATTTCGGCATGAGTTGGAGAAATGCAAAATCTCGAGCTCGCTTCGCTCGCTCCTATCTTTAGAACCTGCTGCACTAATCTCACGTCATCTCTCATACAAGAAACTAGTTTTTATTGATGTGATCTTATTGGGGTAGAGTTAAACAACAGATTGCCACCAGGTGGTTCATTATTGATATCACTGGCGAAAAATGATGTAAGCATAGCATTATGCTCACGAGTATATTCCTCGAGGGTGAAAAATGATGTTCACATAATAAAATCTGTTTTGTTTGACTTCGTCAGAACAAAACCTGAATGCGAATGTTTATGCAAAAAGTATGTATAATAGCTTACAACATAATAACAATTTAGAGTGATTCAATAACAATTTACGATGTTTGCGGTTTAGACGCATTAAGTCCGACATCAGTTCACCAAAGTATATTAGACAAACTTACTGCTCTTAGCGCGAGCGGAGCTGAAATGTTTTGCCCTCTAATAGAGGTGGACTATCACAATGGACGGTTTCGGTAAACGTGGATGTTCTGAGGTTTTAGAATATCTCTAACTACTACCTCGGGGAATATAGTCGTGAGCATAATGATATGCCATTAATAAGTAATTAATAAAAGAAGTACTTACTTATAAAGGTTTTCGTAAATTGTATCCCATTGTACAATAAAATTTGGAAAATTAATACTTACGTATCTAAACTTCATATAGCATTTTTTTTTGTGAAATAAGTAATTCAAGTCACTAACAACATAAAACACGATATGTTTTTATTGTTTAAATGTCATCCCAATGTTAGCATGCCGATGGTTTTCGGTGAGCCTGAGCACCCCCTCTACTTCCAAATACTATGAAACTAGACTACTCAATTAACATAATTCAACGCTAAGTCGACTGAATACAGATCAAGTGACGTCTAGCTAGGGAATTATTCTAATTGAATATTATTAATGGATTTTTGAACAGTGTCACGTTATTTTCGCATATCCCTTGTTTGTTCAGGAAATAATCTTGTCAATGTCCAATTAGAGTTTCCGTTACTGGATCAAGCAGCTTACCCCTAAGGGTAAATTTTCATCCCTATAATTATTTGGTGTGTGAAAGGCCAATCACCTATTGCCACTTTTTCTTCTTATCGTGTGGGCAGCAAGCCCTGGTGTCAGTGTTTTTTCAGACCGCCTTACGGCCTCTGACGTGGTTTTATTGTAACGACTACTATCACCAGAGATAGTATCCGGGAAAAACGGCTTAACGTGCCATGCGAACCACGAAATTATCTTAGTGTCAGACAATCAGGTAATTCAGACTGCAATGTCCTAGCCCATGACCTCCGTGTCAAGAGCCACTTGCCACTTGAAAAATACCTTAATTTCATCGCAATCAGTTCATTCAATCATAAAGTTATGAGTATTTAAAATTTCTGCACGTACGAAGTCGGGGTCGCCGCTAGTTATAAAATAATTTCAGAACTAATCATAACTATGTTGTTCCGATTTCCCGTGTACAAAGGCATATAGGAGACAAGATAACTACTGATATAACTGCAATGATAACATCGTCAGTAATTAGGTCCCTTTGGTAACGTCTCCTTTACGTCGGAGGACGTCGTCTGTCGGTGATTAGTTTCCGAAGCCTCGTTGCAGACACGTCTCTATGATGGGACCTTAAGTACCTGTCAAACGTTGATAGATGGCTTATAGCTATGTTATAATATAATAATATTATTATTATGGTCCGTAGACGGAACTGGATCATGACACCTTTTATTTGTAGAGTTATAAGATAAGACGATTTAGGGGGTTATTACAGAACGACACTCAAGTGGAAATCTCTTTTTAAGTAAAGATAGACAAGGATGCATGTATACGTTGTATGTATTTGCAATCTTTTCTATCTATACTCAAGAAGAGATCTCCACTTGAGTGTCGTTCTGTAATACCCCCCTAAGAACACCTTCGTGGTGTTAATAATACGCATAACTTTGAGTGGGCTGATTTTAATTAAATAAGTTATTAGTAAATTTTACTCCTAGTTTAGCCCAACAACATAAGAAAGAGAATGTCCTACTATTTTGTTTTCAACACACGGATCATATCAGTAGATTTTGCATGATTCTTGCAGCACATAAAAAACATCTTATTGAAATTCTATCATTTGCATATTGTTTCATCATCCTCCAATAAGTTACTTAAGGCCCAATAGTAGGTCGAAATACCTTGGCGGCATGTTTTATTAGTCATATTTCGACTAGGTTTATACAATTTACCGAAACCAAACAGTATTCTTGGATAGTTTATCTAGTGAAATCATAAAATGAATACACGATTGGAATTACTTCACTTGATAAAAAATTGTCACAAAGATTACCACAAGATTGTCACAATCGCGTTTCTCATTGAAAATAGTCGTCTGGACCGACGACTATTTTCAATGAGAAACGCGATTGCCCAGCCCTCCGAAAAGTGCGTGCGTGTGCCATATTTTCGATTAAAAAGTACTAACAAAAGTACTTTTATAGATTTTTTTATGATTTCACTAGATAAACCTAATGGTGAATATGCGAGTATAAATACCATAAGTCTGAAACTATTTTAAGTTTTTCTAAAACGAGAAAAATGTTTAAAAGTACATGAAAATACGTAATCTTTGTGACAATTTTTTATCAAGTGAAGTAATTCCAATCGATGTGTACCCATAGACATATTATATTAATCGCACACAGTTTTACTATACCTGTGTTTTATGGTAGCATCATGGCATGTGGTGAACAATTTCATGATCAAAATCGATATGCTACCCTAATGGTATCCCATGTATTTTTAGGTACCTATTTATTACGAGTGTGTACTATAAATAAACGAAAAAAAAATTAATAAACCCATTTTATAGGAGTTCAAAGAAAAAAGTTTAAAATAGCCTGAAGGCGTGCAAACGATTGTCTTACAAACTTGACGTACCTAATTTCCTCCACATATCTTGTTTTGTAAGAAAGTTTTTTGGAAAATTTATTCGTATTTACGTCACTCCAGAGATCGGACTAAAAGAATTAGACCCGCGTTACACTGACGGACGGTTACGAGATAAATAGCCATTTAAATGTCCCTGAGAAGAAAATTGTCTAAAATCGTGTTGGGTAAGATTTAGCAGGATTCGTAGATATACAGGGTGTTTCATAAGTAACAATAAATTTTTAAAACTCATAAGGGGGTTGTTTAGACCGTCAAACTGAACAACTTTCTGTATGGGACCAACATCGAAATCGCGAAAAAAATAATTTTAAATCCCATACATATTTTAGCTCTAGTCGATTTGTAGAGTATAAACATAAATTTTGTTTTTCGCGATTTCGATATTGGTCCCATAGTGAAAGTTGTTCAGTTTGATGGTCTACACCACCCCCTTAAATGTCTATTTATAGTTTTGTAACACCTTTTATAAAACCTACTAACATTCTTCAATTTCGAAGCATTATTTGGGTCTACTGTACATTAAAAGTGGCGACGTAATCACTAATAGTCACACTGGAAAGTCTGGACACTACAGCGTGTTTGCTCTTGACCGATTTTGGCAACGTCCACTGCTTCAACTCCACTGTTGACGATGATGAACCCTCATGTGGTTAACATGGACACTTCTTAACTGTGGAATATGAAAGGGTGACAAACATGAGGGTGCTTTAGATTGCACAGCAAGCCAGTATCACGGTTTTTCTCAAGTAGAGGTGGCTAAGGTGGTTCGGACCTACACCACGTACGGGGGACTCAAATTTGCCACAGCGCGTTCTTCTTGAGTGAAATTGCACATGTGAAGAAGCCAGTCGCGAGAACCATGCTGGGATTTCAGGATTCGGGCAAAAGGGGCCTGACCTCTGTAAGAATGGGTCACATGAATTAGGATGAGCTGGCAGAAAATAGAATGAAGCCTGGTTCGCATTTCTGACAGAGAAACGTGACAGAAGGCAAAACCCAACACTCATCCACCAGTGTGTAGATCTGTAGATCTGTTTATGCGAAACACTCTTCCGCTCTCATTTAGTACATAACACCCATGAGAAAAAGTTTTTCTACTAGGAAATTGCTTAATATAATCTGCAATAGACGAAAAGGCCTGCGATGACTTATTTAATGTAACTTATAAGGGTTTTCAGACATACGGATGCTCCTAAAAAGTCAGGCACATTTGCAATATGTTGGACCTTTTTTTATTCAGGGTTCATTCACTCCTAATATGTTAGAGAGTCCCAGGTATAATGTGATTTGTTATCCCCGAGGGACTCTCAGATTCAGGTGTTGATAGGGTTTTCTATAACTAGATTACTAGAGTTACGCAAAAAAGAACATTTACGAAATTTGTTAGCCTAAAATCCGGGACTTTGTTTTACGTCATATTGTGTACACTGTTAGGTACCGTGGTCTTCTTAAATAGCTGGAGTTCAGATTGTGACAGTGGCGAGCATTCACAAAACTTGACGATGATGTCCAGTGAGCCGGATGGATAACTCTAGTCTAAACTGTCTCAGACCTCGTGACAAATTAAATAAAAAGACGTAGAGAATAATTAGGAAAAACATAAAAGACAGAATTTCAAGGCTAAAATAATAATCCGATTGCATAGATCAAAAGAGATAAGTTTGTATAGTATCTAGTACCTACCTATATTCCTCCAGGAATTTAGGAAAGTCAGACAGTAATTAGTTTGAAGTAATTCCTCAATCAACAACGGAAACCTTTAGTCTAAAATAATTAGGTATGCTTTACCTAAAATCACGTACTTAAGCCTCCTCAGACAGTAACAAGCGAGCTTAAGCCCGCGAATGCTTTTATAGGTCTAAGATCAAGGGCGTAGCAATTTTTCTAAGGCAGTTCAGATTTTAACAGATTTAAACAAAGTTACGAGTACATTTAATTTATTGACGGCCTGATAGCTCAGTTAGCAGTGAACCGGCCGGCTGATTCGAGGGTTGCGGATTTTGATCCTGTAAAAGGTAAATGATTGTGAGGATATGAGACTCTGTACCCTAGTCATGGATGTTTGTTGTTGTACACTATACCGGGTGTTAGGGTAGATAATGGGAGATTGAACTCATGATACTGGACAACTTTCCCAAAGGAACAAAGGAGACAAAATATTTGCGTTTAGTTCGAAAAGTCCAGAACTTTTTTGCTAATTTAAATAAAAATCACCCCTTAAAGGGCTTAAAGTCATGCAACTGTTTACCCTAACACTCTGTATATTACATAATACAGGAGGAGCTCATGACCGCTAGCGACGGTGCAAATTTTTTTTTAATAATTTAAAAAAATTTAAAAAGAAATAAAAAATAAAAAAAAAATAAAAAAAAAATTATAAAATAATTAAAAACCTTTTTAATAAGTGTTTTATGTAAAAATGATGTTTTTTTTTACTTTTAGATTATTTTTGTCTAATATGAAATGTAGTAGAACTACTGAGAAGTAATGTTCCCACTAGTTCCACTATTCGGTGGTGCATTTAAAAGTAGAACTAGAGAGGAAAAAAAGTCCCAGTCATGTAGAACTAGTGGGGGAAAAAAGTCCCATTAGTTCTACGGTAGAACTGTTCAGTAGAACTACTGGGAATGAACGTATCGGTTGCCCACTTCTGGCAAGGTACTATTTAGCGACTTTGTTCAAAGTTTGAAGGCGACACGATAAGAAGAAGAAGATCACATAATTATTCTTTATTGTTGTCTAGTCATCATAATACAAGTCCAGGCTAGATTCTGGTACTTTCAATGGGACTAGATAATGTAAGTCAAAGCTAAGCAGTATTGCAAAAACATTAATGCGACTGTTTTTTTTTGTTTTTAATAAGAAGGAGATTCTATTTAGGTCTGGGGGTAGGCAGATGATGACCCCAAACCCGAAATGATTCGAGGTCAAGCCCACTTGGCTTTCTCCCTTACTACGCTCGATTGCCAAAGACGCAGTATCTCCAGAACCGATCTCCACTCAGACAAAGTCTGACGCCGCGGGAATCGAGAGCACTCAACGTCACTCCATTATCTACTCTACCGAGATTGACCGAGATATCTAACCTCCTGAGACGCTGGATTATTATATGTTAGATGGAGGTGTTCGATAATCCAAGTCAGAGGCATAAGGAATATCCGATACAGAGTAGACAGCTACCACAGGTTCTGGAAAAGCAGTCACGACCAGGGCTGCAATCGCGGTAAATATTCGGTGATTGAACCGTGATCGGACTACGTACGAACCATAACTTTTGACACATTTGGTATTGCGCTAATCGCGTTACTGCTCTTGACAGCTGTTTTGCTGCAACGGAATTTCTTCTTCAAAGTATGCAGGTTTCCTCACCAAGTTTTCATTTACCGTTTGAGAGCAGTTGGCATTGCGTACGTACGTTAGAAAAGCTCATAGGTACATGGCATGTCATCCGTGCAGATTTGAACTTCATGATTGAGTGTTTATACCTCTCCTTAACGCGCCAACGACGCTAAATAAATCAGGTACTTACCTACTTTTATTTCGCATATATCTATAATTTCACAAGCAGTGCCCAAACTCAGTCCAGTGTAATACCTAGTAAGCTCACTACTTACACAGACGTGTCTGTGTCTTTAGAACACTATACAATACCGAAGATAACCAAACCCTTCCTGAAATGGTTTGAAATTAATTAGAATTTAATTTCAGTCGTGTAATGTAACGATACTTGGATTCAGTTATTTAATTAAGCTTATCTATTACGATACGCCGTCTTAGACTTTAAGCCGCGCTAGTCTCGGTGCTAAAATGACTTTATTTGGATTAGCTCGAGCCGTAGTGGTCCTGTGGCGAGTAACGTTGTATGTGCAGAAGGCGATGTTTCGATCCCCGTCCAGGAGTGCGATTTTTGAATCTCATTCGCTGAGCTCAGCAGTTGAAAATGTCAAAATTACGATGGTGATACGCATCTTTCTGCTGCTGATTTGACTTTCTAAAATCATACTTCAGGAGTGCGATTTTTGAAAGTCAAATCAGCAGTAGAAAGATGCATATCTCCATAGTAATTTTGACATTTACGCCTGCTGAGTTCAACGTATGACTTTCAAAAATCGCACTTCTGGAGTGAGATTTTTGAATCTCATTGGGTGAGCTCAGCAGTTGAAAATGTCAAAATTACTATGGAGACACGCATCTTTCTACTGCTGATTTGACTTTCAAAAATCATACCACAGGAGACCAATTTTTGAAAGTCAAATCAGCAGTAGAAAGATGCATATATCTCCATAGTAATTTTGTCATTTTCAACTGCTGAGCTCACCGAAAGAGATTCAAAAATCGCACTCCTGGCCGACTCGTACCAATGAGTTTTTCGGCATTTATGTACGATTTGTAACACCACTGGCTTTTCGGTGAAGGAAAATATCATGAGTAAACATGCATAGTTCAATTTCGAGGCATGTACCTACCTACGAGTACTATCCATTACAAGGGCTCACTCCCCGTCACACTGGACAGAGTTTTGATACTTCTAGTAAAGCGTGGATGTTCTGAGGTTTCAGAATATCTCTGACTACCCCCTTGGGGAATATAGTCGTGAGCATATGCTATGATATGCTATGCTATGCTTGAGTACTAGTATCAAATGCGGAAGAACAAAACATTGTATATTTCTATGAACATTTTAAAAAGTTGCTCAAGAAATATCGTTGTTGAAGTAGGTACCTACTTACCTAAGTAATTTGGGGAGACCTATTGTTTATCTCCACCTAAGTGCGACTGCAATTCCATTTAACAGTTATATTGCTACAACTATCGTAGCCGTACCACCGTTCTCATTCATTCAAGAGTTGTACGACACGTGAAAAGAATCGTGGTGATAACTATCTAAATATTTTACCCAGAAAATACTCCTTCCCTTTCGTCGCAAGAAATGAGATCTATCTAAACCTGATAGATACCTCAAGAATCCGGAGCAGATTGCTGAAAATTTACATATTCACAACCTAAAGGAACGTTTAATTAAGACGACTAATAAATACGATCCAAAATTAGCTTCCTGATTAAACCGTGAAGGCTCTGTTGACTAGACATGAATACGATACGTGCTCTGCTTAAATTTAGCATTCAGGATAACCATTTGATGATATGGGGAGTTTTATCGCGTATCAATGCGTCCTTAATCGACAGTGTGAATGAGGATTACAGAGCAAAGAATAATTCGCAGAACCATTTTATAGAGATGAAAATATTATTTTGACTATTATCAATATATGAGTGTTCCTACATTGATAATCGTCAAAATAATATTTTTGCGGTTTTGTTAATCTTTTGGATTTACGTCGTACATGCTAAATAACTTTTGTTCTGAATAGAAGGGTACCCTATTATGTATTACGTGTTTCCATTGTCAAGCAAAGTCCATAGTCATATGAGCATGACATAATGCACGTCAAGCAAAACATTTTGCAACTTAAATTCTCTTAAAGAATACTTATTTTATTATGGTAGAAGGTTCAAATTCCTATGCACGTGATAATGTAACTAGTTAAATTTTTACCATGATATTTTGTCCAAAATATAGTATAAAATAAAGTCGCCTTACGCGTCTGTGTGTATAATCCCTAACTCCTCCTAAACCACTCAACGGATTTTAATGCGGTTTTCACAGTCATATTTTGAATTTCTTCCAGAAGGTTTATGTATAGGTACTTATATCCGAGCGAAGCTGGGGCGGGTCGCTAGTATGTTATAATTACCTATTTGTAAAGCAGTTTTTGTGTTTCACACATCAAATAACGAGGCGCTATAAACCTATAGGAAATTAGCAATACAAAGTACTTTTCATACTAAATTAAATCAGCTTAAAGAATCATCTTATAAGGTAATGAAACTATCGAAATTTGCGCTCTGTAATTATCTAAATACTTATAAAAGTTTTCAATTTCACCATTGCTTGAAATAGCTGTTCTTATTAAGTCAGATAAAAACCAGTTTAATAATTGCGTAAAAGTGATTAGTAATTGCGAGTCATTCAAAAATTTTTAGCTATCACCGATAGAATATAACATTTTGTTATCTTTGATTTACTTTCAATGTTTGTAGTAATGACCCGCAATTCGGTATGTCAAGTTTTTTTTTTGGAGGTCTAAATCGAAAACCATTTCGAGATAATTGTATAATTTTCTATGTCAGACATTTTAAAATGAAAGGATTACAGATATGTTTAATAAAATAACGTCGTTTTTCGGTCCACGAGTGACGTCACTCGCTGCCCCTGCAAACTCCTTGGTAAACATAAAATCAACTTAAAGTGACTTGGCCATTAAGAAAAAAAATACTTTCACAATGACAGAATTTGACATTTGATGTTGCCGTCTTTGTTTCCAAAATAGATTTAGAAAGAGGAGGCATGTTATAATTTTTTTTTATAATATTGCAGTAGTTTTTCTCTATGGAGTTCGAATTATTTTCTTTCCACCAATTTTGCACTTGGAGATTACAGATCAAAATAATTTAAAAATTAAATTCATATTGATAAACTCGATGAATAGCAAAAAAAATGAAATGGGTGTCTTAAAATTATGTCTTCTATCCGTAAAAAATATTAAATGAAGACAAAAAAAAACTTGACATACCGAATTACTAATCACCCACACTCGCACTAATCAAAGTGAATACAGGCCAAGAACCGATTTATATTATTTCCAATACTCTGTGGGAAAGCCTGTGACCCCATTTCTCGTTAGCTATCTATGCTATCTCCCCACTTAAGAGTATATTATTCGGAGCGCGCTCCATACAAACGTACTATGGTGATATTTTCAATACTAACCAATTAAAGTCAATGCAATTTTGCAGAAACAATCTAGTAACAAATTTCTATGCTTGTATGAAGTCAGATTTTGGTTAAAATGTATAGTTTTCAAGTTACAGTGCCTCAAAGATTTCCATACAAATCTTAAATTAATCCTAGCATTGAAACTGTTTATTTTAACGAAAATCGGACTCTACAGAAGCATAGAGATTTGTTTCTAGATTGTTTCTGCAAAATTTCATTGACTTTAATTGGTTAATATTGAAAATATCACCATAGTACGTTTGTATGCAGCGCGCATTTTCGCTCTCGGAATAATATTCTCTTATGGCCTGTTTCACTTTGATTAGTGCGAGTGCAGGTGATTAGTAATTGCGAGTCATTCCAAAATTTTTAGCTATCACCGATAGAATATAACATTTCGTTATCATTGATTTACTTTCAATGTTTGTAGTAATGACCCGCAATTACTAATCACCCGCACTCGCACTAATCAAAGTGAATACAGGCCAAGAACCGATTTATATTATTTCCAATACTCTGTGGGAAAGCCTGTGACCCCATTTCTCGTTAGCTATCTATGCTATCTCCCCACTTAACCGTCCTGCCCCGGGGTGTCAACTCCATCTACGTCAAAAGTCAGAAGTCACTGTACTTATCGGTTATCGAATATTGATAAAACTTTATCCTTGCTAATATTTTTGCAGTCATTGGGGATATGGGGGTGATCAATAACCATTATTGTAAGAGCTTTTAGAGATAAATGTGATAGTGTAACATGATTCGTTACTCAAGTGTTTGAATTCTGTCGCTTTATGAGACTTTTGATTAGATAACTTTTTATGATATTTTGAGTAGAGATCTACTGAAAATACCTTGGATGAGTTCAATAACTTGAATCTGTCCTCTAACAAAGTGTTAACAAAACTCACAAAGTATGCGTGTGTGCTGATTTATGGAAGTGATACAAAAACAAATTATAGGGTCCAAATTAATATGCTGTCACTTTTTTAAGAGGATGATCAGACCGTCAAACTGAACAGCTTTCTCTATGGGACCAACATCGAAATCGCGAAAAAATAATCAGCTGTCCCATACAAAACTGCAAACATACTTGAGCCAAATGTATGGGACAGCAGATTTTTTTTCGCGATTTCGATGTTGGTCCCATAGAGAAAGTTGTTTAGTTTTATGGTCTGAACATCCCCTTAAAAAAGTGTCAGCATATTAAGAAGGACCCTGTATATACGAATCCGTCTACAAATGTGACTAGCGGTGTCACTAATCATCACAGGCTCATAACTAAACTAAAACTGCCTCTGTGGTCTAGTGGTTAAGACCATTGGGCTCTTGACACGGAGGTCGTGGGTTCGATTCCCATGGGGGATAGTGATATGTCACTTTGTGCGTTTTTCCCCAGTTGGTTAGGACATTGTAGGCTGAATCCACCTGATTGTTTAAAAAGAAAGATGATTCCGTGCTTCGGATGGCACGTGAAGCCGTTGGTACCGGCTACATCTCTGGTGGTGTACCTAGTCATAAAAACCATGTCGGAGGCCGTAAGGCGGTTTGAATAAACTCTGACATCAGGGCTTGCCCACACGATAAGAAGAAGACAGGCTCATCATCAGCAGTATGACCGCGGGTGGCATGTTGTGAAAGTAGATCTCTACTTACTTAATAAAGAAGATGGAAATTGCATTGTCTTAATCCATCAGAAATACCTTTTGGAATAAGGACAGGAAAATAGAAAATTTATAAAATACAGTACGAAGCAATACAAAGCAATACAAATAACAATACAAAACAATACAAAGATGACAACACAAACTTATTTTTACATTGTAAAGTTATAAACGTGTTTGATAAAATCCAAATGGCAATAATAACAGAAGAATACAATAACATACACACACTAGCCAAGACTTCGCGACCATGCCATCTTCGTGTTTTGTCATACCTACCTACTTATAGACTGCCCGGTTATACTAATGAGTACGGACGGAGGACGTGGGAATACATGTTACCTAATGTGATAAATAAGTTGCCAAGTGAAATACAAAAGGATATTTGTGAAAATAGTATAAATATCAAAACATGTAAACAAGTACTTAAAAAACATTTCCTGTCAAACCAAGCTTTATAAACAATTGGTTTTTGCCTTGGACTATCTACATATGGACAAGTTACGCGTGTAATTCTGCTAATAAACTTTTCAGCCACTTTTTGCACGGGGTGAGTTGGCATAAACGCGAGGCGAGTCCCTGTGTGAATGGTCTAAGGTCCTTGACCATTACCTACCTACTAAATTGATATTTTGTAAGCGATCTCATGTACCGCACTTCATATAAACCCTGTGGTTTCTGACAGTGTGGTTGTTATTTATAAATAGATATAAAATTATGTATTGAATAAATAAATAAAAAAAAAAAAAAAAAAGCGTATTGACGAAGCTTGTACGGGATGTATTTATTGACGAAACGGTTTGTGGATCTGAGTGGTTTATTTTCTTTGACGAAGCCTGTTGTGAAATACAGTATTATAAATCCATGTCTTATTCATTAACACACGTGTAACTTGTTTTCTGACGGTAATTGTATTACTGCAGACATGCACATATTCTAACTATTTTTTCTTTTTTAATGTAAGTATGTAAGTACTTCTTAAACTTTCGAATATTTTATTCATAAGAGTTCCTGGAGTACTTTTATGATGCACCGTATACTCCACTTAACTTCTAAATTATTATTTAAAACTGTAACGGAAGTGTGTCTGTATATTGAAGATATTTACAAAAAAAAGATTACGATATGGTTTTTGGGTATCCCTGACTCGAAATCAACCTTTTTTAGAAATTTTGACTGTCTGTTTGTTTGTTTTTTTGTTCGTGCATCACGCAAAAACTACTGAACCGATTTTGATGAAACTTTTTTTGTTTGGTAGCTTATGATCTGACTTAAAATCTGGCAGTATATAAATTGTGCGGATGAAGTCGCGGGTAAACACTAGTTTATTTATAATTCTTCTTATTCTTCTGTTG
Source organism: Agonopterix heracliana (assembly GCA_963693445.1). Classification (NCBI taxonomy): domain Eukaryota; kingdom Metazoa; phylum Arthropoda; class Insecta; order Lepidoptera; family Depressariidae; genus Agonopterix; species Agonopterix heracliana. Next base: position 20,188,597 of record OY856310.1, read on the forward strand.
TGTCGATGACATGCCACTTTTGATTTTCAAATTAAAAGTCTCATGCTGTCTCAACAGCCCTATGATAAAAAAAACGGATTGTAGACATAATTCATTAGTTTCATTACACACCAACTATGATTTCGAACGTTTTTTTCCCTTCAAAAAACTTTTTCAGGAACAAGAAACCACGCGGACAGAGATTGATAACCATAAAAGGATCTTTTTTTCTTCCTCTAACCTTTGTGTTCTTCGGTAAATGTACTGATACCATGATCAATCACAATCTCAAGAAATCGCGGCTAGAAAAATCCGTGTCAATTGTCATCCTATTTGAGAACGGTCGTAGCCTAGGAAGGTTGTACTTACATATCTGATCAAAAAGTTCTGTATCAGTAGTAGGTAGGTGTGCGAATTTTCTGGGAAACATAACGTGAACGTCTTAAGCCTCTTATCACGTGACGCTCAACATGTTCAACGCGCAACGTTGCGTCTTTCAAAGTTTCTTCTTTTTTGCAAAAAAAGCAACGTCGCGCGTTGTTTTGTAACGTTGCCAAACATGTTATTGAGCGTCACGTGTAGCGCGTCAATTGTTATCTAGTGGATACGAGGCTATACATGCACAACATAAACCACAGGCTAAATTCTCTGAGAGCAAGTTGACCACTCACTAACAGTGGCATTGCTATGTCGTCGGCGGTGTCAGCGACCAGCGCCGACGACCTCGCGACCTCGCAAGCAAAGTCTCCGCAGTTAAAAAAACCTACACTACAATTTCTCTGAAGGTGGACCCAGGGCCCCGAAAGTCAAGTTCACATTATTTTTTAAATTTGTATATGGACCTAGTTCGGGCCACAATCAAGTCTAGGTCTAGTGTAGGTCTATGAAATATCGAGCTCGCTAAAGTTCAAGCTGCAGAACCATGATCACTAATTTTCCTCACCCTCAATCAATTCGCACTGGAGCCATGTGGTAGCCAATGGCCCAGGTCTTCTAACCCTTATTAGTGGGTTAAGGCCTTTGCCCTGCAGGGATCCTACGAGCTATAAACACAGTATAAGAAAGAGTATCTATTACTACATACAGTATGGACACTCCCTGCCTCCAAAGTTGGTCTCAGTTACCAACTTTTTACCTTTGTACCTTGGCAGTTTCTTGTAGCCTAAACTGACACCACAATTGACGCTGGAATTGCAGTAATTGCAGCCCTAAGCTCCGTTTCGCATGTGCTGACATCATCTTTGTCAATTTCTGTTTTTTGTAAGCAGTGTCTGGGGAGTGCTATAAGTAACTGAACCTACTACATATCCTTAATTTATTTCCAGAGCAACCTGCCCCTCGTCTCTGTTCCACACCTGGGAGACGCTTCTGCAGGAGGTGGAGGCTGACGTGATGGGCTACAGCACTGCAGCGTCAGCTCTGGAGAGGGTGGTGGCGACGCCGCTCATCGATCGTACCTTCCACATGAAGGTCCAGGCCCGGAAACTCTTCGCCCATCGGGAAGGATGCGAACTTATTCTGGCGAAGGCGGATGATCAACTTATTAAGGTAATGTTTTAATTATTAATAGCATACATAATTATTCGACCTGCGCTGAACTGACGGCCTGAGAGAGGTAGCGGGGAGCGACAGGATGAAGGCCGATGATAGAACTTTGCGGCGCGCCTTGGAGGCCTACTTTGTTGAGCAGTGATCGATAACAGGCTGATGATCATACTGTGATAATATAGTAATCACATTATCGTAATTAGACGAGATTACGTCCGTCATTCATTTTTTTAGGTCCGTGCCTAGAATATGGACCACACCATCACTTTCCGATGATGGGTGGTGTACGAAGCGACTATGGGATTAAGGTTCTTAGTATTTCCTGGGACAAAATGTTGGGATCTTACTATACTTGATAGTGAACATAAAAACTAGTCTTGCCACAACTGTACGTTTAAAAAGATAGTTGGTAGTTTTAGCAAAGATACTGTCTTCTCCGTAAGGGAATATGGTCATGAATTTAAAAATTTTACCATAGATAAGTGTAATACCGCTTGATTGATCTTCAAATCTTAAAAAGAAACCTACGAAAAATAACGGAAAACCTTCGTTTTGTCAACCCAATCACAAACAATTCAAAGAGTTTCCGAATCCGGGCTGAAATAAGGAAATTGGGTTTGGAAATCTGTATTATCTGCCAAGTATTTATCTTTTGAACCTGAACAGGAAAACGTATGTCCAAATCAAATCGTGTTAAATAACGGGGCCTACCTTCTGCTTATGATTTTTCATATTTCCGTTCACCTCAAAAACAATTTCGAGAAATGTTTGTTGAATATTATCTATACTGACATTATATTAGAACAATTCCGCGACTGACAGACAACGCACAGCCTAAACCGCTGAAGATAGAAACATAAAAGGAGATCATTCAGGCTCCATACATTTTTGGGCCTTTTTCCCAACAGCTAAACAGCTAAAAATGGTATGTATTGATATAAATATGTATTTGGAGCAATAGTTAATATGGCACGAAAGTTGTAAGATTATTCTGAACAAAGTTATACAGGTTCGAAGTCATTTGTCGACGTCAGGGCCGAATAAATGTATGAAATGAGAATATTTCTTAGAATACCCTATCGAGAATGAGTCTACAGTTTTCGCGCCATAATAATTTTTTTCTTAGTACATTCGGAATGTATGAAAGTCGCTATTCTTCGAACCAGTATAACTTTGTTCAGAATAACTCTACAACTTTCGTGCCATATTAACTATTGCTCCAAATACGTATCATTTTTAGTTGTTGGCCGGCATTTTCAGAAAAGGCCCAAAATGAATGTTCTTCTTTGAAATTTAATATTCTATAGAGGATGTAACTAATATGAAAGAATTTTCCGACACATAAAGGGATGCAACGCGGTGTTGAAATTTTCTGAATAATTTCGAAATCGCGGGCAAAAGCTAGTAAGTACCTACACACTTTTAAAATTTCACATTGCACCTCGTACGGCCAGGGCAGGCGGTTGACGTGATGTTAGCTGGTCTCCACGGGTTGCAAACTTGACAAAACAGTGCGACATCGACATTGGATCCTCTTTACCGCCTGCCCCATCAAAACGGTGCCACGCGAGAATCATCTTAGTACGAACAGGCAACACTGTGAAATGACTGCATTGAATATATACTCCGAGATCGTTATTACAAAAGCAGCATTACTCAGAATACCATGTTTAAGTGCACAAGTGTGTGAACTAAACAAACAAACACAATCTCTTCCTTACCCTTCTAAAGCTGATGGAACGGGAAACCGCTACAATCTGAGGCTCGCCTGTGGTTATGAATTTACATGTATACTGAAAGAAAATATTGTTTTATGACATTCAAACCTGTCTTATTTATATTGGCAAACGTTTGCTTTGATCCGATGTTCCGTTTTGAAAACTTACATACAATCCACGAAATCATTCGGTCGTGGAAGTTATCTGGGGGCACGGTAGCCAGTCGCTATGAAAAGCCAAACGAGCGGGACACCTACTTCTGTAACTTTTTTCGAAGCGATTCGGCGTAGGTATAAGCATTACTTACAGATAATTAAACAAGTTCAGGATGTATGAACCTAGTTTATTTTTTTAATTAAAAATAGTTTAGGTTGAAAGCTACTCGTATATGTCTTTTTTTTAAAGTCTTAAAATAAATACTTCGTATTTTTTGCTCTTTGCCAGGAAGCTTTTAAATTAAATGTATGTTTTTGTCATGCATTTTCTCGCTTCACGGGCACTGTACGTAATCTCGACGACGACGACGTCTTTAAATAATTCACGAGCATTTCTAGTGCAGACACTCTTACATAATGTATCGTCGAATAGCTCGAGAGCAAGTGAAATGTTCGATAATAATATACCACGTGTTTAACAGTAGCTTCCGACATCGATTTCATCCCTACTTCAAGATACACGATGAAGATTCTTACAGGGGAGAGAAAACTTCATAATAATGTACCCCAAAGCCGTACCAAAGCATACACCGAAGCCGCATTTGACAAAATTGTCATGGGCTATCAGGTTGTTTTGATTATCCCTTTTAGTAACAAGTTGTCAGCTTGTTGCCTATAATTTGGAACACAAATTGACCATTTCCTCAGTCGTCTTTTACACCATGGGCGTGTCGAAAAGCCGCTAATCGTTTTAAATTTTTCTTTCACTCCCAGATCTGCGCAAAAAGCTTTATTTCTTTGCTTAATGAACCTGAATTCTTGCGTTCAATCGTACCAACTCCCGTATTGAAAAGATCCGTACGAGTTAAACTCAAAGAGATGCGTAAGGCTTAGTCTGAACTCGTGTCATTAGTCTTTATCAAACAGCACATAGACAAGCTTGTTATCGGCCCCTCACTCCACAGATTATTGTTTGATGTTTACTAAGGTCAGCAACGGGAGTCAAAGGTAATCTCAAGATTTACCTTTAGATTAAATGTTAATCCATTTCAGTCCAGTCATTTTCGTAGAGCACAGAAATCATACTAGAGCGTAGGCCATCTCATCTCGCTCATCAAGATCCTCTTGCACGCTTTGTAATATAGCTGGAGATTTCTTTATTAAAATATAATTAAGTATACACAAGAATGTAGCTACTAAGACTTAAATCAAAGAGAAATGTATAATTTGAAATCAAAATTCCTCGAGGGGAATGTTGGATCGCTACAGTCAACTTGTCTCAATCATAAGCATAACCATCATCTGAACAAAGCCGCAATGTCAAAGTGGTCTTTTGATGTCTTTTGGACAAGCGTTCTCGTTTGTTATTTTTCTCATTTCAATTTCGTTACATGTTTTATTTATTCATTTATTCCTTTGTCATTTGACATAATATATAATTTTGTCTCTGATTCGGACTATATGAAATCGGAGGTATTGTTATAATATAATCCTCTGTGGTATTGTAGAAAAACTGGTATTTCCGTATATAAACAGTGATGTAGCTTCTATGATTATGATTATTGGTAATGTATGTCATGGTAATGGTGTTAAAAGATGCGGAATTTTAGGGAAGTAAATCTCAATAAAAATTTCTTGTTATTCAACTTGTAATTCTTTTTTTTTTTTTTGTAAATTTTATTTTTTCATTTTCTATGCTCCGATTCTTGCTGGGACTGCGAAATCTATGTTTTTTTTATTTTATTTTTATCTTTTTCTACCGAACCATTCATCAAAACCTCTATAGAGCTATAGTTTCAAAAGCGTCCAAATACCTAGTCTTTAATTATTAAATTCCAACGTTTGAAAGAGATATGGCACCGAAAAAATATCAATTTAGGTACTACAAATAAAAATATTGTATCGGTGTTTCAAAATAAAATCATCTGCTCTCAAACGGTAAAGAAAAACATCGCGAGGAAACATGCAAACGCTGAGAAAGAAACTCTGATGTGTATGTGACATCATTATCAACATTAGAAAGATGGATGATGTGAAGCTTACCAAGCCGTACTGGCCATGCGTGGTGGACCTCCGACATTCCTTCCTTGAGTGTGGGCCTGTGCCCTGCGGTGGAACACGCGAATATTGTGAAATCTAATTCTAGTAGATTTAAGGCGCAATAGTAGGACGAAATACCTTGGAGGAAATTTTATTTTGAATTTTTTGACTAGATTCATACAATTTACCGAAACCTAAGTCATACCTCAGTATTCTTAGATAGTTTATCTAGTGAAATCATAAATTGAATACACGATTGGAATTACTTTACACGATAGAAAATCGTCACAAAGATGACGTATTTTCATGTATTTAAAAAAAACTCGTTTTAGAAGAACTTAAAATAGTTTCAGATTTTTGGTACTCACATATTCACCTTTAGTTTATCTAGTGAAATCATAAAAAAATCTATAAAAAGTAATGTTTTTAATTCACGCACACATTTTAATTAACACACGCACGCACTTTTCGGAGGGATGGGCAATAGCATTTCTCATAGAATATTCATCTGAACCTATGGCCCCTAAATTAAAATATAGGTCTGATAATATAAATAATATAGTCACATAAATAACTAGAAACTCTCAGTAAAGCAGCCCTCTATCAAAGCCTGATCGCCTTTGCCCTTTTGTTTTTTTATTTGTTCATTCATGCAAATGTTCAAAGCGTTGGCATGAATGCAATTTCGACGAACTCATAGGTGAAAATAGACGAGAGGATTTAAAAAATTGAGCGAAGAGCTGCGTTAGTCTGAATTGGAATTGCTTTCATGGTACAATTATATTTCTTTTTGTCGAAAGTTAACACTCGCTGCTAAGCTCAAAATCATGATCCTCGCGCAGTGCTAAAACTGACGCTCCTAGTGGGTCAGTCCGCACAGGCATAAGGTTTGAGTGACTCACGCTGTAGGTCATGAGCACAGGCGTAACTTGACTCCCCCCTCGTAGGTCGTGCGCACAGGCTTAACAGTGAAACGATAAACTGGCTCGTCTCGTGGGTCACCCGCACAGGCGTAAGGTTGTCGGTGACTCCACGGTAAGTCATAAGCACAGCCGAAATGCAATATAACTGACTCGTAACGTGGGTTCTTTATCACTGCGGCCCATTTGTCGCCGACCTACTCCGAGAAAAAAAATATTTTGAAATCTTGTTTTCAAAAAAATAAAAAGAGTCGAACAGGCATTGCAGTTTAGTATGGAGATTTTTTTTCTTTTTGCTGCCATAGTATAAGTTGTTGGTTTTCTACCATCAGTACAACACAAAGTCTGTCATGTAGTTCAAAATTTCAGCTGAGGATTATTATAAAGTCAACATTATGATGATAAAGTCCATCATTTAATTGAAGAGTGGGAAAACCTGTAATTAAACCTGTGCACAACAGGCACACAGAACCCAAAACCTGTCACCTTCGTTCACAATAGCTATACACTGAACGTATGTGATTTCAGTCCGGATCGCTTCAGGGCAATCAGCCGTGCGGTTTCGATACGCTGCAATACGTGTGCCACAGAGCAATAAACTTAAATCACGTCTGAGACTCTCTGACATAACTAATGGAAGTTAAACAAACGCCGCCAGGTACAAGGTTTTTGGATGGGTGATTGTTTTTGTTATATAACATACTAGCTGTTGCCCGCGACTTCGTCTGCGTGTACATTTGTGATTGTTTGTCGTGTCTCGTCTAAAAGATCATGAATTTTCATAGAGAGAAGTAAAATGAACATCAGTAAGTACCTATATAAGTAGGTACCAGAAAAATATATTTTACTGATCCATCCACTTAAATTTCTCTGCTATTTATATGTCGAGCAGCATAATCATCATCTTACAACCCACTCCTGGTCCCGGTCCACTGGCACCGGGTGGCAGAGAGCGAGAGAGTGGATCTGTACCTGCGCAAGTGCTGATCCACTTTAATAATATCACGCGCAGATGACTTCGGCAACGTCTCTACAACCCACTCCTGGTCACAGACCTCCGTTCACGTGTATACCTAAGCGTGAGAAGATAGAGTATACTCCACCACGCCGGCCGGCAAGTGCAAATCGGTGGAGGCAATAGCTGGATCGAATATACAGAGTCCTTCTTAATATTATGGTGACACTTTTTTAAAGGGATGATCAGACCGTCAAACTGAACAACTTTCTCTGTGGCACCAACATAGAAATCAGCTATTCCATAAAAAACTGCAAACCTACTTGAGCCGAATGTATGCTGCTGATTTTTTTTCCTGATTTCGTAATCTGTCCCATAGAGAACGTTGTTCAGTTTGACGGTAATTATGTTTTGGAAGGCGAAAAGTTTTAAATCTATGTTTTTGAATAAATTAATGTTGCAGGCAGACTTGCTTTAAAAATACACTTAACGCCATCTACTTAAAAGAATACGGTACTACTGTTTAATTTTAAAACGAATAACGCCATCTTTGTAAAAGAAGACGATACCATAATTTATTTTAAAACTTATAACGCCATCTATTTAAAAGAAGACAATACTATAATTTAATTTAAAATAACTTGGTGGACCTGATGGTCTCCGGGGTCAATCTTGCAGCCAAGCGAGGCCGCAGGCCGAGCGGTTTCTGAAACGTCTTTTTCATAGAAAAAATTATAGTTTGGGAGAGTCGATTCAACTATGGCGAGATACACTATTATCGCTAATACCTTTCGCTAAAACTTCAGAATTATGCCATGGTACTTTTAGCAGACTACGCCGAAAGGAATTATTACAAACGTAAATTTACATACGTGTACATGTACTGGGCATTTACATTTTAAAAAAAATGTAACACAAAAACACATAAAATACAAAACACCACAGAAACCATAAAAACTCTTACAAACTACAAATAAAAGATATCCTCCAAAGCGCCGACCCGAGGCCCTAGGAGGCTGGCCGTGTTGCCTCTTTGAATAGGTAGCTAAACTTATCCTTTGGGCAAAATAGCTGCCAGCCCACCTGTCTCCCGTGGCCTCTAACAGGCACCTCGAGAGGCACTTTAGAAAAAGTTTCGCCGCGGGACCTCAATAGGCGGTAAGGTCTCTACAGCGAAAGGCAGAAACTCATAGCCTTCTCCCAAACCAGGATACGTCTCTTCTCTGACTTTACAAGACCCCGGGACGTGAGAAGGCGCCAAAGTGTCGAAACACGTGGCGTCCCAAACCAGACACCTACCACGACTCCACGGTATGAGGAACAGGCCATCTGGTCTCTTCCCATCCGACCGAACCATACCCTGAGGCTCCAGTATAGATGGGACATTCACTGACGCCAGGTCCCGCTTATTTAGCACGTATTAGCACGTCTATATTCCTGCTCAGAAAGGGAAACTGCTCGTCAAAAAGTAGGTAGGTTATATGCAGGTCTTAGGCAGATCCATTTGGTGTAGAGACCATGGGTCTGGGAAGCTAATTATTAAAGTAAATAGTAGTCAATGCTACAGGTGCCCAGAAGGCTGGCGCGTACCTTGCCTCAGTCGGTGAAAACGCGTCACCATCCAAAGTGTATTAAGCATCCTGGGCCTGATTGTCTGAAGAGAAAGATGATTCCGTGCTTCGGATGACACGTTAAGCCGTTGGTCCTGGCTACTATCTCCGATGGTAGTAGTCGTTACATAAAAACCACGTCAGATGCCGTAAGGCGGTCTGTATAATAAACTCTGACACAAGGGCTTGCAGCCGTGAAGAAGATGATCCGTCCAGTTTACAGCCATTGATCTCTGCTACACCTATCAGTAGTTGGTTTACCGATCATTGGTTAGTACCTATTTTGTTCGTTGTTTTGTGTGTATAAAATCTATTCTTGTTTGACTACCTATTGTTGCATTAAAATAGAAAAAAAAGCAAAAAAATGGATACAATGTGTAGCTTGTAGCCCAGATTATTATAATACTAATATATGCTTGTAGGTAATTTTATTTAAAAAAGTAAAAATATGAAATTTCATCTCGACCAAGAATCGAACCTTCACCTCATGGTGTGTAAGTCTAACCATTTACCGAATGCGCTACAAGACTTCTAAGAAGAGCGATGAAAAAAAGAAGTACTATGTACTTCTTTTTTTCATCGCTCTTCTTAGAAGTACTAGAAACCACTAGAAAAAACAAAATACGTCCCAAATACATCTGTCCCAAATACATCTGTCAGCACAAGTCAGTGTGGTAAATCATTGTAAATTATCCCCACTTATCCCACGGGAGCCCATTACTGGGATAAAATGTATCCTATGTGTTAATATAGATCACATTCTATCTGCGTGCCAAATTTCGTCCAAATCTGTTCTGCCGTTTATGCGTGATTGTAACACAAACCTACAACCTTACAAACATCGTCACAAACTTTCGCATTTATAATATTATATATATATATATATATATATATATATATTATATTATATTATATTATATTATATTATATTATATTATATTATATATATTATATTATATTATATTATATTATATATTATATTATATTATATATTATATAAGTTAGATAATAAGGCCTCCGATACCAGTTAAATGGTGGTCAATTACACTACGCAATCAGATCACCTTGAATAAAATCGATTGATTTTACCCATCGCTACGATTGTGATTGGCAAAAACTGAGTATAGGTGCTACATAAATGCAAGACATCAAACTTTGCCTGTAGTGCACATTGAGGTACTATGTTAACTAGAGAAGCTACCGAGATTTATTTTCTTCCAAAACACAACACTTAACCGAATATTCGTGAATGTGATTCGCTTCGTCTTACACCGTTTTTAGCACCTTTACCCGCTAATACAAATGGAGATTATTCACTCAGTTACTTTTCTTTTCGTCTCTACAAGATTGTCGTGCTTATTATTCGCAACTCTGTGACACATAGTAGACTATACTAAGCACGTAAGGTAAGGGATGTATGAAAGCTTCCGACTTAATCCTGTATCCAGAGTTACATTGTATTACTATAGTTACACACATTGTCCAGATAATTATAAGTAAGTAGATAGACAGTTATCCACTTAGTTACTAGTAAGTATTTCTTTGAACAGGAAAAGATACCTGAAAATGATACAGGTACAGGTATACCTGCAAAGAAAATATACAATATTTGGCGAATAAAATGTCCTGTAGTTAAGCTAATAAGTGCTTAACAGGTCAAGATATATTGTGCCTTATGTAACCGCCATCCACTCCCCAATTAGTTTTCTGGTCTAGTGATGATCTGGATAGTAGCCTCCCCTTGCGTACAGGGCTTTGCTGTAAGAGAAAATCGTGAGGAAGCCTAGGTCCATGATGCTTAAATTTCAAAATGTATTTTGGCTACGGGCTCACTACCTGTCACACTGGATAGAGTTTGGACATCGCTGTTGAAATGTGGGTGTTCTGAATATGCTTTAATATTTAGAATAGACCTGACTACCCCTTGGGGGAATATAGTCTTGAGCATAGCTTCCCTAAGCTCATTCTGCCTTTACATGGTTGACACTTGGTAGTAAACTGTTTCCATGTCTAGCCATCTCAAAATACACGTCTGGACTGGATTCTGGTTCTTAATTTTGGACTAGATAATATTATTATCTTTGTCAATCTTTGTCAATGTGCACGCCAATACGTTTTGAGACGATCTGGGTCCTTGGGGTTCAGGGCTAAAGCGTTCGTTACAGGACGGGCTCACCCCCCGTCACACTGGACAGAGTTTCGGTACTACAGGTGAAACTTGGTTGTTATGAGGTTTCAGAATATCTCTGACTACCCCCTCGGGGAATATAGCCATGAGCATATGCTTATGCTGTTGGGCACCATATCTTGCAGCGACGACGTCTGGAGTGCGTGGACTAATTTTTTGTTTTGTTTTATTTTCTGCTTTTGTTTTTTGTAAATTAATGTCGAAGATATTTATTAATTAATACTGGCCAGGATTTTTTCCATAAAACACATAAAAAGAAACTCTTACCCTCAGTCACCTCGTACCCTTGAACAACAGAGCAACTTTCACTCATCTAGTTCATGCTGATGATCGTGCGCTGTAATAATTGCTCTGTGGTTGCAGAACACATACTATTGACAGCACACTTTTCCGATAAAAGCTTCCAAGTTAATCCTGTATCATTGTGTTACGCGGCTGTTAATATGAACCGACATAAAAGGTCGTGCAAGTCGTAAAAGTCTACTGCGGGAACGGGCAATAGTCCAAATTAAAGGCAACAGGCTGACAACTTGTCATTATAAGGGACATGTACTAGACCATGCCAATTTTGTCGAAAATGCCTTTGGTTTACATCTGAGGGTCGGCTCTCACTATTAGGTATAATGACCGTCAGTTGGACGAGTAGGTACCTTATTATAACCTAATACAGGCTGTAAAGTTTAATGCGTTACAAACCATCAATCTGAACAAATTCACTATGGGACCAATTTCGAAATAGCGCAAAAAATATCCGCTGTTTCATATATTTTAGTCAAGTAGCTATTGATATGGTCAGCTGATTATTTTTTAATTGTTAATACAAGCTTTTGCTCGCGACTAGATAATAAAGGTCTACCATTTCATGCCTTTAGGTCGATTTTTGAAAAATCTATGTCATTTCACCTAATATTCCAAATTTCATGTTTTGTATATTGCTTTGTCTGTCAGTAAGGCAGTCAGTCACGGAACTATTAAATATATTTATACATTACGTAAAAGGAGCGAAAGTTTTGGACGAAATCACCTACCTATATTGTTCAGAGTTTGCATATTAATAATATGATGTTGACTGAATGACACTTACTACTAAAGTACCTGCCAAAATGTCCCATCCCCATATTAGCGTCGTTTCACCGGTGTTAATTTTACAGTCTTCACATAAAACGAAGTAAAATAGCTGTTGTAAACAATAAAGCGAGTTTATACGACTGCGAGCACCTAACAGAAGCATTACAATATCAATTTGTTGATACATAAAACTAAGTGGTCACACCTTCCTATCCTTTGCCAAAAGCGATTTATGTACATTTAGTCGTCAATACAGCAATGTTGCCTTTGTTTTGCTGCTAGGTCAAATAATTTTGTTTGTCATAGTTATTTCTATAACGCGCTTTACATTGTTATGTCGGCCCAAACTAGAGTTACATTCGAAAACAACTAAAACAAATTTGTATGTACATAGGTACTTAGGAAAAGTATAATTAACCTTTAAACTGTTCAGTATGTGACTGAACAACTTTTATAATGGGAGCAACCCATCACCGTAGAATCGGGGTGCTTTCGAAGCCGGAACAGGGTACTTCAGACCATCAAACTGAACAACTTTTACTATGGGACCAACATTGAAATTGGGACATAAAAATCAGCTGTTTCAAAAATTTTTGTCGAGAAGCTATGAAGCTATGTTTTGTTGTCATTTTCTATGGAACAGCAGATTTTTTTCATGATTTCGATATAGTTTCTACAGTTTAAGTTGTTCAGTTTGATGCACCTTTTTTGGTATCAAAATAAAATCACCCCGATTCCAACGTGTATTCTATATCGTTGTCTAGTCATCATAATACAAGTCCAGGCTAGATTCTGGTACTACTTTAAATGTGACTGGATAATTTGAGCGACAATGTCCGAGATAATTTAGGTATTATTTAGGTATTATAAACCTCTAACAACATTCTTATAATTTGAAACAACAACAACATTCTTAGTAACAAAGATTGAAGGGGTATGCTTAGATGGTTCTGTCACGTAGAGAGAATGAATGAAAGAAGACGAACGAATGTTTATAAAGCAAAGTTGAGCGGAAGTGTTGGGAGAGGCCGTCCGAGGAAAACATACCATGATCAAATCAATGATCTTTTTCGAAAAGGACAAGTGCGTAGCACCCTCAATCGACGGAAGTGCATGAAGAGATGTATGAATGTGAATGAGGCTAAAGAGGTGTGTCAGAGTCGTAGCGTGTGGCGGTCCGTGGTCTCTGACTCCCATGGGACAATAGCGTGAGCTTATGTATGTAGGTATGTAAGATTCTTAAAATTAATCTTAGTATTTTGTTATATTTTATTTTTATATAATTTTGTAGTTAAGTATTTATACCTATATTGGATTAAGATGCTTAGCATCTGTATAATTCATCTGCCCTCATTTTCTTATCTCCCACTCAAGACCTTAGGGCGAGGCTGAAAATCTGCGCTGCGCGGGTTGAACCCAGTGCCAGCACAGCTGATCCTCGACCTTTTGTCTCAGTTGTGTAGGTTATCCTACTTTTATACTTAGATTGTAAGAAAAACTGTATAATTGAGACAAGAAATCTTAAGCATAACGCATATGCTCACGACTATTCCCCGAGGGGGTAGTCAGAGATGTTCTGAAGCCTCAGAACATCCACGTTTCACTGGTAGTACCGAAACTCTGTCCAGTGTGACGGAGATTGAACCCTTCGCCACTTGTAATGGACAGTAGGTACAATACATGCCTCAAAATTGAAGCATGCAGGTTTCCTCACGATGTTTTCCTTCACCGAAAGCCAGTGGTGTTACAAATCGTACACAAGTTCCGAAAAACTCATTGGTACGAGTTGGCCTGGATGGGGATCGAACCATAGCCTCCTGCACGGCAGGTAAGGCTACTCGCCACTGGACCACCCCGGCATAAATAGACAATAAAGGCTTCCGCACATTGCAGCGATATTATCGAGCGATTTTATCGAGCGATATTATCGACAGCGATATCGCGACACCTTACACACTGCAGCGATTCCGCGATTCGCGTCACGCATGCGCCCTTCACTGAATGTAGTACAAAGAGATTGCGTCAGGTTGCGATAATATCGCGGCAGTGTGTGGGATCAAGCGCGTCCCCATACAAAATGTACTGAGAACAATTATCGCAAAATCGCAGCGATAATATCGCTCGATATTATCGCTGCAATGAGCGGAGGCCTTAAACGATTTTTAATTTAAAATTTTTGTTTATTTTCAGAGCCGGCAAGACTACCGCTCAGCGTTCCTGAACTACTGCAACGTACCGAACCCCTCCAGCCTGGCGACCTACTACGACTCCCACAACAACTACGTGCAGCAACTCACCGCAACCAACGCAATGCTGGACCAATACCATAAGCATACACTGCCTACTATATTACAGGTATTCACAGTAAACCATAGACTAAAGAAGATTAGAAATTGTGCTATCCTCCAGTGGCGTAGGTACCTCGGAAAAAGCTCAAAATCTTAGATAGTGCCTTGCCCGCGAGTATGTATTTAGTAACAGATACCAAATGCCTTTGTATTGGGGGATTTTTAGAAATCAATAAAAAAAAAGTAGTTCCTACTAGCTCGATAGATGGCGTTGATGAGACAGGGGCGAGCGACCTTGCAGATCATAAAATACAAATAAAATAGGAAGAATTGTGTTTTTTTAAGGGGCTACCTGCCGGTTTTAGGTAATTTTGTAACCATTTTATTCATTAACTATAGCACTTTTTGAGCTGAAATTTAAACTGAACCATCTACAGGATATGAGAAGTGATGTGGTTTTTCTAGAAATCGATTTTAATGAATAAAACCGAAGAAAAGGGAGTCACCCCTTTTTTTTCCAGTTGTAACCATTTTACTCTTACATTTTTAATCGGAACAAAATGAAAATTTACTATATTGTTCACAATACAATTTAGAATGATGTGGTTTTTTTACTTTTTCGAAATTAATAAAAAATCATCGAATTTTTCAAAGAAAACAGCTAAATTCTGACCGGAGCCACGCGCTCTTTCTCATCGATTAGTATGGAGTGTGAGTGAGAGGAGAGTGGTCCACGGCGGATACGCCTTAAGTAAGCAGCAAAATATGAGCATAATATTTCCTCAACGGATGCGTCTGACTCAGTGACATGCTACGAATAAAGAAATAAATATGGAACGATAACTCCGAACAAAATCTCCATAATTTTTGGCACCATGAGTTTTGGCGGCAAACGCCGTAATTGGAGTCGCCATAATGATTGAGTCTTGCGCGCTTGCGTGGTGTACACCAAAGTTCGTGGGGTCATTTTTTGACGTGAATTATATTTCCATATTTATTTCTTTATTCGTAGGTGACATGCATTTTTGTTTACTTTTTAGCCTAAAATTTTCGTCTTCGGACCCCTCTCTGGTCAACGCCATCTATCGCCGGTATGATGAACTACGTTTGAGTAGCTGTCAGAAAACTCCTCATTTAATATCAATGCGGATAACTTCAAGATGTATTCTATTCATCAAACTGAACAATTTTCACTATGGAGCCAACTTCGAAATCGAGAAAAAAATATCAGCTGTCCCATAAAAAACTGCAAATTCGACTCAAATTTATGGGACAGCCGTTTTTTTTTCGCGATTTCGATTTTGGATCCACAGTAAAAGTTGTTCAGTTTAATAAGTAGAATACATGCGCTGAAGTTATCCGCAGTGATTTATAATTTACCCTGTATAAGAATGAAACGATAAAGTCTTTACTAAGATTATAGGTTCCTACGTACTAGTACTACAACAGGCAAGTTTCAAATTCCAACTCAAATAATGGAGTAGCATCTCAATCGCATCAAACTAACTCTAATTGGACTGACTTTGAAATCCGAACTTAATTGACTGAATCAATGAGTCTAGTTTCATGTAACACGAGTTTTCAATCAAAGTTTCAGAACTAGATTCCCCAGACGGAAGCCCGTATAACTTTTACTGCGATACCGCAAACGAAATGAGACCTAAAACAAAGCAGCATTAGGGTTACCTATTACAAAAGCCTTAACGTTTCCTTGGGGTAAATTCAAATGGTTCTCCAGGCAAATCAACTTGACTTTATTATTATTGCATTATCTTTTGCGAATTGAAATACCTACGTATCAGAATCTGGTCGAGAAATTGTAATATTATGACCTCAGGGCTCACGAATTTCAAATGGAGAAAATTATCGTTCCTACAATTTTATTGTAGAATAGAATAGAATAATTTATTTTCCAGAATATGGTACAAACATAGGTATAACAGTATTAACATCCAGCATATTAATAGGTATAAAAAATTTACATTCAGTCATTTTCCTGAGAATAATTCCCGATTCGACCAAACGCGAGTAAATTGTATTCTTAGATTAAGGGGGTTGCAGAGGGAGTTGCACTACACTAGATGGCGCTCGGGAGCATCATTCCTGATTTTATCACATTTTATTTTATATCTTCTTAATTATGTTATAAATTGCAAATGTTATTTGAGATGCGTAATCTTGATTTTCTTAACTATTTTTCCATATATAAAATATTACTTTTGTTAATACCGTCTACGAATGTTATACGTCAAAGTTTTGTATGAAATTGATTAAAATTAAAATGTATATCAAATTCGTATGAACAATAAAATTACTATAACTTGTAGCTAGATCAGTAAAACATAAACACAAGTGCCCGCATAATTGAAAATTTTGATTGAAATCATCACAATTACGAGATATAAAATAAAATGTGATAAAATCAGGAATAATGCTCCCGAGCGCCATCTAGTGTAGTGCAACTCCCTCTGCAACCCCCTTAAGTCGCCGGTTACTATAGAGTAAACTGATTTGATTATAAATCTATTTCTTTTCATTGTCGAGTGTTATTCTGTTATTCTATTAATTGAAATTTAATAAATAAGGTAACTACTTACTCATTTATTTCGCAAAGATTAATTTGGTCAAATCCTTTATGCCGAATGGAATAGACAACCCTAAGATAAATCCTGCATTCACGGAGGTTCGTGATGCGACTGCAATAACTCAGATCCCGAACACAGCTAGCACTTTAATTAAACTTGCTATCACGTGGCAGCTTAACTAAGCCCAATTACATTGTTCTATTGATATCGTCGTCTTACACTGACGAGTATGATGATATAAATTACTAATATCGATTATGTTAGGAAGTAGATGAGAATTCGTATATGGAGTTTACAGAGTACTTAGTTTGTACGAATACGGATTTCGGTAACATTTTGCTGCTGAATCAATTACTGAACTACGGACAATTAGTTGACCAAGTTTTATTGCACTGACTGAATCCGATGTACATTGACGTTTTCGTAAAGACAACTAGTAACAATTACTATATAGACGAGTCGATGAACAGCGGCCCGGCCTGCCTCGTGCGTTTGTTAGAGAAGGCCTGTGCCATAGAATGCTATTTTTTGATTTCACAAATCTTGATTCATTATACGCATAATACATGAATTCGATACAGTTGATACAGTCATTCAAACTTCCAAATTAAAAATAAGACGTGTGGCATTAAAAAAAAGGCACTCATGAAGACTTATAAAGGCTGATGAACGTTTGCAAAATCCTTCTGTAGGGCTATTGTGTAAGTTTCTGACTACAATTTTTAAGTAATGTTTTGATTCTGTGATCATCATGCTATTTCAATCTGCTGATTTTTCAATCTTTAATTTGATTCGAAACAGCACAACATGGCTGTAACATGTCTATCTATCTATCTATAACGTCACGCCTCTTTCCCAGTGGGGTAGGCAGAGACCAGAGCGCGCCATCTACTACGATCCTTACATACCTCTTTTGCCTCATTCACATCCATACATCTCTTCATACATGCCCGTCGGTTTCGAGTACTCCGCACCTCTCCTTTTTGTAAGACGCAACTGATTTGATGATAATACGTCCTACGAGGGCGCCCTCTGCTAAATAATATTGGAACAGGGTGTGCCATCTTTATTGTATGAATTCAAGTTGTAATGCTTGACTTGAAAGTTGGTTGGTTGTAATACTTCAAGTAGATGGTGCGCACGTCCCCTTAAGACGTAACAGATTGAAAATTTCGTTCTCTGGGCAGTGGGCTCGGTGGTGTAATTGGTTAGCACGTTTCCCCGGTTTGGAAGAGTGCGGGTTCAAGTCCCGCCCGAGACAAATTTTTCAATATTTAATTTGATCATGCTAAAAACTGTCAATGAACACCATGTCAATTTGATACCGATTGAATCGGTAATGACAATAGGACCCAATGTTATTATTCAAAGCCATACCACCACCAGATCACAAACCATCACCAGCAGATGTCAGTACATCAAACATCTTCGTTTATATATACGTAAGAATCAGTCGGTATTTTATACTAATTAATGTTTAACTGTTGATTTCAGGAATTAGAAGAAATATTAACGGACGTGACGTCGGCAGTGAGCGAAGCAATCTGTCAAGAAGGGGAGATCATCACTGATAAGGTATCTATAACCAATAAGAGAGAAACAGTTATACTTGGCATATGATTTGGAACTTACTATGGTGATTTTTTGTCTGATAATCAGTATTTTTGGAGTACATACAAATTTAAGGCTGGATTTAGTGCACGACCGACGGCGAGACGCGGTTTAGTGCAGCGCTGACGAATTGCACGCCACTAATTGGTTAATCCGCCGTCAGCGCTGACCGTCGGTCGTGCACTAAATCCAGCCTTAATATTTATGTTGCGTTACCCAAAGAAGAGGGATCTTTGATTCAATAGAAGTAATAGTATGCAGGGCATGCAGGTGCGACTGGTGCGATATGGTCGATATGCCATAAGATAATATCATTCAGAAATAGTTCTCAATCTAAATTCATGTGATTTCTACAGGTTCTCTTGTCTGTGGTGTTACCTTTATTATAAGGGCGTTTCATAGTCTTTACTAATTTAAATATGTTAGTTAACTTTTAAGATAGGTAACTCCTGCGATTTCGATGCTAAAAGCTGTTATGCAAAGAAAGTTTTCATAAACCTTTTAATCCTTTTCCTTTCTCGATATAAAATCGAAAATTTATCTTGTAGTTAAGTTTTGTTCGCTCTCTTAGATTAGAATCGCTTATCCATCTTCAAGTTTTATAACTCACCTACCTATCTCTTAGAGAATTTAAACTTTATAGGAGCAGGCGGTGCAACTTAGAACTGGAACTCGAAGTCGCATCTAAGTTTTAACACCGCGGACTTTACTTTGACGAAATCGAAAATTAATAAAGAGACGCCAAAGTTTATTGATTCAAAATTTGTCAACATATTTACCGGTATGTAACGATATTATACCAACCATACCAAACTAAGTTAAATTATACCATATTTTATTTTTGATAGTTTTATCTATTTTGTGATTACTTTCTCAGTCTTCGAGACAGGAATAAACACCTACTCATTCCATGTAGAGTGGTTGAAGCATTCTAGCTCGTAAGAGCTATTCGTTTGAGAGAGACATTTGAGTCGGGTAGGTACGGCAGTTTTGTATGGGACAGCAGATTTTTTTTCGCGTTCCCTGAGGTAGGCTCCATAGCGAAAGTTGTTCAGTTTGATGGTCCAGTTAACCTTTTCAGTTTGCGGCGGGCTGTCCTTTACACGCTGTATAATAAACCTTGTTTTAAACACCTCAACAGTGCAACACTCAGCTCCGTCGGTACGAGTCGCTCTGCGCGCAGGCGCGCGCGGTGTCCAGCACGGCGGACCTGGCGCACCTTGCGCGGACGCTGCTGACGACGCAGACGGCGACGCGGGCGCCGCAACGCGCCTTCATGCCGCCCTACCCGCCTGAACCTGAAGATCCACCATTGGACGTTCCAGCGGTAAGATCATTTTATTTTGCTTCTTCTTTTTTTAGAAATAGAAATAGAAATAGAAATCATTTATTTGCTTTGGAACAGGTTACTACCTGTTACCTACGTGTTAATGAATGAGCGCAAAACCTCATACACCCCAACTGATTTACAACAAAATAATTAGATTGAAACAATAATGTCATTATTTTGATCGTTAAAATTTAAAGTTATTAGCATTTTAAGTTTTCAGGCAAAAATGATTTGTTATCATTTCAGCAATTATTGAAAGCGCTAGCGTGCTCATGGATACATTCTAAGAATCTTTTTTTGGTAGTACCTAAGTAGGGTGAGTGTGCCCTTGCGGTGGGTTGAGATCGAAATCAGTAAATTTTACAAACACATTTTTTTAAATAGTTATTTTGTGTCCCATTGCTGGGCAAAGGCTTAATCAATACCTATTATTCAATATTTTGAAAAAAATTACCTATGTTCAAACCATGATCCGATTCTGCTCTCGATTCTAAAAAACTGCTTTGTAATTTTGCGTTAATTCACTGACTCCAAATCAACCTTTTTTAGATTTTTTGTCTGTTTGTTTGTATGTTTGTAACAGCATCACGCAAAAACTGCTGAACCGATTTTGATGAAACTTTTTTGTTTGATAGCTTATGTTCTGACTTAAAATCTGGAAAATTATTTGTGCGAACGAAGTCGCGGGTTAACTCGCTAGTAATGAATAAAAAACATATTTTTTACCATCTTTGTATACTTACAAAGATAGTATTACTAAGTATGAGGTTTTGCGCTCATTCATTAACACGTTGTATATATACCTACACGTCCCACTGCAGGGCACGGGCCTACCCTCAGGGAGGGTGCATGGTCGTTTAGTTGGATATTGTTATGTAAATTTGTATATATCACCTATTGTTTCCTTCCCACTCACACAAACAAATCTAATCTGCAAAAAAATATTTTCATTTGAATAAGCAATATATCTATCTATCTACCTAAAACGTCACGCCTCTTTCCCAATGGGGTAGGCAGAGACCAGAGCGCGCCATCTACTACGATCCTTACATACCTACATCTTTTGCCTCATTCACATCCATACAATATAAACGAATAATAAGCAATATAAACGAATAAAAATATAATTGTAAACCTACTGATTCTTCAATTATGTCCTAACCTCACAAAAAGTGGTAAAATATTAATCTAGCCAACGAAGACGTAAAATCTGTCTCAGTCACAAAGTGAAATCGAATCATTCACGTCGCAAAATTCAATTTCCCGAAACCTTTTCAATCACCTGTATCTCTCGTAATTCCCATTTTAATTTCCAATAAACGATATCGGAAAATTACCTCGTACCTATCAGGTTATTAGAAAAACATCGCTAATGAAAGAAAAGCTTATTCAATGTATGCCTTGCTATTTATCAAATTAAAAGATCGATCCTTACAGACGAAATTAATAATTTGAAAAACCGTGCTTGTTTTTTGGTCTCCATCATTGATTTAAATAAAAGGGAAGATATGGTACTAGCCTCTAGCGCATGGACCGTATAAAGGGAGTCCCCGATGACCTACTCGACTCAGTCGCAATCCGAGCGGCATTTGGATGACACGCGTGCGTGAGTGAAATCTTCTTTATTTTTCGATGGAGTAAAGGTACCACAATGCCTTCGTGTGCATTTAATCGTTGCACAAATCATTCAAAAAGAAAAAACAAATCACACGGCATTACTTTTGACTCGTAAGTAAATGAAAACTTAAAATTTCTTATTAATAAATGTCTCGATTCGATTTATTTCACCGCCATTTTGCAGAACGGGACAGAGATATACGATAGGTAAGGTGTGCGAAAAGTTAAGCTACACGGCCACGTGCTAGCGCTACCCGCGTACCTGGCCATATTATATCGTCCTGCACGCACGCCATCTGTTTGCGTCATACCATCTCTTTCATTTTTGATGTATACTATTAAGCTTAGTTTGTGTGGGTACATGTATCTGTGTTAGAACGAGATCCGTTTTTCGAGTACGTAATATGAGAACGTACCGCTTCTTCCTCTATAGGTATTTATTCAAAGGTCTCCATACCTACTGCCATATAGAGTCGGTCGGTAGCGTGTTGCGGAGAGCTATGGCAATTAACTCAATCTTGAGGTCCAGTTTCGAATCCGCACTGATGAAATGCCATGTAAGTACTAATGAGTTTTTAATACCGACTGCTCCTAAACGTTGAAGGAAACCTGCATACGCTGAGAAAGAAATTCCGACGCATGCATGTGAAGTCTACCAAACCGAATTGGGCACGCGTGGTGGACTAACACCCATACACACTCCTTGAGGGTAAGCCTGTGCCCTGCAGTGGGACGTATATACATAGGTATAAATATAGGCTGTGATGATGATGATGATGATACTGCCATATCAGTATCCACTTGAAGCTCGACATATTTAAGGCGTCGCGTCGTCCAGGGAGATGCATTGCGTTGCGTGGCATTTCGTGCAACGCTTGGAACTTAAAGATGACATATGGAAAAGCCATCAGGTTGCGATGCTACCATGGTAATGAATCATTTAGGTAGGGATTCGAATCCAGATGTCCCTAGAATTTGTACAATCATAAAATCAAAGGTTTCAGTTAACGCTGATTTAATCAGGATCAAAACCAAATAAAATAATCATAAATAACCTACTTAACAAATAAAATTCAATTTCACTACATCGCACGCTTAAAAAAATAAGTGTTATAGTTATAACAAATATTCTAACCACTCCAAAAGGAATCACGGTCGTGACATGAGATTATATTAATAATGGAACCTATACGATACAGCTCTACAGTGAAGAAATTATAAAGTCGTTCAATAATGAATGTTCATATTCATCATTTCGCCGGTTATTTAATAATCCCAGCGGGATTACTCGCTAATGGATACAAATACAAATATAAAATCATTTCCTCTTTGAGTTCGTCCGCGTCCAATTACTTGTTCCGTGAAATATGAATGATTTTCAATAATTTTAGTTTACCTTATGGCCTTTAAATATAAATTCTGAATATCTATTGTCGAACTAAACTATTGGTGTTCGTGTAATTTGTATTCTACATAAACTCATCTATGTACTAAATCATTCAGATTTAGTACTCATTCTTACTTTTAGTTTTGTATTTTTATGCAAATCAACAATATCATCGCATTCTGTGAAAGAGAGCTCGGTGACGCGTTGCGGAGAGGAATGGACTCTCAATCAAGAGGTCCGGGTTCGAATCCGCACTGACAAAATGCCACGTACCAATGAGTTTTTCTCACTTAAGTACGTATTAGTCGTATTACCGACTGCTCTTAAACGGTGAAGGAAAACATCGTGAGGAAACCTGCATATGTCGAAGAAGAAATTCTGATTCGTTTGTGAAGTCTACCAATCCGCATTGGGCACGCGTGGTGGACTAACGCCCATACACCCTCCTAGAGGGTAGGCCTATGCCCTGCAGTGGGACATATACAAGGTGTTACAAAACTACAAATAAACATTTAAGGGAGTGGTGTAGACCATCAAACTGAACAACTTTCACTATGGGACCAATATCGAAATCGAGAAAAAAAAATTTATGTTCTATACTCTACAAATCGATTAGAGCTAAAATATGTAAGTAAGTATGGGATTTAAAATTATTTTTTTCTCGATTTCGATGTTGGTCCCATAGAGAAAGTTGTTAAGTTTGACGGTCTAAACAACCCCCTTATGAGTTTTAAAAATTTATTGTTACTTATGAAACACCATGTATAGGCTGATGATGATAATCGCATTCTGTAGCTAAGACAAAATCCAGATTAGAGGTGTGGTAAGTCAGAGGTCAAATCGAGAAGGCTTGAAAATACTCTGACAGCAAGTGGGCCACTAACTTGCCTCCACCAAGCCACCCTGGACCCGCGTGGTGGCTCCCCTCACGCTTTTTCATGAGAGAATGCTGGGCCTGCCTTCGTCGTAGGGCGATGGTGATGATGATTATGAAAGGCGTCAAAATGTTATCATTATTTCTGAGTATCTATCTGAGATGGTCAATAACATCGAGAGTGTTCAAGAATGTCAATTTGGTTTTGAACATACTTATATATAGTAGGTACTCTTTGCTTATATCTACTACCTTCGTAATACGTAATATTTACTACCCTCTAGGTACTGTATTTATGTGTTTGGTGTAAATAAAGTATATTTCATTCATTCAATCATTCATAATACTTACGTATAGGGATTTTTCTTCGTGGTTTTGTTGTTGGTCCCATACTGAAAGCTGTTCAGTTTTATGGTATTTGTTTTTTGTAGGGCTTATTTTATACGAACTGTCTTCTTTACACGTAACCTTTGCTCTATATAAGTTTGCTCTATACATGGTGCAAGGAAAAAGTATCATTAACCTTAAAACCACATAGTCTACCCATCAAAATGAACAACTTTTACTACGGGAGCAAACCTGTCAGAATACTACTGTCCCATACATTTGCATCGAGTAGGTATTGCAGTTTAGTATGGGACAGTTGATTTTTTATTTGTTCTGACAGGTTTTCTCCTGTAGTAAAAGCAGCTCAGGTTGATGGTCTGAATTCACTGTTTCAGTATTTTCGCAATAACGCAAGTTCGTAATATCAATAGGTACTAAGCGTGCCACAGTCATAATGTCCATGATTATGTAAGTATGTCAAGCAATAAACATTTTAATTGTACAGGAGAGTATGCCGCCGGTGCTTCGAGGTGAGATGCTGCTGGATCGGATGGGAGGAGCTCAAGCGAGGCTGAGCTATGATCAGCTCAGGAAAGACGGTCTGGATCTTGAGATGCAGATAAAACAGTTCCAGGTAACTACGTATTTTAGACTTCGATAGAGGGTCGATCGAAATCTCTTCTCGTAATATTTTCGGAGACATTTACCTGAAAATCGTCTGGAATAGTAATACACATTATAGATGTCATATCATGAATACTTTAGAGACGCAATGGGCGTAGATAACCGCCAAAACACGATTTATCAAACAAGGAAAAGGACTAAAGTAAACTTTAAAGTAATTGTGTTGTAAAGTTCTGTTTTTAAAGCTAATAAATTAAATGTTGGACCTAAAATGATAATAGATGAAAGTATGGCCAAATAGATTTTTTCGTACCACTTGCTCAAAAAAGTGACATTCTATGCCACAAAAAGCGAACAAAACAATAGTCATTTTTAATCTGTTAAAAACAGGGAAAGAAAATTGTACTGAATTTCATTCATCCTTTAGGGAGAGAATGTGATTTAAATTTCCCTCGTTGTTGTTCCTTTCGTTGGTAAAACGTTAACGTTTAATGTTGTTAACAGGACAGTCTAGACGCGTTGGCGAGAGTCCAGAGCCGTAGCCTCGAAGGCAATCTCCTCAATAAAGTCAACGAGTTACAAGTAAGTTTTTTAATATTTGTATTTGCTTTGGTATCTAAAGCATCAAATGAAAATTGCATGCCTAAATAAAGTCCCTTAGAACTCAGGAGTGGTATTTTTGAATGTCATACGTTGAACTCAGCAGTAGCAAATGTCAAAATTACTCTGAAGAAATGCATCTTTCTACTGCTGATTTGACTTTCAAAAATTATACTTCAGGGGTGTGATTTTTGAAAGTCAAATCAGCATCTACTTATAGTAGATGCGTATCTCCAGAGTAATTTTGACATTTACGACTTCAGCGAATGAGATTCAAAAATCGCACTCCTGTATGACTTTCAAAAATATCACTCCAGATCGTTTTATGAACGTGCAATTTTTATTTACAGTTCTGTAATCAAACAAAGAGCCTAACGCTCAGTTGCAAAAACGCTCATTAGAGTTAATCCTCCATTAAATCTCTTGCTGTCACTTTTTGTCTTGTTGACGTAGTAAAAGCTAGCAAGAGATTTAATGGAGGATAAACGCTAATGAGCGTTTCTGCAACTGAGCGTTAGGTATTTATTTCGTCCATTCTGTATATCTGTCTCACGGAGGAAAGAAATACTCAAGCACGTATCCAGGGGGGGGAGGGGGGGGGGAGGTAGGTGGGATTTATCCCCCCCCCCCCCCCCCGAAATCCGAATATTTGTATGGAACAGTGGTTACAGCTATACATTTTTCATCTTTTTTCAGTGAAAATACCCCCCCCCCCCCCCCCCCCCCGAACCCAAAGTCTGGATACGTGCTTGGAAATACTTAAGTTCTTTCTGTACTCTGTGGTCCTGTCTGTATAATATTCGCAATTAAGCTGTTGATGTCATTACAAGTGATAATTAGAGAGAAAATTGCTGTTAGGGTTCCGTGGTCAAACAAGGAATCCCTATACTTTCGTCCATTCTGTCTGCCGGTCTGCATTTTTTCCTCAATTACACCCTTATTTATAAACCTATTAAATCTAAATTTCGCAAGAAGAATGATAATAACGTAGGTACTTTAGTACATTGGTATCGTTGATAATAACGAACCTCTCATACAACGAAAAAAGGGTACGAAAAAATAGTTTTTTCGAATCAATCGAGTGAGGTGTCGTTGGAAAGCTCTTGTAACATGGAACGAAACACGTATTAGTTGTTGTAAGTAGGTTTAGTTACCTATATTTGCCCACGTTTTGAGCAATACGCAGCGAAAACAAAACCAATCCGATTAGAACCTCATTAAAAATGTACGCTCAGTTGGTTTTATTCCAGTAAACGTACTTTTAGCCCAAATTCCCGCCAGTTTTTAGCCCGGCAGAAGGACAAGAAGAATTTCGGTTGTGGTTAAAATGGGGCAACGAATACCTAGCTACGTAACAACTAACAACAATAATGAAATAAAAGAACGTCGTGTAGAGACACTTACTTACCTCATTATTTGATCGCTGCGATCAAATATTTTTTGTGTGTTCTGTAACATTACCATAAAAAGGGAAGCAACAATTTTTAGTAGTTATTAATAAAAATCCCTCTAAAGTCTTATCCCTAAAAAGCTGTTTTTTCCATACAGCCTTAGGGTAGAGGGGAGAGGAATGATTTAATATTAATTTTTAATTTAATTTATTTCCTTTTTGGAGTTTGATGAAGGTAGACAAAGTGAGAATTAAGCTTTTAGTTAGTTATCTTATTTTTGTTGACCTCTACTTTAAGCCGCTACCTACTAATTGGTCTTGTTCATTATCTTATAGACCCGTTATTACCAATCCCAAGAACATGAGATCGCGTTAATCAACATCAAATAAAAGTGCTTAATTTATCACTCTCAAGCACAAACAGAGCCATCTATTGGGTAAACTAAGAAATACTTAGCCTGCTTTTCTTCTTAGCTTGCGATACGAACCAAAGAGTTAAGAGAGGAACCCACATGGTAGTGTTAGCGATTACCAGCGGGCCCGGCGCCCAATAGCGTACCTAGTTACTTTAACGTCGTATGTTTAATTATATTAATTCAATATTCTACTATTTGTTAATTAATAACTATTATTCAATTACTTTCTTTGTTTTAAAATATCAGATCCAGATTTTAATTATTACTACAGTAATTCAGTTTAGCTATTATCCATTTTGGCGCCACCTACAGTGGCGCCGTTGAAGGTTAGATTTTCTTAAATAACTTTAATTACAAATCTTAATTAAATAATTATATAAAATTATCGTAATTCTAATTAATATATTTCATGCATCTACGTATAGTTTTACGATTTATAGATTTTAAAATAACATACCGGATGTATATAAAAGCGGATGTGATTTAAAATGGTTTCCTTTAGAAATTGTAAACGGCTATCGACCGTCTAAAATTTTCTTGAATAACTTTAATTACAAATCATAATTAAAATAATTATATAAAATTATTTTAATTCTAATAAATATATTTAATGTATTTACGTATAGTTTTACGATTTATAGATTTAAAAATAACATACCGGATGTATCTAAAGCGGATGTGATTTAAAATGGTTTTCCTTTAGAAATTGTAAACGGCTATCGACCGTATAAAAGCGACTGCAATGTATCCACATTATCTTTCACCATCATCAACTCTTGTAAAACGGAGGCTCTGCCCGAATTACAAACGAAGATACGAACCTACTGCGTCTTATTTCCAAGCCTATCCCCACGCTCTGTTACATCTCAGAAGTGGGATTGTGAAGAATGTCGGGCCCCTACGCTGCTGGCCTTGGCATAAAGAAGAGGAACTATAGCCAAGCAATCACGGCTGATGAAGAAGGCCAAAATTTTTTTTCTCAAGACTCCACGCCTGCACCGAAGAAACGACACCGGGTCACCCATACCGACGCCGAAGTGATCCCCAAATTCCGACCTGAGGAGAGCACCAGCAACATCAGCAGCTGGTTACATAAAATCGACCAGCTTGGTGAAGTTTATGGATGGGACGCAACCGAAAGACAATTCGTAATGCAACTTCGTCTGCGCGGTTCCGCTAGACGCTGGTATGATGACCTGGATGACTATAATCTCGACTGGGATGGATGGAAACGCGCTCTGGAAACCGCTTTTCCACGATCCACCGACCACGTGGACAAACTGGAGATCATGCTGGCAAGACAGAAAAGTAACTCTGAAACGATGACAAAGTATTACCACGACAAGGTATCACTCCTCAAAAAGTGTAATATCCTTGGGGAAGAGGCGATCTCATGTATAATTAGAGGTCTCCCCTTGGAGCTCCGCGCAAACGCTAAGGCGTATCAATGCCAAACGCCGGAGCTCCTCTATTACGGGTATTTGTCATCACTTGAAAATTATAAAAAAGTCGAGTCCACTATGCTGTCGCGAAAGTCAACATGGAGAAGAGGTACAACTGATGGCAATTCTACCACAACGTCACAGCAGACTGGAGTAAAGCGGTGCTACGTTTGTCGAAGAATCGGACACGAGGCGCGGGACTGCCGAGCTCAACAGCGCTGTGACACCTGCCAACGTGCCGGCCACACATCTGCCACCTGCTGGTTCAGATCCACTCCTGGGTCATCGCGGCAACAACTCCAAACACCTCTGGTGAGTCACATAATGTATACTTGTACTGATATTTTTTTGAGCTTATACAAACGCCTTGCATACATCGGCACTGAAAAAATTGTTGCTTATATAGATACTGGAAGTAAATTAAATATTCTGACACAAAATAAGGCGAAAGCGCTGGATCTAGCAATTTCTCCATCTGACTTTGTTATGAGAGGATTTGGCGGTGCCCACACAAAATCACTGGGCAGGTCATGTATAGATGTATCTATAGACAACGTGTGCTTAAGTGGTTATGTCGAAATAACTGATTACGATCTATCTGACGTTGATCTCATCATCGGACAACCGATGATTAATCAACCAGGTGTTAGTCTTGTGACCACGTTAAACTCGGCTAAATTTGTCAAATACCTTGCAGACCATCCAATTAACGATTGTTTAGAGCGTATTAAACTGGAAAATTCTGACTACAACTCTAAATATGACGTCTATCTTAAATGCAACGTCACAATACCGGCTCAAAGTGCCAGCTTAATTACTGTGTTTGTAGACATTGAATCTAATGATAACTTGTGTTTTTTAACAAATTCTGTCTATTTGCAACTAGGGAAATTAGTGTGTTATGCTATTCCTGGAGGTATTATCTGCATCGAAGGCCGGCTGAAATTTATAAATATGGGTGATGAGGCAATATCTTTTCCAGCTCATAAATTAATAGCACGTGCTGAACTAGTAACTCCTGTCCCTGACAACATTCATGACGTCATGACGCTTGATTTACCTTCTCGGGCTCCTGCCTGCTCTTTATTGTTAGATAAAGGTGAAATAGACGTAGGAGATCTCGAAAATACCAATCTTAATAGACTCCTGACCTTGTTGAATAACTACAGTCATCTGTTCGCTAGGAATACCAAAGATTTGGGTTGTACTGATCTCATAGAAATGCATATTCAGACAACGACTAACAATCCAGTTCACTTTAAGCCGTATAGACTATCCCATAAGGAAAACGAAATTGTTAACGACAAGGTTCAGGATTTAATTGAAGCCGGAATAGTACGTGAGTCGATGTCCGAATATGCAAGCCCAGTTATATTAGTTAAAAAGAAAAACGGCGACTACAGGTTGTGTGTAGATTACAGGGCTTTAAACTCTCAAACTGTAAAAGACCGTTATCCCCTACCGCATATTGACAGAAATATGACCCTCATGAAAAAGCGTTTTGACCAATCTCGAAAAAAATGCATGAAGTATTCGGTAGGACAATTAGTGTTATGGAAAGGTGGTGCTAGTAGGTACACAGCTGCTAAAGTATCGCAAAAATTAAAGAGTCCTTATACGGGTCCTTACAGAGTTTGTAAAGCACAACCAAATATAGATCGTTATACGATTTGCAGCGTCAAGGGTATGAAGGGATATAAAAAGTTCAGTGCAATTGTACGGGGTGAAGTTTTGAGGCCTTATAAATCCATTGTTTCGGATGCAGATAGTTCGTCTAGTGATAGGGAGGTAGATAGGGATGATCTCATTGATTTGCTAGAGAGCTAACTAATCTAACTATTATATCATGTATAACTTAATCTTAATGCTTTAAAATCACTACAAACCTATTGGTCTAAATATTCAATTAATAATATCTGAAAATAGCTATCATCTCGATTCAAGGGTCAATTCATAGGTATTTGAAATTTCTGCCTACCATTTTAACCTCATATCTATGAAGATGCTTGTGTATCATTATTATTATTATCATTAGATTTTATTGTAAGTAGGTAGTTAATTTATATTATAACATATTTTGTAAATAAAAATCAAGAGATTAAAAAACAGTTTTATATTTTAAAAAAGTAGATAAGTACATAGAAATGGGGTAGGTATCACAAATTTATCAGAGTATAATCTTCTATCCATAGCATGGCCTGGTTGTCTCCCTTTTTGTTCTTCCAAAATTATCCTTGTGAGCGAGCTGAAACAAAACAAAATGATATTTAAGAAAATTCATAAATAACATAGTATATTTATTATATTCGAAGATTTTCTTTGGTCTGTACGAACTAAAGAAAATCTTTGATTATAATCTACCGTTCGTTAGTACTTGTCTGCCTACAACCCATGCAATGTCTGTGTGACCTATGTTTTGACATATCCAGCCGAACCTAACCTAAGAAACTGGAAAATGTCTGTGTGACCTAGGTATGTTAGGACATTATCTAACCTAAACTTACATAACCTAAACCTAACCTAACCTCACGTTATTAAATATATGTGT
The DNA here is from genome assembly GCA_963693445.1 of Agonopterix heracliana. Classification (NCBI taxonomy): domain Eukaryota; kingdom Metazoa; phylum Arthropoda; class Insecta; order Lepidoptera; family Depressariidae; genus Agonopterix; species Agonopterix heracliana. The sequence continues at coordinate 20,219,817 of OY856310.1, forward strand.
GGCTTATATCAGGAAATATCTTATCTAACCTAACCAAAGGTGGAAAATGTCTGTGTGACCGATGTTGGAAAATGATCGTGAGCCCTAATTTAGAAAATGTCTGTGTGACCTAAGTTGGAAAATGTTTGTGAGCCATAATTTAGAAAATGTCTGTGTGACCTAAGTTGGAAAATGTTAGTGAGCCATAATTTAAAAAATGTCTGTGTGACCTAAGTTGGAAAATGTTTGTGAGCCATAATTTAGAAAATGTCTGTGTGACCCAAGTTGGAAAATGTTTGTGAGCCCTTATTTAGAAAATGTCTGTGTGACGCAGAACAAAATAGAATTACCCACCTGCTGTATATTGCAATCCCTGCCATACACTATCTCCAGACAACCACGTGGAATATAAACTTCTGCTCGTTTCTTTCTCATTTCCAGGTGACTGACGGCAGCGGTGCCGGTGCGAGGAACGGGATGCCGTCCGATCGCCGTGGGGCACGGCCGTTGCAGGATGGCCGAGTGTTAGCGATTACCAGCGGGCCCGGCGCCCAATAGCGTACCTAGTTACTTTAACGTCGTATGTTTAATTATATTAATTCAATATTCTACTATTTGTTAATTAATAACTATTATTCAATTACTTTCTTTGTTTTAAAATATCAGATCCAGATTTTAATTATTACTACAGTAATTCAGTTTAGCTATTATCCATTTTGGCGCCACCTACAGTGGCGCCGTTGAAGGTTAGATTTTCTTAAATAACTTTAATTACAAATCTTAATTAAATAATTATATAAAATTATCGTAATTCTAATTAATATATTTCATGCATCTACGTATAGTTTTACGATTTATAGATTTTAAAATAACATACCGGATGTATATAAAAGCGGATGTGATTTAAAATGGTTTCCTTTAGAAATTGTAAACGGCTATCGACCGTCTAAAATTTTCTTGAATAACTTTAATTACAAATCATAATTAAAATAATTATATAAAATTATTTTAATTCTAATAAATATATTTAATGTATTTACGTATAGTTTTACGATTTATAGATTTAAAAATAACATACCGGATGTATCTAAAGCGGATGTGATTTAAAATGGTTTTCCTTTAGAAATTGTAAACGGCTATCGACCGTATAAAAGCGACTGCAATGTATCCACATTATCTTTCACCATCATCAACTCTTGTAAAACGGAGGCTCTGCCCGAATTACAAACGAAGATACGAACCTACTGCGTCTTATTTCCAAGCCTATCCCCACGCTCTGTTACAGTAGTCACAGAGTACTTTAAAGTTTCTTTTTCATTTATTTTTTCATAAAATACTTTTACTAGCTGTGCGGCGTTGCAATGCGTTTTTTTTATCGTAAACATTACCGGTTTCTCCCATACCAACCCAGCCAAGTCTCATCGCTCGGACGAATGGTATAGGAACGCCAAGGAAAGGACAGACAAACATATATTTTTTTTATATGTAGGTATACTTAAATGTAGAAGTTTACTGTTTTATATTCTAACATAAAATTGTTTCATTGTTTAGGAGGAGATTTCTCTGAAGAAATACGACTACAGAGCCACACAGTTGCATCTTGCATCAGTCCGAGCTCAGGTAAGCTTTAAGTTAGGTAACTAGTTAGTTAGAAAAGCTGAAAAATTAGTACCAATTGGTGAAAATTTCCGGACTCGCTTCGCTCGCTCCAGATGCCTATTTCATCCAAATACCTATCTTCCAATGAAATAGCTAAATGTTCTTACCACAGCCAATTGTACCTACCTACTGAAAAATTTCTAGCTCCCTTCGGTGACTCCAGGAAGGGTCTATTTCAACTAGGTATCTTCCTGTTACACTACCTAAATGATCTGGACACAGCCAAGAAATCGTTTTAAAAAACTTCAAGCTTGCTTCGCTCGCTGCTCCACGTCATCTCCTGGTTCCTATTTGAAATTACAAAATCCTGGAATCGTCCTCATTTAATGTATGGATCTAGCCAGAGGCATTCGCCTAAAAATTCCTAATTAACATTATGTAAACTAATAACATAAGGTTATGAAAGTTTTCGGTTGAGGCGGTTGCTACACAAAGTAAGTGCAGTGCATTATCGAAAACATAAATAAAACAAAAATTATTAAAAATGGCCTATATTTATCTAAGGGCTTATGAAGTGGAGATGTTTTTGTTATGTTTAGGTCCTGGACAGAGATAACTTTAAAAACAAAACATTGACGTTGCTAAGGCGTTCCACGCATGCTCTAACCCCCTTGCACAAGCGCAGAAGATGCCAACTATAATCAATAAATTCGTTTTTCCCGCATTTAAATTTGCAGATGAGTTCGTGATAAAATATCCAATTTAAATTCCTTTATTGTAAAGATAAATAAACATCAATTAGTTAAGACTAGTTGAATTGTGTTTAAAAATTTAACTACGAGTGTAAATTGACTATCTACTGACTACAGAAGTCTTATTAAAGGTACGTTCTACATTTAAATATGATTAATTTTATCATCATTTTTTTTATTTCTTTTAAATAGGTATATTAACGTTTTGTTACTTTTAAAAATGTTCTAAAGATTTTGTGTCTACAACTTTGAATGGTTTGACAATAAATTGTGTTTGGAGCTAGGTTTGCCGCAATGCGCACAGCCTCCCACTCTCAGTCTGAGAAAAGATCTCGCGGATCGACATAACCTACATTTCAGGTGCTTAGCTTAGAGTGCAATCTGAACAGTCGAATAAACAACTAAATATTAAATTTAGCACTTATATCCGTCCGCGATACGTAAAAAGAACTTTATAACCACGGAAAAAAAACGGAAAATTAAGTTTCGTGCCAAAATGGGATGGATTTCTATGAAAAATCACATGGTAAGTGCACTATTTGAGTAGATTTTTAATCTGAGTTCTCGTTTGTCCCTCATGGGAAATCAAAATAGTTTTCTTATTTATTCTCAATGATATTCTGTTCATTCTGGTATTAACGTGCGACCTGCATCGGATAAAAATCTCGGGCCCACGTATTTTCCAGCTGATTCTGTTACGCTGGTAGCTATAGATATCGATTTTAGTTGTCTTATGGTAAACAATGTTAAAATAAAGTACCAGGTCAAGACTCAAGATACATGTAAGTAATGCTAATAATTACTAAACTGGAGACTTAATCTTTTTTTACTATATACCTAATTAAAATTAAGTATATAAAAGTTAAAGGTAACAGAAAAGAAAGGATTTTGTTATTGGTAAGGTAATTTGACAATGAAGGTAATTATTACCCGACTGCCCGAGGCAAAGAAGGGTAATGTGTTTATCAGCCTATGTCGCCGATTTTTTAATTCAAAAGATGAACATTTGGTGCAACGGATGAGCTGACTTGGACATGCCATCTACAAAGTAAAATAACGTTACCTACCTATCAATAAAAATTACTTTTATTTGCCTACTTTTAGCTATTTAGTGAGTAAGTATTAAATAAATCTTTGACATTTAAGGGTAAAGTAATCCTAACCTATCCTACATACCACCACTGGTTAACTGGTGGATACCTACTGGTTAGGTAGCACTTATGGACCGACCCCGCGTATAAAAGGTGTTAAAAAACCCCTAGTAATATTTCAAAGAGGTGGTTTAGACTAGTGATACCCATTGCAGGTCTTAATCGACCCGATTAAGGTCGCGATCATAATTTTAGCTTTTCATGAATGAAACAATCCACATAACACAGATAGTACATAACGTAGGTACGTACTTAGTACTTACATAATACTTTCCTATAACGACACACATCTACGTATCTATAATCTGAAGGCAGGGACGTATAAGAGCAAAATGGGAAAGTGCTAAGGGCGCCCGGTTTAAAGGCGGTAGACTGCAGGCGGATATTGGTGCCCAACGAAATGATGTACTCAGCCAGATGCACGACCGAGCAGAGAGATCCAAAGGCACATTACCAAATATACCGCATAACCTAGCCATAATTAAAAAAATTCAGAGCTCGCTTCGCTCGCTCCAGGTAAATACATGGAAATTAAATAATTTCATTGATTCAAATCAGATAATTGCCAAAAAACAAAAATGTTCACATTATAAACAGGTTTAAAAAATGTAATAATACCTATAGATTAAAAGCTTGTTTCTATTATGTTTCGAGAGAAGAGTGCCAAAAATTTCGAGCTCGCTTCGCTCGCTCTATGTCTATTTTACTGTCCCACTGAGTACACACACACATACAAATAGGTTTCTAGTCATAATAACCAAACCAAAATTGCGGAAAAGTTTTCAGCTCTCTTCATAAAATTGTAGCATGGCTCACTTTTTAAAAGTTTCAGTGTAATGATATGACGAGATGTCAAGTGGTGATAGGTACCATGGAGTAAGAGGAGATACCATATCGGCTTGTTTCTATAGAAAATGATGTCGCCGACAAAGGGGGTGAGAGACGGGTGAGGGGAGACAAAAAGCTTAGGGGAGCGTGTAATTTCTCTATGGTCGCAGTAGGTACAAACAATAAGTGCCCAGTTGGTGGTTACTGTGCACACTTTGTTACACCATCTCTACCAAGGGGTGCGTGTAATTTCTCTATGATAGGTACAGTGCGTGCGACATAAAAGAGTAGAAAATAAATGAGGGCGCTGCCTCCACGCAAGAACGTGAAAATCACGCATCAGCTGGCAAGACCGACCTACAATTTGTACTAAAATATTTAGTTCCTGCTGTCACCGTTTTCTACTCTTTTGTGTCGCTCTGTAGGTGGCCTCGATCACAATAACACCGCAGAAACCCTCATCCCTTAGTAGTCTCGTAGGTAGGCAAACCCACGGGAAGAAGTGTTCCATTCTACGCCGGACGGAAACGTGCCGTTTGCCACGGTCAGATTGCGCAGCAGTGGATTTACCTAAGGATATTCGTATGGGAAGGACATTAATAAAGGTACCTTAAAGATAAGGCACAATTTGACTTCAGGCAGGTAACTATATAGTATAAAATATTGAAAAAAAAACAACTGTGATTACAGCGATCTCTTTTTCATTGTTTTTAAGTAAGAGGATAGACGAGTACCTAGGTACCTACTTATTGTTTGCTTCGAAAATGACCAATTTTACGGCCCGTTTTCAGACGTCCAACAAACATATTTGACGAATATAAACAAAAAGCAAAACCTACTTAGCCAAAGTCATCCTCATATTATTCTTAAAAGAATTATTAAAATCGGTTAAGTTTTGGAGGAGGAAACAGAGGCATACGTAATACAGATTTCGAAGATTTTTATGTAGATAAAATTGGTACAAGCTGCAGTTGTCTCTTTCGTGTCGGTGGGGTGTATGGATGGGGCAGATCTGACAAATACGTTTAGTACAATCGGAAAAGTGACCTAGGTATTCTCTCTCCAAAGTAACATATAGGGTCCTTCTAAATATGCTGACACTTTTTTAAGGTGATGATCAGACCATCATACTGAATAAGTTTCTCTATGAGACCAACATCGAAATCGCGAAAAAAAAATCAGCCCCTCCATACAAAACTGCAAACCTACTCGAGCCAAATGTATGGGACAGCTGATTTTTTTATCGCGATTTCGTTGTTGGGCCCATAGAGAAAGTTGTTCAGTTTCATGGTCTGATCATCCCCTTAAAAAAGTGTCAGCATATTAAGTTGGACCCTGTATATTATCAGCCCGCCTATCCTCTTCATGAAAATTGCCTTACGAAAACGATTCCCGTATAAATTATTTATTATTTTAATAACTTTAACAAGACTTTAACGCAATGAAAACCAAATACTGCGGCATTTTTTACCTGGGAAAATTAATTATTAACAACGTTGCACTCAAAATAGATATTTCTGAACGCTACTACAATTTTCCCGCGCGCGTAGTCGCTCGCGTAGGCGCGGCGCTACTTTCTTTACCGACGATTGCGGATAAATTTGGAACTACTATGCGTCATTTTGAGGTTTGCGGGGCAGTGCGTGTCTTGTTTGTGTTCGTGGTTTTATTTATTTGTTGCTCTTTGTGAACTTGATAGTGAGTTTTAAATGAACTGGGAATATTAAACACTGACTAAGGTAAGTTTATTTTCATTCAAAATAGTGATTATGTAACAGTAAATGAGTTTTAAAAATGAACAGATGACGAGACATATTTAGTGTAGAAATCGTGACTATTTATTAATTAACGGAGCGATAAGTAATGGAAAGCATCACAGTAATGATTATAGATCTTGTTTTTGTTAGGAACCTATCGCTTTTACGATAATAAATGTTAGATATCACATAACCTCAAAATGTTTTTATCTAATGTAATGTTGCAGCGAGAACTAAATTACGTTCAACTCATTTACTGTTTGTTACATTTTAGGCTAACTTTTAATGAATATTGCTAGAAGTTATTCTTTAATTCAATATACGAGTGATATAAGCGTTATTAAGTAACGTATGTTTGCGCGGGAAAGCGGACTTACGCTGTGCTTACGCCCTCTTCACTCCAATGAGCAAACATCCTAGATTTACTAAAGTGAGCTCAAACTTTGGTCCTATTTATGTTATACTTGTATTATACATATACAGGGTGTTAGGGTAAACAGTTGCTATACTTTAAGGGGTGATTGTACCCATGATACTGAACAACATTTCCCAAGAAAACTATAGGAAATTAACAACTAAATTTGGACCTTCCATACTAAAAGAAAAGTTGTTCCATAATAAAAGAAAAGAAACGTAGTTGGTATTAAACATTGTATTTTTGTTACTAAATTAAGATAATTAACATTTTTCAGGTTGAATACTAAACAATTGAGTTTGTGGAAGACACTGCCTTTACTCAAACCCACAATACTTTCAATAATATGAAGCCTTCAGACAGAATTTCTGGAAAGAAAAATGGATACCAGTCCGATGAAGACAATGTAAGGTATAAAATCAATACTAACTATTACAATAACGTTGGAAGGTCACCTCCTAAGGTTTCCAAAAAGCAAGAGACTGGACAACATGATGATGATGATGTCAGATATAAATTTCCTACGGTTTTATCAAGGCCCAAAACCTCAGTTCAGAAACCAAAGCCGAAGCAGAAAATAAAAGTTAATTTCTGGAGCACAAAACGGACACAAGACACTGATACTAACAAGAATAAAAGCCACCGAAGACATACTATTGCTGCTGTGGAATCTAAAGAAATAAAACCCAAAAACTCTGTGGTGAAGGTAAGGAAACGGGTATCTTTTCTACCGTCTCCACTCTTTTCTGAAAATCATGTACCAATGGTGACGGTGCCTGATGATTTGACTATACAACTCAATGAGGAAGAAGCGAATGACCTCCGTGAAGATTTAAACCAGGCGTTTGTAAATAGTGATATCAGTAACCAATCAAATCCCAAACGTAAAGCAAGAAGTTTTATGACAGAGACGAGCCCGAAGAATTCTAAGCGTAAGCGTAGTCCTGAGGAATCTGTGAGAAGTCATGGCAGTGAAAACGAGCTTGAGTTTTTCTCGAAATATGTTGTTCAAAAATTGAGGAAAATGGAAACCAACCAGCGTATTTACTCTGAAAACTTAATTAATACTGTACTCATGTTAGGACAGCTTGGTAAACTGAACGGTAAATCAAAAATAGCTGAAGCATAATAAAAGGAGTTATAGGTAGTAAGTATTAAAAGAAGTACATCTGTACATAATATATATTTGTTTAGTGACATTTTTACATAATAACTTATCTTGGTAAATTTTTTGAAGCATGACTGTACCTACCTAAATTCTTACTTTGGAATGTTAATCAGTTTTTTATCATGGTTTTTACTACCATAATTAAGTAAGTATAATACTTAGTACTTACTACTACTAGTGTTTTAGCAATTAATAGGTATGTTTTAGTAATACCTACACATAATATTTTGAGAATAGTTAAATTTTAAATAAATTTAATTTTATTTAGACTTCATTTTTATATTTTATCTGGCTTCATAATTTGAATTTGGTTTCTTAATTTATGTTATTGTACATAGTATAAAATAGAAGAACTAAATGTACAGTCTCATGTAAAATCTTAACAAATGTCCCAATTGTGAGTTTACAATCAACGAGATAAGGCTATACTAAGACGATATAACGCCCTTCGATAATCGCTTGAGGGCATTTCTTGTTTTGCCCTTTTTTAGTGTTTGATTTTGCGTCTAGTTTTTTATTAGTAATCGAAGTTTAGACCCTAAATTAAGTTTAGACCACAAAAACAAAGCCAAGATAAGTTTTAAATCATTTTCTTTTTTAGTATTTGTTATCCTTTTTTGTTGACCGATATACAACTAGCCGAAAAATCTTTTCGATCCATAATAATGTATATAAGGTCTAACAAAATTAGGTGAAACTATATTAAGGGGATGATCAGACCATGATTGATGATTTTTTTTCGCGATTTCGATATTGGTCCTTTAGAGAAAGTTGTTCAGTTTGATGGTCTGATCATCTTAAAATAGTTTCACCTAATTTTGTTAGACCTTATATTGTTGAGAAGATTAATTTAAAAATTCTATTACATTTCTGAGTATACCTACATAGCTAAAATAAAATTAGTTGTAAGATGAATGAAATTGTGCTAAACTGCTAATATATTAATTTTAGTGTTTAAAAGTTTTTGTGTTGGTTTCAAACTACTGCATAATAAATTGTTGCATATCATGTGAAACATAAATGTTGTAAAATTATTACTTGCATGGAACATGAAACTATGAAATTGGCTAAATGAAAACAATGTTTAATAAGTACATAATAAGTGTAAGTATGGCAAGATTTTTATTGTTGTAAACGAATTTGTTAAGTTTTTCACCCTTTCAAATTCTTTAAAAAGTCTAGAGAGAATAAGTTGTTTGTCCGTCTGCATAATTTGTTGACTTCTAATTCATAGCACAATAAATTTAAGTAATTATCCTTCTTATAGACTGCACAAAATGTTTTTTCTTTACATTACATTGTAATAATAACTGGGTGGGTAAACACAGATACACGGGTAAAATCGTACTTTGTATTGTATACTATCAATTATATAAAATTTGTCTTTAGCATTGGAGGAAAACTCATGATCTAGATAGCACAAAAGGGCCATAACGTCAGACGAGACGTAAGATTTTTAGCGTCTGCGTGGACGGAACGATAACGCCGTGACGTCGTCGATATTTCTGAGATCAATTGACGATATTTCTGATGACGCTCAGTTGCGGTGCAGTTGTGATTTGCGACTTCGTTGCGGTTCAGTTGTGATATAGCCTATGCTCAAAAATGTGCTCGCATATGTGATAGGTCTCTAACTTGCTTGCTTGTAAACTTTTGTTCATTTACGCACTTGTGAGTTATAAAAGGGGCAATAGAGCTTTGTCGCGAGCGTCGGCTACTTAACATTTATCACCTTTATGTGCATTAGAATAAGGTTCAGAATTGTTAATCAAATTTTTTGGTCGACTAGGAATAGGGTATTGTATTTTATTGTACAGAAGACAATAAGTACTTTCCTTCAATGTCATTGACAAATTAAACTTTTTGTCTTTTGCCAATCTCTTTGTCTGTGATTCCACTGTACATTATTTGTAGAACTTTAAATATAAGAGTAAAATCGAATGGTGCATAGTATTCAGTTTGAGACTAGTAGTACTAGTACCTTATTCAGATGTAAAATATTTACACAAATATTTGTGGAAGCTCAAATATCGGTGGCGAGTGTTTTCTACATTTATTTTTTGATCAATCGTGGTCGTAAGCACAGATTTATTTATATTTGTGAGATTGTATAGGCGTGGATTGCCTTGCCTTACTAATAAATGGTTATTTACTAAATATTGAAATCTTTTTGTAAGCTAAATGCTTTGGACCTGTTTTAAGTTGAGACACTTCAACTTTTTCAGTTTGTTTCAAAATTATCTTGAACTTATTTGGTTAGTGACAAGTATAATGGCCGGCGCACACCTGGCAAAGCGCAGCGCATCAATTAAAACAACTTCTAGTCCCCTGATAGGATCGAAGCGACTTGTGTTAATTGATTTCCGAAGTTATTTCAACGCAAACAAAGTCTATAATGGTTTGGCAGTGAAAAATGCTATGCGCGGCGCTTCGCCAGGTGTGCGCGGGCCCTAACGATTATGCTGAAATAAGGTTTATTTTGCTCTTTTTGAGCTTGTAGACATGTGCTAGCAATCTGACAGAATTAACGTCTCATTCTTAAACTTAATAAGCAAAGACACTTCATACAAACGGCTCGCACTGACAAGAATAGGCTAGCACATGAATGCTGTATGAGTGCGAGTGAAAGAGGACTACCCCGCTGCTTACTGTCGTCAACCTCTGGTACGTTTTTTATACTATGTTTAAGATGAACACCTATTCGCTTAAAAAGGTATTCAAATGTAGCAATGTTTCAGGCCACCCTGAAAGGATAAATAGACTTACAATCAGCTGCAGAAACGTTTATCAGAGTTAATCCTCCATTTTATATCACTTTTTGTCTTGTTGACAAAGTAAAAGATAGCAAGATATTTAATGGAGGAATAACTCTAATGAGCGTTTCTGCAACTGAGTATGAAAAAAAGATTCAGTAAGTATTCTTATAAGATACAGTCGACACTGTAATGCCTGCTTTTATAACCCTTTGGTACCTAGTTACACTAAGCTTTCTTTCTCAAAGAAAATTTATCTTCGACTTTGAAAAAACATCAGACCAAGCAAACTGTTTTGTAGGTGTGTTTATCATCGTCTCTGTGTCTTCACAATCTTTACTTAGGTAACAAAGTTTATTGTAATTTTGAAACATGTATTATGTATTACGGTTAAAGAGATGTTTGCAAACGGTTGCTGGGCGACGGTGGAGAGCCGCCACGCTACATCCGGCCGGCGTCGACAGCAGTCACGTCTCGGCCGCCCTCACAGGCGGGTCGCATCTCTCCAAACCTCTTCTAAACTCCTTAAAAAAACCAGTTGTTACGTAAAGAGTTTGTGAAAATTCAAACTCCCGTTTTCGTAAACATTTTTCTTACTTCCTTTTATTTTTTAAATATTTTTGTCGGAATGTGGACTTGGACACGTGAAACTGTTTGTTTTTCTTGATTTAGAATCACGATGTTAAACGCAAGTGTTTGTGGTTTTTTTATTTTTACGGTGAATTAAGCGCGTGATTTTGATTACAATTTTATTCACAATCCGAATATTTTATACTTCATGATAACTAAATATTCTGTAGACAAAATTAGATGATTATCAGCTTTATTGAACAGTGCTAAGATTCGTTTTTACATCTTTTGTAATTTAATAAGAATCACAATACTATCCTGAGTTCGAAATGGATATAGTTCACCGACTACACTATCTAGTGCTATCCCAAAAATCTGATCTTCTGACCATGGAGAGGGAGCAAAGACTTCGCGTGCGGAGACAATCAAGCCTTCCAGAATATAGCAAAGCTAACAAATCAAGACAACGATTAGAACAATCTTATCTTAACGATGTAAGTGCCATTATATTTTCGAAAAAGTTTCTGAAACATTTATGGAATTTATTTTATGCTTTTTAAATCATTACTCTAACACAAAGAAGGGTAGGATCTACCAGGAATGCGGCATAGAATCTAACCATAACCAATACCTATGCCACCTTATCTACCCTATAGGGGAGCGTGTAATTTCTCTGTGGTCCTACACAAGGTTTAAACTTAAATGCGTTATACAGGGTGTTTCATAAGTAACAATAAATTTTTAAAACTCTTAACCCTTTATCAGGCCTTGGCCACCATATTTAAATTCAATAATGAACCTTATTGTAAGTTTTTAGTAGGTACATTGTCAGTTACTTTTATGTGGTCGATAAATCGTACTATGCCTGATTAAGGGTTAAGGGATTGTTTAGACCGTCAAACTAAGTGAACAACTTTCTCTATGGGACCAACATCGAAATCGCGAAAAAAATAATTTTATATCCCATACATATTTTAGCTCTAGTCGATTTGTAGAATAGGTGGAACATATTTTTTTTTTTCGCGATTTCGATATTGGTCCCATAGTAAAGTTGTTCAGTTTGATGGTCTAAACCACCCCCTTAAATGTTTATTTGTATTTTTGTAACACCTTGTACTTAAAGGGTCTGGACTCTTAAAAGCTCTGGTAGCTTAAAAAAGAATTGACGTTTAATAAGTGTGCTTCAGGCTCCTATATTGAATAAATGATTTTGAATTGAATTGAACTAGTTAGTTGCTATTGAGATTTTCTATGGTATACTTACAGCTGATTTTTTTCTATGGTACTTACAGCTGATTTTTTTCCGTATTAATGGTTATTACAAGAGCCATTTTTTAAACTCGCATTTTCCAATTACTATTCCAAAATAGCACTCTTGATAACTGTGGTTTAGCTACCGAATCATCATCAGCCTGTTATTGTCCAAAACGGCGGAATTTGTATTGTTGATGCTTTTTTATACTTAAACTCATGTATTTATACTAAATTAATTAAATAACTTCACTTGGTTTACCTAAACTCTTTTGTCTTCATACAAAATATGGGCTAAGTCTGTATCTCTTAAATTACTTTAAAAAGATTCGTCGTTTTACAGGCGAAGGCGCAATCTAGATTCTATCCACTTTCTGTTGTGTAGTTCCCACTTTACCGAGTCTTGAGATCCTCCGATATAAATCTGTTGGCCTCATAACAGCATACACGACTTCCTCTTGGCTTGGACTCCAGTTGCAAGTAGGTCAAGGCGACTCCTTGTGGTTTATTTTACTTATTCTATTGTACGTAATACACCTATCTTTATTAATGTCATTAAGTCATTATGTAGCGTGAAAAGGCATTTTTTGGGTCACCACAAATAAGTCAAGGCACGTGTTTTTTAATGATGCAATGTTGAAAGGAAAACTGGAAGAGTTTTTTATTTTCACTTTTTATCTAGCTCTTATGTTCTACTTGTACTTATCAGACTAATCAGAACCTGCAACCGTCCAATGAGCGTTTTTCTTTTTGTTTTCTAGGGGATCGATAGATGGCGCTACGGTCTGTACGAAGAAACGTCAACGTTTCTTTAAAATAGTAAAGAGTGAAAAGATGATCAAGAAGATGCCAACGCATCTTTTAATGACATATTTCATTATTTACTAATAATTTTAATCGAAAATTCTAAACTTTTACGCCAGACATGGCTGTATGGGCTCGATCCCTTGGCATTAAAAAAAAAGGCAGGCACAAACTTGACCAGATTTTGACAGGATCTCGCTTACGGCTCTATGGGGCGATAAACATGTCATCTGTCGAGTTTTTTAGGAACTAAATTTAAAAAAGAAAAGAAAAACGCTCATTGATGTAATACCTAGTTTAATTGGAGGAAAGCACAGCCCCTGTTTGGAAGGTTGCGGGTCCTAATCCCGTCTGAGACTAAAAATCTTTAATTTATATTTAATCTGACAGTTGGTTCTTTAAACTTTTGCCAGCATTGTTAAAATTTGACTTTTAAGAGGCTGAAATGTGCCAAATTGAGCTGAATCAGGACCGTTTTGTATAGAACCTATAGCTCTTAAAATTACCAAAAAAAATACAGTTATAATTGATCGTATTTCTGATCTGGTGGCCGAAGCCGAAACACGATTTAGTAAACTTCACACGATAGAAAACCTCTTCGAAGTAGCCTCTGAAAACTACTTAAATTCCAACTTTACTCAGTTCTGCTTTGAATAATATTCATGATATTAAACACAATTATGAGTCATTTGTTAACAAAGCACGTGGCCGTTTTCGATTTTCAATAAAGTGATAAATTTATTTAAAATCATTCATTTTGTGGTTTTTCACTAACGCCCTTTCATTCCAAGCAGCGACTATGTAGTGCTTTCTCTGTCACTCCCACTCAAACCGACAGAAAGCGCGAAGGCGCCCTGCTGGATGGACCTGTTTCGCTCTTACGCGATCGGCTCGCGAAGTAAAAACAATTCAATTTGTCATATTTATGCATGTTAAGAAGTTTCTGTGAATTAAAAAGTTTTTACTAGGAGTAAATATAATTTTTGAGTGCATTTACAGTTTGTGCAAATGTTCTTTTTGGACACTAAACGAAAAATAAACAAGAAAAGAGCTATTAAACATTCATACAAAATAATTACCGTCATTGAAGTTGTAAAGTAAGTGATTTCTTTGTGAAAACAATTAATTCTTACCTATTACTGTTGATTTGATGCAACTCTTAAAAAGATTATAATAATTCATGAAGAGAAGCATTCCAGTACTGCTTATGGATATGACCGTTAATTTCGCGCCAGTTTGTTAAGCTATGATGGTCGAACAGGTAAGACGGTGGGCCGTCGTTCGAGGGGTCGGGAGTTCGGATCTTCGGATGATAAAATGATTTCTTTTTTACTTTTTTTTTTATTGTAAAAATCATTTTTTCATTGTTATTTTAATTTACAATGAAAATTAAAAAAAAACTTTTAAAAATAAGATTTTTGGTTGGTACAAAAAAAAAAGAAAAATTATTAAATTAATTATCTATCCCGTTGTGTTATCATTTTAGTAAAGTTAAATAAATACTATGATTTAAATAGGTTTTCCGATCATGTAATTTTAATTATTTTGTTAGATACCTATGTCACTATTTTACGGTCTACATACATTCCTACATCTCTATAGTATGTTTCGGATGAACCATCAGTCCATTCACCACCGACCTTTCGGCTTCGTCATTATCATGTGACACTGATAGACCGGTGGCCGACTACAACCAACCCTATCTTACGAGTTTAATAAACAAATTCATTTATGTAGCTAAAGTAGACTAATTAATATAACTGCCAAATAACTTAGTCGGCTGCGGCGCAGCTTGGCACGTTTTCCGGTATGAGGGAAAAATTGGACCCTAGAAACAACACATTTTACCTCATCGATTTATAGAATGGAACTAGTCTGTAGGTCTAGACACCGATTAGTAAAGCCTAAAACATCTGGTGTCGGCCTCACCATATCCTGGCACACTCATGGGTTCGACCGAATTCAGAGTGCTACTCGGAATGTAGATTTTATCTCGAGTAAATGAATAAAAGGGTGAATGTCCCTAGCAGAAAAATTTCACGGCGTTGCTGAAAACGGTAGTGCAGAAGGCTCATAATTATGTTGTTGTGTTATTTTTTTCTGGAGAAAAAATGTAGTCCTCTTCTTCGGGCAACATATAAAATTAAGCTAAAAATCTTATTTATAAAAAAAAAAAAGGTTTTAGGCCAGTTTTATCATCACGGTGGATCGTCCGCAACACTTTTTTGATTACTAATTGATTTGTAACTTGAAAACAATTTCTTATTTGGATGAACTTCTACCGTAACTCAATTGACATATAACAGCTGTAGTATCGAAAGCAGACATCATTGTTTAGCTATTTTTCCTGCAAAAGTTCTGACAAGTTTAAAAACAGCTGTCCCGCGATGCAATATAATTTCGGTGGACAAAAACTTTTTCTGGAATAGCTCTGTCCAGAATGCGTTTATGCGTCGCATTCCTCGCTTGCATCTTCAATTAGTCATGCTCAAGGGTAAGGCGCAGACGCACCAGTAGCATCATGCTGCAGTTTCACATAAAAAACGTAAAAAAGTCCGCGATAAGACTGCCTTATTTTGTGCCTACTATTTTTTCTCTCTGCATTACTGTTCATATTTTGGTGTGAAATAAATTATATTTGATTGATTGATTGAAAATCATTTCGTTGGTATAGGGGCAAAAAAATCTTCATTTCGGTTGCCGGTTGTATTTCATCTATTGATTTTTTATTTTGTTTGAAATCTGTATATTGTAAGTGCTCAATACACTAATTTGAATTGATTGATGTTGATGATACTATAATCAACATTGAACTTTTTCAGATATTTTAGAATTACCTTTCTTTTCTCATTACGGTGTTCTCATTCCGGTGGATTCGGTGGACTAAAATGGCTAGTGTCCGACCGAAACTAGTTTTTACAACCGAAACCGAAACCGAAACCGAATTTCGGCTTCGGTTCTAGTTTCGGCCGAATCCGAAACCGAAACCGAAACTTCCTTATGACATTATTCTTCCCTACTTATTAGGTTTTTTTTCAATGTAGTTAGTTGCCAATATGTGTTTAATGTTCACAGAAGCAGTTAATTTGATAAATTTCTAAGTAGTTTTGTTGTTTTAAAATTAATTTTATTATTTCTACTTTACATGTAGGTACACGGTGTGTGTTTACGTATCTATCTATCTATAGGGTGAGTTGAGGTATGTTTTAAGTGAGTAAAATAATCAGTGAAATCAGTTTTGAACATCAAATCACGTATAGGTAAGTAATAAAAATATGTACATGGCCTGTCTTTTTGATATATAAAATGTTTTTTTGTAAGAATATTTATTAAGTTAACTGCCATTTATTTCTGCATATTTATAGACTTGAACAAAAACACTGAATACCTACATGGTGTACCTACATGGTGGTGTATTTTATTCATTACTTATATAGGGTCCTTCTTAATATGCTGACACTTTTCTAAGGGGATGATCAGACCATCAAACTGAACAACTTTCTCTATGGCACCAACATCGAAATCGCGAAAAAAAAATCTGCCGCTCCATACAAAACTGTAAACCTACTCGAGCCAAATGTATGGGTCAGCTGATTTTTTTTTTGCGATTCCGATGTTGGTCCCATAGAGAAAGTTGTTTAACTTGATGGTATGATCATCCTTTTAAAAAAGTGTCAGCATATTAAGTTGGACCCTGTATATTAAAGGGTGTGCTTCAGTCCATCAATTTGAACAACTTTTAGTAAACCTCAACGGCCATTCGGCCCAAATGTGTGGAACAGCAGATTTTTTGCCCTTTCAATGTTGGTCCCACAGTGAAAGTTGTTGAGTTTTATGGTCTGACTGAAGACACTAAAAAGTATGTAACGCAATTAAAGTTTACACCCTGTATAGGTACATAACTTAAATAATATAATGTGTACCTAAAAGTAACTGATTGCAATTTTGTTTAATATGTATATGTAACACATAATTTTACGCCCGTCTCCCTTTGGAGTAGGCAGAGACAATATAACAGCCAGACAAATATCAGTTTCTAAAAACGTTATTTTAATCAAAAACAAGGTCAAACAAAGTTAACTAGATAGACCAAATAGGTACCAAAACTTTGCAAAAACTTCAATCACATTGCATAAAAATACAATAATTGAAATGATTTTGATTATTAATTAAAAAGGTACTTTAATAAATATTACCTGATTAGAAATAATATAACAATATTGAACATAACCTCTAAATTCACAGTAATTCACAGCGCAAGACATAAACAAGGGCATGGGAAGTGAATTCGACGCTCCCCACTACACCGAAGACCAGGCGATAACTCACGAACATAGATTCGGTTTCGGCCGTTTTTCTGCCTAAACCGAAACCAAACCGAAACTCCAAATTTGGGCCAAAACTGGCCGAATCCGAAACCGAAAACGAAACTTCGGTCGGACACTAAAAATGGCCTTTAAATCCCCACCGAAATGAAAAGTACCACAGAAATCATGACTAACATAATTTTTAGTACTTAAACCATTCAAAAACCAAGTCATTGTGCTAAGAAATTTCATGCTTCCTTCGTTCGCTCCAACATTTTACTTCAATATTACACATCAATTTACAATTTTAGCTATTTACAAAGCTGGGAATCATTGAACACGCTCATATCGCTCTTAACCTTTTCGTGCTAAACTATTCTTTTATATTTATCACAAAAAGCACGTTAATGTAGAAAAATAAAGGCTTTCATTTGTAAACTTTTACACTTCGGTGCATAAATTTTTCGTTTCGGTGGATGTTTTTCATTTCGGTGTCTGTTAAAAAAAACAACATTATTTTTCTCAGTAAAATCAGTCCGGCCCGGAAACATGCCTTGCTATATCTTGGCCGACCAAAGCATATTTATGTAAACAGCGTTGATAGGACTATACAAACATATACCTACATTAACTCTATGAGGTAAAATCTACCTTTCGAGTAGCACCCTAAATTCGGTCGGACCCATGAACGTGCCAGGATATGGTGCGGCCGACATGATTTTCTGCAAATCCATGATGTACTGCAAACCCCTCATACTATTTGTAATTAACACATGAAACCAAGTTAAACTTTAGGTATGTAGTTAAGTTAATAAGTTATTTCGTTAGATCTAACAAAATAAAAAAAAAATGAAAATCAGAAAAGCTATGCAAAAACAAAGCTTATATTTAAGTTTACTAAAATGATAACACAACGGGATACATAAGTAGGTTATTAATTTAATAATTTCTTATTTTATTTTTTGTACCAAGCAAACTAAAATAAAACCTTATTTACAAAACTAAGTTATGTTTAGTCTTCTTAAGATACAAAATATTTGTTGATTTGTAGAATGTGTACAATAAACTTATAAGATTGGGTTGGTTGTTCTTGGCTACCGGTCTATGATCATTGATCAGTGATGATCACTGTCTGTCATGCTATCGAACTCAAACTCGGTAGGTCTGCTGTCAACTACAGTCTTAATCTTAAAAAAAAAAGAGAAAAAACAATTCTAAAGTGTTTTTCAGTAACTACCTTGGTAAACTTGAGTTTTCAAAATTTTACTATCTATTAATATTAAAATGTAGAAATTAGAATACTGTAATACCCTTTTTTTATTTTTTCTTTGTAAAAAATGTACAATGGATATTAATTTAAAGACAATAATTGTCTTTTAATCCATATCCATATAAAATTGTAATAAATCATTCATTTAAGCGCCATCTGTTGAGGTGATTGATGATCATTTCGTCAACTTAGCGATGTTCTTAGTTGTTTTCGATCAAATTCTTGAGATGGCGGTACTGTACAAGTTTATTTTACTTTGTCAGGGGTAAGCGTGAGGCACGGGGGTTGTGGGACTTGTGGGCGGGGCTTATAGTGCGATCGCTCAAGGCCATCAGCAACCTTCAGCCCCTTAAACCATTTACAATTTTGTACTGTTCTTATCGCCTTTAGGGACATTTGTAAGTAGCTACCTAGTTACATGCAAATTAATGTTTTGTGTAAGTAACTAGTTAGTCAGAAAATCTTTTAACTCTCTTCACGTCCTTGTTGTCACAATACTAAAGGTTGTCGAGAACTAAAATAAAAGAATTATACTATGATGGTAGATAACGCATTTCAACCCCATCCGTCGTGATAAGAAGCTTTATAGTCCGGCCTTTTATTTGCACTTGACACGAAAAGCGACCTCTATCTTAGCAGTTAAAATATTCCAATTTAAAGGACGTGGCGATAAGAATAAAAGATACGTTATTTACATTACATTATAGCCTTAACTAAACCTTATCGGTAAATAGTTGAAGTTAAGCTCACGCAATGTCTGGCTGCGCATGTGTCAAGAAACTTCTACCTAATTGATATTAATTCGGTCCCATTTCTTTGTTAGGTAGTTCTTTACACATGTTAAACTTAAGAGGATAGGCGAGTACCGTTTTTTCCATACAAACGTAATGCCCTATGTTTCCTCCCTGGATAATGATTAATGACACTAGAGATTTTTTTTTTACCATACAACCGATGTCACCTCTGCTATGTCCCTATGTTTTTTTGCATTAATTAATTACTGTATGACCTTAACTGCCTGTTTTCAGACTACCAGCAAACAAATTTGACGAATATAAACAAAAAAAGCAAAATATACCGACAAATTATACAAGGTGTTACAAAACTACAAATAAACCTTTAAGGGGGTGGTGTAGACCATCAAACTGAACAACTTTCACTATGGGACCAATATCGAAATCGGGAAAAAAAAAATTTATGTTCTATACTCTACAAATCGACTAGAGCTAAAATATGTATGGGATATGAAATATTTTTTTTCGCGATTTCGATGTTGGTCCCATAGAGAAAGTTGTTCAGTTTGACGGTCTTAACAACCCCCTTAAGAGTTTCAAAAATTTATTGTTACTTATGAAACACCTTGTATAGACAGAGCCAAAGTCTTTCTGATATTATTCTTGAAAGAATTATTAAAATCGGTTTAGTTTTGGAGGAAACAGGGGAATACGAAATGTTGTTTTCGTTGATTTTATGTAGATAATATTGGTCCGAGTTGCAGTTGTCTCTTTCGCACTCTAGTCGGTGGGGTGTAGGGGTGAGGCGGATCGGACAAATATGTGTACAGTCGGAAAATATTATTCTTGAAAGAATTACTAAAATCGGTTTAGTTTTGGAGGAGGAAACAAGGGAATACGAAATGCTGTTTTCGTCGATTTTATGTAGATAATATTGGTCCGAGCTGCAGTTGTTTCTTTCGCACTCTAGTCGGTGGGGTGTATGGGTGGGACGGATCGGACAAAGTGTACAGTCGGAAAGTGACCTATTCTTCAAATTACCATTTCAGCCCGCCTATCCTCTATAATAATAATATATTTATTGCTCTCATGTGGTTATAAAAGGTCTTACAATTAGATAAGTACACACATGAACCCTGGTAGGGCACTGCAATTCAATTATAACTTAAAACTATTAAAATAGGTACTAAAAGATAACAAATTTACAACTTACAACAACCAGTTTGGAAACAAAAAAATATAAATTTACACACCGGCTAGAAACCAAGAATTAAATATAAGCAATTAACATCAATAGAATCCTAAGTCTGAACTACATTATTTTGTATTATTGTGCACTGAATCTGAATACAATCATGTCACTCATGGTCTTCTAGACAACATTATTACTACTATCTATTATTTAAAATTATCACAAAAATATTATTGTAGTGTATAATAACTTTTTTCTAGCAAAAAACTTTTTAATTTATATTTTGAAATGTACCAAACTTAGGTTCATTTTGGATGTAGTCTGGAAGTTTATTATAAATTTTTACACACATAGCATAAGGCCCTTTTTGATGCATTTGTAATTTAGACTGGGGAAGTGCTAGTTGAGTAGCTCTTATGTAGCTGTACCGATTGTAGCCCATATTCATCTTCCTTTTAGCGGATTTTTTTTGAGTTCGTATTTCTAATGACAGATACGTGACCGATGATCGTTACAGTTCTGTTCTGTGATCTGGATCACGTACCTATAGCACAAATGGTGCTGGTGCTCTTGATGGAATAATTTAGGTTGGTAAACAAATTCTAGTGCTCTTAGTTGAATAGCTATCTCTCTTTTTATACCTTGCGTAAGTAGGTATGTGCAATTTCTAAGACATTTTTGTTATTTAATTAAGATTCTTATTTTACCTAAAATATGTGTAAAATAAAAATGTCTATGAGAATTAACAATGTCTAGACTTACAACTTGATGGCGCCTAATATATACTTCGAAATAATATTTACATAATGCCATGAGAGTTTTGGCTTCGTGTTATTGTAAGTAATACTTAAGCTTTGTTCTGGCGTTTTGCCCTACGATCGTTTATGTTAGCCCTTGTTAAACTTGGGACTAGATTGCTTTGATTGGTAAGTATAAATTATTCATGAATTAGTCACCCAATTTTCAAGTTTGACTGTGATTCTAATATTCTTCAGCAAATAGTTCCATTTCTGCTACCTAGGTATCTACATGTTGATTTGGTGTAAATTCCACATTGTTCTAGGTAATGTAAAATTCATATTTTGAAAATTCGCGAACGCAGTTCGTTGGCGAAGAGATTTGTGAATTCATGAAAGAAGAAAGTCATGAATAGTTTTCACGCTTTTTTAATTCTACTTGCCTAGAAATTTCTTATTTACTATACTTAATACGAGACAGGTAAACAGAGCAGAAGAATGATGTTTTTTAAACGGTTATAGTATTGGTATGCCGTGCAGGAGGCGGTGGTTCGATCCCCGACCAGGGCGGCTAGTAGGTACCAATGAATTTTTCGGAATTTATGTACGATTTGTAACCCCACTGGCTTTTCGATGAAGGAAAACATCGTGAGGAAACCTGCATGCTTCAATTTCGAGGCATGTATTGTACCCACTGCAAGTGGCGACGGGCTCACCCCCGTCACACTGGACAGAGTTTCGGTAGGTACATACTGGTGTTATGAGGTTTCAGAATATCTCTGACTATCCCTTCGGGGAATGTAGTCTTGAGCATATGCTAGATTTTGCAAATGAATGTCTTATAATAAAAACATCGATGACATCATAGGTACCTACCTATAATATAATATAAATTATAATCTGTGATAATTCTGGCTATCTATTACCTACGTTTCAGAAGATACAGGCCCTCTGAAACTAAGACGGACGGACAACGTAGGCTTAGTAATAGGGTTCCGGTTTCACCCTTTGGGAACGCAACCCTAAAAATAGGTTTTCTGACCATAACTACAAAATTAAATATAAAAGGCAGGTACTATGTAGGTAACTATGCCCCATGCGGAAATCGAATCCGCGACTCTCAGCTCTTAGCTTCGCCACGCCATGCCACGAACTGATTGTACCTACCTAGGTACCTATTGTGTGTTGGAGATCCAAATAAATTATTTTTCTTTCTCTCTTTCTTTCAACTGACCGTAGAGAAAAGAGGTTGATGACGATAGGAAAAAGTTGTGAGTTAAAAAACTAGTGAAAGGGCTCGTCGAATGAAAGGCATGCAAATCACTTGATTTGCATCTCTCAGCTGCCAACCTTGGGGCGGAAATGATATTCTTTGTAAGTACTTGATCGCTTGATGTCGGTATCTAGGCTTTACTTTGGTACTTATACCTATGTGGGAACAACATGTACCTACTTTGACCACAGCTTTGACCGAGCGCTGATATTGGGAACGCTATTGTATAGGCACTGAATGTTTGATGTGACTATTCAAAACTCAATATCAATAGGGAACCTTCCACCTAGTCCTATCCTGCTACTAATGTTATAAATATGCTCGTATGCGAATATTATAAATGCCAATGTTTGTGACGATGTTTGTATGTTTGTGGCTCAATCACGCATAAACGGCTGAACGGATTTGGATGAAATTTGGCACACTGATATTTAGGTAATATGTTCTGAATGGACGCATTGAATAGTTTTTTGAAGGCATTGTAGCTCTCAAACGGATGGACCAATTTCGATGCAGTTTTTGTAATCGAAAGCTAATTTTTGTGAGATTGTCTGTAGCAATTTTTCATGAAAGTAGGTTGAGCAGTTTTCAAGATAATCGGCTTTGATTGTGAGATTTTAAGGGATCTCAGCCAAAGTCACACCTAAGTAACAAACAACTAGTTTAGGCGCAAATATCTAGTAACATTACGGGGATATCTTCAGAGTCTGATGCTGAACAGCTCCATTCCAAAAGTTTCAAAAGGATCTCAGCAAGTAGTTATCACAACTAGATAGGCAGGGTACATCAAGTTTGGGCTCAAAAGTTTAGTAGCTTTGTAGCGATTCCATGTCCTCAATTTTCAGGGTCTGGTGTTGATAAACCTACTATACTAAGTACTATTATGGAAAGCAATATCCTGTCCAGTTGCTAATCTGTACAGCTAAGAATCTGTCCAGCTAAGAATCTGTCCAGCTAAGAATCTGTCCAGTTGAGAATCTGTCTCATTGATAGAGTAAGGTACCTACGAGTCAATTGATTGTTCTTAGGACTCTACGGAAAATATGAAACCTTCGACCAAAATTCGGAAACTAATCAAGAAATCCGAAGGGAGAAAATATTTTAAAATCATTGCAGAATTATTTAGGCATGATCTAACTAGTATCTACCTGCAGTACACCTCCTGATCCTCTTTTCAAGTTGAGATTATATGTACCTACCTACACTGATGTAATTCAATCTTACTCTTCAATTAAATTCACCTGCCTGTTTTTATCAATTAAGTAGCAATTTATATACAGACATTAAGTTCGGATAAATAGGTACAATCTAAAACTGCAGAGGTTCTATAAATATTCACTGAGGTTTTTCTTTCGAGCTTTGCCTCTCCGCCTTTCCCATTGTACATATACTTTGCCCAAACAAAACAACTTCCACTATGGAGCCAACATTCAAAAAGTAAAAAAAATATATTCCATAGAAAAAATTCAATCGCTGCGCAACCCAAACGTACTATGGAATAGCTGATTTTATTTATCGATATTGTCTCCGTAGTAAATGTTCAGTTTGATGTGCTGAAGCATAACATGGAATATATGTAACGCATTTTTTATTTAAGGGGTTACCTCCTGGTTTTACCATTAAATTGGGTAACTTAAATTCGTAACCATTTTATTCACTTACTATGGCACTTTTTGAGCTGAAAAATAACCTGAACCATCTACAAGATATGAGAAATGATGTGCTTTTTCTATAAATCGATTTTAATTAATAAAACCGAAGAAAAAGGAATCTAAAGTCACCCCTTTTTTCCAGTTGTATTACTCTTACTTTTTTAATCGGAAGAAAATGACAATTTACAATATTGTTCACAACACAATTTAGAATGATGTGGTTTTCTTACTTTTTAGAAATTAATAAAAAATCATCGAATTTTTCAAAGTATTTAAAAGTAAGTACTAAATAGGTAGGTAGGTACTGCTCCACACCGCAGATTCCTCAGGAGTGCGAACTGCTGAGCTCACCGAATGAGATTCAAAAATCGCACTCCTGGTCTTCGGTCCTCTCTCGAAAAAAGCTATTCGTTACCTACCGAAATTAATTTTGATAATTATGATCTATTACATAATTTGAACGTCGACATTTCGGAAGTTAGTTTGGTAATAACTAAATTGATGCGAACGTCCAAATTTTCACCATTTACCTAACAATTTCAAAGCCTCAAGGTGCTCAGAATACTAATAAAACTTGACATTCCATTACGCTCGAACCGTCTTTACTATCTCGTACTCTATTCCAATAGAGACTGACGTAATATGTACATAAACACGCCGAAGATACTTGATTTTTAACAGAAATTGATTGATATATCCAATCAGAACATCTTAATTTTCTCATTAAAGGTGGTACCAAGCAGTCGATAAATAGGTATTATATCCGCCAAACGAACATCAGTTGCTGTATCAGGCGGTTGGACAATGACATTATCTCTTTATCAACTTAGGTACTCTTTCATAATTGACTAACTATCCTCCACCAATCCACCCAAGTGGAGTATTGCCCGCTTCCTTCCACTATTATTCGTAAATAGATAGGTATTTGATTCAACAAAAAAATTTAAGTTCCTGGTTGCTTTTTGAATTCGATTCCTATTCGACAAAATTATTACGATATATCGAAAGAATTTAGGGCCGGTTCTGTGGTTATTTTTTTATTTACGTCTCATGCCAGTAGCATTCGGATCGGGTATACCTAATAACGAAATGGAGATGGCTCTAAAGTAGTCTATACTTTAGGGACACCCTTTGAAGGTTGACGTCTTATGAACTTTACTTTGTACTTTCATAAGGAAAAGGCAACAAAATGCCTACAAAGTAGACGGTGTAGAAGCTGTAGCATTTTATGAATAAAGTCGTTTTGATTATGATGAAAAGAGGAAAAATCAGCAGGGTCAAGTTACTTGTTTGCATAGTAAAGGTGAAACTCAATTTCCGATGCTTTTAGTGGAGTGCATTTTAGGTTGCATTACTAAAAGCTAAAAAAGATGTAGGATGAGACTTTGATGTCCATCTGCCTATAATGTTTATTTTTCTCAGCAAATAGGTAAGTAGTTGATAAAAATATTACCTCAATACTCAATCCTCAATATTTATTGCTTTCCATAATGACAGCATTCATTACCATGAGATGGTAAACTTTAAAACTAAGAGATCATTATGGGCCCTGTATTGTAGGACACTGCAAACAAGTAGAAGAGGGGAAGAGACCTTAATATTATTAATAAAATTACAATAACATACCTACCTACTATCGTTCAATAAATAAGCACTGTTCATGTTCATAGTACACAAGTACCTATGTAGTTAACGCCGTTTTATGTTTTAGTAGCTGCAATTTCATTATTAATTAGTATATTTCATATTTACACAATTAATTTGTAAGAATATTTAATTATAAATTTTGTATATATTAATATTGTTTTTACCTGGATATTTTTTCAGTAAATAGGTACTATGGGCTGTGCTATGGGTGATGAAAATGAGGGCCAAATGACCAAAGAAAAGTTTCACTGTCCTTTTATATGAATCTGTGGTGTGGAACGTATTTTCCTAAGTATTTCATGTGATCATCATCATCACGTCACATGGCTATATTGGCTAATCCTACGCAGTCCTGTTTAGGGTCTTTCCTAGGCATTTCATCCAGAGCGACGCTACATATTTTTCCGGGCGATATCTTATGCCAGGACTTCAAGGCTATACCTACAGGGTGTTAGGGAAAACAGTTGAATTTCTTTAAGCGGTGATTGTACCTATGATATTGAACAACTTACCTAAGGAAAAAAAGAGATTCGCAAAAATAGTAGATTACACAACGAGGGCAGGAAAGTAAGAAAGGTCTCCGATCTCGTGTAATCTGAGGCTTTCTTATTTACCGCCCGAGGTTAGACTATTTTTTCCTCGAAGGTGGTGGAGAGCGGCAACTTATAGGAAACGTAAATAGGAACGTATAGGAAAGTAGGTAAGTACTCGTACCTAACCTACTTAGGTTCATAAGATAGAACTCATCCAGGTAACAATAGGTGATTCAATGCTTTCGTCGCTTTGGACATTGTTCGGCCAATTACTTAGTTTGACCATCAGAAAGTATTCTTTTTACTACGGACGCAGTCTAAAGTATAGCTGACGAAGGGTCTATCTATAGTCTTTTTAGAGTAGGTTTGTTTATAATAATAAGTTTATGACGTATTTTTCTGCTAAGGTGTTTTCAAAAATGTTATCTCCACCTAACGTGGAATTTTTGTTAAAGTAGGTACCTTTACCTACGACGTGGCTATACGTGCTTGGATTTGCGTAGGTACTTATAATAATATGGGACACTTTGTTCTTAGCTTCATTAATAAGATGATTCATTTGGCTTATAAGATTATCTTATAGGTTATATTATAAGTTCTAACAAAATTAGCTGAAACTATTTTAAGGGGAGTATCAGACCATTAAACTGGACAACTTTTTCAGCTGTCCCATACAAAACTGCCAACCAAACTCGCCCCGAATGTATGGGACAACTGTTTTTTTTTTCGCGATTTCGATATTGGACCCAAGGAGAAAGTTGTTCAGTTTGATGGTCTGCTACTCCCCTTAAAATTGTTTCAGCTAATTTTGTTAGACCTTACCAAGAATCGTATGATTATTTTAAGACTTTTGATAAAACTAGGTGCGGCAGATGGAACTTACGAGTACGTGTATGATTTTAAGTTCTGTCGACTTTTCTCTATAACTAGGTACCTACTCTAGTACCTACTTAGATGCTTGAAAGGAGGTATAACTTTGCAGAAAGTCTGACTTGTTTCCTACAACTTGTTTTTGCTACAGAACAAGCTAACACCAAAATTTTTATCGAAATGGGCAAATTAGATATAGTTAGGTTAGGTAGGTATCTACATAAACTTACAAAAGACTTCTCTTTCGAGGGAGATAGAAACATATTGCTACATCTGCCAGCTATCTTTTAAACCCGTTAAGTTTAACGTAATGCTAACCTAAGTCCCATTGTCGTGAGATAATCAGTGGCGTAGCTAGGTTTGGAAGGTAACACACGACCGCGAAAAAAAGCTCACAAAAATTCCATTAAACTAATCTAATCCAAATACCTACTTCTTCCTGGGACTCCCATCTCCCGACCTGACCGTCCGTCTCCGTACTATCACAACCAGCACATTATATTGGATCGTATTGAAATGACCTCTTCATATTAACAGTTGAATCTTGAGGTCACTTGACTCACTCCAGTCCAGATTTTAGATCGTATAACATCATTGTGGTGAACTGTTGACACCATAGATATTTGCACCGAGTGTACTGGAGACAATTCGATCGTCTGCAATACCTGCAACGATCCTGAATTCCTGACACATACCTACTCTCACCTCTACAACAAACACAAGACTATAAATATAGGAACGATAGACGTGAACATATAATATGTAATGCTTTAGTTAGAACATCAAACTAGCATCACGCGCAAGATAAAGAAAAGTAATCCCCTGGAACCTGGGTATCATATAGGTACTTACAACGTTATCTTTGTCTCAGCAGCGGGTGCTTGGCTTACTTACCTAAGTATCTACCTACTCGGGAAAACGCTTGTGTTACTAAGTCGTGCTGATACCTTCGATCAAAATAAAATGAATGGATAGGCCTTAAGCGAACATTTCAAACCAGAAAAATGAGGCAAAACAAATGAAATTTTTACTTGTCACTTGTATGAAAGTGCCCTAGATTTGACAGATAATGGCGCTAGTTTGTATGTACCAAGTGCACCAGTAGTTTGCTTCAACTTACCGCGCTTTAGGCCTATCCATTCATTTTATTTTGATCGAAGGCTGATACGACGAATACGTAACTGAGCTATTCGTGGGGTGCCCAGAAAGTCACGTGAACTTGCTTTCTGGGCAGGATATCCCTCGTAACTCTTATTGGTCTGTAAGCAGATTATTTGCTCCAAATTGTTTCTACAAAAATGATTGGTCTCCTAAAGTTTCGTGACATTGCCCTACCTACATGCATAGTAATAAACATGTATTATTCCACAACGTGTGCCCAATATTGTTTGCTGAACTGAATTTCATAGGCACACGTTCTTCTTTTGCGTATTCTGTAGTCAACACTACAGGGTGTTAGCGTAAACAGTTGTATTACTTTAAGGGGTGATTGTACCCATGATACTGAAACACTTTCCCTAATAGGAAATTCGCAAAACATTTTTTAGACTTTCCATATTAAATACAATCAGCTGAGTGAACTTTTGTATGTATATTCCTAAATTGTTTTTGTGAATTTCCTGTACGTTTCTCAGGGAAAGTTGTCCAGTACCATGGATACAATCACCCCTTAAAGTAATGCAACTGTTCACCCTAACACCCTGTGTAAGTACAATATTTAGTAATAGCACAAAACTCGGAATGACATGAGATCGACTCGACATAAAAAGTACATGATCAGACAAGAATTTATAGACTTCATACAAATGGAAGCCATAATTGTAATTTTGTACGGATAGACCAAAAAATGTATCATGAATAAAAAAAATATGCTCTATATCGATACTGAATCACATAGGTAGTAAAATATTAAAAAAGTTTTTTTTTTACTTTTTGTGTTAACTGGACTATTCTCTCCACAGCGCGAGCTCTTCGCCGCAAAGGCAGACAGTGGCGCCGCGGCTGTGGACCGAAAGCTCTCCTCATCCTCAGCCGGCAGCATGAAGAATAAGTGGCTGAAGGCTTTCCGCAGCCTCAAGCCGCCCAGCGCACCACCGCCCCACGCCGCACCGCCTGACAAGTAAGTCTTAGCTCTTATTCTTTATTACATAAACCTTTATTTCCAATAACACTTAGTTATGATTGGGTAGATTAGCAGTCTATATTGAAAATTTCTATGCATTACAGACTGCTTTGCTATACAATCAGTTTTATATAGGATGTATCGCAATTTTATTAATGGCTAAATCGAAATCTGATGTTTTCACTCTTTAGCTCTAGTGCAAGTTTTTTTTTATGAAAAAGTAAATCAGTTCTATATCAAGATTTGCATTAAACTTATTTCATTTGTATTTTCAAACGAATGTGAGCGAATCACCAAATTTTGTTTTATCCATTATTTATGACACACCCTGTATACCTATTTCAATATGATGCAATGGTACTTTACGCAAAAATCATGTTTTGAATAGTTAAAGTAAATTTTCATATTCTTTAAGATTATTTTTATTTGTGAAATCAACGACAAATGCAAAAAGATATATTATGATTGTACCTATAAGGAAACTGCTTTTCACACTTTCACATTTTCATATTTTGGTCTAAGCTATTGAAACAATTTGTTATCTTAGCACATCGCCACTTTTCAATGTAATTAATACAGATTGACTTTTTTTGCGGATATTATATTGGTAATGAAAATATTTTGTATGTATCTCCGTTAGATTTAACAAGAATAGTAGTAGATTACACACCGAGGACAGGAAAGTAAGAATGTGATCTGAGGCTTTCTTATTTACTGTCCGAGGTTAGTATACTATTTTTCTCCTCGACGGAGGTGGAAAGTTACAACTTCGTTTAGCGCAGCGCAGCGGGACGACAATTGACGCTTTCCGTCCGGAGGGGAGAAAAGTAATTATACTAAAACGTAACGTCCTAAACGTGCTTAAAATACCGGATGACACTTTTATCTTTTCCGGAACGGAAGTGTAAGTGGATAAGGAAAAACATTTTAGCTTTTTTTACTGATGTTACTTGTTTGATGTAGAGTGTGGTGTGAATCGTAAAAATAAATAATTAAATATAACTAAAGGGTGCAATTGAAATGAGTTGTCAAATTTTTAAGCGTGGTTCTTCCTAAAATCACAAAAAAAAACTGCCTAATCGACTAAAATTTTTTCTGCAATTTTATGTTTGCTCCCATAGTAGAAGTGGCCTGAACCACCCCTAACAATTTGTCGACTCATTTCAATTACACCCTGTAATTCCTCGAAAGAAACCCCGTCAGAAAGCATTAAAAGTATGACTACGTCAAAATAAAGAATGACCCAATCGGAACCTTCGATTCTTGGAACAGACAGTAAGTCTACTTCGTCACCCCACACTGTATCATGATACCTACTCACAATTTTCCAACAACAAAATCATCATTATTTATGAATAATTTTCGCTGAAATAGTCGATTAGGTACTAAAAATAGGTCGTAGTAGGTACTATTACTTACTAAACTTATTCAATAATTTCGATCTGTTTTGTAGCACTATTTGTGACGACTCACCTTACGAGTACTTTACTTGAAATGAAATCAACAGAAACATGAAACAATTTGTTACTTAAAAAATATTATTTTTAAGACTTATTCACTACTTGGATGTCTTTTAAAACTTTGTGTCTCAGAGTGCTATGTCTCGGCAGCTTTCAGCTTTCAAAACGAGCTTTAAGGGTCGGCACTACCTACGGCCCGTTTGACATATCTGTCAAAAGAAAAAGACCTGTGGCCGACAACACTCAACCCTATCTTATAAGATTAATTAACAAATCAATTTGATAGCTTTTGGTAATACTTTTCTTGCAAAAAACTTGGTCGGCTGCAGCGCGCGGCAGCTTGGCTGGCGTGTTTACTGGTGTGAAGGAAAAATTGAACCCTACCTGGTGACACAACATTTTACCTCGTTGAATTAAAGGACGTAACTAGTCTGTTGGTCTAGAGTCCAATTAGTAAGGACTAAAAAGTCTGGTCGGCCGACCCTATCCTGGCAGGGTCGTAGGTCCGACCGATTTTAGGGTACCTACTACTCGGAAGGCAGATTTTACCACATTAAATTAATGTTGAATGTTTGGTTGTGCGTGGCAATCATCCTGCAGCATCTGGATTTGAGAGCCGTAGGTCGAAATTGACATTTACAGCAACAGTACAGTACCGTGATGGACCTATAATGTGACTGATCAAAGATCACCCCTGGTGGTAGGATAGGATGGGTTCTAGCTAATTAGATCACAGTATTACTAAGGCTTAAAAAAACTTAAAATTATTTTAACAGAACAAATTAAAACTTTAAACAGAATAATGAAATTATTATAAGTTTAATATTATTGGTATTAGCAAACTAAGGGTTTGTAATCTTTTATCATCATAATCATCGTCAGATATAATATTTTAAGCACGGAATAAAAGTTAATTTTGCAGTAACTGGAACGATTGCCTTCAAAAACATTTGCGCAAAAGGACATCATCAGTGTGACGACTTTTAGTAGCTTTCTTCTTTATTGGTATATTTAGGGCAAAATTGTTTAGTAGATTTTAGTAGAAATTGGGTATTCGAAAATGTTAATGTATTTAAAAATGCAAGGATTCAGGCTAATAAAATCTAAGCTGGCAATACTCTAACTGGCTGAGAAAACGATTGCAGGGTTTGCAAGTTTTCCGGAACTTCTAGTACATCATCATCATAATCATCAGCCTATACAAGGTGTTACAAAAATACAAATAAACATTTAAGGGGGTGGTTAAGACCATCAAACTCAACAACTTTCACTATGGGACCAATGTCGAAATCGCGTAAAATATAATTTATGTTCTATACTCTACAAATCGACTCGAGCTAAAAATCTATGGGATATCAGATTTTTTTTTCGCGATTTCGATGTTGGTCCCATAGAGAAAGTTGTTCAGTTTGACGGTCTAAACAACCCCCTTAAGAGTTTTAAAAATTTATTCTTACTTTTGTAACTGACCCTGTATACGTCCCACTGCAGGGCACAGGGCACCTTCTAGGAGGGTGTTTGGGCGTAAGTCCACCACGCATGCCCAAAGCGGATTGGTAGACTTCACATATACATCAGAATTTCTTCGTCTGCATTATGCAGGTTTCCTCGCGATGTTTTCGTTCACCCTTTGAGAGCAGTCGGTAATACGTACATAAGTTAGAAAAACTCATTGGTTCGTGGCATGTTGTCCGTGCGGATTCGAACGCGGACCTCTTGATTGAGAGTCCATACCTCTCCGCAATGCACCACCGAACTCACTTCTAGTACAGCAAATATTAATCATATCGCCTAATGTTATTTTTTTTTACATAAGAGGGCTTCTAAACAGAGTTGGAATTTTGGTACCTAGCACTTTTAATATGTCAAAGAGATTACATGTTTATCGACTTCCAATAATGTCGATATACGGGTATATTTTATATCACTGCGGATAACTTCAGCATGTATCGAACTTCAAAATAGCGAAAATAAATCAGCTGTTCCATACATTTGAGTCGAATATGTAGGTACTGCAGTTTTGTATAGGACAGCTGATTTTTTTTTCGCTCTTTTGTAGTTGGCTCCATAGTGAAAGTTGTTCAGTTTGATGAGTAGAATACATGCTGGTGTTATCCGCAGTGATAAAAAATTACCCGTATATGGACACAATCGGAAGTCGATAAACGTGCAATCCCTTTGACATAATTAAAAGTGCTACCAAAATTTCTGACTCTGCTTATGAGACACAGAAAACTGTACTAAATTTAAACTTGCGTAGGGACGACCAAATTTAATATTTATTTGAAAATTGAAGCATCCATGTTACAAAGTGATGAAAACCAATAAAAATTATACAAAAATGCGAAAATAACATGTGTAATGATGAGCGTTTAGATAAAATTGATAATATTTTGTTCAAAAACGTGTTTTATATTAAATTTTAACCATCTGTAACGACATTAATATTATTTGGTAGAATTTAAGTAGAATTTGAAACAGGGCTGGTAGATTATGGTAAATTTCAGCAGTAATTTTCGTCACGCTGAAGGACATTGTGCGACACAAGAACATATAAGTAGGTGTTACTTAGTAGCTAAAGTGGGTACATGAATCCTGAAAGGGCACAGCAATATTAACAAGAAGTAATTTTAAAGAAAAAAATTAGTATAATGTCAATAGTTCTTTTGGTAGTTTTTGGTTCTTTTGGTAGGTTTTGGTAATTTTTGGTAGTTTAGTAATTATTTTTTTGTTGTTTCTGGTTTTTTGGTAGTTTTTGGTTAGTTTGGTAGTTTTTCGTTGTTTCTGGTTATTTTGGTAGATTTTCGTAGTTTTTGGTTATTTTGGTAGATTTTTATACTTTTTGGAAATATTTGATAGAAGAATGAAAATTACCAAAATCTACCATAAAAACAAAAGAGTTCTTGACGGCTTGGCTACGGGGTGGGTTTGTTGACATAAATAAAATATATGTTTTGCAAAAGAGGTACCTACATTCGAATCGTAAGCGGAATTCAGTCAATAAGGGTGTCATGCCGATCCTTGTTTACCGACTTTAAATTACTCACTGTGACAGCTTCGTATATCCTCGATCTGTGCGAAATCGTGAGACGATACCCCGTAGTATTCCGTAGCAAGAGATTAAATTTAACTCGCAAAAATGAGCTACTGGTACCAAATTACCGACTAGCATCGATGCTAAGGACTACAAAATAAAGTCGAATACTGTTCTTGTGTATAGTAAAATACCAGATGACATTAAAGCCGACAAGAAATTTCTGAAGAAGGTTAAAGAATTATTAATCGAACAGTGTCCCTATGACTTTAATTAGTTTCTTCAGTATAAGTAAACAAACAGGCATAAATCTGAGTAGAAAAAAATGTGTTGCAGACCGATTATTTGTACCTCAATAGGTTATTATAATTTTTAACTAATCACATTTAACTGATTTTATAACATTTAACTAATTTAATTGTAGTAAGTGAAAGGTGGTAGTTAAGTTATTGTCTGGCTTCTATTGTTTAAATCTGTTTTTTTCTTAATGTTTATAAATTATATTGTAGTGTGACTAATAGGTACTCTGTACTTACCATCTGTAACTTATGTACCTACCTACAATTTAAGGTAAATAAATAAAATGAAATGAGATGAACCAAAAGTAACAAATTAACCATAAACTACCAAAAAGTACGAAAAATTACCAAAATAACAATAATCTACCAAAAAGTACGAAAATCTACCAAAAAAAAACAGAAACTACCAAAATAACCAAAAACTACTATCGAAAAGTACGAAAATCTACCAAAATAACTTTTTGGTTACTTTTGTACGAAAATTTACCAAAAACTACCGAAAGACTCAAAACTACCATAAATTACCAAAATAACCAAAAACTACCAAACAGTGCCCGGAAAGTAACTTTTGTGAAATTCCTTTGTCTTGAGTCGCGCAATGGCTTTTCGCGCAAAATTCTGTCGTGCAAATGACTTACAAAGTCAATCGTTTGAGTTACCTACTGCGGTACAGAATTCACTCTTATTCCATTCTTATTTAAAACATATCTGACGACGATGATGATGATTTCAGATTATCAATCCTTAGTTTGCTAGTAACAATAGTAATAAACTTACAGTTATTCTGTTATAATAACGAGTAATAGTCGACCAATTTATAAAATGTACTTCTAAGTCCACATACGTGACGGGCAACTACGGAACCCTACACTGCATGTGGCCCGACACCCACTTGCCCGGTTTTTTATAAGTTACTTTGCCTACTTTAGCTAAAAATGGATTTGTTCATTAATCTTCTAAGACAGGGTTGGGTGTTGCCGGTCACCGGTCTATTTGCAATGATTTTGAACGATTGACGGCCCATAGTAATTTGTATGAAGAAAACGTCCAAAAAAATATGTGATTTTTGGTAACAAATTGCAAAAAAACTAGAAGTCGTATCGAAAAACTGATTTGTTTAAAGTGTTCTTTGATGTTTTGCCATTGATTAGAAATATATTTTGTTGTTTTATTTTGTTTCACTAAATCACAGGACTCGGAACGCGGCAGTGCTATTCTGGAGTTTTTCATGAAATTCTCGATTACTTTCTGATGTAACTACACAATTTTACTGAATTTTTTTTTGTTCATCTTGTACTTCATCTTTTAAAGAAGCGATGGTATTAATTTTGTTTCTAAATATAGCTATTTACTATCCTCAAAAGTCGGAACGCCGAACCCTGTTTGGCCCGATTAGGGTAGTGCCGACCCTTAAAGCCACTAATACTTTCCTTGGCACGTCTACGCGACGGTAACGTCATTTCCCGTTACCTTTTACAAATAGGTATAACTTTATTAACCTATACAGCTTTAGCAGTAAAGGATGGTTTCAGGTGTTTTTTTTAGCCAATGACCTAAAGTTACGGGTGGCTAACATACAAATAAGCAACAAATATTTTGGGAAAAAATCTTCTGTTACGTTTAGACCACAAAAGCGCTCTCAGTTTTCCGGTGATTAAGTCCTTCTTAGGATGGGTGATCGTTTTATACAAGGTGTTACAAAAATACAAATAAACATTTAAAGGGTAGTTTAGACCATCAAACTGAAAAACGTTCACTATGGGACCAACATCGAAATAAAGAAAAAAAAAACTGATGTTCCACACACAAATCTACTCGAGCTAAATGGGATAGCAGATTTTTTTTCGCGATTTCGATGTTGGTCCCATAGTGAAAGTTGTTCAGTTTGAAGGTCTAAACCACGCCTTAAATGTTTTTAATGTTTATTTTTACTTTTGTAACACCGTGTATAAGAAAGAGTATGCCTGCTACGTAAAACTTTCAACTGTCAAAACTCTTTCGATTCTTGACTAACTTGCATATTTCGATCCTTCAACATATAAAACTAAGGACGGCATACATAATTCCTGGATGAACTTTTATTAACATTCCGTGTCATCAGTGTTACGGAAGCAACCTTCCGCAGGCTATAACATATAACCTACACCATCTAGGTCATCACAATTTCAATTAGTTACTGGACGATGTGGCTCAGTTATAATTACTATTTAACTATTGTTTTAATTGCATTTCCTGACTAACTACCTACTTGTTTTATTAGGTAATCTTGATGGGTTAGGAAGCAATTACCAATAATCCTGCATAGCTGACTGCTTTTCTATGAAGATTAACAGTCGCTAGTCGTAGACAAATTTGACTATACTCCATTCCAAATGGCATTGAAATTTTAAGGCCTATTTTGCATTACAAAAACAGACATTTGATACAATAACTCTCACTTGTTTTTAGATCAGCTTCTGTACCGTCCAAGATATGTCGGATACTATTATCTCTATAATAAATTAATCTCGCGGAAACAATTATTAAGTAAGTATACATAATTACCTAAACTATATCTAAACTAATATAAATTAAATAAATTACATTTGGTTATCATAATTGGCCAGAAATCTAAATAGAAATCGCAAAATCGTGTCCTTATTTGGAATGGAGGATAGGAATCCATCAACTAATTGAATTTCAGTAAGTCATCCATCACTCATCAGTAAACGTCCGTCCTTTTGATTTCAAACAATTTTGTCACTGATCTATCCTATGAATATCTTGAAGGAAACATAAAAACTTGCTGTTGCCAGCGACTTCTGTGCTTTGATTTTAAAGCAGTATACCTATTATGTGTTAATCCAGAACGCATTCTATCTGTGTGTCGGATTTCATCCCATTTATACATGATTGAGTCACAAATATCGTTACAAACTTTCATATTAGTCGGAAGTTGGAACAGTATAGTTGAAGAATAAATACAGGGTCTTTTTAATATGCTGACACTTTTTTAAGGGGATGTTTAGACCATCAAACTGAACAACTTTCTCTGTGGGACCAACATCGAAATTGCGAAAAACAAATCAGATGTCAATCGCATTTGGCTCGATTAGGTTTGCAGTCTTGTATGGAAGAGCAGATTTTTTTTCGCGATTTCGATGTTGTCCCATATAGAAAGTTGTTGAGTTTGACGGTCTGATAATCCTCTTAAAAAAGTGTCAGCATATTAAGTTGGGCCCTATATATTTAGGAGCTTTAACAAGACATTGTGCCCAAATACGAGTAAAACAACTTAGAAAGAATAGTTCGTGAACAATACAGGCACGTTTACTTATTTACGACCCTGACGAAAAAGCTTTTACCAATATTACAAAGTAATGTTTGTAATTCAGTAACAGAACTATTATTCTAACACACGAACAATAAAGTTAATCTAGGAACAATTTGTGTTTCAAGTCGTAAAAGAATGTCTTCATCCCAAAGACCAGATCTTCAGTAAAATAATTGCTGGTGGGCATGTGCTAAGATTCTGTTACTTGCTATGATACTTTTGAAACATGACATAATACGGAGTCCTTCTCATTATGCTGACGGTTATCAGACCATCAAACTGAACAACTTTCTCTATGGGAGCAATATGTCGAAATCGCAAATAAAAATCAGCTGCTTTGTACAAAACTGCAATCCCACGACCCAAATGTATGGAACATCTGATTTTTGAAAGTGGTTCAGTTAGAATAGTTAGATGCTCTGATCATCTCATTAAAAAACAGTCGGCATATTCTGTATTAAGGACCCTATGTTTAAAAAATTTTGTAGCAAGTTACAGAATCTCATCACATGCCCACCAGAAGTCAATGCTATCATTTTACTGAAGATCATTAGCATATTATTAAGTTAGACCCTATACGAACAATATCGCAACACTACCCTCTAACGGTGAAGGAAAACAACGTAAGGAAATCTGTGTAGGTACCTACGCTGAAGAAGAAATATGGATAGTCTACCAATCCGCATTGGGCACATACAAACTCCTTTGCCCTGCAGTGGGGAGCAGAATTTTCGGGATTTTCAAACACTTCTTCAGAATTCCCATCAAAAAGTCAAATTTAAAGTTACTTCAATTGTTATATGTACCTAAATTCGCGTATCGTAGAAAACGGGGTAGATGGGAATTGGGGATCTATTTCATCCGCATCTAGTTTGTACAGGCATGTAAATCGTAATTGAACAAGATTGACTATCCGCTAGACAGATGTGCAACTGCTATAGCTACCAACTAAAATCGTTGGATAATGTTACATTGTTATTAGAAGATTATCAAAATTAAGTAGGTACGTGCAGGGTAATGTTTACAAATTAACGCAAAACAGGAAATTTGGAAACATTACTTCGACTCTTAGTAAAAACTCTGAAGTCAATTAGACCGGTTTGTGAGAAGAGAGTTTTTTTTGCGAACTTACAGGGTTAAATTGATATCATGAGCATCCTTTTAAACTAAGAGTCAACCCATCAAACTGAACAACTTTTACTATGGGAGGAAGCAAACAGATCGGAGCAAAAAAATAATCAGCTGTTCCATACTAAACTGCATAGACTCAAATGTGTGCAACGACATCGATGAATTCAGCAGTTGAAAATGTCAAAATTTCTATGGAGATATGCATCTTTCTACTCTTAGAGTATCTATTCTCTAAGTTTCTACTGCTGATTTGACCTCCAAAAATAATTATTCATGAGTGCGATTTTTTAAAGTCAAATAAGCAGTAGAAAGATGCATGAGAACGCTTTTGTATAAGTTTTAAAAACCGTTCAAGCTCACCGATAATATTCAAAAATCGCACCCCTGATCGGTATGCCTATGCTCCCATACCATAGTAAAAGTGGTTGGATGCTAATGAATTGATATCAATTCCACCCTGTCTGTATATCCAATATTGTTCAATAAGTAAGTCATTTTGGAGAAATAATTTATATGTAAGTACATACGAAATCATCGAACTCTGATCATTGGTATTTGGAAAAATCGGAGCCTGAATCGGTTAAAATATGGTATAGTTGGGCATACTTACTACAAAGCAGTTTGATATGCGCTACAAAGGCCTTTTCCCAGTTTCCCCAAAATTTTTCACCTAAAATAGGTAGGTACACAAAAATGGGATTCAATGTTTTTTCGCAGACGGGTTTACTAACATGAAAACGTTAGGGAAAAGAACTTTATGTAACAACATAGTAAAATGTCTCCTAGCAAATTGGATTACAAAGGCTAGGCTCCAAAAGCATTAAGTATTTGTAAGGCTTCTCAAACAAACCAATGTGAACAAGACTTTGGTAAGCCGATTTTATTTCAATAAGTCATTGACACAACATGAACTTATTCGTTATCGCTATACATCTATAAGTCTTACACTTAGTTGCAGAAACGTTTATTAGAGTTAATCCTCCATTAATTCTCTTGCTGTCACTTTTTGTCTAGTTGACGTAGTAAAAGCTAGCAAGAGATTTAATGGATGATTAACTTTAGGTAATGAGCGTTTCTGCAACTGATAGCAAATTTATATCCGAATTGACATGTACGGTTAGCATTAGAGAAATCTAACCACCTTGCGCTTGTAAAGATTTAGGCTGCGTTTTCACCAGAGATGTGCGAGGTAGCGAAATGGTGAGCGAGGAAACAATCCGCCAATAGCGTGCTCGCTCGGTCACGTCATTTGGGAAATTGAAGCACTCTCATTGACCGATTTTTTTCCCCGCTCACTGCCTCGCTACCTCGCACATCTCTGGTGGAAAAGCAGCGTAAGATGGAGACTTCAGGTTTCTCTGATGCAGACAGTACCTACTGTTCGCAAATAATCTTAATTAAATGTCTTAATTAATCTTGTACAATACCCACGAGGTGAAATGGACTATTCTAATCCTGGAAACTCAGCTCAAGTCACTTGCCCCTTGGGAAAGAGTCGCTGTCAAGATGGCTGGTTTTGAAACAGTCTTATTACCAACACGAGATATAATATAGATATAATGCGGAGACTCGTGGCAGGCTGAAACGCGAACCGCGCGAAAGACAAGGTGTTCGGGGCAAACCCTGCAACGTGACTCCAAGCCAAATATTATAGCAAAATAAACTATAACATTTGGTAGGTATTCGCATCACCCTGTTAAGCAATATTTAAAGAGGTGATTTGGTCCATCAAACTGAACAATTTTCATTACTTAACAAGGTAAAAATAAATATTTAAAACTCTTAAGGGGGTTGTTCAGACCGTCAAACTGAACAACTTTCTCTATGGAACCAACATCGAAATCGCGAAAAAAAAAATCTGATATCCCATACATATTTTAGCTCTAGTCGATTTGTAGAGCATGGAAAATCATTTTTTTTCGTGATTTCGATATTGGTTCCATTTTGAAAGTTGTTCAGTTTGATGGTCTAAACCACCCCCTTAAATGTTTATTTGTATTTTGTAACACCTTGTATAGAACATTGCGAAAAAATACAAAAAAATCTGCTGTTTCATACAAAGTACTACACTATGTTCAAATTTATGGGCCAGCTGATTTTATATATTTTTTTCGACGTGGTCTGGTCTCCATAGTGAAATTTGTTCAGTTTGATGGTCTAAACTACCCTACTAAATATTACTCTGGTCTTCTGTTAGATCCTGCATAAACTCACGACCATAATCATATTTGGGGCGGTCGCAAAACTTACTTCCTTCTATAATAAACTCAGTGACTCAGCAGACAATTAACTTTGGAATGTTGTTGGAGAAAGAAGCGATCTTCTTTAAATAGAGCTAATAACTGGCGACGTCTTGTAAGAGTCTCAAAGAGATATTTCAGATTCCAGGCAATTTGAAGCGAGATGCAAATAATAAAACACTAGATAACGAGATGCATACAAAAGTACTCCAATATTTATCCGACAGTAAGAAACGGCACTTCACTTGATATAATTTCGTACCTACTTAAATATTCATACTTTTGTGACACAAAAGAAAAATTTACATTCAATTAGTTTTATAAAATGCAGTAGAGAATGAATTAGTTTGAATTTTATTACCATGTTATAAATTCCCGTTTTTAAAAGAATGATTTTATACTTATTAATAGATGTTTATTCACTTACATTATTTTTAATGACATTATTTCATTGTTTATTGTCATTTATGCGCCAATAGTATTCGCTTTTGGTGTAAGTTAATCTGCTTTTCAATTAATTAATTTATGAAAATATTTCGTGAGGAAAGTGGGTTACTTATGCCTTTGATATTGTAATCTGTGATGACCTTAATGCTTACTGGTGTGAAATAACCCCCATTATATAATCAGAGGAACGGAGAAACGTTATGAAATCCACACAGAATTAAATTGAGCAAAATGTAATAAACTTACTATAGATACGCCTTAAATGTTCCAAAAATAAAATTGAATATCAACCAGTACGCATTTCCATCGCAGATTAGAGCACTTCATAGATTATTATATAAATTTTTGATCACATAACCCGTGTGCCATGTTCATTTTGATGTTTCTCTCTTCTTGCATCGATAAAGAAAAAATCAAATGTACCACGCGGTGTCGACGGTTATGGCGATGAGGTAACTGTGCCCTGTAGGTGTGTCTTGGTATATGTGCTCCTTCTTCCAAGATATGTATCTCGCTCGTTCCCCTACTTAGCTCAACGAAGTCCATTGTTTAGCATGTGTGACCACCAGCT
The DNA here is from genome assembly GCA_963693445.1 of Agonopterix heracliana. Taxonomy (NCBI): domain Eukaryota; kingdom Metazoa; phylum Arthropoda; class Insecta; order Lepidoptera; family Depressariidae; genus Agonopterix; species Agonopterix heracliana. The sequence continues at coordinate 20,261,676 of OY856310.1, forward strand.
GCCCGTTTTGCACTTTGCTATGACTTTGGACTGAACCTCATCTCGTCTCCTCATGGCACTTTTTGCTCGTATGAAACTTATAGTGTCTATACGTGGTCTATACTCACCTCAGGAGTATATCAATTGACCTATCGATCAAAATGTCATCGATGAACTGAGCTTCGATACAACATGTTTCAAACTGCGTAGAGAATCTGTCACACACAATCAATATGATACGTATTTTTTTACTCGTATAAGGTGGAGTCATGTAATTGCAACTGGAGCAATTTAACTTATTAGACTCACGATTCAGTTTTTCTCTCAATAACACATGTCTAGTCACCTACAAGGGAAGTGAAGTGTTGGTATAAACTTTATACTATAAAGAGACGAATTGAATGGTTCTTATATTCTAAATTGCTCCATAGTTGCAATTAACCAGACAGTTTCAATTACAAAACTCCACCTTACCTAAAATGTAAGACCTATATGAATATAGAATAATTCATATTTGGTAAGACTTTACGAGATGTCTTCGTCAACAAAATGGTCAGCACCAAACAAATTATGATCAATACTTACTATTACGTTAGTAAATGGCTAACAAGCTTAGACCTTGACAATAGCATAAAAATATTTCACGGCTCACTAAAAAGAATGAATCTAATGCCAAAATGAAATGAACGCTGGCTTTTGTTGCTGATTGTCTTTGTATCAAAATTAGTCTAGCGGTTCTTGAGTTACATCGAACATGAGACAGACAGTGCAATGTCCCAATGAAATCGATGTTTCGGTAACATTTCGCGAAATTTCTCTCGTTGTCTAAAAGTGCATTGATACGACTAGACGAGGTTTAATCCGTAACTCTATCTAAACTATGGCTTCCGTCTTTTCTGCAGAAATCAGGTCATTCTTTATGAGAGACTGGGCAGTCAAGATCATTATTTGAGTCTGCCCTACTTGTATTGTATAATGTGTCCTGACTACGACGCAAAGTAAAGTGCTGAGGCGCTTTTAATCTAAACCGGAGTTGACAAAATTGGAGCAAAACATGAATTAATAAATTAACGCGCCGACGTCTTGGCTCTCAAAGTATTTCCATTAAGAATGATTCCGATTTGGCATGTCTATAACTCATCAACGGTTTAAATTGATGTTTTGCTTTTAATGTTGAATCATTTATTTAAAAAAAAACATTGTTTTGGAAGGCTAAGGTTCAGGTAAAACGGGGCCATTACCAACCCCAGTCATTAGTTGTTTGTGTCAATGTTGGGGGCATGTGATTCTGATTGCCACCACGTAGACGTGTGCGTCATACCAGCGGGGCCACCTCGAGTAATTTTTATTTTGATCATACATTACTGTTATCAAGTGTTCAATCTGTGACAAATTGGTATCCAAAATTATATTAAATACAGTGTATCCAAAGAAAAACGGTAAATTGAACTTAAAAAATAAAAATAGTTCAAATTATTTCATATCACTAGGTGGTACCAAATGTTGTGGTCAAAGTAACGAATCCATACTGGTCCCGGTGGTGCGACGCATATCATGTACCGAAATGGATCCACATGGTGTCACCCCCCGACCTTGAACGTCATTGGTCGATACTGTGACGTACGATTACTGTCAAAGTGTAGAATTTACAAATTGATTAATGACTGCTACACCATTTTAATAACACTGATTGCTCGATGCTAGACAACGGTAAACGATATTACATTGCTTCCAACTATTTTTAAATCTAAAAAATCGATAAAGGAAAAACAAACTTATCAAGACAAAATATCATAATAAATACCGAGAACTTAACTAACTGTTCAATTCCATAGGAGGAATGGGGCGTCTAGGGAGGCGATGCGCGCAGGTGAATCCGATGCTCATAACTTCCAAGAATACACCTATAAGAAGATAACACCTTGTGATATTTGCTCACAAGTCCTTAGAGGTAAGAAAAGTTCATTTTACTTTGATATTTAAGTCTTATTATTATAACCTTTAAGAATTCAAATCGATCGATAGCTCAAACTGTTTTTTTTGTCGAAGTTCAAATGCCCTCTGAAGTTTATGGTCGATGAGATCGATAGAGTCGAGGCCAACACTTCTCGTTATTGTTGAAAAAGACCAACAAGTGTAGAACACAGAACATAAAAGTAACTAATTCTTAATTCATGTCTGTCACCGCCTGGCACACTGTTGCAAGACAAATGGCGATACCTAGGTCTCTATATGAACACAGATAATCGACTTATTTGTACCAAGCACGAATAGCTCCAAGCCTAGCTTGAGGTTCGTCGAACTGACGTAGGTAGTTCTTATTTCTTTTCTCATAACTGATTGTTTACAAAACAAAGAAAAGCTTCGTAACATTGAAAGGTAAAGGTGATGTAACTCGATATTGTCAAGGACTCGAAGCGAAGAGACTAACGATACCTGGAAAATAAAACAATGTTATGTAATCAAATATAATTAAGGCTTATAAAGCTTAGCTTACATCTGCTTACATTTTTGATGAAGATAAAGGAATAAGCAGTTACTTAATGATATATTTTTCGTTAGGTAGGTACTTCATCTTTTGTTTTCTCTCTTTTAAAGTTTAAGAACAATCGTATTAAAGTACTAAGACAAGTAGGTACTGTATTCAAATAGAAAATTCTTTAGAAATCGTTTCTCTTTGCTTAAGAAAAAAGAACTATGCGTATAAAAGAACTTTGACTTTGACTTAAGCTACAATACCTACTAGCGTAAGTGAAAAATTCTTGGTCAGTGCTACAATACTATTCCCAGAAAACCTTTGTATCTCTGTATCTTCTCTGTGTATTTATTTGCTGCTTAAGTTTTGGTGTTAAACAAAGTATATTTTGATTTGGTTTGTTTTGAAAGGTTTTCGGGAGGGTGTTCAATATTTTTGTTTTTATATTGTACACTCAATACCAACTCAAATGCTCCGAATGTGCGATATAAAATCAATGCCATTCACTTTACGCCTTTCGTGCCAAGTCTTTTGTCTGATGCCATTGAACCACAAATTCCGATTATCGCCAGAGTTCCAATATTTTCGGGTCACTGACAACTTAGGTCGGTGGAACTCGAACAATTTGATTAATATGCCCTTGTCGAATTCAAATCGAGAAATAATTGAGTAAATTGTTTTTAAACCAGCCCAGGTCTAACATTTTCGAAACTTCATTTTGAAGATAAATTATTATAGAAAGGTAAAACGAAAAAAAAAAAACGCTGTGATTGACGCAGAAAATTGTTCTTGAAAGCTTGGCTCAAGTGCATTGACGCACTAATTTAAATATATTAGACGCTGTAAACCCAAGATAACGTGCTTATAGTGGGATTTTCTTCTGCTTTTTTACACTGACTCCGCTCTGTTTCTTTTTGTCACAATCATTTCATTGAAGATTATAGTGAAAGTGCATCAAATTTTCTATAAGCCATTTGCTTCATTTTATGCATTTATTTAAATATTTATCGCCTCGCCTAATTAGATCTCATATTTTTGTATGTTTTGCTCTGAATACAGGCCACACTCGCCAAGGCTTACGTTGCCGTTTGTGTAAGATGAACGTCCATACTGACTGCATGCCTCAAGTCGGCAAATGTCAGACTAAGTCTCGACTCCTTCGCCGACAGAAGAGCACCTCCGAGATCGAAGCCCATAGAGTACAAGAAACTGCCTTCGAGGAAGAAAGTAAGCACTTTTAATACTTCGTGAAACTTGAGCAATCCTCTTTGAATACTGAATTACTGTAACTTCACAAACAGATATTGAAACCTTGAGAGTAACTGCCTATGTTTATCAGACGCTAAATTAACAAACAAGTTTTATACTAGCCATCAGCGAAGTACTTACCTATATCAAACTGTAATTTAACACTTTGTAATTACATAGACGATGCCATCAGAAGTTGTGGTAAGTTCGATAATACTCTCGTGCTTCAGATTTCTACTGATTGTAATTAAACAAGGACGGTTTTTCTTAACAAGTAATGGTCAGTTAAATTTTACATTTGTTATAAAATGAATTAAGAAATTTAACTTTATATTTTCGCAGTACTTACTGAATTTATATTAAGTACCTACATGACACACCGCTCTAAATCATCAAGCTTGCAAAAACAACGCTACATTTGCATAGACACGCAACAGCTAAAATAGACACAGTCGGAAGCTAACTTCGCCTTGTCCAGGGGTGGAGGACGGATGGCTGCCGGGCCAGAGGCTCACCAAGTTCGTTGATGATTGCGATAGCTTCTATAACGAGGGTACAGTATGAGTCAGTCAGGCGTGACCCCCTCTGCATCCATCCGAAGCCGAGCATTCGACAACACTAACTACCCATACAAAACCAGACTAGATTTTTAGTGTTAACCATTACCCACTCACAGAAACCATCAGTGATATCCGTCTATCTATACTAACAAGCAGAACACCATCATCCTTGCCTGACTCCACACATAATAACCTACCGAGTTCCATGTGACCCTCGACGGCGAGAATGAATCTAATCCGTTTCGCTCGATGCTCAGAGGAGGAAGTGGATCAGACCTACCAAGTTCTGAAGCGGGCCAACGAAATATCGAAGCCGGGCGGTATGGGCGCGAGCACGGGCACGGGCACGGGAGCGGGCGCGGGCGGCGCGGGCCCGGTGGTGCGCGTGTCGGCGCCGGCGCACGAGTCGCCGCCGCCCGCGCGCTCGCCCGCGCGCCCCTGCGCCGGCCTGGCCGTGGCGCCGCAGCCGCTCTCCTCCAGCTCAGGTCTGGCGCCCACCCGAGCTCGCTCGCTTGTCGCTCGAGTCGCGCCGTAGGCCGCCGGCCGGCGCCTGCCCGCGGACGGGCGCCGGCCGCCCGGCAGCTTCCGTTCACTCGTTTTCAGTAGCGTCGAGTTGTTTTTGCACGCCTTTCCTTATAGTCGCGGGCGCAGGGCGGGGTGCGGGCGGGGGCGAGCGCTGCTCGTCGGTAGGCGCGGGCGCGGGCGCGGCGCGGGCCGACGCGCGCGACGGCGGCGTGCGGCGGCGGCTCTTCGCCGGCGTCAAGAGTTTGTCGTTGTGGGGCTCGCGGTCGCGCCGCGACTCGCCGCAGCACCGGTCCATTTCTCTGCCTGAAAGTACGCGCCCTCGGCTGCCGTAGCGCAACGCCCTCTCTGTCTCACTGCCAACCAAGCTTTGTTTGTCCCATGTCTTCCTGGGTTTAGGTGCCTCGTTTAAGATGTTTTCGGTACCTACTTTTATGTTACTTTATTTTTTTCGCAAAGCGGTGTTAGTTTTTAGAAAAAAATAGGACTAAAACTAGACGAAGCTCGGCATACACCCTTAGATGCTTAAACCCATTCCCCTCACGGGTTTTATCACTTCATGGATTGATATCGATGACCATATGAAATGTCATTAGTTCCTTTGTTTAATTTCTAATTTATTTTTGTTATTTATGTTGTATTTTATTTTTATTTATTTGTTTTGTCCGTCGGTTATCTTTACAGAGTCAGAGCAGACGATGTCGCGACCATTCGGACAGCCCCTATGTTTCGTTAACGAGAACGGCGATCCACCGCCATCCATCCTCAAGTCATCAGCCAGTGTCAGGAAAAAATGATAGAAACTTTTCACTCCCCAAGGGACGAGACGAGATCATTATTCAGATCGGCTCGTAAGCAGAGCACTGACTCAGCGCGGCAACCGGCTTGGCTTGTCTTCGGCAGCCGCTTCTCGGATGTCGAATATTATCTAAATACCCCGAAGCGCCCCGCGTACTGTGATATGTAAATTGTTACTGTTACAATAAAAGTCAGAATTAATCAGCTTCCTTTTTCTGGTTCACCTCAATTTGCACTTTATTTCACTCTTTGATTCTAAAGGGTGCGCCCGAGCGCCTTTACAGTACGAGCGTTAATGTAAGTGGTGCATGGCTTGGCGAAGCGTGCTGAATAACTGCATGTATTTTATCTCATGGCAAATACACACATTCTTACACTAACCGTTAAACTACTTTTACTGCACCAACAAAGCCCAAACTCGGACTCAATTTCGCTTCTTTTCTTTTTACTAATAATTCTTTGAAAGTTCTTATCACCTCACCGCAGACAAGCCGCAGAACATTCAATAGTTTTGACACTCGTTCGATTACCGACCACAAATCTATCGTTTTGTTTTATTTTCGCTTGATTTGTTACGCCTTACCCGCCAAATTATTTAGTTGTTTAAGTTCACAGGGCATATCCCACGCTACAGGGCTTACGAAAAATCAATTTTAATACATTTATAGACTCGTTCCTGTTTATTTTGTCCACACAGGTTCGATGAAGAACTCGAAGAGTGCCCAAATGTTGAGGCAGGCAGACCGCACCAGTCCTTTACCTGGTACCAAAACAGACATTGTATCTAAGCAAATCCCCGTAGAGTTCTGTTGATGAATATTCGTTGCATCGACAACCATTTTGCATACAGATTCATTCATAAGATGCCACTTTTTTGTTACTTTGTCCAAATAACGCTGCTATAGACGGGGCTGCATTTAAACATAGTTTTACGTATCTACCTTTAGAATTGAAGATACCTAATTATGTTACACAAATAGTCATCTTGTAAGAAGCTTTTAAGTAGTACACCGTAGAAACCATTTAATACGATAATATAGTTTTTCTGAGGAAAATCCTAGGACTTTCTATCTTCGTTCTTTTGCATCTTAATACTTAAAATTTGTTAAACTCTCTATATTTTGATAAATTCTTTTTTTTTTGCAACGCTTACGCACATTTTATCTGTTGTGAATTTTACAAATGAATACAATTTTGCTTGTTTAGTATTTAACACAAATTTTTACTAGAACTTCAGTAAATAAATATTGATCCCATTAAAATTAACTTCATGAAATAAATTTATCACAATTCATTTTTGAACCTTAATTATCAAATCACGCTTTGGTATCTATCGAATATCGTAGTCGAAGAGTGATAAATTTGTTTTTCGAAAATGTAATCTTTTACACTAATCCATATTACATTATAATACACGAATGACATCAAATTTTAGCATACCTAACAATTGTCACCCAAGACAATGCTCATAATTGCTGTTAAATGCTAAGTCAACTGCTTAAATGCTCATACTACATAATGTTGTAGCGCCGCATTCGCCGAGACGACAAAAGTTGAACCTTAGGATGAAGAGTCTCTCCCTGGATTCGCCGGAGTGTGGGGAGCTGAGGAGGCGGCCCCCTCGAGACAACGCGCCCTCGCAGGGCAGCCGCGTACTCTGTACGACACGAATATCGTAACAACCCTACCTGGGTCCAAATAACTTTACTTCTAATGCTTACGCGTGTGCTTCGGCCGATCATAAAATTCGGGAACACTATAGATTTAACGGAACTTTGACTGCGGATACTAAATGCAAATTGGTGCACGAAAAACTAAAACTTTAAGGGCCTGTTTTACCACTTCTAAATAAGTTCTCGACAGCTTGTCTGACTGATCGTTAGACATGCTTCATAATATAAAAGATAATGTTTGTGATTATGGTACTTAATAGGCCCTAAGTCTAATATATAATCATAACAGTTATAGACAGACATAGATAATCATAGTCTATATTTATCATAATTTCACTGCGTCTTGTACGAGCAACCGTAATATTTTATGGCACCAATTTAGTTTTTTTGGCACCAATTATCACAAGTTTTAGTGTTGTCAAAACACGAAAAAATCGATAGTGATCCTTCGGTAATGTCGCACACAGCTTTCGCTAAAAGTTCATTCGCTTTACGCTATTCTTTCCGATGATGTTTTTTCACAGTTCTTTGGACTCTGGTAATATGTATGTGTAATGTGAGCACAAGCGATGTGGTACCTCCAATACATGACTTCTTCCTGGCTTAGCTTGTGTGTTATAGATTGTAACGAATAACGATTGTGATGTCTAGAGAATTCTTCTATGGTGTTTTCGACGTCGTTCATGGTGATACGAAGTAGTGACTTTCGTATTTTTGCCTTGTTTTTTGGTCTGCGTGGTTGTTTTTTTTACACTAATGAATCAAGTTAAAATTAGGTAGGTTCCGGTGGAATAACATAGATAGGTGCTCTTTATATGTAACGTTAAAAAATAATATGCGTAGTAATGCAGAAACAAATATATAACTAGAAATTACCTTAGTAACTATGAGAAACTCTGCAGTTCTATAGGTACTTTTAGGCCTCGTTCAAGGAGACGCGGGGCGTCAGGCGAAACGGCTAGAAATTACCTTAGTAACTATGAGAAACTCTGCAGTTCTATAGGTACTTTTAGGCCTCGTTCAAGGAGACGCGGGGCGTCAGGAGAAACGGTGCGCGGAGCGAGCGGGCTGCCAGAAACACAAACATATGGCGATGTATGTTCAAGAAGAAGCGTTTTTGCATGCTTTTGTTTGATTTGTGGCGTCGCATGTGGCGGGCGACGCCGCGAAAGAGACGGCGCGCGCAGCGGCGGTGGCAGCGGCGGGCGCCGCAGCGGCGGTGGCAGCGGTGATGCAGCAGCTATGAGCTTGTCCAGATGAGGCGTTTTACGCGCGTAAACACGTTTGTCCGTTGTTACTATTCAAATAAGACTGTCAGGATGCAAGAAAGCTACGGTAGCCGCAGTGGACGACGCGGCGGGCGCAGCGGAACCATGAACGGAAAATACGCTTGACGCCCCGCAGCCCGCCACGCGTCTCCTTGAACCAGGCCTTAGATGTATAATTTTCCTTTTCCATTGAACATGTTGACTGACGTTACGCAATCTGAACGTACGGCACCTAGCCACAGATTTAACTAGCTACGGCATATTTTCAACAAATTAAATAAAAAATAAAAAAAGTTTTGTTATTTCACAAAATCGTTTCGCCTTAAAATATCAATTTCGTTTCGCTTCTTCACTACGTCGAAGTAGGTAATTCGGTAAAGCTTTATTTACATAGTAAATTGAGACGCATGGTTTTTTAAATTTTATTTTCTTTTATTTCTAGGTAGCAGCAGATCACTTAGCATGAGGCATGGCTTTACTAAATTAAGTCACCACCAGATTCATAACTATAGAACTCGTTCGTGTACGTTTGTATTTTATTTAGTATTTTTATATTAAACCAAATTATCTTTTCCATTGTTATAAATTATATTTAAGTACTTATACAATGTGTACATAGTATTTACACAAAACTGTTTTTTTCAGAATCGATCTCTAAACTAGGTACAGTCGACATCACATCTAACTTTCTCTGGACTTTTGATATTGAATCTGACTAATGATGATGATAACTAAACACTCTGTCCATTATCTACTTCACAAAAACAAATCAATTCTAATTCAGATATTAAAATAACAAGATATTATCTTACTAACAACATTGGTAACTAGTAACCAAGTAACTTTATATCTTTACCAAGGATCGTATTAACTATTGTTATTACTAATACTTATCGATACTGATACAACATTGTTTACCTGTGGTATGATTAGAAGATAAGTACCTACCTACTTACCTTTTATTATCAACATACAAAGCCCCACGTTTCAACCCATTTTCACTCTTACTGTGTAAGCATAGGAATTATTTCACATGTCTTTTTATGTGTTTATTAGAAGATAAATATATGTAATGCAATAGCACTTGAGCTTTATGGCCGTTGTTATGGCGAATTAAGCACGCAGCATGTGTGTGAACATTATTATTTATTACGTTGTTAAGAAAAAGTTGAAAATGTACCAAATACTCTACCACATAAGTTTGAACCATACCTTACCTCACCTGTAATTGTTTAAAAACCATACCTAATCATTGCCTTAAATATATAATTTGAATATACAGCACCATCGTCGCCGGTACACAGCCGAAGAATGCTAAGTGCGAGGGGGGGTCGGATGAGCAGCGTAGACTTGCCAGACGAACCTGACAAGAGCCTGTCATCAAACAGCGCGAGTCCCTGCCCGTCGCCTGTCAAACAACCTGGCGTAAGTAACTTTAAAGACGTATATAGTACCTAATGCTAAGTGCGAGGGGAGGTCGAATGAGCAGCGTAGACTTGCCAGACGAACCTGACAAGAGCCTGTCATCAAACAGCGCGAGTCCCTGCCCGTCGCCTGTCAAACAGCCTGGCGTAAGTAACTTTAAAGACAGGTATATAGTATAGCAGCCGAAGAATGCTAAGTGCGAGGGGGGTCGAATGAGCAGCGTAGACTTGCCAGACGAACCTGACAAGAGCCTGTCATCAAACAGCGCGAGTCCCTGCCCGTCGCCTGTCAAGCAACCTGGCGTAAGTAACTTTAAAGACGTATATAGTATCTAATGCTAAGTTCGAGGGGGGGTCAAATGAGCAGCGTAGACTTGCCAGACGAACCTGATAAGAGCCTGTAATCAAACAGCGCGAGTCCCTGCCCGTCGCCTGTCAAACAACCAGGCGTAAGTAACTTTTTAGACGCATATTATAGTACCTAATGCTAAGTGCGAGGGGGGGGGGGGGGGGGGTCGAATGAGCAGCGTAGACTTGCCGGACGAACCTGACAACAGCCTGCTGTCATCAAACAGCGCGAGTCCCTGCCCGTCGCCTGTCAAATAACCTGGCGTAAGTAACTTTAAAGACGTATATAGTATCTAATGCTAAGTTCGAGGGGGGGTCGAATGAGCAGCGTAGACTTGCCAGACGAACCTGATAAGAGCCTGTCATCAAACAGCGCGAGTTCCTGCCCGTCGCCTGTCAAACAACCTAGCGTAAGTAACTTTAAAGACGTATATAGTACCTAATGCTAAGTGCGAGGGGGGCTCGAATGAGCAGCGTAGACTTGCCAGACGAACCTGACAAGAGCCTGTCATCAAACAGCGCGAGTCCCTGCCCGTCGCCTGTCAAACAACCTGGCGTAAGTAACTTTAAAGATAGTACATACCTAGTCGATAGTGCTATATAACAGCCGAAAAATGTTGAGTGCGAGGGGGGTCGAATGAGCAGCGTAGACTTGCCAGAAGAACCTGACAAGAGCTTCAAGGCATGTCATTTTGGCTTTCAATCGTGGTGAAGAGATTTTCCAACCACCATTATAGGCTTGCTGATTACCCAGGGTACGATGCTCGGTCCTATTGGGATTTGGAGTTCAATACGTCCGTCACTCGGCCTCTCTTCGTGTACCCCAGTGGTGTAAACTTGTACATGCTTGTACTGACAGTAGGTATGGAATTTTACCTCACGTTTCAAACTAACTTTTCTTTTCTTAAACTTTATCGTAAGTATTTTCCCGCTGATCTGGGAGAAAACGAAGAAAAATTACGAATCAGCATTCGTCTCGATTCAGACGTTCCAGTTGACTAGGCATATGGTATAATACAATATTCTGTCCACCGACCGAAAATTTTCGGCTAAAAAAGCCGATTTGGATTTTCGTAAAATGTTTAGAAAGATGTCCATCATGTAGTTATCTTGCTTTATTATACCTACCATTTGTGAAGTTTGTAATAAAATAAGTTACATAATTTAGTTACAAACTACGTAGGTTACCTTTAATAATCTAATATGTAGGTATTCTATAAAGTGGCAGCCTAATTGAATTTGTTACATGCCTGCACTCTGCACCTCTATTGTAACAATTCTATTAAAACCTTGCCGGTAGAAAATAACACAAACACAATAGTTTAAATTGACATATTTTTTTAGGAGCGTTTATAGTAGATTACACAGGTCTCAGATATCATGTAATGATCTGGGGATAAATAAGAAATTATTTACTGCCCGAGGTAGTATACTATTTTTCTCCTCGACGGAGGTAGAAAGCGGCAACTTCGTTTAGCGCAGCGGGACGAAAATCGACGCTTTCCGTCCGGAGGGGAGAAAATATTCTTTAAAAATTAGTTGGTAGCTGACGGTAGTAATTATAAAGTGTGTTAGGGTTGCATCACCTACTTTAACGGGTGATATTACTCATGTTTCTGCATGAAGTACCTATCCCTAAGGAACATAGGGGAAATTAAACAATTTTTTTTTCGGATTTCATACAAACGTTTGTTCAGCGGATCGCATTTGAGTAGTATGAAAAATAAAAATAAAAAATTTGTAATTTCCTATAGGTTTCTTAGGGAAAGTTGATCAGTATCATGGATGGGTACAATGAAGTAATGCAACTGTTCTTGCATTACTTCATTGTACCCATCCATGATAGTAGACTCTATGCTAGTTGTTTCAAAGTTTCTGATCTCCGTCAATGTCATGGTTATGAGTTAGGTACCTATGTATAGTACCTAGGTATAAGAAGATGAATCTGCATAATGTCTGAAAATAACACACCTACCTATAATCAAATACAGGGTGTAAGACAGCCTAGCAAATACTGAAACGGTATACTCAGATCATCAAACTGAACAACTTTCACTATGGAGTAGCCTACCTCAGAAAACGCGAAAAAAAATCAGCTGTCCCATATAAAAAAAAACTGCTGTACCTACCCTACTCAAATGTATGGGACAGCTGTTTTTTTTCGATGGTCTGAGTTCACTGTTTCAGTATTTGTTAGGCTGTCACTTACACCCTGATACGTAATCTAAAAAGTACACACTGCCTTGAAGTATTTACTTTATAATTTAAACTATTTTCACCCACAGATTGACATAGGATATACCATTAACCAAGTACTTACTTACTTACTACGCCGGCTCAGGGACCCGAAGTGGGTCTTGGCCTCCGACAACAAAACACGCCATTCATCTCTTTTCTGTGCCATCTCAGTCCAGTTGGGCACCTCCAGCTCCTCGACATCCTTGGTGATCTGGTCTATCCAGCGATACCGACCCAGAGGGTCGCCCCAGATACGCTCTCTTCACCGCACGATCTTCCCACATCCGTTCTATGTGTCCGAGCCAGCGTAGTCGAGCAGATTTTATCTCTCCTAGTATGTTAGGAGAGATAAAAAAAAATGTAAATTCCATTAACCAAGTACTAACAATTAATTTCAGAAGCATCAGCGGTTGCTCCCGACTAATCTCTACGTTATCCTTTACAACTTCAAGTCTCGTCACGCAGACGAACTGGATCTGAAGGCTGGCTACAAGGTCACTGTCATCGACACCTCGGACCCTGACTGGTGGAAGGGTAAATGTTTGGGCAAGATCGGATATTTCCCCTCCAAGTATTGCACTAAGCTTCAAGCTGGAGAACGGCCGCTGCAAGTTACCCATAATCTTCAGGTAGGTTCCTAACTTTATTTCTTTATCATAATTATAGTGTTTTTCATTAGTACATTTGATCTAGTACGTAATACGTATTGCTGTAACTATGGTAAAAGTTAATCTTGCTGCTTGTTTGCACTTTTAAAAGTGGTTCGACAAATATGTAAGAGCGTCGGTGGCGCTTTGCGGAGAGCTATGGAAACTTAATCTTGAGGTCTGGGTTCGAATCCGCACGGCAGCTTGAAGGAATGAGTTTTTCTAACTTAATATGTACGTAATACCGACGGCTCTCAAACGGTGAAGAAAAACATCGTAAGGAAAGCTGCATACGCTGAAAAAGAAATTCCGATGCGTATGTGAAGTCTACCAATCGGCATTGGGCACGCGTGGTGGACTAACGTCCATACACCCTCCATGAGGGTAGGCCTGTGTCCTGCAGTGGGACGTATAATATAGGCTGTGATGATGATGATGATGAATATATTTCTGACATCATAAACGTCTTGCGTTTATGTACGTACGGTCAGCATCAGAGGAATCCAACCCCCTGGAGATTATAAAGATTAAGACAGAGGGGTCAGGTTTTTCTGATGCTGACTGTACCTACTTATTTTTGTTACAATAATAAACATTTTGAGGAAATCTACAATTCTGCATGCTTAATTTTCGAGGAGTGAACTGTTTCCATTGTCCGTCAAAAACTGACTCTTTGTTACTCTGGACTGAGTTTGCGCATTTGTAATATGGATATTCTGAATATCTTCCACTATCACTCAAGAGCAAACGATATCGATATCGATATACATTTGTGTATTCTGCTTATATGTCCATCCTTACTTGTGGTGCTCAAATATGGTCATTATCATTAACGAAGGTTCAAAAGTACTAACGGCAGGTTTTTCAAAGAGCTATGGAGCGCAGTATAAAGTGTACTAGTTGTAAATAGGACAGACCGTATCTGGAACACAACATTGCGCTCCAAAAGTCTAATAGCTGACGTAGGGGAAAAGTCGACAAAAATAAATTGGGACTGGGCTGGGCATGTTTGCCGAGCGTACGACAACTCTATTTACCCCCTCATGAAATGTAGTCCCTCTGTTAATGAAAAATAATTTATTGAATAAAAGCAATCAGAATAATCACAAAAAATAGCGGTCAGCACAGCGTCGTCAATAACAGACAATAATCAGCAACATGCTTCGTCAAAACAATGAAATACAAGCGCAGTCAAATAATCCGCCCCTTGTCGATCCTGGCGCAAAGGAGCCCATAACGCTAGCAGCGTTGACACGTTGAATTGATATGGCTAGCCTCTGCACCACAAACAACCCGGAACGGGGGTCACAATTAAGCTCCCTTGGTCGACGGCCAATCTCCGCAACGAAGGTCTTTGCCTCGGCACCCCTCTGTTAATTAACCTAAGACTTGTTGCGATCTTCAGGTGTCAGACGGTGACAACGGGCTGATGCTGCTCCGCGACCAGATCGTGATCCAGGTGGGTGACGAGGTGGACGGCATGGTGATGATCCGCTCCGGGGACAACCGGCAGGGCGTGTGTCCTGTCAAGTTCCTTCAGGAGGTGTGACGCTTCAAGCTGCCCAATTTTCATATCAAATTTATGAAGGTTAGTTCAATAATAGTTGGTTCAATGATGTTAAGTATCACAGTATAAGAAAACTTTCATGGTTTGGACATATCTAAAGGATGAATGAAAATCGACTTACGAAACAGATTTATAAAGCGTGTGTGGAAGGATATAATTGGTAGAGGCAGACCTAGGAGGACGTACCTAGACCAGATCTGGGACGTCATTAAAAAATGACAGGTTAAAAGTAGCCGAAACCGACGGGACAAGTTGTATGGACCTTAGAGGAAGCAAGAGAGGTGTGTCAGAACCACCCAGAATGTAGATCCATAGTCTGTGCCTACCCCTCTGGGAAAAAGGCGTGAGTTTATGTATGTATGTATGTAAGAAAGAGTACGTACCTATCGGCATATAGGTACAGTGCGAACACTCCCTGCCCTCTCGGTCGTATAAGGGAGGTGGAGGAAAGTAAGCAGTGGTGTATTCCTCAATCCCTCCCATTCACTCAGCATACATAATGTGCTAGCTTCTTCTTGCCAAGGAAGCCCTGTTGTATGAAGTGCCCAGGATGTGCCTAGACTCATGAAGTCATGGATTTTTTTAAATGTTTTTTTCCATTTTGGTATTGGGTCCATAGTAAAATTTGTTCGGAATAATGGTCTGAGCACCCCTTTAGATATGTACCTAATGTACCTATGTTACACCTTGTGTAGGTTTATGCCACCACGTGGGAAAGTAAACCCTTTATCATATAACTAGGTAGGTTGGTTTTTATCCCCAAGAGGCATTAAATTACATATCTTTGATTTGTAAACTTATTAAACTGATCTTGAAATCAAATTATACTTCGACATTGGAAGGATCCTTAACTATTAGAGAACGTAATTGCCTTTTCTACGTAACCTGATTGGTTCTACGCACGAGTAAATCTTTAAAGGTATTTAAATTACTTTGTAGGTTACTAGGTTAAGAAACTGCAGCCTATATGTTTACTTGAGTTTTGAGAAACATACATCACTGGCTTTTCGGTAATGAAAAACTTCATGAGGAAGACTAGGAGGCGATTATTGTGTGCATTGTTAATTAATAAAAAGGGCCATAGGCTATCACTTGTCTCTCTAAGTTTAGGATAGTTCGGGCACTGTGAGTGTATTTGTATTTCTAGGGTGTTTTGTTACACCTTGTATTATGGTAAGAATTTATAGTAACAGAACTCTTAGATGTACATAAATATTAATTATTATTATTCCAGAAACGTGGTTCATTAACAGAAGAAACAATAAGATACATCCACCCGAAACCAGTCCAAAGTGCACCTATAACGCCATGCGACAGCGAAATGTCAAATTGGTCTGATCATTCATTGCCAGGCACTAGCAAACAGAGTTACGAACCGTCAGATAAGGCCAGTTACGAGGCTTCGGTCGAGGGTTTGTGGTGGTGGAGGAGACCATTAGATGTGCGGAGGACCCAGTGTCGAAGATGCGGTGCTAATTCAGCTACTAGGCCGTTAAGAATGATGCCATGCGCAGGAGTCGCTTTAGAGGAAGATGGCCGCCGACGCTTGCTGTCGCGCGATCGGCCGCTGTTGTTCGTCAGGCAATTGTTTCTTTAAATTTTAGTGGGCAGGTATTTTAAAAACATGTACCCTTTGGTATATCTCTAAAGAGATTTGTGGTGAAACTACCCCGTGAATAGATTTAGGTGTCGTCTTCGATAAGACGGTTTTGTAGATTAGGTGAAATGAAACATTTGAAGATCCACACGTTTGTGGTTGTACGTTAAAATATTGACATCCCCTTAAGTTAAAGAACAGTAAGTTATTTATAAAAATGGCCTATAAATTTATTTAATTTGAAAAATATCCCTCCAAAGTTTTATCAAAAGACTTTATTTGTTTAAAATAAAAATTATGCATAAATATAATACATAGAAAATTGATCAGATTAATTTACGAGACTTTTATTTTTGTTTGGACAGTTAACTAATTTTTTTTAAATTATTTAATGTAACTCGTTATAATAAAAAAATTGTAAGTGCAATCTGCAGTTGTAGGAAAGAAGGATCACTTTTATCATATTAGTTTCAGTTTTGATTTCAGTGACAGTCAAATGAAATTACTTGTGTTAATTTATTTAATGAAAATAAATAAAAATAATACTTATACGTTTGTTTACCTGTAGTGGGACTTATATAGGCTGATGATGATAATGATGATGAATTTCTTTAATTATTTAGTGTAAAAGAAGAACAGTAAACACTTCTAAAATTAAAATAAATATGATCAGGTCTCTATCAATTTTCTATGTGTGTTTATCTAGGTCCAGGCAAAGAATTAGGTACTTTGTGACATATCATTTTTGAATATTTACTATATTTATTGATTTTATTGTGATAATATAAAATTAAATAAATTATTATTAATTAGTTAGGCACTATTAAATAATAATTTTTATGGCATTTTTGTTGCATTTTCAGTGTATACATTCCTATCTATATTCTATACATTTATTATACAGTATTTATATTATTACACGCCTATAAAATATGAATTTATTTATAGATTATAATTATAATTATAAAGAATATTGTGCTACATAGTGTATTTATAAAACTAAATTCCCGACTTGTAATTTTAGCTAAATTCCGCTTAGATCCAAAAAACGAGTTAATTTCCAAAATGTTTTTGTTTCCATCAAAGTTACCATGTAGGTACCTACATTTACTTAGGTTGGTACATCACAAAATCTATTTAGGTAGTAATTAGGTAGAATTTAGAAAGTAAAAACTACCTATTGAAACATTTCAACACCGATTAATTTAACGAATTAAATTCCTTCGTAGCTCATTGTGTAATTTTGATTGTTAGAACATAGTCCTATTTTTATTTAATATTATAATCCTAATTACCAAAGAATGTGCCTGAAAATTATGTAACGTTTCAGAATGATTTGAAATGACTAGCCAAAATGTCCGAATGGGGGCACAAAAATATTACCTACGTATTCTTGGAATCTAATTAATTAGATACCCTAATTCCACGATATATTTTATTGGTAAGTAACATAATTATAATAAGATTTTAATAAAATTGTATTTTTTCATTTTTTTTCAACGACACGAAACATTCCGAAGTTGTGATGATGATTATGCTCTTAAAAAGTAGTCAGTTACGCAAGAAATATTTAAGCGCATAAGAGTGCGCGCTAAACATAGACGCACTCTCTTGTCATTATCCTACTGAATTTGCAAAAAGTAGTCAGTTACGCAAGACATATTTAAGTGCATAAGCGTGCGCGCTAAACATACACGCACTTTCTTGTCATTATCCTACTGAATTTGAAAAAAGTAGCCAGTTACGCAAGATGTATTAAGACGCGCTCTCTTGTCCTTGCTCTCTAGAATTTTCAAATAGTAGTGTGTTACGCTGGATACATTTAATTGCATAAGAGTGCGCGCTAAAAATTGATTCACTCTTTTCCTGACCCTCCTGAATTACCACTGCGGAAGCGGTGACTCTAGCCAGTAGTAGTCATACGGTGTCTGCGAGATGTTGATGATATCTTAAAGGATTAATCGCCTCTTACGACACCCGTCTGTGTTGGTGCTATTCTAAGACGGATATCACACGACATATTTGCAAGAGATATAAAATATGTGCCATAACAGTATTTTAGCATCGCAGGATAGTAGCTATGTAGGGCACTATATAATTTTACAATGTTTCCCAAAATATAGTAATTCCCTAGTACCCATACTTGTTTACCTACTCCAAATTAGATCAACTTTCTAAGTATAATCACTACCATATTTTTGTTTAAATCGTTAATTAAAAGCCGTCCCCTTGAAGTTTTAAGTAAAAACTACGAATGTATTAATTATATACGAAAATATCCAAAAAAATAGAATTACCGAGATAATTATAAGATAATAATTGTATGTTGCAGAGAATTATCGCACTATACCTACTTTAATTTAATTTTAGAATGACACGAGTTATTGTTGAATTTTTCATAATGTCTGCGATCCAGTAATAGTTATTTGTTATGCTAGGCTGCAAAGTTGCTTTTTGGCGCGAGTACTTGTATTGAATCCTGAGCTTAGCGAAGGTTTCAAAGGTACGAGACGCAGAATAACTTTGCAGCCGAGCGAAACACACAACTTTTCACCTCACAACAGCGAGGAAAAAAAGTGAATTGCTAAAAAGAACCATTTAAAAAGTATTTTTTTTCGTGCTGGCCAGTGTCATGAAATAGTTATTAATCATTTTCAGTGGATTGGCGGTATAGAAAAATATTGAATAGACAGATTCGAATTTTAAAAACTCTTTCCACGCTAGCGGATAAAATTCACTTTTGCACTCAGATTTCGAATGATAAACAGAATGTTTCCGAGCTTGTGAGGTGAAAAAACGATTGTCTACTGTAAATATGAATATTGTCATATATTATAATTACTTTGTAAAACAGTAATAACACTCGTGTCGAAAAGTGCTTTCAGATAATACCAACCTTCTTATGAATAAAATTGATACAATATAATATTTTACATTGATCTCACAACTACCTTATACAACATAGTAGGTACGCTATATTCTTTCAGGAAAGATATAAAAATAATTATATTTCACCGACCATATAAGTTAGGTACATAATATACCTATGTAATAAATAAGAGAATAGGTAATATAATACTAAACATTATGTTATTTACATCTCAACATGTCATTTATCAGTCTAAAATGGATGTATTTATTGAACTTGAAATACAGGAATTATGTTACCTTAAACATTGGGTAAATTTAAATTGTCAAGCGTTAAGGCGTTAACCGAAGTCAGGTACTCTAGCGCCTAACAACTGTGCATTGATTTATTTATATTCCGTTATAATAAAAAATGTAAGTAATTTTATTTAAAGACAACTTTTCGAACGTGATTTACAATTCAAGTCATGCAATAAATATATATCAGTGAAGAATTAACGTCATTAAATTCAAGAGAATATTTGATCAGTACTTACCTGCCTATATCCTACAGTAAAGAATATATTTATGAAAAGGTTCTAAACATCGTTTGTGAATTTTATCTCGTACTTGGATTTTCAAATTAATAATTAAATAGAAGGTAAAATAAAACATAAATTAGCGCTAGTACCACTGACGTTAGCACCTTAAGGCATTATTTTTCTGTGAGTGTAATTTAAATAATTATAAATATCACTTAAGGCTGATCGTTTCATCTTGCCTGCTGAATTAATTATGTGGAAATACTGTATTGAGGGAAAGCTTTTTTTCTAAATATTTTAATGACAACTAATTGTATTCATCATTATTTTCATAATACTGTACGATTTTTGCACTGCAGGCTGTCATTTTATTATTACTGTCCGACAGTAATAATAAATTGTAAAGTTGAGTTGCAAGCAAGGAAAAAGAAAAACGTAAAATAATAATAATTTGGCGGTGAGACGTGAAGATCCGCCTTAAAATATATGGAACCAAATTATTACCTATGTATGAATTATTGAGATAGGTCTTAGGGATACCTAATTAAACGATACCCAAGTGAGATGTTTATATTGTATGGAGTAAAAATGATATTTTAGTATTATACAATTGACGAGATGTGTAGGTATTGAAATTAATATACAGGGTCCTTCTTAATATGCTGACACTTTTTTAAAAGGATGTTCAGACCATCAAACTGAACAACTTTATCTATGGGACCAACATCGAAATCGCGAAAAAAAAATCAGCTGTCCCATACATTTTGGCTCGAGTAGGTTAGGTAGGAGCTGATTTTTTTACGCGATTTCGATGTTGGTCCCATAGAGAAAGTTGTTCAGTTTGACGGTCTGATCATACTCTTAAAAAAGTGTCAGCATATTAAGTTGGACCCTATAGACATTTGTAGGCTTTTCTCCAAGAAAACAATTGTACCAGATACCAGTAAATTTAATACGTTTTTGGCTACCCGATCGTAATTATCTTAAAACTGTTATTTTCTATTAGTTGTTAGAATTTAATCGACAAGCTAGAAATCAAAAAGTTATTCCTAATTTACTTTTATTTTTGACTGTTCCAGATGTTCACAAATGAACGAACACCCTGAAAACCATCTATACATAATTTTAATAATAACAGATCAATATTTTCAACTTAGGTAGTTTTTGAAATCAGCATTTTTTTTTAAATGTTATACTTACCTAACACGGCAAAAAAAAAGGGACAGGGAATGACAATAACAGAAATAACAAATTGTATTTTTTTTTCTCTAACCATTATAAGCCTATAAAACGATTATTACATGGCTTATTTTATAAAACGCTACATTATCGTGAATAAGCGATATTGTTCCAGCCATTACCTACCTATGATCATTACTCAGTTGGTGCCTACCTAATATCTAATGCCGTTAAGAATACCGTTAGAAATTCACTGAACTGTGGTTAACACCTACGTTAGTTCCCAAATAACTCTCTAATTAACTAAATTATATGCTAGTTTGATCACAGCATAAAATATAGTAGGCATACCTACCTTGTATAATTTGTAGGAACAAACATACAATAAAATATGCCATGCTGGGGTATATAATACTTAGTATTTTTTTGCAACGTAACCGAACAATGTCAGCGTCACATGTTGCGCGTCAATTGTTGCTTAGTGGATACGAGGCTAAGGCCCGATTCGACCAAACCCGAGTAAATTTTATTCTTAGATTAAGTAGCTGGTTACTATAGAGTAAACAGATTTTGCGTTTTACCAACCCTAATCTAAATGAATTGTCAATGTCACAAAAAAACACACACACACAATTACACAATTAAAAATACCTAATCACAAAATTTAAAAAAATAATATAATAAAAAGAAACCAACCTACCAAATTATAACTGTATAACCTCACATTGCAATAAGTACGGATACAACGACCTCTTTCTTTAGGTGAATAATAGGTACATTCGTTCTTTTAGTATGGGGTGTGTAAACACAAAAAGTAAAATTGTTCCTTGTATAGTTACTCTTCTATAAATCTAAGTTTAGTCGAATTCGGCCTTAATGTACTTAGTTACCTACCCAAAGTATTTTTTAATACAAAAAGAAATATGCCCGTGGGATCAACATTATTAACTTTTTTCAGGATCTGTTTACACCATCTCTGGTACTATTTTGTTTCTTGGAAAAAGGCTGTAAGGCTTGTTAAGGAGATTCAGAGCGAGACGTTTTTTGAGCGGTTGTTGGAACATAAACTTAAAAAACGTCTCTGAATCTTGGCTTATGAACTAAATGTTATCAACTTTCGTTATCAGAAGAGCGATTCCATTGAAATTTCAGGGTTGGCACTCGTTCTCATAAAAACTTGCATTTTTAGCATGATCCTTTACTAGGACAAAGAAATGGGTTTAGGTTTAACAAT
This sequence comes from Agonopterix heracliana, assembly GCA_963693445.1. Lineage (NCBI taxonomy): Eukaryota > Metazoa > Arthropoda > Insecta > Lepidoptera > Depressariidae > Agonopterix > Agonopterix heracliana. Next base: position 20,283,823 of record OY856310.1, read on the forward strand.
TAAAACAGGAGAAGATGTGTCAAATAAAAATAATAACAATGATTTTGGGATATTGGAAAAGAAATTCAGCTCGACACCGATATAATAGCACTAAACTTCCTCTTTTTTAAATGAATTGTAGAACTTATTCTTTCTTGAGAAATAATTATATCCGCGCTAAATGAAGGAGGACAAAGCAAGGCCGACCCCAAGTACGGGACAAATGGGACATAGGTAATTGGTCTAGAAAGGAGATAAGATAACACCTATTGGAAAACGTTCTATTGGCATCCCTCACAAAATGGACTGACTACCTAACTTCGATTGTTGCATCGCTGGGTTCAGTCCAGCAAAAAAGTTCTCGAATTGAAGCTCAACTTTGTATCATTTGATTTTTAATCAATAAAAATTATTGACACTGACAACACTGAAATTTATATGAAATTGTTCCTTTAATAACAAAATTTGGTTGTAATGAACACGAATTATCCAATGAGCTGTAACTGTAAATTACACCGGTCATTGACCTTAGGATAGCTGATATGCAGACACAAGACTAAGGCCTTGCTTAAATTGTGCAACTATTTAGTCCAGTGGCGAGTGATTTTGGAATAAGCCGTGAACAGACTTAGTGCCTGTTTCACCACTTCTATATTTTGTATGAAAGATATGTCACAATATCTGTTGGATAAGCTAACAAGAACTTACTCAGAAGTGGTGAAACAGGCCCTTAGTATTATTTAGTTAATAAGTAGGTACCTAGATGTAATTTTTTAAATTGGACAGGATAGTTTTTAGTAGTTACCTACGCAAAATAACTATAACAAAATTTGAGTAAAACGAATCATTTTGTATTAATTTTCTATTGATTCTTACGTTACTGTTCTTAAAAGTAAATTGGTATTTGCTAAGAATAACATTTTAACTAACTTTCTAGTTATGTCGAAGCAACGTATTTCTAAGTAATTAGAATTGGAAGCAATCAATCAATAATAATATTTAATCAGACATTTAATTTTTTTACGTGTGGTCCATCCAGGATCGTTCTAGATCCAGGACATTAAATAAAAAATTGATTCTTTGATGTGCTCTCTTGCAAAATTGAGTTAAGTACAATGTTATTCCTAGGGAGTGTCGAAATTTCTCGCCACTGGACTGAAAAACCAGAACAATGTAAACTAGGCTTAGACGTTAGCTAGTCAAGTTGGAATAATGGACGTTTCTAGAAAAGTAATATCGCTTACTTTCTGTTGACGATTGCGTTAATTTTATTTCTGAGGTTTACGAATGTTGTGTTAGATTAAATAAACATTGTGTCATGTACCTAACAGTTGCGTTTTCTTTCCCAATATCTAAATGTAAGTAAGTAGGTAACTATTGTTCATTACAGTCTAAACTAAAACTTCGGAAAATTCAGATTTGTTTGTTTTTCGACAATTAGTTACTTACCTATAATTACTTATCGTAGGAAAAATTTCTTAGAGGCATTCATTGAAAACATAATTCTCAGTCGAAAATTTACGAATTTTGTTGATCTGGGACATTTGTGCGAAAGACACAATCATGTACGAAGAATGTTTGCGAGAAGAGACATTTGCGAGAAAGACTTGCGCGAACGGACTTTTGTGCGAAAGGACATCCAAGTTAGCATGAAAGGAAATTTGTGCGAAAAAACTAGCCAGAACTCTCGCATCGGCATCGTTGGCCTTATTGAAATACTCTCTAGGGGTAGTACCTAGTTAAGTACAGACAAGACTGTGTGAAGTGCTCTGAATGAATCGGTTCCGGTGCAGATTTTAACCTAACCTAACCCAATGAATTGGGGTGCACTGAAAAATCCGTTCATAAAAACTTCGGTATCATTTGGATTCGCGCATTAGTTTTTTCGCGCAAGGGTCGTTCGCTCATGTGTCTTTTCGCGTAAATGTCTATTCGCGCAAATCTCCTTCGCGCAATTGTCCTGATATGGTACACCCCTGCACTCGTAGTATGCTACACGTGATACGGCTGTATCACGTCTTTTATCTCGTTCGTTCGCACGCAAATAGAAAGAGAGCTAAGGTGTGATAGCGCTGTATGACTGCGGCATGCTAGCTATGCTGGATCCGATTAGCTCGATACCGCACCGGAAGTACTTATTGCATTATTGAGAAGAGGATAGCATAGGTACCTAATGGGTGGATAGATAAGGGCTGATGATGATGACGATTTGTGACTTTAGGTAGGTACCTACAGCTGTAAAACATTATCATTTCAACTACAATGCGAAACTCATACACAAGTCACAACATACACTTGCGTGAAAAAACACAGGGTAGGTAAGCTGCGACACCTATAAAAAGTGGCGTTGTTGAAAACAAAAGTTGAATCATGTGTCACTAAGTATGAGGATACTACGGTTCGGATTTTCAAGTGTACATCGGTTAAGACTTCCAGAGACATCTATGGACCTTTGTTATACATTGTTAAACAAAAAAACGGCAGAGATTTACAGCCAGGCTGACTTGCTCGTATATAATAGCAAGGTAACCACAGTTCACGATGCTTTGTTATACAGCTCAGTTCATAGATGGCGCTGGGTGTGTGTGTAACATATAGCATAGAAACTTTGCGTGCATAAAATGTAAGCAAACTTTTTATGAACATATAGGACCATCTACAATTAATAAACATTACACGTCGTCTCCAGTTTATTAAATATTAAAAGAACTAGAAAAATCTCATGAAATTCCTAAAAAAATGTAACTACCAGCACCTAATGAAAGTATCGAACCGAAACACTAGTTACGCTACATGCGCAGATCGGACTGGTAGAATGCCGAAGCGACCCTCGCCTCTACTGTGTCGATAACCCTGCCAGCAGCCTACCGACCATCACGCCTCGCGCCTGCGCCCGCCGATGACGTCCCACGGAGGCGGCAATAAACTGGACGCATTCCGATGTATTCGCAAACCCAACGCCTTACTTTCTTATTTCTTCTCTTACGTCACCAATAGTTAGACAAGACTAAAATTTCAATTTTTGTTGGAAATAATTTGTTGTTTGTTGAAAAGATGAAAATTATTGTTGATATAATTGATTCATGTATGGAACGAAGTCACACTTGACTCCAGTGTGCCGCCTCTCAGACAATTGAGATTCCAGCACATAGATGGCAGCACTGAAAATATTTGACATTCCGCGGATTCCAATCGCAGTGGGCTCGGCTCAAATGTCAAACGCGACTATTTCGTCAACAGAGTCGTGGCGCGATAGTTGGATTTTATGAAATAAACAACAAATACAACAACAGTGCGTTTTACGGACGATGGATAATAAACTGTAGAAATACTTACTGTAGATTTTTTACGTCGTACAAATAAGTTGTCTAGTGTTTTTGCGGCGAATGTAGGTGTTATTGCGATTTGGATATTTATTGATTTTTGTTCTATGCCGGTTTCGTTACATGGTTATGAAGTTTCAGTAAGTTAGAGGATTGGATTGTTTAGTAAACGAACTCATCATACGTGTTTAGTTCAACTGTTTAGTTGCTTTGTGAGAAAACAATACACTTGGGGTCACGTTGTGAAACATCGTGGGAAGACGATTCTTAGGTAAGTTTACTTCAATATTTTTATTTATTAGGTACCTATTTCTAACATCATCATCATAGTCTTATGTAGGTATTCTTTACTTTAGAAGGTAACCAATTTCAAATCAATTAACATTTTTTATCTTTTACCTTTGACCTCTGTATAATTCCACGATTTGTTTCACACATTCCACAATGCATTGTTTAAACTTCGGTATTTAAAATATCGAAGAAGCTAAAACATTAGCTGCTAACAGAGTAATGTAACAAGTACCTGCTTACCGGTTTGATTTGCGAACGTACGCGCCACACAAAAAAAAATTCGCCGCTATACGAAGCGAGGGCAAGCAAGGCATTCAGCCGAGCACATAGCATACGGAATCTCGCAAACATAATAGCGAGGAATGCGACCGATACGCCGCGTATAAACTATATATTTCCCACACACGCGCACATGGCTACGTGATAAGAGGAAGATAAAACGCCGCCCGATTAGTCAATGTGACCCTAAGTCGACCCAAATTGGTTAAATAGCTTTGATTTACATTGCAGACTTTCGACAGACGATATCCGCCTTACGCATTAATTGAGCAATCCATGTGCTAATGATGTATGCATTCCTTACATTCTTGTTCAATAGAAACCGATAAATTGGTTTGTTTTATAAAAGAATAATGATACCTAGCATTTATTGTAACGAGGCAAAGGTTTACTTTGGCATTCTTTTGTGTTATATTGGAAACTCGGTCATTAGACGGCACACGCCTCTTGATAACATCATCGATAGGTATTATCGGCATGGTGGTCACCAACAGTCATATATTTTCGTATCGAAAATTTTTGGGTGTGTGAGTTGCTCAAAATAACTTGCCTACCAAGAATACGTGCAACCCTACAAGTAAATGGAACATCTGCTCTGCTACTCAGTCCCCTTCGGGGCCACGTGCGCAGGCGCACAGCAGGGGTAGCGACCGTCGTAAAAGAATACACGAGCACCGCACCCCAAATGCGGGCATTCTGTCGGCGACACTTCAAAAGAAATTTATCCTTAACACGAACAAATACAGGCTATTTTCTGACTTCCAATGGTTACCTCAAATAGATTATTATTTTTAACATCGGGTATGTCAAGGTTCGACCACCATTAAATGTGGTTTTCGTTTCGAAACTAGCATCAGTAGCAGGTGATACCGACTTTGAGGAGACGCAACTTTGTGAAATCATATGACTTCTAAGTAAGTTATCACAGAAGCTTTTCTGTGTAGGACACCTAAACATAAGGTTATCGAAGAGAATTTCGCAGCTCTCTATCACCCCCGCCAATTTATCAAGATGTTTACCGAGAATTACTGTAAATCCGATGACAGTTGGAGACCGAAATTTCTGTAACTATATTAGAAAATATAAGTGGAAAATATAAGTCCATTATAAGTGGCGACGGGCTCACCCCCCGTCACACTGGACAGAGTTTCGGTACTACTGGTGAAACGTGGATGTTCTGAGGTTTCAGAATATCTCTGACTACCCCTTCGGGGAATATAGTCGTGAGCATATGTATGTATGTATGTATATTAGAAAATTGAATCGGCTTTGGTTTCGGCCGAAACTAAAACAGAAACCGAAATTCGGTTTCAGTTCGTTTGTACTTTCAGTCGGGCATTACACGTTGGTATTTAAATAATGATGTAGCGCCCAACCAACCAACCTCGGAGCAAAATTTCTGACTATCCCGAAAGGCATTATGGTCGTTCAGGTATGTGCAATCAATGTGCAATAGACATATCTGTCTATATCCTATTTTAGATGTTGTACGTAACTTTCAAGAAATAAATCGTCATACATTTTATTTCAGACGTATCCTAGGAGTTAAAAAGCTTAAATTCAACTTTAGGTCACAGCACAACTCACAAATTGACCGACAACTTGCATCATTCATAGTCACACGAACTGGATTTCAACTGCAACAGAACTGCAAATAGCAGTCGAAATGCAGTCGGCACGACTGAAATGCGACTGCATTATGGTCACAATGCTGTCGCAGCAGCAGGAGCAGTCGCTCCTAATGCCAGTCGGTAAGACTGCAAACCGACTGCATTCAGACTGCTATTTGCAGTTGAAATGAAGCTCATGTGACAGTGTGACTACAGCCAAATCCATTGATTTAAACGATATTTAGTATCTTCAACTTTCAAACAAAGAGAGAAAACAAACTCATTCATAAACCTAATCGTCTAAACCTGATTAACATCATATTATTCAACACAACATCTCAGTTATTTATAATTACGATAATTGATATACATCATCAATCAGCAAAACAATTCACCTTGTAATAATTTGTAATTATGTTAAAATGAAACGTCACGATAGCACGGAATGTAGAACAGATGTCGTGCAGATGGCGGATCGATCGTTTGTTTATTCCATGCGAGAAATACTGACACTATATCGAAAAATATTAGCCTACTGCAGGCATGCCAATCTCAAAGTCACTGGTTGGTGGGCCGAATGCATAACGAAACGATAGTAAAATCAGTGGGCCGCAAAAGAACATAAAGAAATTTTAAATCTTATTGCATCGATCGTGGTCATCGATCAGGACGATTTAAACAGGACAATGCTACATACCATATAAATGCAGTGGTGATACCTACATAATATGAGTACCTACCTACGTCAATGTGTACGCCTTGCGGGCCGCACTGGGAACCTATTCCTAAAATTTGATAGGGCCGCCGCAAGAAAGGGCACTGCTGCGGGCGCAAGTTTGACATGCCTGGCCTACTGGTTTGGGCTAAAAGTTTTGCTCTAGTTTCTAGTGGTGTAAAAACTTAGAGAGCTAAAGCTATTATTTGGTTGGTCTTTCGCTGGTCCTTTGTCCCAAGCTCAACCACGTACGCATACCTCCGAACTTGTGATATTTTCTTTTCATTCTCGGGGATGCAGGTTTTCTCACGATGTTTTCCTTCACTGCCGAGCTAGTGAATGATAAATACAACCGTACATAAATTCCGAACAACATTGTGGTACAGGCCAGAAATCGAACTGCCGCCTCTGATTGAGTTGCAAGCTCTCTTCCGTATGGGCTATCACCGCTCTGAGAAAAAGGCTAAGGTTAACTCTTGTCACCATCACTAGACTGTAGTCTATAGTGGCTTAAAAACCAATAGAGCTAAGGCTAAAAGGTTACTCTAGGCATCTATTGAGATTAAAACGTGTCAGGATGACTTGTCAAATAGCGGGTTTCCACAAAAAGCACAAAACACAAGTAACCTTAGTATCCCTTAGTCGCCTTGTATTGTAAGACACCAACGGCAACGGGAAGATATCAGTTGGTCCATTCTAAACCCGAAACCATCTATTGATCTAAGGATATTGTGTATCCTAAATAGAAGGAGCACTTATTCTCTGACGAAAAATAAACAATATTCTTCTATTACATTAGGATACGGGATTTAATGAAAATGTATGTAATTATGTAATTATAAATGTAATTTTAGAGTAAATGTGGGGAGTAGGTTGTGATCAAAAAAATACATTTTCTCCCCTCCGGCTGGAAAGCGACAAGTTTTGTCCCGCTGCGCTAAACGAAGTTGTAGGTTTCGACCTCCGTCGAGGAGAAAAATAGTATACTAACCTCGGACAGTAAATAAGAAAGCCTAAGATCACATGTTTGTTGACTGAGACCTTTCTTTCTTTCCTGTCCTCGGTGTGTAATCTACTATTCTTGTTTCTAGATGACACCTCAAATGTATGTAAATTATAACAGTAGCGTCAACAAAGCCTCACACGATACAGCACCTAACAACATAATGTCAGTTCCTGTCCGGTGATGTAGGGCTGCCATCTCCACAAAATTATAGACTTAATGGAGATCGAGATTTTCATCCCATGTTCTTATCTCAAGTATCTAAGAAAAAAAAAAGAATAAAATTATACTATATTTTTTTTAAATGTACTACTTATAATACGTACATCGAGTAGGAATGTCTCTGTCTTTCTCCTAGCGTCTGTTTTTCATAAGAGAAGAGTGAGCGCGTTACATCTTCTGCTTCATCCAGACTTTCTATTAGGTGACCTGAAGCCAAGCGTAAGCCAAATAGTTACATGAACTCACTAGCGTTATTTTTCGGGGAGATCAGAAACCCCTCCTTAACTCAAATTTTTTCTAGCATTTAGTTAAAGTAAGGTTCTCCGTTTCATTTCAATAGTCATTTAGGGTTTTGGGTTGGAATAAGATACCTTTAGGCCTTTAACCTACAAAAACACTGCAAAAATGTATCCCCTTAGTTGCCTGATACAACTCCTTCATGAAGCATTTTATTCTGGCTGAGTCGAGAACCGTTCCGATGCAATAGAGCTTCAAAAAAAGATATTCAAGCTTCAAAGAAAGACTTGATGTGAGCTTCAAGTTCCTATATTGAATAAATTACTTTAAGTTTAAGTTTGAACCACTCGGTTTTTTTTCTCGAATGTTTTAAACCCTATTTTGTGAACCTTACCGGATCCCTCCAAGCTATAACAAAGTCGTGAAAACACGGGTGGATGGCAGCCCTAGGTAAACATCATCGTGACCATCCGAGCATGTGTCGAACGATCCATTCTGTAGCTTGGCTCACTTGCCTGGGTACAAGCCGGCATACCTCAACCGAGCTCGTGACTCCGCCTCCGGTCAGAAAAATTCTATTGTGGTTAATGTACCAAATTCCTCATTATTAACGTAGTCATCACTCGTCATTCCAATAGTTTTGTTTACCCGTCCCTTTTTCCACACCACCGTACTGGCGTGAGAATTAGACAGTGTTGCAAGGTCGGTTTTTGGGAAAGAAAAAACTTAATTTGAAATTACATATTATTGCACTGGTCTAAAATGAGATAAGGGTAGGAAGATGTGTAAATAGTTCTGAATAAGAAAATAGTAACACAAAAATTGTTCGTATTATTCGAAAACACAATAGAGTCGGATCATTGAGGAATATGTAGTACCAAACTCCAACCAAGGTAATTTTAAAACGTGATTCCTATATTTCATAAATTTAAAATTATTTTATTTCATTTATGGCTTAAAATTACCTGTATTGTAAATAAAGTTATAAATAAGCTTGTATTGTACATACCTTAACTAACATTGTAAAAGTAGCATGAGTTGAGTAGGTATGTCCTTTCTCCCAAATTATCTTTACCAAGTCTTGAAGACGCAACATAATGAAAAAACACTTTCTGATCTATAAAATTTGTGTTATGTCGGTATTTATAGGGCAAGGTTCACATTTACAACAAAATATGAATGATTTAGCCAGAAAAGGTATATGTGGCAACACCGACAAAGAATCTTGACCGCTTTTGAAAGTATAATGTCATTCGTCTTCACATTCCAACAATTTGACGTCCATCACGTCTATTATATCTAGTCATTAAGATATATTTATTTACGAATGCCATTCAAGTTTGGAATGTTCGTAATCGTGCTCTAAATTTTTATTATCATTACGTTAATGTTACTTTTTATCTTTCCAAATATTTACCTTTATAGCTACATCGATAATAATCGACAGAGAAATGTTTTTGTTTCTCGGCGTGACCGTCACAAATATTTCTACGTGTGGTATGCCGATTTAACTAGGTATGCGAATCTAGTTTATTATTATCACAATATTTGGCTTGTATTATTCAATGGGACGCAAAGCTTTTAATTTAGAATCGTAGTTTCTCACCTCTTCAAAAACATTTTTTTTACCCGAGTTAAGTTAAGTTATAGCCTGTAGAATCCCACTGCAGGGCAAAGGCCTCCTCTCACGAATAAGGGTGAGAGGGAGTGGGCCATACTCCACCACGCGGGCCCAGTGCGTGTTGGTGGAGGCAAGTTAGTGGTCACCTTGCTGTCAGAGAATTTTCAAGCCGCCAATAGGCCTCTGACCTGGCTTAACGAATAGTTACAACGCCATTTGACGGAACTATCCGAGACCAACTGCTTAACGTGCCTTCCGAAGCACGGAAACGCTCGAGTACCCGTTACCCGAGTTACCCGAGTGCTGCACCAAAATGATTCTGTACTTAGGTTACAAAAGTCCTTTTCATGGAAAATAAGGAACTCATAGGTACCTAAATGAACTTTACTATTTTTTCCAGGCGATCAGACAATTTCCAATTTATGTGTTACGTTGCAAGGACTACTTATAGCATGCACCTTATTCTTTTCAAATCCTTGCAGCCACGGGCTAGAACTGGAGCAGAATCAGTCTAAGGGGTATTTCCCTTCACTGTTAGACTTCTAGTTATTATTCTAAACACAATATCATCGTAATCAGTTGTAATTTTACTAAAACAAGCCGTGACTGCAGTAATTTTCATATTAGCGTCTCCAAGACGTGATCTGTGAGTTAAATATTGGGTCGCGTGTTATCAAACCGTGTCATATTTTCGCACAACATTTGGCAGTGGCCGGTCTTCGATGCCACTGTCCATTGGCCATGTTCCCGAGGCGAGGTATGCGGCCAATCGCCACGTTTCACAACTCTTTGTTTGATCGTCTCATCTGACTCCGGTGATGTCGCGTTATTGCGCGACGATTTAGGAGCTTTTTTGACGAAAGTGCTGTCTCTAAAACTTTACGTCTCGTGTGGTGGAAAATTTTTTCCTCATCTGCGTTTTTTAATATGTTGTTTTTTCTCAAAGACCTACCTACCTACAATACGGGATAGTGAGAAGAGAAGTGTTGCTACAATTATCGCTTAAGGCGTATATAATTATTGTTTATTCTAAAATATACTTAGCTGAATTCATAACAATGGAAAAGAAAATGTTAATACAATTGATTAGGTTATGGTAATCACTGATTACCATAGTCATAGTCATATATTGTATTGCATCATGTGTTACAAAAAGGTCTTACATAAAAAAAAAACATGAAATGAGCTCTGTTGGAGCACTGCAATTATGGTAGGTTAAAATTTAAGCATCTAAGTAGTTACCAATAATTAAAAAAAACGAGTCGCATGTAAACTCTAGTAAACTACTACAGTTTACACGTGACTTCCGCACAAATTATACACCAGATTTTTAGTCAAATCAAAAGATATCAAACAAAAAAAGTTTCATCAAAATCGGTTGAGTAGTTTTTGGGTGATCTCGAACAAAAAAATCAAGCAGACATACACAAATTCTTAAACCGGTTGAGTTGGAGTCAGGGACACCGAAAAACCAATCATTAAGTAATCATTTTCTTGTAAACATCTTCAACGTACTACATACAGTATACTTCATATTATTATATATTTTTGCGGTCCTTTTGGCGATTTTCAGTTATGTAAAGTTGGCAGCACTGCAGACTCCCCTTATTTACGTGCTGCGCGTACGGCTCGGCGCACGTCTGTCCAACGTCTAGCCATTTAGCCGTTTACGTTCTAAGAGGAATTTCCGCCGCTTCGGTGTACGAATGCTATCACCTTTATGTCTGAAATTTCGCGAACTGAGCCAAATATTTTGACAACCAGACATGGATTCTTTTGTTGCCAAATTGTGTCATGATTTGAACTTGTACATTTATAAATCAACTCACGAATTGAATTCCCTTTTGGGGTAGTCAGAAACTTTGCTAAAACTTACAACAAAGATAGAATAGACGATAAGATATTTTACTATGTGAGTAGATACCTAAATATAAAAATGTTGAAAATAATGTAATCCTGCTACAACAGGTACATTAAAGATGGTTGGTAGTTGTTGCAGTGATGTAAACCGATTGTTGTGCCGAATTGTCGTGAATTTACAATACTTATACCTAACTAAGTATATTAGGTTAATTTCGTACCTATTTGCAGGTATTTTAGTTAATGTCATTGATCAATGAACTCGCATACCTATAAAGGGTCCAATTTAATATGCTGACAGTTTTTAAGAGGATGATCAGACCACCAAATTGAACAACTTTGTTTATGGGACCAACATCGAAATCGCGAAAAAAAAACTGTCCCATACCTACGAGTACATTCGGCTCGAGTAGGTTTGCAGTTTTGTATGGAACAGGTGATTTTTTTTTGCGATTTCGATGTTGGTGCCATAGAGAAAGTTGTTCAGTATGATGGGCTGAACATTCCCTTAAAAAACTGTCAACATATTAAGTTGGACCCTGTATTTGAACATAGGTAATTATTAAAATACCTACCTATTTAAGTCTGTGCCTATAATATATAATTTTTATGTCGTTAAAAAATAGGAATGCAAAATATTGGTATTATTAGTAGGTATAAAATTATATGTAGGCCAGCATGATTTCATACTTTTGATCCCATTCTGTTATCAGAATTTGAAACGGTTGTAAATTTTATTGTTCATTTTATTCATTTTACAATTTTCTGTAACGACACGCTCATAGTCTTCTTCGAGAACTTGTAAATAGCATTTTGTCATTATCAGGTCAAAATGGAGAAGGTGGAATCAGCATTGGATGTGCTGTCGCGAGCTGCAACGATGGTGCAACCCTGCCCAGCCTACCCGGCCAGCGACTCAGATAGCTTTGGTAAATATTTACTTTTTACATTCTAGCACGTAATTATTCATCTGCCCACCTACACGACCCATTGCAGAAAACAGAACACAGGCACACCCAGGACACTGCCTACAAAAATTGACAAGATGACGTCAGCACATGCAAAACTGAGTCTAGGGCTGCAATAACTTTAGCTGCGTGCGTTATAAGACTTTTTCGTAAATAAAACGCATTGATAGATACCCGTATATCAAAAAAGAGTTTTATCCTTCATCCTGAGATTATATTCTCTTTGTTTCGAAGTCAATTGTGGTTTGGTCTATTATAGGCTACGGTAACCGCCGAGGTAGCTAGAGGGCAATTATAGAGAGGGTGAGGTAAAAATTAGGTGGGTGGCAGGGAGTGTCCATACTGTATGTAGTACTAGATAGCTTTTTTTATACTGCGGCAGGTCTCCTTTATAAGAAGGGTGAGTGAGAACGGAAGCGGATCCACCATGCGGGCCTAGTTGGTGGTTGTTGTTGCAACAGGAAACACTTATCTGATATAGGTATCTGCGTTACTGGGTCCACTATTATAGCAACTTACTAAAGTATAGCTTGAAGTTTTGAGCATGCTCGATATTAAGGCCTCTAACTCTAACCTCTACATCAGTATCAAATCAACATGTTTTTTGATAATTAAAAAGCACTAATTAAAAAGCAGGAGCTTTTTAATTAATAAAAAGCAGGAGCTTTTTAATTAATTAATTTACAATGGATAAGTTCACAGAACAGTGCATCCGTCTTTGTCTATCTATAGACAACGTGATAAGGGAACACGGACTTGTAAGGGACACAAAATTATATTCTATTCTTTCTTAGAATTATTCAGTTTGTTCAGTACAATCATTATGTATCGAATATCGATGCAAAACAAACACAATAGCCAATATTTGATAACATTTTTATGGCCTAACTAGGTACCACCTAAACACTACAGGTTCTACGTAACGTATATCCTATTCCATTTCTAGTAAATAACGTTTGGAAAAATTATCATTATATTGAACCTTATTTTTGTATACTTTTTACTTATATGAGTAAGATTCATTTTTATCTAATCAAATCTAAAAGCATGATTTCATAACCGTTTCCACAGCACGTAAAATAGTTTATCGTTTACTTTACATTATTTATCTAAACTATTGACATAGTTAGATACGGGTTACATTTACTATGACATAATCTGATAGGAAGTAGTATTATGTGATCAATATACATACATACATAAACTTACATACCGTTCCCCTTCTTAATGGTTAGACATTTTACTACCATTACCTACCAACCTTTTGGGTGTATTTATAAATACAGGGTGTGAGGAAAAGTATCATTAACCTTTAAACCACATACTCTACCCATCAAACTGAACAAATTTTACTATGGGAGCAAACCAGTCAGCCCAAAAGAAAAGCTGCTCCATACGTTTGAGTTGCGTAGGGTATTGCAGTTTAGGATGGAACAGCTGATGTTTTTTTCGTTGACACCAGCTTTGCTCCTATAGTAAAACTTGATCAGTTTAATGGGTTAGAGTATGTGGTTTAATGGTTAAGGATACTTTTCCTTACACCCTGTATTGTAAACTATATATAAAAACTCACGGCCATAATCCCTTTCGGGGTGGGCAGATTAATCTGGCAAGTCGGTTGAAATTTTCAGGGAACAGGCGTTATCATGACGAATTTGATGACAAATAGAAAAAAATACAAAAAACAAAAATTTAAGGGTCTCCATACAAGTTTTTCCACGTTTATTGTTCTTAGCATAGCATAGCATATGCTCACGACTATATTCCCCGAGGGGGTAGTCAGAGATATTCTGAAACCTCAAAACATCCACGTTTCACCAGTAGTACCGAAACTCGGTCCAGTGTGACGGGGGGTGAGCCCGTCGCCACTATATTTATTGTTCTTCCTCTAAGTAAATTGTAGTGTGGTGGTACGGGACCCTCGCTCGGTGCGCCAAAAGTCCGACACGCACTTGGCCAGTTGTTATGACTCTACCACTGAGGCCTCGGAACGCGTGTAAAGGTGGACGCATTTCTATCCGCGTCGAAGGAGGCGAACGAAACTAACCAACTGAAGACCCGTAAATTCGAACTTCGAAATTGCGTGAACGTTTTCGTTCCAATGTGAACTCTATTACAATGAAGTTAGGACCGAAACTGTCGCGATATATCGAACATCGAAAGTCCGGGTACAGGGCCTGACGATTTATCCGATTCGCCGCGGATAAAGGCCTCCGCACATTGCAGCGATATTATCGAGCAATTTTATCGAGCGATATTATCGACAGCGATATCGCGACACCTTACACACTGCAGCGATTCCGCGATTCGCGTCACGCATGCGCACACCACTGAATGTAGTAGAAAGAGATTGCGTCAGGTTGCGATAATATCGCGGCAGTGTGTGGGATCGAGCGCGTCCCCATACAAAATGTACTGAGAACAATTATCGCAAAATCGCAGCGATATTATCGCTCGATAATATCGCTGCAATGAGCGGAGGCCTTAAGTCGAGGTGTCAAAAAATTTCAATTCGAATTCTAAAATTCGACTGTTTCGCCTATTTCGCCGCGGATAAAATGTGCGTCCACCCTTATGATGTAAGAGAGGGTGTGGCCAAAAATTACAATAGGTTACAAGCCTCCTCGGAAGCTTTTCTGCAATACTGCTAATTCGTAATATAAGCGTGCAGTATATAGGTATACATATTACCAATAAAATGTATAAATAGGTACATAACATACCTAGGTAATTTGTTGTATAACCGCATAATTTAATGTTGACTAATCTGCATAAATAAGAACGCCGATCAATCAATACAAACAGTAAGTAATCGATAGAGAATTCAGATGGTTAGCTACCGAACGCTACGATGCCGATGGTTAGGTACAATCAGTGACAAAATGGCTCCACAATCGATATTTGTAAAAGCTAGTGTCCGGAACAACGGGAACAACACATAAATACTAAAAACATTATGTAATTATAATTTTTTTTTTTTTTTTTACGTAGCCTTTTCAATGTCCCACTGCTGGGCAAAGGCCTCCCCTTTTACTCTCCAACACACACAACACACTCCAGCACACAACAGAGATGATTGGAGATTATGTAATTAGAAGAAAAAAAATCAACAGAAAAGGCTTTCCCCACATCACTCAAATATTCAACTGGTAGTAAAAATCGGGGCTATGTGGATGTTGGGTATTGAGTATTGAGCCAAGCAACTACGAGTTAGTATTTTGCAATATTTAGCCACTTTATGTTGAAAATGTCATACATTGAAGAACTGATTGTTTTATCAGTCATCCTGAACAGCAAAATATTATTACTTAAATATCTCTTGGGATAGATTTGGATTTTTTGGAACAACTGTTATTTCAATAACCTCATAATTATAGTTGCACTCATGTTTATACTTTTTCTTAGAGTTATGAAAGGATATTGTTCTAACGAATACATATTTCATTCAATTACAAGTTTCGGAACCGATGTGGCTTCATAAATTCAATAACAAAATTAATAGGCATATACAACGTGTTTAATGAATTAACGCAAAACTAGATCGACTCGATGACTCACTGCTCAAAATTTTTAGTGTTTTTATATTTTTTTTTTTTTTGACGTGTAATAGAATCAGCCATACGATAAATAATTTAATGCAGAGCAGAACTGCTCTATTTTTCGAAACACTGAAGAAATATTTGCAATTGTCGAATAACCACAAAAATTAACGCTACAATGGGACATCTCAATCAATCAATCAATCGTACTTTATTTTACACCAAAAAAACAAAGTATGCAGAGAGTAAACAAACATATCTGTTACTTTTCTAAAAAAAACTCTGATATATTCAGTCTTCACCGTATTGTATTAACCTGTATTTCCTATTTTCGTTATACAGGTTACAGGTACAGGTAATACAGGTTACTGTATTTCCTATTTTGTGGGGACTGGCGAATAAACTTCTGTGCCCGACTGTACTGGTATAGTGGGATGGCACGCGGCCTTGTAGGCGGGTCGCATTCCAGATTCCAGCTGACATTGTTCTGCCGTCCGTCCACTGCTAGTTCAATCGAATGCTTGGATACTACAATACAACAGACCTAATCTTTTGAAGTCAAAATGAAGGAATTTGATTTGGGCATTTATTCCATTTTTATGAGTACCTATATCGTTCTTTTCACAAAAATATTCATAAATTCAAAAAGAATTATTTCCAAATACTTAACATCAAATTATAGCTTTTTAGCGTAATTTTTTTGACTTTGCCACCGCGTCGGAAAGAGTTACCGTTGTAGAGAAGATTCGGCCAGAAACTCTACATCTTTCATACAACACAAAATGTACAAAGTACAACTACAAAATTAGTACAATCATTGTTCGCATAATATTCTACAGACTAACTATTTCAGATATCTCTTCTCTACCCATTTAGCATGAGGTACCTTGGTCGGATATTTTATAATTATCACATGGCCGCATAATCCGGGAAAGCCCCGGTATTTGATGACTTCCACTGCACCTACGACGCTTATACCGGAAATTTTTGTCTACAGAGCGGACAATCTCACATTCCTTGTCTCTGAGAATATCTATTAATACTAGTATACGCTTTGTACGTAATTTATCGTCATTTCCATAGCATGGCATTTGAAGCAATGGCTTCAAAAATGAAAAGGGTAGTTTAGGGACAACCTCTTTCTTTTTTAAATGAAATCCCTTTTTTTTAAGTCTGGTCGAAACACGATTCCTGTAAATAGATAGTTAAGGATGCCACAAACACAATATTGTTAGAAACAATTAATGCATCAAGAATGTTTCCCTTTTACAAAACATTACCTGCTAGATTGCCGAAAGACTGGTTCTTCAATTTGGCAAATGCAACGCCATCGTTTGCCAGGCTCCATTTCACACAAGAAGGAGACAGAACAGAACATAATATAATAGGTAGGTTAGGTACCCAACGTTTTTCCTTCACACATACCTCTGTACTTATAAAGCAACAATAATGCGGCACAAAATGGCTCATGCCCAAACAACAATGGATTCCATTGTTGACGTGAACTGGTTCCAAAGCCTTCAGCAACGAGTCCGCTGATTGGCCACAGCAATGACGCCGTCATCGTCATTGTCGATTACAACGTAGTACCCGCTAGCGGAATGACCGTCATGCTTGTTTCTGCACGGTTTTTTGGTGATGCTCACTCAAGCGCCACGTCCGTGTTGTAGGCGACGAAATGGCATTTATTCCTAATTTGTACATTTTGCTGCTAATAAACCAACGCATTAAGTCTCTACGTGGGTGTCGATACATCATTATGGGATAGGGTTTCTTTTGCATGGTTTTTATCGAAAAAGTTCCAGTTCTTAATTCCTTATTCAGCTAACCATGGTTTAGTGTGGCCCAGCATGTTCTTCTCGCCTTATACCAGTGAAGTCCTACAGGATATGGCTATTGTTTAGGTCCTGACTCCTGATTGTTCCATTACGCCTTAAACGTCAACACAGATATCTAATTGTTAGAAAACTCGTTCACTTCTTCTGAGATTGGGTTTAATTTAGTACGTAGACTTATAAAAGTCAAATAAAAGTTAAAGACTTAGAAAATTCCTTTCCCAATTCAACACAACTTAGGTACACGTCGTTCAATTTAACCCGTACGAATTGGATACAATTGTGAAATCTAGAAACAAGATCTCATCAATGTCAATCAGCTCTTTAATCCAATAAATTTCATCTCAAATAACATGAAGACCTTTCTCTAAAGAGAATATCTTGACAATGGAGTTAAATCTCGATGAGAAAGCAAAGCTTTCTGAGTGTAGTCACAAGAAACGTCATAAGCGACGGGAAAATCGTTCGAGGTGAATTTCGCCGACCCACTTACATCCAGCTTATCCGGCTTCAAGTAATCCCTTTAGAAGGCAGAAACTTATGTTATCTTCACGACCAGGTTTCCTTTGGGTGATCATAAAGTTAGCTACAACTACCAAATGTGTACGTGTATGGATCTAGAACCGCGTACCGGTAGGTGCAGCGTCGGTAGGTTCCCCACAAGGTGGACCACCGACCTGGTGAAGGTGGCGGGGCGGGAACCCGTTGCATGAGGGCGGCGCAGGACCTTTCGATGAGGCGATCTTTGGGGGATGTAACCAGCACGTGGACATCTATCAGCTGATATGATGATAATATGAAGGTTGTAGAACACTAGAGTGCAGAGGCCCAAAGAAACCACGCGGGGTAAAGGGCGCCCACCAGAACGTCATGCAGGATGCCTACGTCCATAGACGGTCTGATCTACGGCTGCATGTGATAGATGGATGGATGAAGGATGTACCAAGATTTAATTTTAGTATACATAGAAATTCAGATTAGAAGACAGAAACATACTTAAGCTCACGACGACCGTCTTCAACACCTTTTAGTGTGGTCAGAACCATTACTAAAACTACTAACGAATTATTTGAGTTTCAGGATGTAACAACATTTTCAGTGTTGACAGACAACAAACTGAACTAACCAAGTTACCGAAACCGACAACATAATTGGTTAAAAATGTTCAACATTGACAAATGGCTTAAAAGAATCCAATTAACAAATTCTTTGTACGAATCTAATCAAAATACGATCACGCCATTTGTCCAGTGATGTATTCTTGTTTATTGAGTGTTTACTAACAATGGTTGGATCGCGAATAATTATGCAATGTGATGACAGCGCGGCGCTCACTTTCGTTGCGATGCGTGCGCGGGCGCCGCCGGCATGCGGACCGCGTGCTGCCGACGACGCCAGAGAAAGCGTTCAGGAATTTGGTCGAACCATGCTCTCTAGAGCCTCTGCACCGATCTACAAGTTTTGGGTTACTGTACCTACTAATGTTGCGCACTTCTTAGCTATCATTTTGATCGGGATTTATTGCACTCTTTTGTAGTAAATCCTGTGAATTCATGATCAATGGAGACGAGTACTTGGATGGAGATCCTTTTTGCATTGGCGGAAGTAAAGTGTAGTAAATTGACTTGGGATTTATAAAGTAATAACTTTGATAGGCACTGCTATGGTTTAAGCTTGGGAAAAATCTTTTACATTTCAAAGAGTATCCTTTTAAGGTGCTTGCATCAGTGACACATGCATGCAGCACGCAGGCTTTTAATTATCTTAATTAGGTATAATTGTGTAATTATTACAAAATTATGGATTAAAGTGGGTGGGAGTGTCCATAAATTCTTAATTATTATCATAATTTAGTAATTAATTTTATTGTTCTATTGAATTGCCCTCATTCTTATTTGTGAGAGGAGGAACATAGGTAGGTAGATAGACTGATGATGATATTGGTCTGAATTCTTCTTCTTGATCTTTTTGGTTAGGTAACGTTTTTTTATTAAGGTACCATTTTATAGAGAAGTAGTAAAGCTTGAGGATTGTATGAAAGATGACAACATAAGAAATATAAGAAAGGAGTGAGTACTAAAAGGTGTTCGCATTTAGATTAGCACAGGACCGTGAGGAATGGTGCAATAAAAGGGAGGCCTATGCCCAGCAGTAGGTTTATGTGGACTGAATCGATTGTAAAACGCAGGCGAATGAGGTTAATTTAAACTATTAGAAAACTGTAACTGAAGTGTGTCTGTACATTGAAGATATTTACAAAAAAAAGATTACGATTAGGTTTTTAGGTATCCCTGACTCGAAATGAACCTTTTTTAGAAATTTTGTCTGTCTGTTTTTTTGTGTGTTTGTTTGTTTATTCGCGCATCACGCAAAAACTACTGAACCGATTTTGATGAAACTTTGTTTGGTTTGATAGCTTATGATCTGACTTAAAATCTGGTATATAATTTGTGCGGACGAAGTCGCGGGTAAACACTAGGTAATAAAATAAGGCCAGCCCTGAAATAATATGAAAAGGACAAGAAGTTGAAGAAGAAGACAGAGACAATATGCAATGGCGCTAATGTGACTGCTTCAACCGCCTTAAAATCTTGTACCTACCATTCATCAACTTATCAATCACTTACTACTTAAGTACAGCGGTTTTACAGCTCTCTAGAAATGCCACATTCTATCGGAAGTGGGAAATCAATGTGAATTTTATTGCACTAGTTATTGGGGTGAATATTGCATGCACAATGTACCTACTTATATCCGGATCGCAGCGTGTTACGGTTTCGAAAAGAATGCAGAATGTAGGTTGCGATGCGGACTATACGCTAGATCTAACTACGACGTCTCAATAATCAAGCCATTTTCATTCTTGTTTTGTTGTTAATAGGGTTGAGTGTGGAGACTTGATATGTGGAATTGAATTACACTACAGTTACGAGTCGAGAATTTCTTAGGTATGCAATAGAATCATTGTTGTCACAATAGAAGTTATTTTCGGTCATCGTAAATCGAAGATTTGGGTCATCTATTTAGTTTACCTGGGTTATAAAATATTCTAAATTCATTGTGTTTTTAAAACAACACTGTGTGTTGAAATTCCCTGCCTGTGGCGTCATGTTAACATTCCAATGGTAATAGCACAGTTTAAGAAGAGTAGGTAACTATCGATTACCTACCTACCACAGAATAGGTTAACATCAATTAATTTACACCACAATAAAAAAAAAACATTTCTTAATTTGACACATCTTTTTAATTTATGTTCGCTATACGAGTACAGTGTGTACCAAAACACTTCAGACCATCAAACTGAACAATTTTCACTATGAAGCCAACATCGAGAAAAAATTGAGGCTTTGGTTTTCCGGGGGTAATCTGTAGGTTTTCCCCGTCAGATCAGCTGTCACAAGGCACAGAACCCTCTGTGCACAGGGTTAGCTATTATCACAGAATAGGTTTGGTATATAGTTCTATACAGGGTGTTTCATAAGTAATAATAAATTTTTGAAACTCTTAAGGGGGTTTTTAAGACTGTCAAACTGAACAACTTTCTCTATGGGACCAACATCGAAATCGCGAAAAAAATAATTTCATATCCCATACATATTTTAGCTCTAGTCGATTTGTAGAGTATAGAACATAATTTTTTTTTTCCCGATTTCGATATTGGTCCCATAGTGAAAGTTATTCAGTTTGATGGTCTACACCACCCCCTTAAAGGTTTATTTGTAGTTTTGTAACACCTTGTATAGGTAAGCCTAATGACCACATGAAAGGGAATGACAAAAATTTATCTTTTTCCAGCATCCATTCCAAATTCATAAAATACTACAAACAATTTGACACTGCTTGTAATATTAATGAAATCAGAATTAAAACAAGAAAGCTAATTAAAATAATAAATGCGAACGTGAAATTGATGTGTTGGGTGATAGTAAAAATGCGGTTTGCGTGATACATACAATGACCAGTTGGGCATCCCACTGTAATGAAGTCATCTGGCACTTACATCGAACTGAATTTCTAAATGGCATCGGATTCCATTTCGTTGGCGTTTGGAGCGAGAGCATCAGGTATTCAAACTATTCGGACCGCCTCACGTTGCAGTTCGACTGGAAGTTAGAACGAGAGCATTTTTTCTGCGAAAATTCTTTAACGAATGATGTGTCACTCATGTGCTAGTGCATGCGCTAAACTTGAATCTAAAACCATTTCATCATCATCATCAGCCTATCATTGTCCAATGTGCTGAACATAGGCCTCTCCTAAGGCGACCTTCTCACCGATCCCCACTACCCCTACGACGTAGGCCGCGTAGTCCCAGCAACGCCCATTGCCGAGGTCCGTACCCATTTTGGGTGCCCCTTGGGCAGGTTGCTTAAGCTCTTGCATTTGGTTCGGTAGACCCTTCGAGGTTCCGCAAATAGTCCGCAGTAGAAAGCTGTAAATGCTCCCTGAGGAATGCTGTATTTAGTCACACAAAAAATAATAAGGCGCGCCACAAAACTCTGTCCTCGGCCTTCCTCATCCAGTCGCTCCCCGCTACTTTTTTTCGGTCGTCTGTCCAGCGGGCAGATGGTCGTCCCACACTACGTTCCCCCTTTTCAATATTATTAGTATTTTTTCCACCTATTACGTAGGTAGGTACCTACATAGTGGAATGCAGCAAACTCAGCGCCTAAACTTCTAAAGATCTGGCAACGGCAACACAGTCCTTGCCTCAATGATAGAGTTCGCTAACGAGCGGACGTTACACGGTCGATTAACAGGCACCCGTATCTATTTGTCAGTCGGTCTAATGAACGTCTACAGCCCATCGAAACCATTAGAGCTTCAAGCATTCATCGACTACTTTATAGTCGTTGATACGCATAAGCAGTTTTCAGTGATCTCTTTATGAAGTGTCTACTTTATTTTTCCTCGCTTCAGAGGTTGAGCTCACAGATGAACTCGGTCATTGCTGTCTCACTCTCATACCTAGCATTAAACGTTAATAGGGGTGCGAGGGAAGAGCCTCCCCAAGTGACGTAACCTTGTTCGTCTGGCGCAACCTGCGCAGTCAGCCTTTGATACAACCATTTACAGACTGTCTATTCTTTACACTACAGCATCTTCTTCTTATCTTGTCGACTTCAAACTCTGAGCAAAGTCGCTAAATAGTACCTTGCCAGAATTGGGCAACCGATATTGCACCGTCGGTAGCGGTCATGAGCTCCTCCTGCGTGCAGGTGTTAGGGCACGATGTGAGATGGGCCATCGTTTGTGGAGCTCCACACAGCGTTAGTGATTGTCATACGATAAGGTTTATGCGGACACGAAAAAAAGGAAAGAAGTTTAATAATTTGGCATGGCAGTAGGGAGAAAGCATCACAGCACCTATGAATTCTATATGATATTTTCAAATCCTTGTAACAAATATTGCTATTTTTGTCAGCCTGTCGCATATAATTTGGGACACTATTGCCGATTCCATCAGTCGACAATTACGACTCTGCGGGACGATAAACAAGTGTAAGTATACGTTTTTTATCCCGGGTACATTTTTTACTCTAGTATAATCGTCTGTTGCAGTAGAAATCCGGCTTTCGTGCATTATGATTGTGCAAAAGCTCCGTTCAAATTCCTCCCATTGACTTATCCCAAGGGAATCGGAATCACACAATCGCTTCATCAATTCTCTCTCCCACACATCAAGCGAAAACAATTAGTGTAGGAAACGAAGGTAGTGGACCCCCACAGTAATTCAACAGTCGAAAAAAACTTTATAGCATGATAAAGTATCAATAAAATAAAGTATTGTATAAATTTCCAAAGAATAATAATAATAGAAGTTAGGTATTTTTAACAAAAGTCTTATTTAATTGATATCTTTTTTAGGAAAAATTCTCAGTTTAAACTTTCTTCACCGGACATATTCACGTAACGTTTAAAAACAATGTATGAAATTTCAAAAAAAATATCCTAGCAGAAATGCCAAATTTAAAGAAAATACGTATTTTTGGTGCGACTTGGACCGGAAAAAATCTCTCTCAATTTTTTTTACGGGAATGCCATTTTATTGTAGTTTTATAGTCACAAAATGAAATTCCAAAATATAAACCATGTAGCAATACTATTTTTAAAAAATGCCTTTCTACTCTCAGTGGAAAATTTCTCTATCCGTTTTATTTATTGATTGAAGCACACAGTAAATTTTCCTTTCATGTAGAAGAATTTCCAAAAAAAATATCAAGCGTATTAAAAACTAAAAACATTTTACATAGACAGATTTGAATCTAGCAATCGAGAGCTGTGAGTGGGGAGCGGGGTGTAGAAGCGGGGCGCGGGAGCGGTACTGGCTGCCCGCCGCCGCCGGCCGCGCGACACATCTTTCTATATTCACGTATCAATCGTCGATTCTAATAGTTGTTTTCACATATTATTATTGTTTTGCGTTTGCATTTTTATATAAAGAAAGTAAACTAAACTTACTTAAGGGGGTATTACTTAAGGGGGTGCTTCAGACCATTAAACTGAACAACTTGCACTATGCCAACATCGAGAATGCCAAGATCAAAAATCTGCCGTCCCATACAAAACTGCAGTATCGACTCGACTAAAATGTATGGGACAGCAGGTTTTTTTTGCGATTTTGATGTTGGCTCCATAGTGAAAGTTGTTCAGTTTGACGGTCTAAACCACTCCCTTAAGTATTACTAGGGTGTTTTGTTTCTCCCTGTAGGTACCTATACTTGTTAGTCTTGTTACTTACCTGATTGATTTTACTTTCTGATTTATAATTATTGATGATTGAAAGCCCATTTAATTACCTCTTAAATAAAGTTTGCCTTAAGATGGTACGAATCCTATACAAAGTGATTTTGCACATTCCCAAGTTAACTACGTAATAATTCAAATTAAAATGTATTTAAATAATTTAAGACGCTGTTATTCGGTCGAGGCCGTTTTTTGAACACGAACGAAAGTGTTTTAAACTGTGTTTTAAAGTCTGAAAACCAATTATGTCTTATTTAAGGATCTGGCTGATAGGCGACCGTGCTCAATTACACGATTAGATTAAGTTTAATAGATAGAAAAAAAATCCCAAAGTTACCCCTTTTTGTTATGTTTTTTCAATACTATGATTAAACTGCTGATATTTAACTTTTTATTCTTGTACTTAACTAAATACATTAAATAGGTATTTGTAGTGAACTCCGTAGAATTTTGAGCTTAGAAACACCCATGAGCAAAGATATTGATGAAAAACAGGTTTTTTTGCGATCCTGCTTTCAATTGGAGCGGGATGGATAGTTGAAAACTTATGCTTGCAAGAAAGAGACGCTTGCACTGGGATAGCCTGGCCTTAAGTACGCTAAGCTTATTATTATTGCGAAACGAATAACAGAATGATTTTTAAATGTAGGTATGGAGTTATTCATGGTATTTGTAAATTTACTGACTTAACATAAACACCGTAAACTCACTTTTTTATTTATTTTGGGCTAATGCTCATGGTACAGTAGTATAATACCTACTACCTTACCTATAGGTAAATTAAGTAGGTAGGGTAAGTGTGCCAGTGAATGAACAATTAAGCGGATTGCAACCTTAAAATATGTTTTCAAAAGATTTGAAATATAGTAACAACCATTTTAGTATCGAATTGCACTAGCACTGATTTATTATGTATACAATTTCTCCATTGAGATCATCTCTTCATTCGACTCCTATAGTACAACTAAAAATTCATTAATGTCTACACAAAATTTACAGTGTAAATAAAGAGTGTAAACAAAACACCCTAGTATTTCTTAAGACCATCTTCTGCTTCAGACCATCAAACTGAACAACTCGCACTATAGAGCCAACATCGAGAAAATATAAAAAAAAATCTGCCGTCCCATACAAAACTGCAGTATCGACTCGACTAAAATGTATGGGACAGCTGGTCTGGCATAATACAAAAACATGAATATAAATAATCAATTTATAAGGTAAACTCACTTTTTTATTTATTTTGGGCTAATGCTCATGGTACCTACAGTAGTATAATACCTACTACCTTACCTATATAGGTAAATTAAGTAGGTAGGGTAAGTGTGCCAGTGAATGAACGATTAAGTGGATTGCAAACTTAAAATATATTTTCAAAAGATTTGAAATTTAGTAACAACCATTTTAGTTACTTTGTTGAATTCTCAGGATAATGTAAATATCTACTAGTTAAAAAGAAAACAAGTTTTCTTACTTCAAGATATTACAAAGTGCACGTGAAGTTCAAAATAGGGTGTTGTACCGGTGAATGAACGACCTACACCAATAAATGAAAAACGAGCACCAATGAATGAATAATACAGAATGGAATAATTTGAAAAATATTCACAATTTTCGAAATAATTTCATTCAACACCAATCTTTAAATTATTTCTCAAGTCATAACACATATAAATCACAATACTTTTTCATAGTAATACATTTGAGAAGTTGGTTGATGGTGGGCAACTCTAGATCGATATTTAAGTTCTTATTACGTAATAACCATGGCACGCCAGTCGCGGTAGGCATGAATATGTTCTGAATAGTCTCCAATGTATGGATATGGGTCTGGGAATACCACTCCAGCGTACGTAAATATCGGCCTGATATAAGTTTTGTAAATTGTCAGCTTATTTCTAAGTGAAAATTTAGAACGCTTGTTCAGGACCGGATAGAAACGATTATTATTTGCGTATGGCTTTTATTTCCTCCAATCAAAAAGAACAAATCTCAATACAAAAGTACACAAAATCAAATTACAAATCTATTTCTAAATTTTGGAGCCAAATCTTGGCTTCCGGCGTTAGTTTCCATATGTCTACCAAACCCCCCTTGAAACTTCTTTTAGGACACTCCTCTACAATGCTCTCTGTTCTTGCGAACGCGCTTTATGTGCGGCTGGAATGTCATTGCCCTATCTAACGTGACTCCTAGGTATTTGACCGTATTCACCCAAGGGATCGTACGGCCGAATAGCCTGATCGGTTAAGTTCTAAGCGTGCGTCCGTCCAGAAAAAGAACACTGCCATGCTTTTTCTGGATTGACTTCGATTCTCCACTTCCGAAACCAGTTCCCGAGGGCACTGGCTGCGGATTGGAGTCTCGCACACACTAAGGACTTGTTCCACCTGGAGGTGTAAAGCGCGGTATCGTCCGCGAATAGAGATAACTAACAAACGCGAGGGCGCGGTATGTCGTTGATGAAGAGAGAGAAGAGTAAGGGCGAGAGAGCGGAGCCCTGGAGGACCCCGGCGGTTATGGCCCGAGGGGACGAGTGCGTACCCTCTACTCGGTAGCGAAAGCTACGATTCGACAAAAAGTATCTTATGATGAAAACGAGACGGTCTGGCACTTGGAGTAGAAACAGTTTGTAAATCAAAGCGATAGTTCGCGAGATGCCCCTACTCCCCGCACAATACGCACGAGGGGGGAGTGACGCAGAGCGTTCGGTGCTTCGGCCTCTCACAGTCCACCGTTGCGGTGGTCACCCAGGTACTTTACGCACTGTGGGTGAGCCTGACAGTTACGGGAACTGTGCCCGTAGAGCTGACAGGTTTGGCAGCGAGGCTGTGTACCTGACGTGGTCCCTCCCTACCGTGTGCCCTAGGTGTGGTCCTTCGCCGATCTTATTGTGCGAAGGGTGTGTGCCTAAAAGGCCCTAGTAGCCTTGATGCAGAGGGTAGCTGCGAGTGCTGCGAGACCTGCATGCCGGCAGTGTGGTCTCTTCTGGGGGCTTATGGAGGGGCCCACAGTCCTAACGACTCACTGAGGAGGACGCGGGCGGGCGCCGCGGCGATGTGAGGGCGCGCGGTGCAGGAGGAACGGGGAGGCGGGTGCGCCGATGGACTCTGCGGGGGGAGTAGACGTGTGGCGTTGGGTGGCATTGGGTAGCCCAACAAAAACAAAATGAGACACGGCGTCGACTTGATTGTACGTGCGGGCGATACAATAATCAACCTACCCGGGGGTAGGTTGGGAAAAAACTACGGTTTGCCCTGAAAAGGGCTGTTTGGCTGCACTGCGGTGTTGCTGGCGAGTTCGAACCCACCGAGTGGGACCCCGTTGGGGGAGGCCCGGTGGGCGAGCTACTAGCCGGCAGCGTGGTCATCCGGGGAGTAGGTTGCGGGGGGGCCCACAGTCCTGACGGCTCAACGAGGAGGCGTGGACGTGGGCGGGCTCCACAGCTGGATGACGATCTTCCGTCAGGCATCTTCGCGGGTTTCCGCGGGTGGGCAACTTGGTGGCAGTCGCGGGCGCAGTCCGGTGCGCTTACACTAGCGCTTTCGCGTTTTCGGGCGCGGCGTCGGACTGCGCGGAGCCCTGAGCGCCGGCACGAGGGACTCCTCGTACGGGGCAGGGGGAATCGAAGTGGGGGTTTAGCCCTGAAAAGGACTATTTGTGGAAGCATGCGGTGGTCGACTCGAGGGTCTTGTCTTATATTATACGATCCTCGAAGCTCGTGCCACGTGCAAAAAGATGAAGAGGGCGTGTGACAAGGGCAGGTAGATGTGTGCGAGCGAGAAAGCATTCGGGTTCGTGCGCCTCTCGCTACACGAGTCAAAAATTAAAGAAAATGTGATGTTCATTTACTCTTGAAAACCAATGAATGAACGGGCGTTTATTCACTGGAGAATTTTCACCAGTAAATGGACATAAAGTCCCACTATGGGTAATTTGATCTGTCGCCGTGCGTACTCAGAATCTAAAAAACTATATCTATATTAAAATAAGAAATAATGCAACTAACCAATAACATAACGAGACATAAGAGACATATCTGCGCGCCTTATAGAGTCCACTGGCGATAAGAGGGCTGGCAGTTACCTTCGCCAGCGCATAAGCTTAGCGATTCAGAGGGGGAATGCTGCCAGCGTTCTAGGGACCGTCCCACAGGGGGAGGCTTTGGAGGAGGTTTATAGATTGTAGGTAGGGAGATTGACGAAGCTTGTAGCAGATGTACGGTATGTATTTATTGACGAAACGTTCTGTGGATCCGAGTGGTTTATTTTCTTTGACGAAGCCTGTTGTGGATGTGTTTGATGTATTAGTTTTGACGAAGCCTGTTGTGGATGCAAGTGATGTATTGCCTTTGACGAAGCCTGTCGTGGATACGCACTTTGTTTTTTTTTATTAATGAACTAACCAATAAACAAACTCCCGTTCGTTCACTAGGACACAAATAAATTTCAAACACCAGTCCTAGAATTGTGAATTATTCAATAATTAGACACCTTTTTACCGTTAAATATACGTCATCGTCATACGACTGAAAAGCTCCAGTTTTATGGGATGCGTTCAGCCACTGGTCCACTTACCCTATATGCCCAATTTAAATATTTTTATTATTTCAGAGTCAGTAATTATTGTAGGTACTCATAATGATAATAATAAAGTACATACTTAAACCTGTGAACTCGTTTGGTCATTCCAGAAAGTAACCTAATTTTTTCCACATTTTTAAATTCAAAGTTACACAAAACTACGTAGGTACCTACATAATATTATATAGGTACCTAGTTTTGTGTGTACGTACAAAGAAAACAAAAATGCAATTAAACGTAATGTAAAGAATCACATACCGGCATGACCGGCATACCGGTGACCCGGTGCGGGTCACGCGATCAAGGTCGTACAATTAGCACGAGGACGGTAATCTGCACCCAACTGGTAAAGCAATACGGTACATTATTGCGTAAACGCGGGATAGATTTATCTTTACTTCCAAAATTTCGGTGTTCTGGATGATATTTCTTTTTGAAATTTTGGGTTTGTGTGTATATGTGACTACCTAAAATAATTTTAAAAAGAAATAATGCTGAGAATTTTTCCATACTGAGTTATATATAGTTTAATATAAATTTATATTGGTAAGCTTTTTTTTTTTGATTTTCATACTCGTAACGCTAAATTACATTCTAAGGTCATATAAGAAAAAAAAAATTACTGAGCACTTTTCCGATGACAATGAGGGTCAGAAAAAGGAATTATCGTACAAAAGTAATTCTAATGTTTGTAAAAAGTTTTTGAATTTTATCATGTATCACATACTGGTATAAATAACTCATTTGGTAAAATAAATTTGGACAGAGAATTTACTCGGTTCAATATATAAACGGATTTGTATGTTTAGGTATACATACATGAAACAGGATATTTTTTTTTTTGGAAAATATTTATTTTAGTATTGACTCATACTATTTTATAATCCTGCAAAGTTTCATCGACTGAGGAATTAATGCATGGGTCCCCATACAAAGAATCGGTTCATTGCCTACACTAAATAGAATAACGCACATATTATTCACCGTTCCCTTTTCCTCATAGTTAGGCGTCCATTCAATACAATAAGCGGGAAAATGTGAGCCATCCGCACTGCGATACGTCGCATTCCATTCTCATTCCGTATTTACAGGGTGTTAACGAATATACGCACACGCGATGTCATATCTAAACTTCTGAATAAAGTAATAAAATAAATAAATATTATTTATTGCCAGCGGTACCTCTGGAAATAGCTAATAATTCCAGGAAAATGTTTACATCCCACTGTGATCCCAGTACTGGCTTTTCGGCGAAGAAAATCATCGTCAGAGAAATGTATCAGCTTTTGATTTCGGAAAACTTCCACACCCCGTTCAACTATGTCAAGCTTACTAACTCAGAGAACCGACACCCTGACAAAAAAAATACCCTGTTTAAAAAGGTTTTTTTTTTCGAATTACGAAAAAGCTGTAAGTTTTTTTTTTTTTTTTTTACTTTTTAGGTTAATTTTTTTTAATTATTCTGGAGTGGTTAAAAGAAACACCGTGTATAGTCTGCTGCGATCGTAGATATGTCCGGAATGCATACGATGATAAAACGTCACGCAAATGCCACATTTATAAACTCGCTTTATTACATTTATTAGCCACATTGTTGAAGAAAGCTATACGATTCATCATGGCACGCATTGTAGTTATGATTTACTTCGGGCCATCAACATTTTTACGTAACATTTTATAAGAATTTCTTAAATGCTGTTCGTATTCGTAGGACTATCTTCTAAAAATTATCTTACGCTTCACAAGGTAGCTACTAGCTGAAGCTTAAATAGCACCCCTAGATCAATTCCCTTTTGGGTTGATCCGGAACATTACTATATCTACTTGCCAACTAAAACTAAGTACATATCTTTTTGAAACGAGCAGTTTGCTTGTAGATGGTACTAAAATTTGCTTTCTTAGGTATACATATTTTCATGTAGGTACATCTGACCTGACCTCGCTTTCTTATACCCTATTATTACATTATAATAAAGAAAGACACTTATTGATAGAAGAGGTAATAAACTTAAAAAATTCATAGAAAAAAATCATTATAAATTCGATCCGCGATTCCAACGAGACGTCAAAAGAAAACATGTTGGTATTAAACCTATAGATGCCGTCTTATTAATAAGTAAAGAATGTTAATTGCCTTTGAAAGTGTTGGCTTTTAACTTGACCTTTAGTGTAGTATCATCAGATACTTACGTGTTTACACCATTAAAGAATGCACGGCATGCAGGAGATAATAAAATTCTCAATAAAGACATGCTTATGGAATCCAGACAACGCAACGCCCGAAGTGTAGGAAGACGCTTGTAACTGATGCAATCCCAGCTGTAGATAGAAGATTGTGGTACTTATATATTTGTTAAAATTTTTATTATTATCATGTACAGAGACTCGCGTCCATATTAATCAGGTGCGGGGTGGTCAAAAATATGGTATAGGTATATTTGTCGACTCTATTTCTGGAAGTGGTTGTCAGAGCTTATGTTAATATAGTAAAGATTCGAATTTATACATTTCACTGGAGCTACTCAACATCTATACAGTATCTAGGTTCTAGGAATAGAGTAATTCTTATCCCGTAGTCCAATGTCCAGTATGATAGGCAGTGAGCCTGGCGCGTCATGACATTTATTGGACTGTGGACACAAATTGACACAATACACGTCGCAACATTGAAGCATGTTTCTCTTCTCACAGAGTTTTCTTCTCCGCAAAGCCAGAAAAGCCAATGTTGTTATAATCGTACAAGTTCCTAAAAGTCTGATTATCTGATCGAACCACTGCCCCAGCAGCGAACGATGAAGCTAGCTACTCTGAAAGTGGAATTCGAAAAAAGCTGTCTCTATATGTATTAAATACCTCTACAGTCTACAGTAGGCACTATCTACTTATCAATTAAAACACCATCTTGCACTAAGGTCACGGGCGAAATCTTTTACGCAACTGAGCGCAACGGTTCGCATCCGTCATGCTCTGGCTGAAAAGCGAGGGTAAGAGCAGTGCAGACGAAAAGTTTTGTTCCCTACTAATATCATGCTTCACTATGATGATTTCTCATTGCCAATTTCGACTACTTCCGAATTTGATGGAACTGGAAACCGCTACGATCAAAAATTGGCCAAACTCTGATCGTTGCGTTTCCCGTTTTTAGGCATCAGATAATAGCCTGGTCTAAATATTATTTTGACCAGGCTTCTTCCAATTTTTTATCAGGTAGCACTGCCCAAAATCTGTCCAGTGTGCCTCGAAATTGAGGCATGTGTTTTACTCATGTGTTTCTTTACCGAGGAATCTAGTGGACCCTAAAAGCGGTTTTCCAAAAACATAATACTTTAGCAATTTCCTAACGCTCCTATGTATCGATACGCGACCTTAATATTACATAACATAGTTCCACGTACGTCTGTTTGTACGTAACGTTGGCCCTGACATGCTTCGTTGACTCGCAAGTTAACTAAGGAGATCCCTTTTGTGGCAGTAGAATCATATCTTATAGGACACTTCATTACAAATGGCATACGATGCAAACAAACACGGAATGGATAGTAGAGATTTTTAGCGAAAATTAATATTCGTTATTTAATATAATGAAACTAAACATCCTAAGGAAACTGGATTCTATACAAAAGTGCGGATCAGCCGATCGATTTTCTATGGGAGGTAGGAAAAAATTCTCTTTTTTGGGTTCATTTAAAACTAGTGGTGAATTGCAAATGCGTAAGCCGTTGTGGTCCAGTGGCGAGAACCCATGCCTGCCGTGCAGGAGATTGGATTCCAATAATTGGAATTTAACGTATGATTCGTAACACCACTGACTTTTCGGTGAAGGAAAACCTGAGGAAACCTGACCGGAAACCTGCAACTGCAAGCTTCAATTTTGAGACATGTTTTCACTCCCCTTCAAACGTGGATGTTCTGAGTTTTCAATATATCTTTGACTACCCTCTCTAGGAATATAGTCATGTGCACTATGCTATGCTCTATTGCAAATCGGAAAAAGAAAAGCATAGTAAGCCAACTCCAGTTTGTAGTTTTAAAATATTTGATTTGCGAAATATTTAAAGAGTAAAGTGACACTTAATCCTACTAGTAGGTATAGGTAGGGTAGGGGGGTAGGGTAGGGGTAGGTATGATATAGTATGGACCCCTCACATTAGTGATAGATAGTTTTGTTGGTTTTTGGCCGTTAGTTTTTGGTTGGTGGCCCTTTTTGTTTACATCTCATGTTCTCACCATTGGAAACGAATTATGACTGTATAGTCAATATAGTGGCTCCATTGATTGGTCTAATGTTTTTAAGGTTTCCGATAACGTTAAATGGAATTCTAATTATCATGATGAACAATGGGACTACATAGTTATCTACATTTTATGACGTAGTTTAATAGGTTAAGTGCCTTATTGTTTTAGATTTGAAATGATAGATCCATCTAAATAAGTAAGCTTGTCGTAGTAGCCCGTCTTTTTTTTTCTGTTTAGACTTGAGTGATGTAATTGAATTTGTTTTGCGATCGGAGCGAAGAGTTTCGCCAATCAGTATTAGTAGGGATCTGCTAATTATTCAGGGTGTACAGGACGTATCGGGGGTTCATTATCTTAGTCACTCGGGAAGGCTCTCCGTACCGTTAGATTATGAAGACTATTGAAAAACCCATAACTAGCTACAATTTTTAAAGTTTCTTCTTCTGCCTCGCCTTGTCCGGTTACGCGGCGGCTGCTTTCCCAATCATGAGGCGCCATTCAAGCCTTAGTGCGTTAACACACGATGACGCACTGACGGAGCAGCAAACGTCAGTCCGCCATTGGTGAAACAAGGAGTTGTATGAAACCGCACGTAGAAGCACACACGGTGACGGATTGACGCACCGCGTATGCTTCTATGGACTGACGTCTGCCACTCCGTCAATGCGTCATCGTGTGTGACTGTGATCCCACTCAGATAGACTCAATTGTTCGCAGAGTCCTGCCTGACGCTTTCATGTCTCTCCAGGCATTTCATCAACCAGGTGGTTTGGGTTAGTTTAGAGTTTCTAACGTTCGCGGCTGTATACCTAAGCGAATTCTGGAGCGTCAAGAAGTCAAGACCTGCGCATTTGTGGCGCTTGTGCTGTCTCGGTTGTTGCACCAACATGTGCACCAACTGATGACTACCTACCCCATCTATTTTGTCTGTGATGGGCAAGCTGTCTGCTATATGATGGTGGTACTCATAGCAAATTCTCTTTATGAGGGAGACCCGTGTCAGATGATGTGATGATTAAGACAGTTTCTAGTAGCTCATGTGCTATGAAGAGCGTGTCGTATTTTTAGTATCTAAAGGCGTTAAAACAATTGACCGCTGGAACGAATTTGGAATGATCCATTTCTAGATGATTTTATTGCTTTTGAGAAATAATTTTACTCATTTTTTTCTGCTTCAGATAATAATGAGCGCGAGGTGTATGCATTTTACAATATAAATGCCATTTATTTGTTGTTCAATAAAGCTTAATTGGCTTATCAATTGGCTTTGGAACATAAGTGTGAATTTTGTAAACTACACTCTACGGAACGACAATAAGGCCCCTTTGCTCTGATAACGTCACCATATTACTACAGATGTTAAAAGAAGTCGGATGCCGACACGGCACCTATAATCATTAACCTTTTGTGTAACAAAACACGTTTAACTTTATGAAGTTGAAAGGTTTTCTTTTATTTCCGATCGATTGTTATTGATTTCATAACGATGCTGTTGCAGTTGTATCCACATATTGCATTTTATCTATTTTTAACAATTTCATAAATCTCAATTGCTCCTGAATAAAATTAGAAAGTAGTGTTACCCATGCCCCAATAGGTACCTACTCTCTATAATTACCTAGGTAACTAGGTACCTAAGTGCCTTTATTCCAGAACTTTCTTGAATAAACACATCGATCGTTTATGGTTTATGGTAGGAATATGTATTACTATTTCTTGACGAAATTATTTTATTAGTTAGTAATTCCAGGTGTTCAAATATTACATTTCTATAAAGATTCCTCCGTTCTTCAGATATTTTATTGTAGAGAAGAAATTACAAGAAACTCGACAAATTCTAACAATCATCTATCTAAGTAGGTAACTAGGTAGTTAGGTATGATGAGATTGATGATAAGTATAATAATATTTTCCCAAAGAATATAATTTTTGTGATACAAATATTTTAAAAAAGAGGCAATTCTATAAGATCAAATCCATTCCATTCCAAGTCATCTGGATTTTTTTTACTTTACTTATGCTAACTTTGAATATTCTAGCTAGAGGAAAACAATTTGAAACATCTCCATCTTCATGTTGTGGTCAGTATTTAGATACCCCATTCGGAGCTCCTTTTTACTGTAATCTCAACTAGGTGGCGCTGGAACAAGGTACGAGCCCTGTTTTTGAGCTTTCTTCACAGATGACGCTACGAATATTAGAAGTTTTGGTAAAACGTTTTTATGCTTGCCTGTGATGTAGCTTGCATGATTATTTAATTCTCAAATAATGTCAGTTCTTTGGTTACAAATCAACACACTACCCAATTAGGAAGTAGCTTTAAGAATATTAAAACGTAGAATTTATTTGGACTGGGCAGTCTAAAAGTGTGGGTCAGTCGATCGATTTTCTATGTGAGGTTCAAATTTTTTTTCGTTTCGGCCCACGTTCCTGAAAGAAAGTTGTTCAGTTTCATTTTCTTCTGAATACACCCTTTACATTTTGTTATTCATTAAAAACTAAGAGTACCTATATAACCACATTTAGAATATCCACATTTCACTAGCTAGCAGTTCTCTAACGATATCTTAGTCTTTGAGTACGATTTTACCTAATTCATTTACATCTACATGAAACACGCAGTGTTTTACAGGCAGGTATTAAACGCCGGCGTAACGTGATTGATTTATCAAACAATCGCTTTGTTATGCTTCCTCCTGCGTTACGATGTTTGCAAACAAAAATTCGATTGAAGCATTCATATAGGTACAATCAGTTACTGGCCGGACATACAGAGTGAAATTTGAAAAAAGAACTATCATTTCGGGAACGATACTAATAAAAGCCGTGGTGATCCAGTGGCGAGTAACCTTGCCTGCCGTGCAGGAGGCGATGGTTCGATCCCCGTCACCAATGAGTTTTTCGGAATTTATGTACGATTTGTAACACCACTGGCTTCTCGGTGAAGGAAAACATCGTAAGGAAACCTGCACACGCTGAAGAAGAAATTCCGATGCGTATTAGAAGTCTACCAATCCGCATTGGACACGCGTGGTGGACTAACGCCCATACACCCTCCCTGAGGGTAGGCCTGTGCCATGCAGTGGGACGTATATAGGCTGTGATGATGATGACTAATAATGACGATTTATTTGATGTTGTCGAGGTCCGAGTTACTTTGGAGGCAGTCCAGGATGCCAAAAAACGATGGAATTTGAAGAGATGAAGTGTTTCAGTTTGATGGGTAGAGTATGTGGTTTAAAGGTTAATTACACTTTATTATACTTTTCCTTTCACCCTGTATATTGAAATCGGTTTTTTTTTGTATCAATGATGGGAGGAGTAGGCAAAAGAAATTTCAGGACTTTCCTCTATGGCCGAAAATCTTTATAATTTTGTTTCTCAACCTATCTATTATTTGTCTTAAGGATAACAAACCAACCAACCCAACCATCAACAAACTCCTACAATTTTAAATTATGAATAGATTACACACTTTGACTGTCCTGAAATAGCAAATCAGCGCGAAGAGTGGCGGAATGCGGAATGTTTGTACGCAGGCGTCGCTTTCCGCACTTTCGCTGCAAACATCCGCCTTCCTGCTGCTGCATCGGTTACTGCTTACATATACTATTTGTTATGTAAACTTACTGATCTGTATACTGTTTATTGTTCCAATCTAACAATTTAAGCCGTTACTGTATCGTAATCATCAATCTGTATAAGTCCCACTATATCATCTGCTAATATACGCACTGCCACTGCTGGGCACAGGCCTTCCCTCAAAGAAGGTGGAATATGGGAAAATGTATCTTTTTTAGTGTTTTGTGGGCGAAAGGCTTTGATAACTATTAAAAATACATGCACAATCAACTATCAAAAAATGGTAGAACTAAAAGTGCTTACAAACGAATATCTGAGTGCAGACCAGGTACTGTGGTCTAGTATCGGACAACAATTTGCAAAGATTTTAAAGGTTCATCTAGTATTTAAAACATCGAAAACGAAAGGCGAAATCACCTGTCACCACTTGTCACGTCTTTCTATCCTTACATTAGGTATTGGAAGTTTGAGCTAAAGATTTTATGTACTTTCAGTTCTTCAGATAAACCGTTTAAGGCGTATCAGCCGTGGACCACTCTCCTCTCACTCACACTCCATACTAATCGAAGGGAAAGAGCGCGTGGCTCCGGTCAGAATTTTGCTGTTTTCTTTGAAAAATTCGATGATTTTTTATTAATTTCGAAAAAGTAAAAAAACCACATCATTCTAAATTGTATTGTGAACAATATAGTAAATTTTCATTTTGTTCCGATTATAAATGTAAGAGTAAAATGGTTACAACTGGAAAAAAAGGGGTGACTTTAGAGTTTTTTTTCTTCGGTTTTATTCATTAAAATCGATTTCTAGAAAAACCACATCACTTCTCATATCCTGTAGATGGTTCAGTTTAAATTTCAGCTCAAAAAGTGCCATAGTTAATGAATAAAATGGTTACAAAATTACCCAAAACCGGCAGGTAGCCCCTTATAAGGTTTATGACCATTTATGAGGTAGGTTCGTGTTCATAATGTTTGTAACTGTTTGATTTGTGTTGTACTAAATTTAAAGTTGTATCCTCTTTATAGTTAGTAAGGATGGAAAAATTTTGAAGGTCTATCACTCTAAAAATCAATAACAATCGTATGTTAATGTTATTCAATCAGTCAGTGTGTTAGGAACGGGCTACTGGCTACCAAATATTATTTGGCGTGCTTGTAAATGCGCCTGTAGGGTGCGCGCGCGCCGCATCTCCTCAGAAGTCGTACATGTTCGAATAAGTAGAGCCTCCGGACACGGACGCGGCTACTGCTTTCACGCTACCATCACATTTAAATAATTTATACAAAGAAATGCGTTTTGAATAACCTCTAAGCCATTTTTACAAGAGATTTACAATTTTGATAATGAACTGTGTGGTTTCGGCTTGGGTGTCGAAAGAGGCGACTAAGGCATTTGTTCATATGCAGCGTTGTCGTGGATGAAAATTGACCATCTGTCACCATTTGTAATCTTGAAATCTTTAAAATAATAAAGAGTAGTCTTACTACAACTGCACGCTTGAAAAGGAAGATAGTTGTAGCAAAGTTGGTGACTTATGAGCCGTTCATCATTCACTCACATCACATTCATTCACATCACGGCCCGACAGCACAGTCTGTAATGAACCTGCCTGCTGTACCGAGCTTCGCTGGTTTGAATCCCGTAAGGGACAAATATTTGTATGATGAATATGAATATTTGTACCAGAGTCATGGATGTTTGTATCTATACATATATTACATATTGTTGTCTAGTTATCATAATACAAGTCCAGGCTAGATTCTGGAACTTTAAATGTGACTAGATAATTTGTGTGACATTGTCCAAGATATTTCTTATTATTATCAATATCATCAGTAAGGCCACCCACAGCAGAGTATAAGATTCCCCCATTTATCCAATCTTCCCGGTGTTTTGATAGCCGTATCCATATCACATCCAAGTCTTTTATCCCAACAATATAAAGCCCAATCATTAATATCTTCAAAAATTATAAATGAGTTAATGAATTTCTCGTAGCCGATTTCAACCTGCAGTCAGGTTTAACATATTCGCGGACAAGAATAGCATCCGAAATCTTCTACCTTTCTGTGACAAAGATTATATAGCAATACCATAGCAATCGCTGTCAGATTCTAACGTGGACTGATGATGTAATGTGACAGAGGCTGCCATCAGCACCACCAAATTTTTTTTTATTCAAAATGTTAGTGTCCAACATGGGTGACATTAATGTTCACGAACTTGTGTTCAGCACCTGGAGTGCAATTCTCTAAGGTACGGTTCTTCAAGGAAAATAATGGGCATCGACTACCTTCGTGTACCCAAAGATGACCGACCGAAACTAGGCAGTATTGTATAATGATATAAGTAGAGCTGCTTTTACGATTATTTCCGATGTTTTCCGATGCCCATTATTTTCCTTGAAATACTGTAACATCCTTCTTGCATCCTTCATATCGTCGAAGATGTCAAATTAAGTTTGACACAACGCATACCGAATTGACAGCTCGCTGATGTTTAAACCGATGCAATGTTTGCGCTTAGAGAATTGCACTCCTGAACATAAGCGGGTGAACTAAACAGATGCTGGCAGGTATAAGGTCGAGAGAGTGCATATGCACCCTCGAAAAACCGATACAATCAGAAGTCGGATTGCCACGATGAGGGCATCAGACGACGAATGATCGTAGAGGCGACGAATTTCACGATTCTTTCAGGTGTTGGAGCCCTCAGGGCACGAGTCTGACTAACATATGGCAGGTTTTTTTATTTAGGCAAAGTAAAACTTGGACCGAATAATACTTGCACCAAATTGCATCTGGACTGAATGATACTTGGACGAAATTGCACTTGGACAGAATGCAAGTATTTTCAGAATCTAGGTTTTTCACGGTTGGACGAAATAAAACGGACTATTTGTTACCATGACTGGC
Organism: Agonopterix heracliana; assembly: GCA_963693445.1. Lineage (NCBI taxonomy): Eukaryota > Metazoa > Arthropoda > Insecta > Lepidoptera > Depressariidae > Agonopterix > Agonopterix heracliana. The sequence continues at coordinate 20,323,371 of OY856310.1, forward strand.
AAAATTTTTATTAAAATTACGTCTGTATCTTTTTCGGACATTTGCGCTACTACCGCCTCCTGTTTATCATTTTATTTATACATATACCTACATAACAGAGACTAGAAACACAGGAATGCGGAATTCGCGTACGTCTTGCGTAGGAGTGAGTCGTAACAAAACGTGCTAGCATGCCTGACCGAGTGTTATCTACTTATCGTTTTTACGTTACGACTATAAACTCTCTTTGCTTACTATAAGAATCAATTGATTTTATTGCATTTTCGGCATCGCACGGGTTTAATTCCCTGACAAGTATTTTATTCTTGGAGGCCGTTGCTCTGCAGCGGGATAATACAGGGTAACTTGTATTTCCTAATTTCATAACTTACATCACAGTTGGGGTACAGCGCGCAGGTGATGGGGTACTGGGACCGCTCCCCCCGCCACCAGCACCCCGCACGATAGGCTTGTCGCGACCCGAGAGCGCCCTCACTATTATTATAATATTCACTTTGACCATAATCCCAATTTACTCTCCTAAGCGTATTGAAGTTACAGGTATTTTTCAATGTCATTGTATCATGATTTTGAAAATTTAGCAGAGCATAGCATATGCTCACAACTATATTCCCCGAGGGGGTAGTCTGAAACCTCAGAACATCCACGTTTCTCCAGTTGTACCGAAACTCTGACCAGTGCACAGAGGTAATCTGTGGTCCAGTGTGACGGGGGGTGAGCGCGTGGCCACTTATAATTTACAGTGGGCACAATACATGCCTCGAAATTGAAGCATGCAGGTTTCCTCACGATGTTTTCTTTCACCGAAAAGCCAGTGGTGTTCCAAATCGTAAAAATTTTGAAAATGTGCGATTAAAAAATAGCACTTTTGTTTGGAATGACATGTCAAGTAGTGAATGGTAGATTTACTCTTTCGCCCACAAAAACACGGCATAAGAGATCTTATTCTTTAGTCACCTTATAGGATACCCATGGGAATTTAAGCGATTCGTTCCGGCTTAGCCACAGCCCGCCACAGCTAAATGGATATACTTTTAAAAACAAAACGCGGAAATAGTTAAATACAGACAGGTAGGATATGAATACACTCTTGGATTTAAATAACATTAATACCTGGATACATAATGATACCAATATGCGTGCAACTAAACAGCCCCGAAAGCTAAACAAAATGATAATTGTTAATAACTCGGAACGGATGGTGCCCGCGGCAACGTTGCCCATTGCTCACCGAATTACACACATCCTCTCAAAGTTATTAGTATCGTATTTTTATTTATTTTTCTTACAATGCTTAACTTATTCATGAGCTAAGCTTATTGGGCGCCCCTGGCTTATTTAAAATCGGAAGTTCAAGAGAAGTGAGCACGTTCCATGCAAATAAGGAGAACACGATCCTATTTTATCTTCCCATTGTTGCCCATCAAGAGAGAGCTATGCTCGGTGTTTCTCTGAGGGATCACATCAGAAATGAAGTGATTCGTCACAGAACTAAAGTGGCTGACATAGCTCAGAAAATTAGCAAGCTGAAGTGGCAATGGGCTGGTCATATCTGCCGAAGAACTGACAACCGATGGGGTATCAGAGTTCTAGAGTGGAGACCGCGAACTGGTAGGCGTAGTGTGGGACGCCCTGCTGCCCGCTGAACAGACGACCTAAAAAAAGTAGCGGGGAGCGACTGGATGAGGAAGGCCGAGGACAGAGTTTTGTGGCGCGCCTTGGGAGAGGCCTATGTCCAGCAGTGGACGATGATAGGCTGATGATGATGAAGCAGTATTTAAAAAATGCATTACTTTATTCATGATGTTGCCATACAATAAGATAGTCCCACAAAAGTTACCACGGTTTGTCTGTAGGATCGAGAGTCACAATTAGAAGAAGAAATTTACGTTTCAATAACCTATACCTCCAATGTAGTTGTTGATTCTAACATTCTGGAATTTTCCATGTGCGTATGTATGATATTTGATACCAATATTATGGCCAATGTGTGATCTATGCTCTGAATTGCCGTGGTACCCTTAAAATTCTACTTTTGGGAACACCGAGAAATGGGTACCAGAACAAGACCATACATCATTATTTGCTTACCTACAAACAACTGTTTAAAAGCTGTAGCTTTTCTATTATATCGTTTGGATGCTTCAAAACAATTATTGTCTGTAACTTGCGTTGTTCATCGACTAGGTACACTTTTTTCGATATTGTTGCCCGTTCCAGTCCTTCTACGCTTGAATGGAGCTGAACCTAAAATAAAAACTAAAAGGATCATTGAAAAAATGAAGAGAGCAACCTGTTTTTAATTTACGTTAGAGTGCTTTAAAACATTATTTCTCTTTCTTGCTTCTTTAGTCAGCATAATGTCTAGTAGTCTACTGATAGTTAAAAGTTGACTTATGATTATGAGTATTTTAATTATTTCATGTATATGCCTCCGTATTTCTCTTAGGGATCTTTCATTAATTTCTCTTCGTCCTCGCCGAACCAGACATAATTAAACTATTGGCGCCAAAGCCTACCTGTCGGTCGGTTCCTTTGCCTTCTCTATTAGACAATAAAAAAGCTAATGCTTAAAGTCCTGCATCGCTTCTCACAGCTTCCCCCTCCCCGCCTCACCTCTACAAAAATAAAATAACCTTCCAAGGATACAACCACCGTAATTTTAACCCTGGCAAAGAAACATAGACTTTACTCCATATCAAATAAGCTTGAAATGTCATAGCATGTGCAACGTTGAATGCTATAAGCAATTTTGGTTTTTATGTGCATAAAAATAAGGACTAAAATGGCAAGAGTAAAGTCTCTGGAGGTTTTAGAGGTGAGGCAGGGGAGAAGGGTGAAGAGGTTCATTAATCCCCGCGCCCTGCGCTCACGCACTTTCATGAATGGACCGAACAGGTTGATGTATTCTCGATATAGGATGTTACTTTTTGAGAAAGGGATTTTGTAAAAGGGTTGTTTTGCGTAAAGTCAACATGTTTTCGAATGCGATTTTGTATGACATCATCACTTAGATTCATAGATTTTTTTCGCACATAGGCTCACCACATATTCCCAATGTAACTCCTGTAAACGAGGATCTATATACATTGACATGATAGATTTCCAAAAACACGGATACACATTTCGTAAAACGACGCGACGACCTAAATGTGTAGAATAACAGATTTTTTATACAATTGTGTACAGTTTAGAATCAGGCCACGAATTTAAATTACAAAACAATGCTTTTGCCTTTCAAAGCAGATACTTATTGACTTTAAAATTGTGTGTTGTCATCAATTTTTTTGTCTCCTAATGCTTGCGCTACTGTTTTACTTATCTTCTCAAGACAATGCATGGTCGAAGACTCACAATGTATGATATTACAGAACATTCAATAAGTTAGAAGTGGTCTTTGTCCATTTAGAAAGGCCCTCAAACAAAACCATTTTTATTATAGGTACTTATTCTTAAAAGTGTAATGCAGCTTCTTAATAAGTATAAAATCAATTTTAAATACTTATACGTTTTAATAAGGCTGTTTATTTTCTCAATAAATACAAAACATATAAAATGACACCAGACGCCTTTACGAGTTTTGTTTGGCATCCATATAGAATTTGCACTCTCCAAATCAGCTCGATCCTTTTTATTAATATTCTGTGTCCGATATAGTCCTTCGTAATTCGATTATGCGTCTTCCAGGCACACCGTCAAAGTATAAAATATTTGTCAATATTTCATATCATAAATTGAGTGGTTTTAAAACAGTTGCGGTGCTCAAATTGTTATGTATAAAAATTTGCACATTGGCCGCGTTGAAGTTTCCTACCTAATCTACTGCTGCGCCTATAATTTCTGCATCATCCTGTGTCTAAAAGGTTCGAAGGAAGCGCCGCAACGTCCGGCCTCGTGGATATAGCGTGATGCTCTTTTTCCTTTTTAGTCTTTTATTTTTTTGTTCATCCCATTTATTTATTCCAATGTAATCTCTTCCAGTTCATTTTTTATTCAGTCGGCCTTCAGTTTTACCTGTGATGGGACGCCATTGGCATCTTCCTATAAATTTGCTTAATCTCTGATCTCTAGTGAATTAAATCAGTGTCTGAAAGTGTATAACTGCAAATGTGTCGAATTGTGAATGTGTGTTTGAAGAAGTGATGTGTTTAAAACTTTAGTTTAGTGTTGTCGAGATAATGGAACTACCTCATTACTTGTTCCTTCTGGCTCGGACTTCGCTGGACACCCTGCATCTTCTTTCGATGGAACCGCCGCAGTCGCCTAAATTCAATAATCCTCTATGGCAGCCGTGGATTGCTTCTTCATCCAAAGGTAGTCTGGTGTTTAGTAAAACTTTTGGCTTTTGTTATAAGTAAGTACTTATACTTTATCCGCACTGGTTCCGCGTGGTCGAGTAGAGCCCGCTCGTTCATATAATTTTGTGTAAGACCTGTGCCTCGAATTGGGGCATGTAGGTGATTGATTTTGATGTTGATGAATTTATAGCTATCTGTTGTGGGCACCTCCAGTTGTCCTCAATCGTATTTTCTTCTCAATTATAAAAAGTTTCTAAATAACACCAATGTTAAAATATAAGTCATTGCTGGTTTTCAAATTATCGAAACGTTAATGAATACCCTAAAGTCGTCATTTTTGGAATTGGCAACACAAACAAACCTGTCATGTCCCGGTAAATAGAAAATCAGCAATATGGCTTTACAATGTGTAATTGTTGGTTTGTAGAAAAGTTTTACAATTGTTATGTTTAAAAATACGATTGGGAGCAGCACTGGAGGCTCGACGCTCTTCTCGGTGAAATATTCGCCGATCCTGTTTCTTTTCTGCCCTTCGTTGAGTTCCTGGGAAATAAAGATAATAAAAAATTCAAACATTAGTCCATCTCTTAGCTGGTAATAGTAAAAGTTTACTAAGTTATCTTTTTCTCAGTGTGTGTTTATGAAATGCTACTAAAAAATTATTTTTATAATTCACGTGCAAACACTAAACGGGAATATTGGGTATTATATTACATGCCGACAACAGCAATTGTTTCAGTGGTTCAATTTACATGATAAGAACATAATTGCTTTCATAATTAATTTTTGTTGAAGATAATGGCAAAGAAGTTTCCCCTTCAGCAGTAAACGGGTAGATTGGACCTCTTTCTAATTAAAACTTTAAACTAAAAGGCTATGTCGTTATTAGACTGTTTTCTGCTGAGAATTATATTTTTTATTGGTTGTTTGGTATGACCCTTTGGTCAAAAAAAGTAGGGTTATTAATTTTACTTACCTTATTTATTTGAAGAAAACGTCATTCCACTGAACAAGTAATCACTACGTTTTACGTCATTCTATCCTTAAATATGTTAGAATTGACCTTGCTTCAACATCATGCTTTAAAAGGTAGGTTGGCAGCAGCTCTATCAATGTTTTTGAGCACTCCAAAAGGTATTACTTTCGTAAATTTATGTTAGAATGTCGCATTATTGAGCGTTATTTATTTATTTATTTATTAGATAGAAGTAAAACGATAGTAAGAAGTAGTACGGGTGCGTAATAATATTAGATATAATAACATTTGGTATAATACAAATTTCATAACGTTCAAATGATATGTACAGATGACCTCTTTTGCCTCCTGATTAGGGATCAGAATATCTACAACAAACTTAACTTTTAAAATAATTAAGAGAACTGTAGAGTAAATAATATAGGTATAAATCAGTTCAGGAAATGTTATACCTTCATGTCAACAATGGATAATTAATGCAGTTAATGTATAGTTTAACTGCAAGACAAATTATATAGGTACTTAATAAGATGATCTGTGATGACCTATGAGTTTCTATTCAATTGGTTTTGAGTCATTATGTATAGTAAACAGATATATTATTTAAAAACAATAATGCATATATTTATAAACACTAAAAAATATTAAAAGCTGCCCTATTTTGGCAAGGTTATATGTATTTAAAGTTCTGTGGTGAAAAACGCATCGTTGTGTAAACTTTACCTGAGTCGCTTCGTGTTCATACTACATACGCATGGGAGAACACGATTCTCCTACTAGTCTAGAATATAACATGATTTCGTAGTAATAAAGTGAAATTTTCTGTTTATTTCCAGAGAGCCCAAGCACAGCATCAAGCGGGGAGTCCGAAGGTGACCGCACACTGTCCCCAGAAGCACCTCGCTCGCTCCAGCCTAAAGAACTAACAGGCAAATGGCGCAGGGAGCGACGATCATTACGACTTCCTGAATATAAGCCTAGGTGAGTTACCGAGAACTAATGTCTTATGGGACTAAAGGTTCCACCTGACTCCACCAGCATAGGTAGCATCAAGCATGGAACCGTGATATACCGTTATCACACCTTCGCTCTCTTTCTATTTGCGCGCGAACGAACGAGATAAAAGACGTGATACAGCCGTATCACGTGTAGTACCTGGTTCCAAGACTGGTGACAATCAATCTCGTATCGCTTTCTCACCCTGACTATAGTACTCTGTGCCCTGACGTTTCGCCTTCAGCGTAGTCGTAAAACGTATAATCTAGCATAGCATAGCATATGCTCACGAATATATTCCCCGAGGGGGTAGTCAGAGATATTCTGAAACCTCAGAACATCCACGGTACTCCAGTAGTACCGAAACTACGTACGTACCTACAATCTATATTTTTATAAATATGCGAATAGTGTATGTTTTATCTATTTTCCATGCTAAGCATTTGTTTCCTGACAGATAACGCGATAGTCTATTGCGTTGAAAATTCTCTCATACGTACATACACATGACCTGATGCAAACATGCAAACAGCACTACAAAAAATAGAAAGGTGGTGTAGAGACTTCGGTCTCTCAGTGAATGCTGACAAAACGGTTATAGTACCCTTCACGAGAAGGCGAAAACTGGAGCACCTGAGACCACCGAATCTCTTCAAAAAATCTATACCGTTTTCCAAGGAGGTTAAATATCTAGGAGTAATCCTGGACCAAAAACTCACTTGGAACCAACACCTAGACCACATTGTGCGAAAGGCAAAAATAGGACTAGGGACATGCTGTCGCTTAGCGGGCTCCAGATGGGGCCTGAAACCGAGTTCGGTTATGTGGATCTACACTGCGATAGTGAGACCAATGGTATCATATTGCGGTGTAGCCTGGCATAAAAAAACCGAACAAGCGAAGTGTGTAAGCACCCTAAACAGCCTACAAGGATTAGTATGCAGAATAGCAACGGGGGCAATGAAATCTACACCCATGGCTGCTATGGAGGCAATATTAGGTTTGCCCCCACTACATATCCATGTGCAGAAAGAGGCAAAAACTGCAATGCTCCGAGCCTTGGAACGAGGCGATCCCAAATGGAAGTCCTCTGTTATGAAAAGGTTGCATGAAACTCTCATAACAATTCCGATCATGCGTATGCCAAAAGACACCATGATCAAAGAATATAACTTCAACAGGTTATACGAAGTAATTCTACCCCAAAGGGAAGACTGGAGCGGGAACACTCCGCAATCCTTCAAAACTGGTGACATCGTCTGGTTTACAGACGGCTCCAGGAAGGACAACCGCGCTGGAGCTGGAGTTTGTGGCGGAAATCCCAAGATTAAAAAGACAATTCACCTTGGCCAGCATGCTACAGTATTCCAAACAGAAATGTATGCTATCATAGACTGCGTCCATGAAAATCTATAAAGATACCCAAATGGGAAACGCATTGTTATATTATCAGACAGCCAGGCTGCTCTGAAAGCGCTAGGATCTGACGAAATAGAGTCGAAACTAACACTGGAATGTGTCCAGGCACTTAACCAGCTAGGAATGACAAACACTGTTATCCTAGGCTGGGTGCCTGGACACTGCGGTATTGATGGAAATGAGGCTGCTGACGAGCTGGCGAGAAGAGGGGCGGAAGAGGTCGCAATAGGCCCCGAGCCTTACTGTGGCATCTCTCGCAACACCTCTAGACGTGTGCTGAAGGAATGGGTCTTGAACCAAAGCCGTAAGCTCTGGTCGGATACACCAGGACTGAAGCATGCAAAAGAACTCGTGACTGGCTTTTCAAACAGACATACCTCGGAAGCCATCAATTCAAACCGCAACGACTTAAGGCTCTTGGTACGAGCTTTAACAGGACACTGCAAGCTAAACAAACATCTACATAGAATGGGGCTCGTAGAGTCACCGGCTTGCAGATTCTGCTGTGAAGCAGAGGAAACGCCCATACACCTCCTCTGCGAGTGCCAAGTGCTTATTCACAGCAGGAGTCGCCATCTGGGTGGATACGTGATAACACCTACTGACATTAGGGACCTCCCCTCCAAAAGCATAACACGGTTCATAAAGGCCGTGGGCCTAGGAAATGACCTCTAGGTCAAGGGTGACAGCTACAATAGATCTATAAAGGTCGCAGTAGCTATTGGTCACCGACCAAGCCCTTAAAACCAAAATAATAATAAATACACATGACCACAATCCTTTTCCAGGTGGTCAGAAACACTTCTATAAGTAGGTACCTTATTGCAGGTAGTTTTAGCAAGGCTCACGTTTAGCATATCTAAGGTTCAATGAAGGAATAACGAGTAAAATGGTGATAGATGGACATTTTGCCCACTGAACACTGCAAATGATATCCTTACCCCATAATTGCCTTGAACGAAACCTGCGGGAAGAATTGGGGTGGTCCATTCTAAGCCGGAACTACAATATAATCCTCTGTGCCGGAACGTCAACACTAATACGTAAGCCACTATGACTTCGACAATCTGTAAACCCAAACGCCAAACTTAGGCTGGGCCCGAATTGTAGAGTGATGTTATGTTAACACTCGTCTCATATAGAGCCATCTTTGCACATGGGCATACTGGTTCTAGGCCCAAGGCCTCGCGATTCATGGAGCCCCTTATTTCCTACTCCTGTTTTGTTCTATTACATGTTGTTAACAACCCTTTGTCTTAGGTTGCCCTGCACAGCTAGCATGCCACCCACGACAAAGCGTTTAAACGAGAAAAACGTCATGCGCGCTCTTTCTGGCATACGCAAAATAATAAGGATGGAGGCACATCTCGATTTTTATCGTTTTCTCGGGGTTGGTATGCGAGCCCTACAGGGCCCCAAATTAGTCTAAGACGGCTCTGATCTCATAACGTCATAACGTAAAAGAGTTTTCCTTTCATGTTAGGCATAAGCAGATTTAATCGGCTATATTGTGGGATCCTGCAGGCATCAGGCTATATCGTGTTTTTCCCGATTACAGAGAGAACGGCAAGATGGCGCTTCGGTCGCAGTCGTTCAACGAGAGGCGAAGCGTGACAGTGGCGCGCGCGCAGCCCCACAGCGATGGCGAGCTCTCAGACGAAGTCGACGATGTGCCCGCCAACTTGGCCATCAATGGGAAAGGTACATACATAAACTCACGACCATAATACCTTTCGGGATAGTCAAAAACTTTGCTGCAACTACCAAGTATATTTTTAAGCGTGCAGTTGTAAGCACTTTAAGCATATTCAGGGTTTCAGGAAAGAATGAATAAAAGGAATTTTCATAGCTGTTTCGACTATAGCTACTTTTTGTATCAGAAAAACAAGACATAATGATTGTTCGTTCTATCCTAGTTTACATTGCATTAGAATATCCGTATTCCTTATTTACATTGACAACACGACGTATTTAACAATACCTATACGTAGATCTAGGTACTTATAAAACTGACTGACAGACAAGGCACATAATCTTCAGTGGTTTATAAGGCTGCACACTATGGGACCAATATCGAAAACGCGAAAAAAAAATTTATGTTCTATACTCTACAAATCGACTCTAGCTAAAATAAGTATGGGATATCAGATTTTTTTTTTCGCGATTTCGATGTTGGTCCCATAGTGAAAGTTGTTCAGTTTGATGGTCTAAACAACCCCCTTAAGAGTTTTAAATATTTATTTTTACTTATGTTACACCCCGTATATAGGATGTAATGTAGGGGTGCACTAAGAAAGGATTTTTTTCGAAAATCGACTCCCGGGTTTTCCAAACTCCAAGCGAACGAAGTCGCGGGTAAAAGCTAGTAATCTCTCCTAGTGGAGTAATTGGAAGTATCCTAGGTCAAGTATATAATTATATATATACCATAGATATGGTAATTTTTGCGCATTAAAATTATACGTTGCAAGTGTTGCAACTAAGAAAAATGTATGCATTTTCTCCTTTATCAGAAACATTAGACTTGAACGAATAAAATATATCCGATTTCTCTTTAAACTTATACTAATGCGCCCCAACGAATATCGCGTGACAATTTATAATAATTTCTTTATATCGCTTTCCAATCGTATCGATATCATGTGAGTAGAATGGTTTATAGAAAATTGATTTCGCATTGAACTACAATTTGTATCGATCCATTATAAATGTAACTGGCATTCCATTGATATAGTTTACGACAGTTATTGCTAAGTTAACAAATTCAAATACGTATTCAATAATCGTAAATAATATAAATAAATATCTTGGACTTGCAAATTATATAGTCACATTTAAAGTACCTACTTACCAGAATCTGTACAAATGCAGTTTGCCCCTAAAAGTACCTAAGATCTTTTATTTCCCAACGTTCATCGCGGTATGTAAATCTAGCTGCCTTAGTTGAGATCATGCATGAGCATATTTATCGTTACTAATAAATTGTATGGGCATACCCCTTATTTATTTTAAACTAGCTGTTGCCCGCGACTCCGTCTGCGTGGACCTTAAAAAAGTATCCTATGTGTTAATCCAGAACATATTCTATCTGTGTGCCAAATTTCATCCAAATCCGTTTAGCCGTTTTTGCGTGATTGCGTCACAAACATCCAAACATCTAAACATCGTCACAAACTTTCGCATTTATAATATTAGTGAGATTTTCAATTTCTTTGATGATTTTAAGTTTTATCATTATATTCCGGGGACGGAAAATATTATGCATTGATGGGTAGATCAGGGCAATACGTAGTAAAGTTATTAATCTGTGCCCATACGCCAAAAAATGCAGACTAACTTTTGTAAGCATTCATTCTGAAACAATAGGTGGGTATAATATAATACATATACCTACTAGAACAAAACATCGTAACCAAGTTATAAAAGAACGTTGTAGCCAGCAACAAGCTGCTCTCAGTAAACTACGTTTAACATTGAACGTAATTGAATACAGCCCGAACGTGAACCTAGTTACAGAGGTCGACTGCAGCTTCAAACTAATTATATTCTCTCTAGAATAGTTTTTATCCTTTTGTTTTATCTTCGTTATAAATAATGATGGTATAATGTTAGTAATAAGTAGAATTGAAGATAACGACTAAACAAGAAGAGATCCTTGAATTGGATTATTTAGATGATCTGCCACTATCTTGTTCAATTAATTATCTGTCTTGCAATTTGGAACCTGTGGATTTTTTTTTTTTCTTATTTATGGTTTCCCTTAAACCTTAAAGTGAACCTTTAAATTTTACTGTTACTTTGATGCTTTAAAAGCTTAAACGTAGCAAAGTTTGGCCAAAAAGAAAGGAAATGTATTATCCCATTAATGTCCTCTCAATTTCCTTATAAATAAATAATAAGATGGCTTATGTAGCACTCAAGTTTTTAACTAGCTGTACAAAAGCTACTGATAAGTATACCATCCCTCCAACCAAATCGACAAACGAGTTAAACTAAAAATGCCTAAGGCCCAGTTTTACTAAACCAAATCGTTTCCTTCTTTACAGCAGCACCCCCAGAGTACCCGGGCAACAAATACGAGGTGCCTATAGACATGAGGCTGCGGTCCCGGCCGGCGCCTCCCCCCTACATCAGGCCCTCGGTCATCACCAAGAGCGACACTCCCCCTGGTAAGATATACTGTTTTATTATCATTTCTTGATTTGAAATCGCTGAGAAGATATTTGCCAATCAGCGTTAGGCGAGCTTTTGGACGTGGCCTATACGTACAAAATGTTGGGGTGGAAAAATATAGAGTGACATACCAAATTTGACAGAAAAAAAAAGAATTGCTATTCAAATGCACCCTTATAAGGTGGATCGTTGTTGTATCGCTTTTTGTTCACTCCAGAAAAGAATACGTATGTATGGAACGAGAAGAGCATGTCTGGATTTAGGTATTTAAGGGAAGAAGTGATCGTGATTTTAGTTCTCCTTCCTTTCTTTACCTATGTATGTGTCTTTCACACAATCCATCCATTTATAAAAATAATAGCACTTTATGCTACTGTACTAACATTTTTATGATAGTAGACACAATACCGCCTCAAAATTCAATTATGCAGGTTTCCTCACGATTTTTGTCTCCAGTGTTTGTTTAGTGTTAAAAAGCGTATAAAAGTTCCTAAAAACGATTTCCCACTAGACCATTACCAGCTTTCTGCTATTTCATATATTTTAAGCACGAGTTTCTCGGTTATCTCTCAACCATTTTCCTTTTTTCACAGGTTCTATGTCAATGTGCGACCCTGTAATAGACGAGCACTTCAGACGTTCCCTCGGCGACGATTACATGAACCTCTTCAAGAAGAACACAGAAAACGCCCAGCCAGGCCCTAAACCCAACACGAAAGACCGCGCCAGCAGCCCTATTCAGTTCAAAACCGAAGAACCACCGAAACCTGCTAAAATAATCGCCATGGAAGTAGACGATGCTAGTCTATCAGTAGATGATCACTTCGCTAAAGCTCTCGGAGACACATGGAAGCAAATACAAACATCAAGGTTAAAAGACAACGAAAAAACACAAGCAACGAAAGGTGGTGTCGACGATCACTTCAGCAAAGCATTAGGAGATACGTGGAAAAAAATACAGTCTTCAAAATTAAACCTTACATCGGAAGAAGAGAAAACGAAAGAACAAACGACGAAAATAATTTCAAGGAGTGGAGTAGTAATATAATAATGCAATTACGAGTCCGGCTGGTTTGTTTTAGTACCTTGTAAAATTTACGAGGCGTTTTCATGATGCTTACTGAAGTATCAATAAATTTCCACTTTATTAACGTAAAGAACCTATTATTTGCGCTGTGGCTACTCGGCTCCATTTGAGAGAAGAATCGATTTGTGGGACGATAAATGTTTTAGATGCTAATTATTTTGCCGTCTTATTGTTACGGCGCATTATGCCGAAATTATGAGAGAAAAATTATTGTTGCAATTCAACCAACTTGCAACTGTTTCTATAATTATGTGGAACAAATGCGTCACTATATTAAAAATTAAAAAATAGCAGCAACACTTTGGTCGCTTAGTTTCTACATGTCCACACCATTATGCAGTGAAAAGTAAATATTGAGACATGCACTCTTTAAGTGCTTATAATTCAGTTGCTATAATTAATCACAATGAGGTTTTTTATTACAAATAATATACTAAAATATCTTGATCCTCCTCTTACAGCTATGAAATTATATCATTTATTTGTAGTGCGTTAAATTCATTGTCTCCAGAAAAATCTGCAGTTATCACAGAAATTTCTGTATCGCAGAAATATTAAGCGAAGTTTTAGAACGATATGAAGCACTGTTTCATAGCTAAGCTACTTCTAATTTTATAAAACAGCATCAGTTATTTTTTGTCCATAAAAGGCACCACACGCGTTATCGATACGACGAAGCTACATGCTACCAAACTTGTATAAAATGTACAATGAGATCCAATTTATATGTCCCAGATATTTTGTGGTTATCGAGTTCATGATTCTGAATTACTTCTACTAGGACCAACACCGAAATCGTGAAAAAATTGCATAATAATGTAGTGTACCTACTCGATCAACATGTATGAGTAAGAAACAGGGTTCCGCATTTTCGCGTTTTCTGATATGGTCCTCCTGTAGTAAAATTTGTTTTAAATCGTGCACCGAGTCACTCCTTATAGCCTGGACTAATAAACTTGAACCTTATCTTCTTAGATATATGTATGATATAAATGATAAAATTCTGAATCCATGACAATTATGTTACCTAGGTTTTGGGAAAATACTTTCGAAATATTATTTAACTATTGATGTAGTCAATTAGTAGTCACCAGTTACACATTGTAAGTTATTACCTCAATTTAAGCGCTTTTGCACAATTCACTATAGGTTAATTTATAATATTTAACTACCTATCTTATCAAATAGATAGTTCTTTGTAAATAATATTTAAGTTTTATTAGAAAGTTTGTGTGAATCTTTGAATGGGAAAACTATAGCATTATTATTTAGGATTATTTAATGTTCCTCGTATAAAATGTCTAATATTATTTCTATATAGGTAAATAATTATTTAGGGTCTGACAAAAATTGCAAAGAAGTGTCCCGTTTCAAAATGTGTTGTCAAAATACTGCACAATTTAAAAAGAATGAACTGACCAATAAACTAAACATCTATAGGAGTAATTTTTACGATTCTCATACATAAAATAGTTTAGTTTAAAATATTGTATACTTATATTTTAAACTAACATTAAAAGTTGTTGTCTGACATATACCACCTCACTGCTGGACATGGATAAAGGCCTTACTTTCCATGTATCCGTCTTGGGCCAGCTTCATTTACTTGCCATCAAAGGCATCCAGCTCACCCATCTCTTCAAAGATCCATTGAGCATTGCATCAATGCAATCAATTCAATTATACTTTATTTGCTTTTTATGCATCCTACGGCTATATCCATCCACGGCGTTACTATATAGTTTTTCCCAATTTACTGGATATATTCTACAGGTTGAAAAGAATTATTTCATCAAGTTCGTGTCACGTCAAGTCCTTTGCTAGTTTAATCTCATTTCAATTTGTCTGTTTTCTAAACATCGGCCACTCTAAATCTCATGATTTATTTTACATACAAAGAACTATCTTCACTTTTGTAAAAACACTTGTTTTGCGTTTTTGTCCTGACCCTCTAGTAATTATGTCACTAATGCAAAATATTCATCGAATTTTGTGGTCTTTGGGAATACGTTTTTGACAGTTCGTGTTTTTGGAGCTGTTTTTGTAAAGCTGGAATAATTTGTGGCACTCCAAGACAAAATGAAAGTTGGTATGGATTAGCGACTATTTGATGTTCGGTCTATCATTATAGTAATCGTACTAAAATTATAAATGCGAAAGCGTCTCTGATCCGTCTTATATTTTCACGGTAAAACCGATTTTGATGAAATTTGGTATAGAGATAGTTTGAACCCTGAGGAAGGACATACTCGTAAATGAAGTCGCGGGTTACAAGTAGTGTCATACTATGGCACTATGGCACCGTGAAACACCACTTTAAGTTCAATTTGCCTTGGACTGCCACATTTATAAATATTTTTGTATTCTAATTAGATAAAATTGTCTATTAATCTAATTCCAGTTAAAAGCTTTCGGACAGCTGGCTGTCTATTACAGTTATCCTATAAGTATACCTACTTACTTATAAATATATTATAATAGTTTCTCGATGTTTGTAAATAACGATTTCCTATTTATGCACTTTTAATTGAGATGTTTTATCTTGATAAAGATAATTAAATACACATAGTCCTCGAACATTTCTTTTATTTAATTTCGTACATAATTAAGATCATGACCGCATCACCTTGTGGTCAGAAACTTGGGCATAACTCCTTTGATCCGGCGGATCACAAGCGTAAGTCTGAAATAAAACACAAGTTGAAAGTTTTTAACTATGGCGTTTATTTAAATTATAAAATATGTGACCTTCCGCTCGGTTGAATGGTTTATGGTAAAAAAGGAATTTTGCCAGACAACAAAAAATACAACAATGTATTAGGGCTCTTACAGACGAGCGACACTTTGCCACAGATTATTTAATAGTTACTACCGTAATAGATACTGCACTCAACCCGATTTCGCGCGTTACTTCGAATTTCGAACTTTGCGCTTGGAACGAAAACTAAAATGCGCCTTATTTTAATGACCGACAGCCTGCGTTTTGACAATATCTTGCAAGATACACGTGACGTAGGTACTTCATCGCAGCTGTCAAACGTGAGTGACGGAGCACTGACTTTGCGGTCGCCGTGGGTCGCAGAGTCGCGCTCTTAGACTATACGGTCGGGCGACCCTCTGCGACCGTAAAGTGTCGCTCGTCTGTAAGAGCGCTTAGTGTTATGACAATAATGTAGGTAAGTACTTATGAGCTAAAAAAAAACAATATTGAAAACCTCACAAAAACAACAATAAAACTCACACGTTTATTTATTTATTCGTAACTACCTACGTTAAATATTAATAAAAAAACAACATTATTATTAGTTACCTATTTATTTGTTACGTATTTTCTGAATAACATACTCATGCTTGATTGTGAACCATCCCTCTACAAATATTTAGCAGCAGTCCAGTGATTTTTCTCATTGACGCAAAGATCTTCCATATTTTTTTTCCTTAGATGACCTTCCAAATTCGAGCACTGAATTCGAATGGTGCTAGAGAATACAAAACTCTACCCACACACTCGAATGCAGTTGTCAAATTATGGTTGTTTGGTTTCTTGCAGCAATCTTTCTTCTTTCTGGAGTTCTCGCCGATCCGTAGGTTTGAAAGTCGGCGCTCTCCATACAAACGTACTATGGTGATACATATTTTCAATACTAACCAATGAAAGCAGTAGCAGTATAATTGATTGATTGATTGAAAGCATAGACCTATTGATATCGTTGAATGAAAGTCAATGAAACTTTGCAGAAACAATCTAGAAACAAATCTCTATGCTTGTATGGAGCGACAAGAAAAAACGTCGATAAAACAGTTTATACAATAAATATAGTAGGTATATACAATAAATACATTTGATTGATTTTTTTTATTGATTGATTGATTTCTTGTTGAGAACCCCCCTTAATTTTTATTTTTTTAAATTTTTATTATTTGACAACAAATCCGCCGTAATAACGCATATTTTGTGAAAATTTCAACTATCTAGCTATTACGGTTCAAAAGTTACAGTCCTAAATAGGTAGGACGGACGGACGGACAACGTAGGCTTAGTAATAGGGTCCCGTTTTCACCCTTTGGGTACGGAACCCTAAAAACAATAAAAATAAAAATACAAAATTGTGAGTTTGAGTTACTAAGATTCTGACCACCCTTAAATTACGGTCGTGAGCGTAGGTATGTAATCTTTTCCTCCCTAGAGACTATAATTTTTGAGCGACCTTTTGGCTCCCGGTTACCGTTCAAGGCCCCGGCCATTTCAATCAAGCTTAAGGGGCTACCTGCCGGATTTGAGTAACTTTGTAACCATTTTATTCATTAACTCTGGCACTTATTGAACTGAAAAATAAACAGAACCATCTACAGGGTATGAGAAGTGATGTGGTTTTTCTAGAAATCGATTTTAATGAATAAAACCGAAGAAAAGGGACTCTAAAGTCACCCCATTTTTTCCAGTTGTAATCATTTTACTCTTACATTTTGAATCGGAAGAAAATGAAAATTTACAATATTGTTCACAATACAATTTAGAATGATGTGGTTTTCTTACTTTATAGAAATTAATAAAAAATCTTCTAAATTTTTCAAAGAAAACAGCTAAATTCTGACCGGAGCCACGCGCTCGTTCGCATCGATTAGTATGGAGAGTCGTGGTCCAGGGCAGATACGCCTTAACTAATTCAATTTCTGGGAAATCGCTCAATAACTTCTAATCCTACGGACGGACAGCGTGAAAGAAATCATAACAGTCTTAATTGATTACTCCTTTCACAAACAATAATTCTGTTCTCTTTGTAAATAAATTATTATTCGCACCAAATTAATTGGATTTCGGCGAGAAGGTATAACAGCGACAATAATTACTGGCCCGCTGTCGCTGTCGATGTCGCAACAACTCGCCATGTGATTGCTATTGACATTTGACACGAGACGTCCCGAGCCGGTGAGCTTTCATTATTTACGCGGAGCATACCTGTACAGTATGAAGAATCATGCAGTAGGACGTCATAACTACGGCGACGACGCACTAAAAATTGCGAATGCGAGACAAGGTCCAACTGAAATGTGTGCCAGTGACAAAAACAAATAGGCATGCTCAAAATTGTAAGTTACACCACTCCGTAGAAAGCGAAAAAGCGACGTGGCGTTTTCAGACGAAACCGTAGGTCAAATCGAATCAGGGGTGCGATTTTTGAATGTCATCGGTGAGCTTGAACGGTTTTTAAATCTCATACAAAAGCGTTCTTATGCATCTTTCTACTGCTTATTAGACTTCAAAGAATCGCACTCCTGAATTATGAGTTTTGGAGTTAAATCATCAGTAGAAATATGCATATCTCCAAAGTAATTTTGACATTGTCAACTACTGAGCTCATCGCACTCCTGGAGTGCGATTTTTGAATCTCATTCGATGAGCTCAGCAGTTGAAAATGTCAAAATTACTATTACCATAGTAAAAGTTGTTCACTTTGATGGTTAGACTCTTAGTTTAAAAGGATGCTAATGATATAAATGTCACCCTGTAGAGTTCTAGAATCTAGCCTTTGTAGACTAAACTTCGTCAATACCTTACCTAGTTTGAATTGCGTCGATGGGTCTTGACTTCTTGAATACCTACACGATATAGCGAAAACGGTAGATATTGTACTGCTAACTTATTCTACCTGTACACCTGTCCAGCGTATCGATCTGACCAAGCCGCGTAACTTCCTACCAGCCGCTCCACCTAAATAATGTAATACGAAAATAAATGTCTTTACGTAATTCGACTCCATCTATTACTTTGGAGGGAAAGTCGACTTTATTGCGAGAGACGTTTCCTGAGGGGGTTTAGAGAACATTGTGAAAAAGTGTCAAATAAATCTACAACCGTCTGTCTATAAACTATTCTGATTCTGATTCTTATGTAAATTTTTAGGAAATTATTTGGTAAAAGATAGAAACATTTTGTTTAAACTTAAACTTCAATTATCACCTCATTCTAAAAGAATATCTAATACAAATACAACCAATTCTCTGTACCGATTACTTACATTTTAATAATTCTAGTAGTTAGTTTGCAAGTATAAGGGCCTGTTTCACCACTTCTGAGTAAGTTCTTGTTAGCTTATCCGACAGATAGTTTGACATAATTTCATACAAAATATGTCAAACTATATGTCGGATAAGCTAACAAGAACTTACCCAGAAGTGGTGAAACAGGCCCTAATTATTGCAAATTATTATTAGGTATTGTATTATTTGCAGTTATAGCTATTGTTTTTATTGTGCATGATATAAAATAGTCACCTAATATTTAAAGGAGTGATCGAGACCACCAAACTGAACATCTTTCACTATCTAGACAACGCGCAACGTAACCTTGAAAAAAAAATCTGCATTTCCATGCATTTGAGTCGAGTCGGTAAGTACCAACTGCAGTTTTGTATATGAAGCAGCAGTTTTTTTATAATTTTTCTCGATGTTGCCTCCTTAGTGAAAGTTGTTGAATGTGATGGTTTAATCTAAACCACCCCAGAATATTACTAGGGTATTTTGTTACACCCTGTGTAATTACCTAATACGTTCTTCAACATTTTCAACAACCCTCAAATCAGGGAAGGCCTAGTCAACCGCCGCGCCGTCAATCTCTTTGAATGATAATTTCAGGTTAAAAATAGACCGTGCTCAAATTTTAAGGTTTCCATACGATAAAGAGTATTTTATCTAATTATCATCAGCCTTTGTTAAACCTATCTTCTACGAATAAGGGTTCTAACCCTAGTTACCTTAGTACCTACAGTAGTAGGTAGCATAAAGGTATTATACCTTACAGGAATAGAGCAACAAACATGAGTTATCAAATTAAACCGTTTTTGGAGACTATTCGCAGGCAAAAATTCGAATATTGTCTATAATTCTGAGTCTAATGTGAAATTGTGGATAAATTAATGAAAGTAGTGTCAGTATATTTCATAAAATTATCTACGATTTCACTTTAGGTTCACAATTATTCACGGAAACCGAATTGTAAAAATTTATTAGTGACTAAAAACGGTTCTATTGCCTCACGTCACGTATCTCTTTCTATTATACAGTGGTGCCGCTAGGTACATCTCGCTCACTCAGCTGTATGTTCCTCTATTCCTGGTATAATACCTTAGTAGTAGGTAGTTACCGGGTTTATAAGTCTTACCGATGTACCTGCGCAGTTGACAAATTTTAACAGCGCGCGATATTATATTGACCATTCAGGATGTGCCACCTTAAATACCTTACCGCTATTGGCTAATTTTTGCGCCCTTTTCGCTGCTATCCGAATTTGCACCCTTTGATTACTAGATGACTTCGGGTTTTGTCGGGGACTCGGTCCTGCTCTGCGCAAACGAAGATTTATGAACGGCATTTTCTTCCAGCATGCTAGCATGCTGCAGTGATACAGCGCTATCACATCTTAGCTCTCTTTCTGCATGAAAACTGATGAATATCGAGGAAGCAAGAGAGGTGTTACAGGAAGCAAGTGACGTTCTCTTGCCTCTGCCTACCGCAATGGGAGACAGGCGTGAGGATATGTATGTAGGTATGTAATTTACCTTATGCCCGTGGAAGTAGGTCACATTATTAAACGAATTAAATCTATCTACGTGGGCGGGCGGGCGTAATTTGCGGGCAAAAGCTAAATATATTTCGACCGCCCCGCGCCAGACTGATGCGATTATGCATAAGTATTCACCAGAGGATGGACGATAGTAATGGAGGCACATTCGATTGTGGACACTACTTAATGTCACCGATTAGACTACGTTTGGACTTTAGAACGCTAGTTAAATTTTAATAGAACGTAGCCAAGTAGAATCCATGTGAATGTTCAGATGTTTGACTTTGACTCAATAAACGGCTGTTCTAATTTGGATATACAGAGTCCTTCTTAATACGCTGACAGTTTTTAAGGGGATGACCAGACCATCAAACTGAACAACTTTCTCTATGGGACCAACATCGAAATCGGGAAAAAAAACTGTGGTGTGGATTTGCCTGAAGTAGGTTTGCAGTTTTGTATCCATAAAAAATCAAAATTGTTCCATGGAACAGTTGATTTTTTTTCTCGTTTACAAACAACTTTCTCTACGGCAAAAATATCAGAATCGCAAAAAAAAATCAGCTGTTCCATACAAAACTGCAAACCTACTCGAGCCAAATGTATAGGACAGCAGATTTTTTTTTCGCCATTTAGATTGTGGTTCCATAGAGAGTTTTTCAGTCTGATTAACCCTTTAAAAATGTTAAATGTTTTGGATGTTTGTATCTATATTATGTATTATATATCATTGTCTAGTTATCATAATACAAGTCCAGGCTAGATTCTGGAACTTTAAATGTGACTAGATAATTTGTGTGGCAATGTCCAGGATAAAAAAAAAAAAAAAAATTGACAGCATAATATTAAGAAGGACCCTATAAAATAGTTCTGGCCTGATAGTACATAATGGTCCCCTATCTTTTAAGTCGACGAAGATGAAGTCGCTAGTAAAAGATAGGTAAACTTAGTAGAATATTTAGATGAAGGAAGAGGTACTTCATTCTACTTAGAACGTCGCAATTTGTCGTCGCCCACCTCAGGTTGCTACCAACCTCTACCTTTTTTTATATACAGGGTGTAAACTTAAATGCAAACCATTACATAGGTACTTTGTGGGTGCTTTAGACCATCAAACTGAACAACTTTTACTATGGGACCAACTTTGAAATCACGAAACAAAGATTAAGTTTTCCAAACTTATTGATCGAGTAGCTTAGCTATTTATGACGTTTTCACGTTGACAGATAAGATACGACATCTTTTCCAGTTTTAATGGAAAGCTATATTATTAAGCTATAGTATTTAGCGTTTGCTACGCTAGATAGTAAAAGCATTATTTTGTGTTTGTTCTTACACGCCTATCATCAAACTTACATGCGCATGCATTAAAAGAAAAAGCGCGACATCGATATAAAATATTTTGGACACACAATTACATCAAGAAATCGATCAATCAACGACAGACAAACACACATTTCTTTTATGTAGCCTGTTTTGTGTCCCACTGCTGGGTAAACCCCCCTTCTACTCCAATCCTTTCCTATGAAATACAATCTCTGGCCAACCCTTCAGGAAAAGGTATTCAAGTCAAATTGTCACCTTGAAACACACATTATATATCAAGAAATCAATCAATTATCTAGTCCTAATTGGATTGCCAGAATCATGTCTAGATTTGTGTTACGAGGATCTGATAACGATGTACAATTCGGAGGTCGTGGGTTCGATTCCCACGGGGGACACATACCTAGTGATGTATCACTTTGTGCGTTTTTCCCCAGTTGGTTAGGACTTTGCAGGCTGAATCACCTGATTGTCTGAAAAATAAAATGATTCTGTGCTTCGGATGGCACGTTAAGCCGTCGGTCCCGGTACTATCCCGGTAGTAGTCGTTACATAAAAAACCACATCAGAGGCCGTAAGGCGGTTTGAATAAACTCAGACACCAGGGCTTGCCCACACGATAAGAAGAAGAACGATGTACAATACATATTGCATAGATACAAAACATCCATGAATTGAGTACAAATACAAACGACTACATAGCTACATCTTGGCGCATCTGATATTGAAGTTAGGTGTCGTTTCATTAAAGTTTCGCAAAATAACTTAAACCTCAACCTTACCTAAACAACTTTGAAGTAAAGCGCCGAAATCACTTAATTCCCTGAATTTTTAAAGAGGAGAGAATGTCAAGCCGCGTTGAAAATTGATTAAGTAACGAACAGTTTAAAATGTAAATGAAGTAATAACGGTAAGAGAATGAAATAAAACTGTAGCTAGGTATCTACGCCTAAGGTAGATTAACTATACGTGATCGGGTAGCTGATACAGAGGATCCTCGATAGTTGGAACTTCCTCGATTCCAATCCCACGGCAGGACAGAGGACCTCTCGCTAAAGATGTAAGTGTGGACCATATTACGCGAACATTTCAAACCAGAAAAATGAGGCAAAACAAATGAATGGCATACTTCAAATTTGTACCGAGATGACAGACAATTTCCCTAGTTTGTATGGACCAAGTGCCCTAGTAGTGTGCTTCAATTAACGCGCTTTAGGCCTATCCATTAATTTTACTTTGATCTAAGGCCATATACCTACTTGACGTTGGCCCAGTGATGTTTGATTGAGTTGATAGTCAATGGTCTCTTTTGCAGTGTCTGTGTGGACAAAAGACTACCTGATTTTCGAAGTGAAGACGGAAGAGAAAAAACCTTTCAATCTGCAACACATTCGGAGACCCCCCGGTCAACGATCGCAGAACCTACGCCAAGAGTGCATAGTAATTTCAAGAAAAATATTATTCACCTGTAGGTATTCCAATCCAGCGAGGTCTAAACCCACCTCTATCTACCCCTGATTGTGTATTCATGGTACAAACGCGAACGACTGTGCCTACGCATTAGGGCGACGCATTTTCTGCTTTACTTATTAAAAACACTCCCCTACATTCTATTCTGGATACACTCAATATATTTTACTCTCTTTGGAACTTTCGCCATTTTGGCCCTTGTCTTCGTGTCTTTATGAAGGTCAAAGCTCCTTAAACTTTTCAAACTTCCGGAGTTTTGTATGTAGGTACTATGCTAACATTGAGACAACTAGAGTTAAAAGGGGAGTATGGAAGCTAGTATTAAATGGTGTGATCAAATAACTATTATAAAACCGTAAAATCACGAGGAACAAAAAAGTAGCGGTATACTTCATATAAAAGCAAATAACATACGATAGCGCGATTTAAATGACGTGCAGCGCCATTTATTGACAACATTTGTTAGTTTGTTTGTTTGTTCGCAAATCACGCAAAAACTACTGAACCGATTTTGATGAAACTTTTTTGTTTGATAGCTTATGATCTGACTTGAAATCTGGTATATAATTTGTGCGGACGAAGTCGCGGGAAAACACTAGTAATAGTATAAAAGCTAAACGACAGCATTAAAACCGCCTTGGTGGTAAACGTGGTTTTTATGTAACGACTAATACCACCAAAGATAGTAGCCGGGACCAACAGCTTAACGTGCCATCCGAAGCACGGATCTACCTACTTAATGGCATGTAGTTCGTCAATTTTCATTCATTCAAATAAAAAAATATAGATTTTTGTGTAACTTGCATTTATATTTATTAAATACGATTCGTTAAAACTCTAGAAAAATCTTGACCGAGCCTAAGAATGCTAGTTAACAATCTACGTTTCCTAATTATTAAATAACCTGACATTATTATAATTCTACAAAGAATAAACCCGGAATCGAACTAAGTAATCGGAACAGATTTTCTTGAATACCTTCGCACGGCCTATAATTTCATTGTCAATTAAAAGATAATACATATCTATTGAAAACTGACTTCTCGTGTGAAAATACCTTTTCTATTTACCTCCAGAGTACACGACGTTAAACAATAAGGAAGAGTACAATGAACAATAGTACCTATACTATGTACAACTAGTCGTGATAAGTAAATATACCTATGTAATGTATATAGATCAGACGTGAGACGCTTTTACTCGTGGTAGCCTGTGTTATTTCATATTCTCGTCGCATCTCCCTGAATTAAGGTAAGATTCATTTATCCTTAAAGTAATTGAGGGAATATTATTCTATGCACGTCCTTCGTATAGTAATAAACGCGTTTGATAAGTATTAAGGTAGTTTATGAAAGAAGTTCTTAATGGTTTTATGTTTAAGAGTGATATTAAATAAGTTGTTATGGAATTAAACTTTGCTTTGTTAACCTAAACCCTTGGGCCATGGCTTCAGACACTTTTGAAAGGGTTAACCTATACCGAGGTCTAAATCAGACCATAGGACTGAAAGTTTTACGTTCCTTAACATGTGTAAATCAGACTATGTTTTCCCCATTAGGGTTAATGTGCGTGGGTATATGTAAGTATGTATAAAATACACCTCTACACATACACCTCTGTGTAAAATACAACAACTGTTTTTTTGTAGCGTAGACGCATAAAATTGCAAGACTTGTTTTCTTCTTCAATTTAAAAGTAGGTACTTAGCAATTTCATTAATTATAGGTATCGTCTATCCGCTTCTCTATATTAATACATATTACAGGCACAGTTAATGTTATCTTGACAGGTCACCCAATGCGATGACATTTTGGTTACACATCTTACAAGTACACAGTTCAAACTCTATTAAGTAAGTTAGGTAGGTACAAATATTTGGTCACCGCTTTATCAAAAACTATATCACAAAAAATAGCATGATGCCCACCTAACCTACCCATCGTAGGCAAAATACTCTTAAAAACAACGATCTTTAAACCCCAGGTGCAAAAACAATTTCTCTTCTAAATTTACAAAAATTTGCTTTTAAAAGCATAATGAGGAAACTTCGCGTCGAAGTTTCGGGTGGTGATTTGAAGATAAATATAAACATCGCTGAACTTTTGTTCCTCCAAGAATTTCTAAAGTACCGACCTATTTCGGCATCGGCAGCTGATTTAACTTTGATCTTTGTAGCCGTACAAATTCTTTTCGTACCTACTGTATCAAAATAATGGACGAAAGATAATTTTAACAAACTATAATATAAACATACTAGCGGAAAGGAGACACAGGAGTGCGATTTTTGAATCTCATTCGGTGAGCGCGGCTGTTGAAGATGTCAAAATTACTATGGAGATACGCATCTTTCTACTGATAATTTCACTTTCAAAAATCATGCTTCAGGAGTGCGATTTTTGAAAGTCCAATTAGCAGTAGAAAGATGCATATCTCCATAGTAATTTTGACATTTACAACTGCTGAGCTCACCGAATGAGATTCAAAAATCGCACTCCAGGATAAGCGAATAGGTACTCCACCGACAAGAGCGTAGCTCCTTAATACGATGATGATGATAAACTCACTAGCGTAATTTTCGGGGCTGTCAGAAAGCTTGCTACAATTACCAACTCTATTTGCCGCTTTCCACCTCCGTCGAGTAGAAAAATAGTATACTAACCTCGGGCAGTAAATAAGAAAGCCTCAGATCACATGTTTGTTGACCGAGGCGAAGCCGAGGCAACGCATCAGAGGCGAAGCATTACATTACATGAGATCTAAGACCTTTCTTACTATCCTGCCCTCGGTGTGTAATCTACTACTACTGATAGTTTGTGAGGCCTGAAAAACAAGTCTAGTATAATTTATCAATTTTTCATACTGACCTTAAATCCAGTTTTCGGCTCGTCGATGTTGATTGGCTCAAACTCTTGCGTAACTAATGTTGCAGACCTTCATCGATGATCTACATATTATTTTAACAAATCTGGCGCAGTCGGGTGAAAACGGAAGGTGTACCTATTTGATAATTTACCCATACGTATTCCCATTAGAATAGAATAACGTTGGCTTGCTATCGGGTACATTTATAAATTGATAAGTATGAGAAAGATTGTTATTTCTGAAATACGAAACAAATAAATTATTACCAAAGACTATCTTTCACTTATGAAGTGAGCAGTTCTATAATCAACAAAATATCGCCATCTTGGCCAGAGCGTATTAATAACCAAGCTAAGGTTTGCTTCACAAAAATGTGAGTGCATTTCTCATTTTATGATCTTAGCACGTTATAATGTAACAATCAACTTGGGATAGCTAATGACTTCTAAAGAAAAAACAAACATGCTAACTTTTGACCGCGTTAAAGTTTTTTATCCGTTTTACTAATAACAATCACAAATAAGAGACCATGCAACCTGTATGCACTGTCCAACACTGATGCTGCTAATCAAGTCATCCTATTTAAATCTTAGAGATGTTCCAGGCGAAGAGTCCTGGACAATTAGGTGGTGCATCCTGTGCGGACAAAGGTAACGCGATACTTTGTCTAACAAAGCGCGCTAGGTTCTGGTCTGAAGATACGGTGAAAGAGTTTGTGTTGCCACAGTGGACACAGTTTTAATTTTAGAAATGTTTTTAAACATCGTTTAATTTACTATATTTAGAACAAAATGAAGATCTGTTACTTTACACAGGTTTTTAAATTAAGGAAATTATCGTGAAGAAACCAAACTACATACCTACTTTTATTTCGAGGTATGTTCGTGTCATTGTGTACAGTATCAATTTAAAAAAATACTGGTATGTGTTACGTTGTACAGAGTATGAGCAGTGCTAGTGAAACGTGGATTTTTGACTACCCCCTAGGAATATAGACTAATAGTACCTCTATTTTTGCAAATCGTTTAATTTCATCTTACCTAAGGTGCCTAAAACTTCTAAACATACCTACCTATTGTAAATTATCCCTTAGTTACACCAAGGAAGGTGGCATAGGTATGGTTAGGCACACCTTTCTTTCATACCTACATGTGACAATAATAGAGCAACACTACTTGTCATACATACATACATACATACATACATATGCTCACGCCTATGTCCCACTACTAGGGTAGGCAGAGACAATAGATCGCCACATGCTACGATTCTGACACACATCTTTCTACTACTTGTCATTGTCATAAATGGGATAAAAAGGTATCAGACACAAAATTACGAGTTATACTTCTTCTTCTTATTCACCAAGCCCATGTGTCAGATTTACATAATTTGACATTAAGGTGGTTGGTGAGCTGTCAATTTCATACAAAACATTGTCGTAGAACACTCGAAGACGGTGTTAATAAAAGTAATGTTTTAGATATGGAAAAATAGCTTAGAAAATCTTGATTGCGCGTATCAAATAATATTTACAATTTATAGCATAATTACGAAGATATAAGGCTTTGAAATGTTGTATGAATAACTTCAAAGCTGGATATCTTCGTAATTATATTATAAATTGTAAATATTATTTGATACGCGCAATCTAGATTTTCTATGCTATTTTTCCATATATAAAACATTAGGTACTTTTATTAATACCGTCTACGAGTGTTCTACGACAAAGTTTTGTATGGACGGAAACCACCATATTATGTGACATTACCTACATTAGAAAACTCTACTGCCCTATGAATACTGCTATTGAATATAAAATTATGTAATTACTAAGGGCGATAGAGTGACTGTTTTTATTTCTATTTTCCCACATATAAATATTGTAATTGACAAGGCTTTCATTCCCTCACTAATACTCATTTAATATTCATCACGACCCACGAGCACTATAACTATGTTTACAATCAATTTGTTCTGCTCACTACAAAGACAAAACTATCGTAACTACGGGAAACGTTTTTCGTTTATTTAATAAAGTAATTTAGTATGTAGGTAGGTTCTTGTACAAACAATCCTTTAATGGATTGTAAACAAATTCGGAGAGATTGAAAGCAGATGTGAATAATGGAATTGGAACAATAAAAGGAAAAACAATATATAAAATGTGCTTAAATTGAACCATGCTATATCTGGTCGCTTTCATAATCTTTATTGATTTTCATGAGGTAGTTACATGGGTTACTTTAAAAGATAGTTGGCTATAGTTGGTAATTGTGATTTTGACTAACACCACAGTAATAAAAGAAAGAGTATGGTACCTACATTGCGGATATGGTACAGTACGAAGACTTCCTGCAGGCACTTCGGTGTATTACCCAGCTTTTGTGTTTAGCTGAACCATAAAGATATTATACCTTACAGGAATAGAGGAACTGACAGCTGAGTGAGCGAGATGTACCTAGCGGCACCACTGTCTAATAGAAAGAGATACGTGACGCGAGGCAATAGAACCGTTTTTTAGTCACTAATCAATTTTTGCAATTCGGTTTCCATGAATAATTGGGAATCTAAAGTGAAATCGTAGATAATCTGACACTACTTCATTAATTTATCCACAATTTCACGTTAGACTCAGAATTATACACAGTATCCGAATTTTTGCCTGTGAATAGTCTCCAAAAAACATCCAAAAACGGTTTCATTTGACAACTCATGTTTGTTGCTCTATTCCTAATACCTTTATGAGCTGAACACATATACGTCAAACAGAGAACCTCCCTTTTTAAAAGTCGATTAATTAACCGTGTCCACTGTAGAACGCGAGTCCGCGAAGGCGCCGGCTTTGTCATCCGATGCTAGAGCTCTCTCCATCGTCTGAGGGCCACATTTCTAAAGTTATGAACAGAAAATTGTCATCATTTCACCTCTTAGAAAGAGTAATTTAAAATGAAATTAGCTCTAGACTTTGTTATTTAAAAAACTATTTAAAGCCCGAGCAGAAATATAAAAAACCTTGCCATGTTGCGGAAAATCATTGGAACAAATTTTTATACTTGGAACACTGACATTAAAGGTGACAATCGATTGCAGCGCCCCCAAACCAGGTTTTTGATATTCCTGGTCAGACTTTATATCTGGACAT
This sequence comes from Agonopterix heracliana, assembly GCA_963693445.1. Taxonomy (NCBI): domain Eukaryota; kingdom Metazoa; phylum Arthropoda; class Insecta; order Lepidoptera; family Depressariidae; genus Agonopterix; species Agonopterix heracliana. The sequence continues at coordinate 20,352,687 of OY856310.1, forward strand.
TTTATTTTTATCAAGAAGCTGAAAAACAAAACACCAACCGTATAGGTACAGCAGCGAAGGTACATTATGTAAAGAAACGATGTTTATAGGCACACTTTAGTACTAGGAAGTGGAACTAATACAAACTGAAATGATGGTCTTTGAAGATTCTCCGATTCCTGTTTAGATTTCTGGGCAATTCTGATGTACAAATGTAATTTTTTTATTAGATAGATATTAAGGGCCTGTTTCACCACTTCTGGGTAAGTTCTTGTTAGCTTATCCGACGGATAGTTTGACATATTTTGTTTGAAATTATGTCAAAATATCTGTCGGATAAGCTAACAAGAACTTACTCAGAAGTGGTGAAACGGGCCCTTAGTGTTTCAAATCTCTGTTTTTGTTATGCAAAATATCCTTAAAATGTCGGTGCTATTTGTCGTATAGTGGAGTAGTGTCTATGTAATATTTACCACCCTTTAAGAGTCTAAGTGGTGGTCGTTTTAAATATTACTTAATATGGTGTTTTGTTAAACCTTGTCACATCATCATCACCATCATCTCAGCCGATGAACGTCCACTGCTGGTCGCTGCTGCTTTTTTTTAATTAATATGATTATATTCGGTTTAAATTAACAACCAATTGTATGAAATAAAAAACATTTAGAGATGCCAGATTCATTTATAACCATTCCTGTCTAGATAACTAAGTAAGGTAGGTACTTCATATATTTTGTAAGTCCGGACAGCCCTTAAAAAGGGACCCTTGCCGAAGAAAGCAAGTATCAACAAAAGAATTCTCGAATAATAAAATACGGAACGCGTCCCAAAATAAGTGTCGAGTATTACAAAGGTTTATTTCAGGAAACAGAGAACATTGAAGCTGAAACTCAATGACCCTTACATACTGGAACAAATTTAATTGTGTATCGTTTGAAAATTTTTATCATCAGCTTTTACCGTAGAAAGAGAAGGTAATAGAAGGAAGCACGTGTCTTGTCATATTCACTCAGTAAGAGATGCACATAGCCATTTCGCTCTGGTTAAAAAAGGAGATCGCTACTTATTGCTGTCCTTATCGACGTAACCACTTTTTTGTTCTACGACGGCTGTCTGACTCCGGAGTCAGACATCTTTCTTCATACAAATTGTATAGGATTTTATGACTATCGCTGTCTCATACGCGGTTACACTGATGTTACGTCTACCAGCGTAAGCGAACAATTTTTCGTCTATGGCTTTTACGAAGTCTACAATGGCAAAACGTTCACTTTCCGAAATTCGGTAAACTGTCAAGTTTTTTTTTGTCTTCATTTTATATTTTTTACGGATAGAAGACATTATTTTAAGACACCTATTTCATTTTTATTGTGATTCATCGAGTTTATCGATATAAATTTAATTTTTAAATTATTTTGATCTGTAATCTCTATGTGTGATGTGTGCATCGCTCCATTAAATAGGATTAATGGAGCGATGCACACATTCATGAAAAGTCATAATGTGTCCAAAAAGGCACGTTTGGCAGTTCACGACGGTGTGCTGGCACCAACTTTGATGTATGGCAGCGAATGTTGGGTATGGCAGAAGAGGAATGAATCAAGGATAAATGCTGTCGAAATGCGTTCATTGCGAAGTATGTGTGGTTTGACTTTGAATGATAGAATACGAAACAGTGTAATTAGAGAAAAATGTGGACTGAAAGAGGATATAGTGACAAGGATTGAAAAGGGAATGGGTGATAGTAGAATGACGTATGAAATATATAAAGCAAGTGTGAATGGAAAAGTCGAAAGGGGTCGCCCTAGACGTACGTATGCAGACCAAATTGGCAGCATACTTAAGAAGGGCCAGATCAAATGTACCCGAAACCGACGAGCGTGTATGAAACGACTTATGACTGTGGAAGAGGCAAAAGAGGTATGTCAGGATCGTAGCCGATGGCGATCAATTGTCTCTGCCTACCCCAATGGGACACAGGCGTGAGTATATGTATGTATGTATGTATGTATATAATCTCTAAGTGCAAAAATGGTGGAGAAAAATAATTCGAACTCCATGGAGTAAAACTGCTTTATTTAAAAAAATTAAAACCTGCCTCCTCTTTCTAACTCTATGCTGAAAACAGATACGGCAACATCAAATGTCAAATTCTGTCATTGTGAAAGTATTTTTTTTTTCTTAATGGCCAGTTACTTTAAGTTCATTTTATGTTTACCAAGGAGTTTGCAGGGGCAGCGTGACGTCACTCGTGGACCGAACGACGAACGACGTTATTTTCTTAAAAATATCTGTAATCCTTTCATTTTAAAATCTCTGACATACAAAATATGATTAATTGAGACAATTATCTCGAAATGGTTTTCGATTTAGACCTCCAAAAAAAAACTTGACATACCGAATTGTTTGACTGAAGTCTTAAATTGAATTATTTATGTCTAGCGAAAAAAACCGATGTATTTCACTAATATTTCCCCAAATATTAGTGAAATACATCGGTTTTTTTCCTCCAATTGATAAATTGTATGTATTTATTAAGACTGTTAGTGTCCAGAAACGAAATATACTTAAAAAACAAAAATAATAAAAAATTCATCTATTACATAGGTAGGTACTTGTACAGAATTAATAAATAAAAATTTATAAAAATTTTTAATTACCAATAATTTCCTAGATGTATTAACACATCAACATCAGGCAATTCATCGAATTAAATAGGTACCTAAGTGCATTAATTATTTCTGATTCACAGAGCGAGATCAGAGACCCTATAATCCTTAGATTATCAAGATAGACAGTCAAAGCTACGAAAGCGTCGAAAAAAATAGGAACCAGTACTGGTTCTAAATCCCTATACATATACACGCACACATACATATTTTGTATGGCGCCTCACGCACACCAACCAAAGAAAGTTAGCCCCTTTTGTTTTATACGGAACAAGTGTGAGGCTCATTCTAGACATATACTTTTTCTAAGCTATAATCATACGAACTATTTTTATTTACCAGCTCATTTCATTCCACTTCTGGGCAAAGGCCTCCCCTTTAATCTTCCAACCATCTCTGTCCAGTGCATGCTCTGGCCACGCGTCATCGATAGCATTCAAATGTTCCCACCACCTCTTCCTAGCTAGGACGACCTGGGGGTCTACCAGGACATTCGAACTTCGCAATTGCGTGAAAGTTTTCAGTCCAATGTCAACTCTATTACAATTAAGTTCGGACCGAAACGGTCGCGATATACCAACATTCGAAAGTGCGGGTACAGGGCCGGGACCACCCTGGACGCCGACGACCGTTATCTGGTACAATACGAATTCATTGCGATGGTAATAATAAAGTACCAGCTATGTTACCAGGCTACCTTAATTGTTCAAGAAACTATATACTTATAAATAACATCATTTTACGTCTTCCTTCACGAAAATAGGTCGCAGCAACTCATGGAACGGTTATTTAATAAAATATACCAAGTCTGAAGCCGGCGAAAGTGGTTATACTGTTTGCGAGGAGAGATGCTCAATACAACAGACTAGCAGTAGCGATGGTAAAGTCTGACCAGAAATATAAAAAACCTGGTTTGGGGGCGCTGTTACAAGTACAAAAATTAGTTCCAATGATTTTCCGCAACATGGCGAGGTTTTTTATTTTTCTGGTCAGGCTTTACTAAACTAACCGTTCGTTCGGGTCAAATATTATGCGGACCACGACGAAAAGGACGCTCGGGCAGACGGGCGGGATCGGCAGCATTGGTTCTTTTATTCTGAAAAGATAATATTTTGATTAATGTAACATGAAATGATGACTAAAGTTTCTTATCCACTAATTATCGTATTAACGCATGGGGTTTCTTTCACCCTTAGCTTATGATTCTTATGAAACAGCACTCGGGGGGACATTCATTGAAAAATAATGAAAAAGTAGGTGCTGTAATCAATTTTCCATACAAATATTCGGATTTCAGGGGGGGGGGATAAATCCCACCTATCCCCATACCCTGGCTACGTGCCACGTAGGTATACAGGTTGTAAGGAAAGGTATCATTAACATTTAAACCACATACTCTACCCATCAAACTGAACAACGTTACTATGGGAGCAAACCGATCGGAGCAAAAAATCTGCTGTAGCATACATTTGAGTCGAGTAGGTATTGGAGTTTAGTATGGGACTGCAGATTTTTTTTTGCTCCGATCCGTTTAATAACATAGTCAAAATTGTTCAGTTTGATTGGTAGAATATGCGGTTTAAAGGTTAATGATACTTTTCCTTACATCCACGGACCTGAAAAAAAGACGGACGTAATGTGACACTTAAAAGATGTGAAGCATGCAAGGTCCTACATTTTCGTTTGTTCTACAAGGGATCTACACTCACACAGAGGCACTAGCTCTAGGCGCAGGTCCGACACCCGTCACCATTATGTACAGCGTGACAGCACGCACAAAAAAGAAATGGGTGCTTCACTCGTGATTAGACGAGATTACGTCCGTCTTTTTTTCAGGTCCGTGCTTACATCCTGTATCGTAGTATCGGTACTGTTTAACAAGCGTATTGTGACAGAAGTTTCTGCGAAAGCGACCTATTTCAGTGACTGTGGTCACAGAAACACTTCTGTTTAAATAAAGGAACTTGCTGCCTCCTACTTTACCTTCAGTTGGGCGAGCAATATCATTTAACTTAATAAAACTTGGTTTGTATTTGTATACAGGGTGTTTCATAAGTAAAAATAAATATTCATAACTCTTAAGGGGGTTGTTTAGACCGTCAAACTGAACAACTTTCTCTATGGGACCATCATCGAAATCGCGAAAAAAAAAATTTTATATCCCATACATATTTTAGCTCTAGTCGATTTGTAGAGTATGGAACATCAATTTTTTTTTTCGCGATTTCGATATTGGTCCCATAGTGAAAGTTGTTCAGTTTGATGGTCTAAACCACCCCCTTAAAGGTTTATTTGTATTTTTGTAACACCTTGTATAGCAGCCGCGATTGAATGATATACGTACCTACACGGTTCTTATGTCATAGGCTGTCAGTCCAGTTACGACTCCGGTTGTAATATTATTTTAAAGTTTTTATTGAGTGTTCCATGAAGTGTATTTATTTTCTGTAAAAATTGTATTATGAATACAATTGGCTATACTGTGTGTAACAAAACATCCTAGTAATCTAAAGGGGTGGTTTAGACGAAAAAAATTAAAAATGTAGGTACACTATGGAGCCACTAAAGAGAACTTATTTATTTTTTCTCTAAGTTGGCTCGATAGTGAAAGTTGTTCAGTTTGATGATCTAAATCACTCCTTTAAATATTACTAGAGTGTTTGTTACCTTTGTTTTGAATATTTAAGGTACTTTCCTCTTTTGTCTCTCGTTGTTCCTAGCCTGTACATAGGTACAAGCTTTATTAGCCCTGTCTTTTATTAGGGTATGTTATTTGCAAGTCACCCTAATTGAGGACTTCGAGATTGACGTAAACGTGAACAAGAACATAGATGTGCAAATATTTGGTAAGATTGTAAACTTCAATGAACGTATTTCATTAACAATGGCTTTAGATGTAAACTTCTGTTTAGTCGTACACATACACACACACTTTAATGTTTTAAAAACTACGTACAAGCTCAAAGTACATACTTAGTTTACTACTAAGAACCCGCCCTCTCCCGTAACTTCTAAAATACTGGAGTAAAAAAACTGAAATTATTCTACAATATAGCTTTTAATACTTTCAAGAAAATTATAACGGATGCTGAACCACAACCAGTGTCGAAAAAACTCTTTTTTTTTTCATCTGTAAATTGTTTTGCATTATTTTACACACGTGTTCCATTATACTCGTATTATTTTCTCCTTTTGGGGTTGATTAGAGTTTGTTTACATATAAAGCCATTTGCAATGGAATAGAATATTAGTCCAAAGTTCAGTAAGCTTGATCACAGGACTATTAATAAAGGTTTTGGTTAAACTGCCTAGAGCAATTTAAACACTGTTTAAACTGAAATTGAACCGGGTTTGAACAGAAGAGCCACGTAACTTCTGATGGAATCTTTTAGTACTGTAGCGCCGGGACTATTTAATCACGAAAAAGGTTACCAATTGCCGTTTTGAAATTGTTGTAAAGTAGGTACGACAGTACTGATATAAAAACCCAAGTCTCAAAGATCACAATCCGCGATAACCATAGCCTTTGATTAAGGCCAGGTTATCCAAGTGTAAGCGTCTCTTTCTTGCAAGCATAAGTTTGCAATTAGCCATCCCGCTCCAATTGAAAGCAGGATCGCAAAAAAACTTATTTTTCATCAATATCTTTGCTCATGGGTGTTTCTAAGCTCCAAATTCTACGGAGTTCACTAGAAATATTTAATGTATTTAGTTACAAGAATAAAAAGTTAAATATCAGCAGTTTAATCATAGTATTGAAAAAACATAACAAAAAGGGGTAACTTTGGGATTTTTTTCTATCTATTCAAATTAATCTAATCGTGTAATTGAGAACGGTCGCCTATCGGCCAGATCCTTAAATAAGACCTAATTGGTTTTCAGACTTTAAAACACAGTTTAAAACACTGTCGTTCGTGTTCAAAAAACGGCCTCGACCGGATAACAGCGTCTTAAATTAAAAAGCGGAAGATGGGTCACGTTCTTGCATAACGTAGGTACTCGAAAAATGGACGTGCTTTTCATGTATCTTACGAGTGAAAAGTGTGATTTATTATTTCGTTTTGAATGATTTGTGCAACGAGTAAAAGCACACGAAGGCATGTGGTACTTACCTCTATTCTGCCTAAAATAAAAAAAAGTATCTCGATCACGCAATGCCTTGCGACTAAGTAAATTAGGCTGCGCCGACGGGGCTCAATTTATGCGGTCCATACGCTATAGGCTAGTCACCTATCTTCCTATATTAATTTAATCAAAGAGACTTACTTACGTACACACGGCGACAGATCAACCTACCCACAGTTGAACTCTATGTTCATGGACATAAGGTCCAACTATGGGTAGGTTGATCTGTCGCCGTGCGTACGTTACGTACGTACTTTCAAGACCAGATGAAAATGGTCAAAAAACTGCCTTTTTTGTTCGGTCTTAAAACTTTTTACGTCAACTTTAGATTACAACTTTCAAAACTGCAACCTGTAACCATTTTCGTGATTAAATAGTATCGGGGCTACAGTACTATTTGTGAAGTGTCAATGAGCGAACAAATCCAAGAGGACGCCTAAACAAATACCCTTCGTTTTATACTGTAGAATATCCATCATTCGAATTTACTGACGTCGAATACTTCTGTAAGTAAAGATGGTAGAAATGAAATGATTATTAGACAGAATAAGCAATACAGACAGATTGATAATCTTCCTTTGCATTCGCACAAGTAGATATGTACCTTGGTATAGGGTTGTAATAAGTTAAGTTAATAATGAATAAGTTACAACTACATTTAGTTTGCAGTGCACATGGTTACTGTGCATTCTATTTTTATATTTGTCCACCTTATGTAACCACATGAAGCAATGAAATATTATGACTATGACTACGACTACGACTACGACTACGACTACGACTACGACTACGACTACGACTACGACTACGACTACGACTACGACTACGACTACGACTACGACTACGACTACGACTACGACTACGACTACGACTACGACTACGACTACGACTACGACTACGACTACGACTACGACTACGACTACGACTACGACTACGACTACGACTATGACTATGTTATATTGTACAGCGAGCTAGGTACCTGCATTATAAAGGTTTTAGAATTGAATGTCGTGCAAAAATTTATAGTATTAATAGGGTAGACAATTTCATTACTTTAATGGGTATTGTATTGATAAGACTGAACAACTTCGCCGAAGGAAGAACAATGGAAAATTCGCAAAAAAATATTCTACTTTTCATACGAATAAACTCAGCATACAACATAGTAAATTCAATCTGATGTTTTTTTTTTTTGACATTGTCACACAAATCATCTAGTCACATTTAAAGTTCCAGAATCTAGCCTGGACTTGTATTATGATAACTAGTCAACGATATAGAATACATATATAGATACAAACATCCAAGACTCGGGTACAAATATTCATATTCAGTATTCAGCATACAAATATTTGTCCCTTACAGGAATTCGAACCCGCGACCCTCGGCACAACAGTTCACTACAGACTGTGCTGTCGGGCTGTCAAATTGAATTTATTATGATTAAATTTATTATGAAAAGAAGCATCAGCCTAAGCATAGCTAGCGACTATATTCCCGAGGGGGTGTAGTCAGAAATATTCTGCAACTTCAGAACATCCACACCTTACTAGTACCGAAACTTTGTCCGCGTGACGGGGAGTGAGCCCGTCGCCACTTGATACATACCTCGAAATTGAAGCATGAAAAAGCCAAAAAAAGCAAAATGAAGCTTCATTATTAACAGTCCAAAAACATTTTTTGCTTATAAGGGTTGAACACATCACGTAGCACCGCATTGCATTTTTCCTTCGCTCCATCCTTTACTGTCACTCAGGAACGTCATTTGCTAGAGCGACGGAAAAATGGATGCTGTGCTGTGTGGTGTAGTTCAACCCTTAATGCAACTGTTAACCCTAACACCCTGTATTGAGAGCCGGCTAGGCTATCCTCACGATTACAGTTCTACATACAGCCACTCCTTACCCCTCTCTGACTTCAGATACGGCACCTCACCTCCCACTTTCTGGGGACACTTTAGGAGAGCCAAGCAAGTAGTACAATATTTACAGTAGTGGGCAGAAGCGTGCGAACGGGACGCTACTTGACTAGTACTGACCGACCGACTGGTCATGAGACTGTTTCATGGAGTGTTGGGTGTGTGGCACTGTATTAAGAAACCTTATCCCTTAGTCGAATTCGACAAACACGGGAAAAAATTGATTTCTTTGTTAGCCATTTGCTTATATTCAATAAACACACAATAATGATACTTTTAATAAAAATGTTATTGGTGTTTCCCAACAATCCTTGCCAAGAAGTTACAAGCAGAAGTAAGATAAAACTCGATTTCATTTTTACAAAGTTGCGCCCACGTTCTTCGGCGAAACCCATCAAAAACCAATTTGTGTTTTTACAAGTTTGTTTACAGAACACAAATGTCTGGGATATTGTATCTGCGGTATCTAAATACTATTAAAATGTTAATCGGTACGATTTTATCAGGTAGCTCTAACTGAAAATAAGGTAGGTACCTACCTAAACCTTTCGAATCGACTTTTTGTAGCGATATTATGCAGGGACCTTCTTAATACGCTGACACTTTTTTATGGGGATTATCAGACCATCAATTGAATAACTTTCTCCATTTCGAGAAGGTTTGCAGTTTTTTATACGACAGCTGTTTTTTTTTCGCGATATGGATGTTCGTGCCATAGAGAAAGTTGTTTAGTTTGACGGTCTGATGATCCCCTTAAAAAGTGTCAGCATATTAAGTTGGACCATGTGTATGGTGGGAACGTTGTAGAAACTTCCAGCCTGTAAATTGTAGTATATCAGCTGAAAGACTCACCGATTTTTCCACACACATTATTTATTCATTAAATAACTATAATATGTTAGTAGGTACGAATAATTGGCAATAACCGTTGTTTATGTTGGTTGGACTGGATTGCTATTTTTATACAATTTGAAGTTTCTAGATACTGAAGTGATGTTATTTTAAGACTAGAGTAGTGATAGAAACAAAATATACCTAATAGGAGACATGCACATGTCTCGCTGTTTCTTTTTCTTTTTGACCAATTACCTTAAAAACAAAAATCTAGAACTGAATTGGAAAAATATGTCGATCAAATATCGATAACTTTACAACTCTAGCCAGTGATGAAACATTGAGTAGGTAAAGACGCCAAAAAAGTGACGTCTTCGTACGCCTGGTACGAATTGGTAATCCAATATCCAATTTTACTACCTTTCCTTTGGATATACCTTTAAGCTTCCAAAGATATTTACGAACGCGTTAGGTGCTACATAGAAACATGTCACACTAATAGGGATGTCAAAATAACGATTGAATATCGACGATTGATTGATAATAATTAATCATCAAAATGCTCTATTGGACGGACACTAAATCAACCTATATTACTTCTCTCTTCTCCTAAATAGGACCGGTGCTGTCAATTTAACTTTTGTTTTTTGCTATTTACAAAATGCATTCTTCAGGTAGCTTTAGCGATCAGGATTAAAATATAATATTGACGTTAAACCATTTTTACTCTTATTGATGTTAAATGAGATGGACACATCAAAATCATAAATGAAATGTCATCTCATAACGATAGCAAACGTTAAATTAATGTCCAAAAACATTGAAAGAATCACTCAATTAATCTAATCCCAAGACAAAATTATACTCAGTCCATCATTCACCATCATAAAATTCTTGGAATATGGTATTTTGAAAATATGAGTTTATTTTGAAATTATCAGCATTGTCACTAATTATGTGGCGCATTATCAAAATCTAAAACCCTGTAATTTATCATTTAAAATAAAAACATTATCTACGAGCTTTAATAACATTTTTATTATAGTTTAGATAACATCAAATAAAATTTCCCGACGCAAATCGTTTCGTTAACGATAATTTATCTATAACGTGGACGTCAATAATACTATCGATAAAGCACCTTGCTATCAGATTAGTGGATGCTATTGAACCGGTAAGATCGATACACGAACTATCGATACTCAGGCAGATTTTTGGCAACACTAGTTTAAGGGTCGGTCGCTACAGGTGATATATTTGACGAGGGGGGCTTTTGTTTGCAATGCAGAGTTTTGGACGATTATTGTGAACGTTATCTCTGTTGACAGTCAGTGGGTAAAGTAACAAGGTAACCGGGTAGGGTAGCAACCTTCGGGTAAACAGACGACCTTTACGGAGAGGTAAACTTAGTGCCTTTGTCGCGAACTTTTCACATTTATTGACCAGACTTTTTCTAGAGCTTTTTCGCGTACGTTCTAAGCTGTTTTTATTTTAGTTTAGTATTTTCTTCTATAAGATTGTAATTTATTGTGTAAAGTTCATTTTTAGGGTTTTCTAGCGTACCTTTATCGTATAGTTAGAACATTGAACAATAATTGATTACCTACCTGATAAAGGTACCTACCTATTACCGTATGCTAACTCCCGTTCCCAGGGAGGGTATAAAGATACACAAACATACAATAGGAAAGAACACGATATCTTCTTTGCAATTTCAACCAAACATTATTATTTTCATTTCAGTCTCTTGTACGATAATAGGTAGGTATTCGAGATTCCTTTGTAAATACATACCTATTGGCTGCTTACCTGCTTGGTGGGTAAATCGTTTTTTACAAATGAAGATGTACAAATGATTGAGTGAAGCAATTAATTCATTTGTTGTAACTACAAAACGAACATTTAGTGCGTTAACACACGATGACGCATGACGCACTGACGGAGCGGCAAATGTCAGTCCATAGAACCACACCCGGTGCGTCAATGCGTCACCTTGTGTGCTTCTACGTGCGGTTTCATACAACTCCTTGCTTCACAAATGACGGACTGACGTTTGCTGCTCCGTCAATGCGTCATCGTGTGCGAACGCACAAACTGCACAAAAAGTTAATCAATTTGAAGTATAATAACTGGCCAAGAGCGAGGTGTGTACTCGCACATAGAGGGTTCCGAACCTAATGTTACCGTAAGAAAAGATGAGAACAGTGATACAATATTAGGTATTATGTTATCATTCGAAATATATCTTTGAAATATATCTTTGTTATCTTTGAAATACGAAAAACGCCGCTGTTCGGAAGGTACAAAGTGGTATAGCGAGCACAACATAAAAAAGTGCAACGATACTGCTGAACATAGGCCTCTCCCAAGGCGCGCCACAAAACTCTGTCCTTGGCCTTCCTCATCCAGTCGCTCCCCGCTACCTTTTTTAGGTCGTCTGTCCAGCGGGCAGCAGGGCGTCCCACACTACGCCTACCAGTTCGCGGTCTCCACTCTAGAACTCTGACACCCCATCGGTTGTCAGTTCTTCGGCAGATATGACCAGCCCATTGCCACTTCAGCTTGCTAATTTTCTGAGCTATGTCAGCCACTTTAGTTCTGTGACGAATCACTTCATTTCTGATGTGATCCCTCAGAGAAACACCGAGCATAGCTCTCTCCATAGCTCGCTGAGCGACATTGAATTGATGAACTAGTCCTATCGATAGGTTACAGCCATTTAAATATTGTCATATTAAGATGATGTACCATGCTCAATGAAGTGGCAACGGGCTCGCTACATGAACACTTACATCGGACAAGTTTGAGTACCTACTGCACGAACAATTTTAAGTGATATTTAGAATTCAATATTACTACGAGTACCTACTAAGAAAATCCCTAAATATCCCAATTAGAGAATAGGTAGGTAGTCTTAATGTAAATGCAGGTAAGACATAAATTTTCTTTAACATATTTATTTTTCAAGCGTCTGCGTGGGTCATGAATTGTTTCCAGTGAAAGAAAGTGGATGGATAATAGCCAAGTATTTTTGTTAACAAATGGGTGGGTACACCTAACATCCTCTAAAGACTACCACGTAGTGATTCCATTCTCTTTGGACTACCACCTGTATTTTAAGTTCACCAAGAAGTTTATGTGTTGCAATGTCATTCAATCATTATGCAATCTTTTTGAACCATGATTCTAGAACATGGATATAAACCATGGATTTAGAACGTAGAAAGAGAAGGTATAGAAGGAAGCACGTGTCTTGTATATTCACTCAAAAAGAGATGCACATAGCAAATTCGCTCTAGTTAAAAAAGGTGATCACTACTTATTACTGACCTTATCGACCGACGTAACCACTTTTTGTACTACAACTGCTGTCTGACTCCGGGGTCAGTCAATCTAGCTTAGTATAAATTGAATAGGATTTTATGACTATCGCTGTATCATACGTGGTTACGTTGTGGTTCAGTCTATCAGCGTAAAAGAAAAAAAAAATTATGATTTAGAATGATAATGGATCCATCATAACCTCCTTACAAGTACGGAAACACGAAAATTGACCATGGCGGTCGGTAACGTTCAACCTTCTTTCGTACGTCGATGTTTCAAAGTTTACGTAAACACCTTTCTATCAGAACGAAAATTTAATAGTAACTCTTTTATTTTTATTTTCGTCGTTGGATTGGAAGGGACCAACCAAAAACGACGATGAAAACGTACGAAAGAACGTTTAACGAAGTTTAGAGAATTTACATTTTTCAGCGCTTGTACGGCAGTCTGTAGTCTGTACTCCAGGTATAGACAATACTTATTTCCGGCAACCTGATAGAAACCAATGGATGCAATCCTCCTTACAAGCATGGAAATACAAAAATTGGCCATGGCGGTCGGTAATGTTCCACCTTTTTCGTACGTTTCCATCGTCAATATTTCCAGTTTAGGTTTGTCACTTACGAAAGAAGGTCGAACAGTACCGACCTCCATGAGTATTTTCATGTTTCACCGCTTGTTTGTAATGAGGCGGGTTATTGACGAACAGAAGAACTAGGTATGTCTTTTTCTCACATTAGTACTAGCACCCGAGTTGGATAGAAATACAAGACTCCAGTTTGTCTTCTCTGTATAAAAGCCTAAAACGAAGAATTTTGATAATTCAATCTTCTTGCCTAAAACACTAAATGGTGATAAGGAACATCAGCTAGCGTAAGCGAAAGTTCATGATCAAGAAGGTTGTAAGGTACTGTCTCTAATTTCATTGCATGTTGATGATCAAGAAGCTTGGAAAGCGTTGATTGAGTATTTTTTAGATTCGTTGACCGCATATACTGGAGGGACAGAGATATGACAAAAATGTATGAAATCTCGTACCTTAGCCCGACTAAGTTGCATGATTTTGTTAGCAATTTCAACTTCATCAGCATCAGCATAGCGTATACGCGTGTCTCGTTTCCGCGATTACTATTATTTTAATGCCTTTTTGAGTCATTCTATTTCTACATTGGAATGGTATTGTCTATGATCAGTAAGGTGGCATAGGTATTTTCTATAAATTGGTTTATATCCAAGTCTCACAGGAAGGATCTCCTAATTCTAAAGCATAAAGTCCGCATCAATTTAAGATTGTAGTTAGTCTCTTTTATAGTAGAAATACCTTTAATAGTAGAAAGAAATGGAACTATAGATATTTGTTGATGCGGCTGTCCACTTTCCACGTTTTTTGATATACTAGTGTATGTAAAGTTTTGTAAAGTAGTAAATTTTTGTGCCTTTTGTCCTACCACAAGACACAAAACATAAAAAAACAAACTTCAAATAAAATGGACCGCCTTGCAAAAGGTATGGCTCCCTCTATGCCTTTAGGTATAATTTCTTTGATCCATGTCCATGATTCACTATTGACGTATGATTGACGTACAAAGATTTTATTCCGATTTGTCCTAATCATTATGATGAAAAATATTTCATTTGAGAAAATAATTATTTCAATCCATCTTAATAACGTAGTTGTTGATATGGCTTAATATTATGTTACTTTCCGTAATTCTCTTATATTATGTTAGGATTTTTTCAATACTGAAATACGGTTTGCTGTAAAGTAATAATTTTTCAGTTTGCTGCATTGTGAATCGGACCTCACATCCTGTCATTCCAGCAAAGTTCAAATGTTCAAAATACTTTTACCGTCTCGAAATTATTTAAATATTAACTATATTAAATTTCCCAACGAATAGTGATTTTTCACAGAAATCTTAAGCACCTACCTTTTATGCTATCTCTGGGTGTAGATAGGTACTACTAGCTGTTTACCAAGTTTCGCCGATACCGGTAAGTAGGTACACCCGTTCTTACATGAATCCATCACACATCAAAATATCGAAACAATTATTCAATTATTATTATAGTTTTTTGTATCTTTGTTCATTTTCATGACTAAAACTGGTGTTAATTTGTTGGATTTTATTTAAAATGTAATATAAAAAGTTTGTGTCTATGCTCATCAACGAAAAGCATCAACTGGCACTTTAAGTTTGTTGGTAATGTATTTTTTTCAATTTTCTCAAAAACTATTATCAATACAGACACCGCTATAATTTTCCTACAAAATTCAATAGTACATCGACATATCAGAATTATTTCAGATTTTTTGGCTTTATAAGTTCGGAGATCAGGGGGGGGGAACCAAAATTTTTCGTGCAGTCGGGCTTATAAATGAATAACTACGCATCATTTAGTAAAACGAACTACCAGTACGAAATCTACGTTCAAAGCCCTTTCAAATGATACCAAACTCGGCTAGATTGGAAAACTTTTTTTTTAAAAGTCGTCAGTTTTTGGACCCTCAAAATTAGTAGAAAAATTATTTTCTCAATGTTTAGTCTCGCTTTACGTTTGGGTTAGCATGATTGACCACTATGCCGAATTTCAAGTCGCTTGCTTCTATAGTTGCTGAGAAAAGTGGCTGTGACAGACGGACGGACGGACACGAGAGTGATCTTATAAGGGTTCCGTTTTTCCTCTTTGAGGTTCGGAACCCTAAAAACGTCTCTCATATTAAAACTATAATAATCGTATCAATAAATCAAATAATTGTTCCCTAAAATTAGGGAATCGAGAAAAAAAAACGTAACACTTTCGATCTGACAGCTAAATTGGCACGATTATAACACGCCACCCTTCAAATGTCCTTGAACATTTCTTTTTAATGAAAATGCCTCATGTAGGTAACTACCTAAAGTATTAATTTTTTACTATACATTTTTCAGGGGTGGTTAAGGTGATTAAACATAATATCAACTTTTACAAGCAAATCTGAAATCGCAAAAATGTTATTTAAAATATCACCCCGACGGGCTCACCCCCTGTCACACTGGACAGAGTTCCGGTACTACTGGTGAAACATGGATGTTCTGAGGTTTCAGAATATCTCTGACTACCCCCTCGGGGAATATAGTCGTGACCATATGCGTACATAGTAAGTAAGTACGCACGGCGACAGATCAACCTACCCATAGTCGGACCTTATGTCCATGAACATAGAGTTTAACTATGGGTAGGTTGATCTGTCGCCGTGTGTACTTATTTAGATAGGGTGCGTAAGTATCCGCGCTAAACACACATTAAGGCTAGGTTATCCCAGTGCAAGCATCTCTTTCTTGCAAGCATAAGTTTACAATTAGCCATCCCGCTCCAATTGAAAGCAGGATCGCAAAAAAACGTGTTTTTCGTCAATATCTTTGCTCATGGGAGTTTCTAAGCTAAAAATTCTTCTGAGTTCACTAGAAATATTTAATGTATTTAGTTAAGTACAAGAATAAAAAGTTAAATATCAGCAGTTTAATCATAGTATTGAAAAAACATAACAAAAAGGGGTAACTTTGGGATGTTTTTCTATCTAGTAAACTTAATCTAATCGTGTAATTGAGAACAGTCGCCCATCCGCCCGATCCTTAAATAAGACATTATTTAATTTCAGACTTTAAAACACAGTTTAAAACACTTTCGTTCGTGTTCAAAAAACGGCCTCGACGGGATAACAGCGTCTTAACTCTCTCACTCACTCTCTCTCTCTCTCTCTCTCTCTCTCTCTCTCTGATGAAATGGGAGACCCAGACCGTTACGATCAGTGGCCAAATTTGTTTTGATTTTTGATACTGTGACTCTGATCGTTAGCAAAACGGTTTGAGTGTTACGAGTATACATACTGAAGATGATGAGATGAGATCACGGTACTTAATCACATCATCAGCCTTTATACGTCCCGCTGCAGTGAACAGGCCTACCTACCCTTTACCCTTGGCGTTATTACCAATACGCGAGCCCGATGCGGATAAGTAGACTTCACACATACGAATCAGCTTAATTATGCAGGTTTCCTCGCGATGTTTTTCTTCAGAAGCATTTGAGAGCTGTTGGTTTTACGTTAGAAAAACTCATTAGTTCTTGTCAAGTGCCCATACTTCTCCGCAACGCATCACTGCTCTTACATACAATCAGACTAGTAAAAGTGACTCAAAATTGACTTGCAAGATTTAACCCCGTTTTATTTGGCAACACATAAATAAATGTTTGTAAAAACACTAGGTATGTAAATTAAAACAGTTTTTTGGGTGAAATAATGTAAAAGCGAAGTAGTAAAAAGCACAGTGCATGTTTTATTCAGGACAACCCAACGCTAGGGGCCAGTTAACCTGCCGTAAATCTAGGACCGCCGCAGTAAAATGTTTGTTGCTACATGAAGAGTAATTATACTGTTACAGGTATTTCATTTACTGATTGCGGGTTGTAAAATTAAGTAGAGAAAATGTCCTACTGCAGTGCTGGCCTATCATGATTAAAGGAAAAGGAAATTATGATAAAATTACGAGCAAAAGAGTGGGCTCGGCGGCGGAATCTGCCGAAAAGGCAAAAGAGGGGAAATACAAGGGTATCGGCACCCAATACAAATTCATAGCATTCGGTGTCAAAACCCTTGGACCGTGGCGTCCCGGCGCCCACACGCTTTTAAAAGACCTGGCAAAGCGCCTGGTAGATTCAACCGGGGATCCTAGGGCTGGCGCTTTCCTCGCTCAACGGATCAGTTTAGCCGTTCAGCGAGGAAATGCTGCCAGCATCTTGGCTACCCTCCCGCGCGGTCCAAATATGCACCATATAATATTTTAGGTTGAGTTAGTTATAAGTCCTTCATATTTTTAATTAGTTATACGTCCCTTATATTTTTCATTTATTTTACTGTAACCCTAATTTATTTGTTCTGTTTTAATATTATGATGTTAGAATATCGTTATTATTTTATTTTCTTCACAAGTCACAACCCTATTAGATAGTAAACCAGGGGTCCTATTGTGTAACTACCCGATTCAATCTGTATCAAATCGTCATGGTGTGTTTTGATGGTAATTAATTTCAGACAATGGATATGACGATCGAAGAAACACAATATTACCTACTTAAAAATTGCACAGGGTTTTCTTTAACCTCTATACTATATAACTTTCTTAATAGGCTGACAGTTTTTAAGGGAATGACTGAGCCATCAGACGGAACAACTTTCTCTATGGGACCAACATCAAAAGGGCGAAAAAAAATCCCATACATTTGGCTCAAGTACCTATAAGTTTGCAGTTTTGTATACAACAGATGATTTTTTTTTTTGCGATTTCGATGTAGGTGCCATAGAGAAAGTTGTTCAGTTTGACGGTTTGATCATCCTCATGTGTAAGGAAAAGTATCATTAACCTTTAAACCACATATTCTACCCATCCAACTGAACAACTTTTTCTATGGGAGCAAAAAAGTTGTTCAGTTTGATGGGTAGAGCATGTGGTTTAAAGGTTAATGATAATTTTCCTTACACCCTGTATAATACATCCCTCAGTAGTGATAAATATAATATTTTGATCATGCCACCATCTTCTCTACGCACAGCCATTTTAGCTTCGCATACCTCTCATTTTTGGCATGCTTGGTCCCACATAATATTTCCTTTCGACTCAGAGCTAGAACAATGCCTAATTCAATAAATATCTGATGCGTACATTGGATCCGTATTATTACTAGTAAAAGCTTTCTGGAAAGATAGGGATAGAATAAGAAGAAGATTGTAAGAACATTATGCATGCTGTGTTTACCTATAATTGGTACTTAGTGCAGTTTGATCAGTGCCTTTAACAATGTTATAATTGTTAATTTTTTTTTTCATTTGTTTTTTATGTTATGTACTTAACTACTTTTGGTAAACCTACATAAATCAAATAAGAATTGAGTATTGAGTGCGGGTTCAAGTCCCGCCCGGGACTTTTTCAAATCAAATTAAAGATTGAAAAATTTGTCTCGGGCGGGACTTGAACCCACGCTCTTCCAAACCGGGGAAACGTGCTAACTAATTACACCACAGAGCCCACTATACAAGGTGTTTCATAAGTAAGAATAAATTTTTGAAACTCTTAAGGGGGTTGTTAAGACCGTCAAATTGAACAACTTTTTCTATGGGACCAACATCGAAATCGCGAAAAAAATAATTTCATATCCCATACATATTTTAGCTCTAGTCGATGTGTAGAGTATAGAACATAATTTTTTTTTTTCGCGATTTCGATATTGGTCCCATAGTGAAAGTTGTTCAGTTTGATGGTCTACACCACCCCCTTAAAGGTTTATTTGTATTTTTGTAACACCTTGTATACCCAGAGAACGAAATTTTCAATCTGTTACGTCTTAAGGGGGACGTTCTATATTGTATGAATTCAAGTTGTAATATTTGACTTGCAAGTTGGTTGGTTGTAATACTGCCAGTAGATGGCGCGCACGTCCCCCTTAAGACGTAACAGATTGAACAATTTCGTTCTCCGGGTAGTGGGCTCGGTGGTGTAATTGGTAAGCACGTTTCCCCGGTTTGGAAGAGCGTGGGTTCAAGCCCGCCCGAGACAAATTTTGCAATCTTTAATTTGATTCGAAATAGCACAACATGGCTGTAACATGTTTATAATCAATAATATTACTTTTTCAATCTTTAATTTGAGTATTGAAGGTATCTGGATAGAATAATGCAGGTATAATTTTAACCTATCGCCTCCATAAATAACACTCGCCTCCAGTTAACTGGAACGTGTAATAGCGAATAATTAGATAATTGCATACAAAATGTACACTAGGTGTACGTAATGGTTGTTACAAGCGTGTGAAGCCTCCCCTTATTGACACCCCCACCCTCTATGACCCGGTAGGAGCCACTGTATGACCCGGTATAAGTAATATTTTTTTCTATTTCTTGGTCAAAATGCCACATGTAAGCATAAGCATAAGCATATGCTCACGACTATATTCCCCGAGGGGGTAGTCAGAGATATTCTGAAACCTCAGAACATCCACGTTTCACCAGTAGTAACCGAAACTCTGTCCAGTTTGACGGGGGGTGAGCCCGTAACCACTTATAATGGACAGTGGGTACAATACACGCCTCGAAATGGAAGCATGCAGGTTTCCTCACGGTGTTTTCCTTCACCGAAAAGCCAGTAGTGGTGTAACAAATCGTACATAAATTCCGAAAAACTCATTGGTACGAGTCGGCTTGGACGGGGATCGAACCATCGCCTCCTGCACGGCAGGCAAGGTTACTCGCCACTGGACTACCACGGCTTTTTTTTGCCACATATGAACCAACAAAATAGACGCTTACTATCCATTTTAGCATGCATCCTTCTTTTTGTGGGACTATCT
This sequence comes from Agonopterix heracliana, assembly GCA_963693445.1. Classification (NCBI taxonomy): domain Eukaryota; kingdom Metazoa; phylum Arthropoda; class Insecta; order Lepidoptera; family Depressariidae; genus Agonopterix; species Agonopterix heracliana. The sequence continues at coordinate 20,372,922 of OY856310.1, forward strand.
CCTACCTGAAGTTATTTTTGATAATTTAGGATGGTTATCATAACATACATAAACACGACCAACGTTCTTTTTGGGGTATTCAGAAACTAGCTCCGCTAACATAAACCTATAATAGTAAGTATTATCCAAAATTAGTTGAAGTTAAATTACCTAAATAAAATAGAAAAGAAATAGTTTATTTGCCAAAATACTTTGTTAAAAGGGTGTTACAAAACACCTGTCTTGACCTGACTTTTAGACTAACTATTCCATGCAGAACGAAAAATTAAATGCTTTAAGGCATAATAGTAGGTGGAAATACCTCGGAGGCATCTTTTATTTTTCATTTTACGACTAGATTTATACCATTTACCGAAACTAAAGTCATCGCTCAGTATTTTTGGATAGTTTATCTAGTGAAATCATAAACTGAATACACGATTGGAATTACTTCACTCGATAGAAAATCGTCACAAAGATGACGTATTTTCATGCATATTTAAACATTTTTCTCGTTTTAGAAGAACTTAAAATAGTTTCTGATTTTTCGCATTTATACTCACATATTCACCATTAGTTTAACTAGTGAAATCATAAAAGAAATCTAGTACTTTGGTTAGTTCTTTTTAATCGAAAATACGGCTCACGCACATACTTTTCGGAGCGCTGGGCAATCGCGTTTCTCATAGAAAATATTCGTCGGGACCTATGGCCCCTTAAGTAGATATCAAACTGCATTAAATTTGATTCAGCATTCAAACTGAACCGAGTTTCACCATGGGACCAACATTAAAATCGAGAAAAAAATCTGCTGTTCCATACTAGTTTTCATAAAACAAGCAGGCTTTCGCTTGCCTACGATGCAATGGGAACCTTTGGTAAATGTAGTTGGTTCATTAAATCTTTTGTATTCTATCCATGTTTACTATCTGTATTACTTATTACGATTTTTATGTAAATGTAACCGATATGTATTGAACCTTTTTTTGATGAATTATACATTTGGGCAGAGTCGCCTTTTCTATGGAACCGTAGTTTTTTTCACTATTTCAATATTGGTCCTATAGTAAAAGTTGTTTGTTTGTTGGTTTGAATGAAAGTACGTATGTAACGCATTTAAATAAATAAATAAATAGATATTTATTCATCAGAAAAGATAATTAACACTATTGGTCATTAACATTTCCTGAATTAACAGGTGGAGCCTCAGCACAAATGCTGTTTTGCAGTCTCTCCCATTAGCATGTACTTTTTTAACAATTTTAAGTACTATAAAGTACACCCTGTATACTATACAGGGTATAGGTTTGTGTTAAAATATTAGTAAGCACAGCATTCGAGATTAGTAACATGATGATAGCGCAGTGCTACGACCTACGGGTTGCAAAAGCCTATAGAAAAATCACCCTTTGTAGGTACAGTCAAGAGCACATCAACCTTGACAATCGAAGTGCGATATTGTTAATACGAACGCCATAAGAACAGTACGAAGTCCAAGGTGTCTAGCTTGACGTACTCTTGACTGTACGTCTCAAAGTCCCTCTAAATACAATATCTTTGTTCGTCACCACTTTTCCATTAAATCCTCTTCGGTTCCTTTCAAATGATTTAATGCAATACTGGGTTCTCTTCAAAGGCCAATGTTAACTATAAAAGAATTCTCAAACGTTCTATTATGAAAGCTAAAATTGCACTGAACTCGTGCACCGTGAAGTGAAAAACGTTATTCTGCACTTATTTTGCAGTTGAGAACTGCGAAATATTATTTTTCTCTGCACTATAATATAACGTATGAGGGTTCCTCTGTAACTGAATTAGTTGCGTTATAATAACTGCTAGCGGGGGTTCCGTAGACAGGTAAATTATGACACCTATTACCTTAGGGTTGCAGAAATATGAGTTTACTATATCATAAATAGTTTTTATGTGTAAGCAGCACCGCATACTGCTTTACACATTATTATATGATACTAGTGTTTTCCCGCGACTTCGTCCGCACAAATTATATACCAGATTTTAGGTCAGATCATAAGCTATCAAACAAAAAAAGTTTCATCAAAATCGGTTCAGTAGTTTTTGCGTGATGCGCGAACAAACAAACAAACAAACAAACAAACACACAAACAAACAGACAAACAGACAGACAAAATTTCTAAAAAAGGTTGATTTCGAGTCAGGGATACGTAAAAACCATATCGTAATCTTTTTTTTTTGTAAATATCTTCAATGTACAGACACACTTCAGTTACAGTTTTATAATAGTTTAGATCATAATGGTAGGTCTTGTCTTAGTCAGACTAGGGTCCAGATTTCTTCCAAAAATGATCAGCATCTTCAACAGCATGTAGGTATACAGGGTCCAACTTATGCGATTTCGATGTTAGTCCCATAGAGAACGTTTTTCAGTTTGATAGTCTGATCATCCCCTTAAAAAACCGATCGCCCACTTAAATATTAAGAATATGAATAAATTTTGAATTGAATTGACCCTGAAAAAACCCAACCAAAATGAAAGTTCCCGTCCTGTCTCACTCAGTAAGGTCATATCGAGAGATCCGTCAATTAATACCCACATATTATTCGAATAACGATCCTGAATGCCTCCGGCAAAACATAATATCTAGGTACTTGGGTTACGCGACACAATTTGTACAGGTAGGTATCCCTTCAAAGAAGTTTTTAATTTGAATCCGGAGACAGTTATGTGTACGGTGGGTATTTTGCCACTGGAGTAGGTACTAGATCATAATTATTTTCTGCTGCAGCAAAATTGAAATCATCCTATCTTAATTTTCAAGAATGTTCATTAAACAGGAAATTTTCCTAAAAAAGTATTTAGACAAAAGGTTATGGCAATCCTTTAGTAGTGATGTACTGACCCCAGCATACGTCCAGCGAACCCTGGGCAATCAGGAAGCTAGCTCTACCCCGCTCTTATATTGGTGGGTAGATTTCTTTCCCACTGTGACAAGTTATACTCAATGACATGTCATCATAGATCTACATGCCATAGAGACGACAAAAGAAGAATCAAACGACAGAAAACTATAGGTTGCTGTGCGTGCGCTCTTGAATTTTGCTATAATTACCAACAAAACCGAAAAAGGTTTTTCAATTCTCCACGTGACAGACAGTTAAATAAGAGTAGCATGTTCGTGATATTGACACTCGCTCACACATCACACAATAGGAAACATCGTAACTCACTTTTTGCTGTTTTACAGGAGAGCCACCAAAGACCTGTATAAATGTACCACCTTTAAAGCAAAATAAATGATTGAGAGCATGTTATAACAATGAAAGCTTTTTATTAGAGAGTTAGTAGCAATAAGACTTATGAGAATATGGTTAGTAAACAAGTATAAAAAAATGAAACTTAGGACATGTGCCGTACCGTAGCAATGGAAATTGGTTACTTTCATACATATAAGGTATTATTGCTGATAATACTCCTGATTCTAATTGTGCCTCTGTTGGGGATATAACTAATTCCGATACGAGCTCCATACAAACGAAGTCTGGTTATATTTTGAATACTAACAAATTAAAGTCAGAAACAATCTAGAAACTAATCTCTACGCTTATTATGTTGTCAGATTTTCGTTAAAATATACACACTTTCAATGCTAGGATAAGATAATACTAAGATTTGTATGGAAATCTTTGAGACACTGTAACTTTTAACGAAAATCTGACAACATACGAGCTTAGGGATTAGTTTCCAGATTGTTTCTGAGAAATGTCATGATTGAAAATATTACCAGATTTCGTTTGTAGATATGTAGTGCGCTTCGAATTGTATCTTCTTAAGCAGCGTGTAACAAAGCTTGCTCTCATATGCTGCTGAGATTTCATTGATGTATTGTCTGATGTACCTACTGTCATTATGTGTCAAATAAACATGTACTCTTATTCATTCAACTTTGAAATAAGTTGATTCGAGAAAGTGAGTTACAATGTTATTCCTAGAGAGTGTCGATAATATACTTTCTAAGCTTAATAGCTTGGAGTGAAATATTATTGTTAACTTAAAGTATATTTTACCAGAAGCGATTCGGGAATCTGTTGTGGAGCCCAGAGAGCGATCCTAAATAAATAGCATTTCAACAAACGCAGTGTACCGTGTTGGAGAGAACAAATAGCTTCCAGGCTCCCGCTCATTTTGTCTTGCTTACAACTCGAGTGAACTGAAAAATATTTTCATTTGAGGTAGGTATCGTGGCGAAGGTCGATTACGATACGATTTGATTAAGATATTATCTTTGATAAAGTAGGTATATGTCAAGATTGACAGTCGAAGATACGCACACATACATAATTTGTATGGCGCCTCACGCACACCAACCTATGAAACTTAGCCCCTTTTGTTTTATACGGTAAAACAGTGAGGCTCCTTCTAGACACATACTTTTTCTAAGGATATTATTTTGCTTGGGTATCTTTTAATAGCGAATTAATTAGAAACATTGGGACTAATCATGACCTCTTATCTGTCGACCAACTTTATCGTAACTATGATCGATCAAACCATAATTCTTCGCACGATTGTATTTCGAAGTTCTGGCTATGCAGTATTGGTTATATAAGTTATGTAAGTTATTATGTAAGTTATTAATATTACTTAATTGGGGGTAATTATTACCCCCAAGTTAGCATTTACTGTCAGCCATACAATCTCATCGTGGGGGTAGGCTTGCAGTGGGGACATAATTATACGCTCATAATTAAGGATAGTGTCTGATAGAGAATATTTATTCTAATAAGAGTTCTCGATTACATCAAAACATTATGCTTGTATTTAGTACCTACTACATTTCTGCCAATCGGCACAGCACAGCCTACACACACACACACACATAGCACAGCTCAGTCGGTAGTGATCCTGCCTGTTGTGCGAGGGTCGCGGGTTCGAATCCCGTAAGGGACAAATATTTGTATGATGAATATGAATATTTTGTACCCGAGTCGTGGATGTTTCTATCTGTATAATGTATTTGTCTAGTCATCATAAAGCAAGTCTAGGCTAGATTCTGGAACTTTAAATGTGACAATGTGTGAAATTATTTAAATTTGTGTGACAATGTCCAAGATATTTATTTATTTATTTAATGTCACATTGGTTTGGAAGTATCGTAACAACAAGGACTGTTTTATGAATAAAAACACATTTAGCCAATACAAAATGGCGGAGTCCGGAACCTCGTGGCGAACTCGAATCCGAACGACACACAACCGCTCGTGAACCAACTCATCAACGCATTTCGACGTTTGTAAGCCCAAACAGACAACGTAAGAAAGCTACCTAACCTACATTACATGAAAAGGCTTGTTTATCATTTCTGACAATATAAACACAAAGTGTCGAAACATCGCTTTTATTTTCCTGTAAAACAAATAAAGACGCAAAACAGCGAGGGTCGTGATGAAATTCGCAGTGGAGGCCGTGCGTGCCTTATCTACCAGCGAGGTGGCTTCTACGATACGTACCGTGTACTAGGGTGGTGACGGGTACGATGATTCGTATTCGGATATGGATATGGGATCCCATTTCTTACTTTCCACTTGGTTGAACTTTTGTTCATCGTGATTGTGATCATGAATCTTTTGTAGTGTATTTCATCTTCATCTTCATCTCTTATTCCATTACTTGGGTTCTGCGCGATTTGTCATCTTCCTCCATTCTTCTCTTTTAGGGTTAAACCTCATCTGCCAGCAGTCAGCACCGATTCGCATTTTTCCGTCGCTCCATCCTTTTCTGTCGCTTAGGAACTTCATTTGCAAGAGCGTGAAAGATAGCGGGAATGCGATCACACGCGGCAGCACTGGCAGTGCTGCGACCTTTCTCGCTCTAGCCATTGACGTTCGTGAGTGACAGAAAAGGATAGAGAATGAAAAAAAAATCGATTCTGTACTGTTAGATGCGGCCCCAACCTTTAGCCGTAATTTCAGCGCTTACTCCTTTTTTTTACACATGCCATCTTTCACATAATCCATCCATATTTTTTTTGCTTATCCTCTCTTTATGAAGCCATCCACACTCATATTTAACACTCTCATCACAATTAAGTTTATTAATTTATTATGAAAAATAAACGTTGATTTGATTTATTTATTTAATTTGGTTTATCAGTTGTATGCATTTAAATTTGCTTCAGACCACCAAACTGGACAACTTTTAATATTGGACCAACATATTGAAATCAAAAAAAAAATTTGCTATGTTTCGACACATTTGGTTCCAGTAGCCAATTTAAGTAGGTACATTTTCTATGTCTATGGTACCATTTTTTTTACGATTTTCATATTGGTCCCATAGAAAACGTTGTTCAATTTTATTATTGGAACCACCCCCTAAAGTAGGTATACACAATTAAGTCTACGCTCTGTATGCTGTGTTAGTTTCAGCGAGAGGTAACTTTTTTTTTAAATTTAGACTAGGCAGTTTCGTGCAGTTAGGTACATTACTAATTTAAAAATGTTTCGGATATTTCCACTGTCACCTATTACCACAAATAGCTCGATTTTCAAGCGTCTGCCCAGAAAGCCATCCCAGCAATGTCGGCTAAGATGATCAAGAAAAGTAATCCGAAAAAAAACGATAATTTTCAGAGTATCCGAAAGTTACGAATATAAAAGTTCCTTAATTGATATCAAACTTGCAGCTAATATTCGAAATAGCTTTAAAGGCTGGTCGGCAAGCAGCGGCAGCAGATTGTCATCATGATAATCGTGCCATATAAAAGAAGAAAAGACTGGTTTTCGGTAAAATTGGTTTCGGTTACGGACACGAAATCGTAACATCCCTACTCTAAACAGCCTATACGTTAAATTTTCCAAGAGAAAATGTGATAAAACCTCATTTCACTTTATACCGATAAGCACCTTTTCTTCACTTAAACAGGGTCTAATACCGCTTGAAGAAATTAACATCAAGTACTTATAAAAGTAAGTATTTAAAAATGGTGTTTTGCAAAAAATTTGGGTTAGCTGTTTTATTTGTTATCTACCAAGACTACACAACGATACCCTACCAAATAAGTAGGTAGGTACCTACTTAGTTAAAATACAGTTTTTTTAGTTTAAAGCGACACTATGTTTATACATTGAATTAAAATAAATATTAATAACGCTTACTGGTAAACACATCGAATGTTCTGGGGGGTTATTGTGTAACTATACCCGATTCAATCGGTATCAAATCGACACGGTGTATTGGCAGTTCTTGGCGATTTTGCTTCTTAATATTTAGTTAATTTATCTCAGATAATGAACACGATGATCACAGAAACAAAACATTATTTAAAAATTGGCTAGAACAGTCATAAAACGTTATCGATTTTGTAAACGATATAATCGGAAGCTTACACAATAGCCCTACTGGTCTTAAACCGAAGCTACAAGGATTTTTAAAGTTCCGTAAAAAAAAGAAATTCTTTTAGACTTTTGTCCATTCTGTCCGTCTGTACAGGCACAGAATCCTCTATGGTATAGGTATGCGCCTCAATGACTCTCATGCTGCCCAACAAGCCCAACCAGCAGCAAGCCCAACCAACCTAAACCTATCCTATCCTATCCTATTGAAACAAAAATTGGCATGAAGACAGATAACACTAACTCCAAAACTATTAAGTACTTAATTCTTTTTGGTAGAGTAGTCATTGACGTTTCTTTGGAAAAACAATTATTTTTTTGCGATTTCGATGTTCTCTACATGCGAAAGTTGTTCAGTTTGATGGTCTGAAGCACTCCGTTCAATACGTAACATAGTGTCCATAGTGTTCCTTACTGCCTTTGTCTGTCACTGGCTATCCTGTATTGTTCTGAAGAAATAAATGAGTTATCTATCTATCTAACTTTTTAATTTAAACTAATTACCCGACTGCGACAGAAGGAGGGTTATGTTTTTTTACAACCCGTATAACAATTGGTTAATAAAAACGATAGTCTTTACTTATTGGTTATTACCTACTGATTACCTACCGATAAATATTATCTACAGGGACCTACTTCTTAATATGCTGACACTTTTTAAGGGATCATCAGACTGTCAAACTGAAAAACTTTCTCTATGGCACCAACATCGAAATAACGAAAAAAAATCTGCCGTCCCAGACATTTGTCTCGAGTAGGTTTGCAGTTTTTTTTTTTTTGGAACAGTTATTTTTTCCTAGCTGATTTTTTTTCGCGATTTTGATTTTGTTGCCATACAGAAAGTTGTTCAGTTTGAAGGTCTGATCATCCCCTTATCTTATCTTATCTTGTTGTGGGGGCTGGCAAGCCAGCAACACTTCGACCCAGTGGGATCTTTTGTGTTAGCCCCAATACTTTTTGCTTTCAAATACACCCTTCAAATACATGGTCAATGAAGGAGGCGATACCATTGAGGGGAAGAAACATAAGATCACCCGGTTTTGGGTATCCATCTCCGAGGAGGTTCATACGTTTTGCCGCCAAAACATCACAGTCACAAAGGATATGTTCCATGGTCTTCTCATCTTCTCCACACGCTCGGCAGCTGGGATCAAGGGTGAGTTTCATCTTGTGCATCATCGTGCCTGGGGCGTAATGCCCGGTGAGCGCTCCTACGATGGCACGAGCCTTGTTCCTGCCCTCCTCATCATCCCCATAAAAAAGTGTCAGCATAATTAAGAGGACCCTATATACAGAGACAGAATCTGTACTGTAGTTTTTTAGTAGATAAGTATCTAAGTCGCCAACGTACATACCTACATACGTACGGGTCACTTTTTTTTAAGTTGGTCAAAAATATAACACTTAACATTAACTAATCCTAAAATCATAAAAGGTATATTCAGGCCGACCGTAGCGAGCCGAAAACCGTTCAAAGTCGAATAGCCACGCTTCAACGTAAATTTGAATAACGTAATCCCCTATGTAAAGAGATTACAATTTCCATACGATTTCTAGACGAAATGGAAAACGGCAGATTGTGAAGGACAGCGATGGCGTTATAATATAATATGAACTAAGTTTCAGGTTGTATAATATTGTAATGGACAAAAATAAACCAAATATGATTGCGTTGCTATTTTAAACCTATTTAAATTAGCTATTAATCGATAACTCACACGATAAGGTAGAAATAAAAATAATAATAACCCATGGAAGCCCGACGATGGAAGCCAGGGCAGACTGAGAAAGAGATAAAAATAAAAAAATAAAAAATAAATAACGCTCACAGGCACATACATTGTAATGATCCCAAACTAGCACTAAAGGCTTTTATTATGGAAACCATACAACAACGGCACGAACATATTATAACATCCATGACCGAACCGGGATTCGAACCCAGGACCCTGGTTTGGCAGTCCGGCGTGGTAACCATTACACCAACCGGGTCGTCGGGTATGGCGCGATACCCTGGATGCCCACGAAGCAGAATGGCAAATGATGGCACGTGATATAATGTAAAGGCTGGAAAAGCTTGGGGGAGACAATTGCCCAACAATGGGAGGAAATAGGTAAACAAAATATATAACTCCCTATCATTTTTTTTTGGCTGACTGTACATTCAACCTACGTGAAATGTAGGCCACCTTATCACAATCACCCATATTAACGTCATTAATTAGGTTCTAAGTTGGCCTACATACGATTTTATTTACTCAAAAACCACTTAAACAATTTATTCCATAGCTTGAAGTAATGATATCTCATAATTTACGAGTAGATGCGCTATGATTTACATTTTATTTTAATTTACCTACTTCAAAAATCCGAAAAGCAAAAAATTATGTCTTTAGTCAAAATTGCTCATTTAATTTACTATTCTTCTTATTCGGGTTCCTCTCCTTACTGGAGGTTCCTCCCGCCTGGACATGACTTGCCTTGGGCGACCTGGAAGTCGTTAAACCGACTTCGAACCCAGGTTGGTCGCAGTAAGGACAACATGTTCAGGTGGGGATTCTCGGATGCGCAAAATGTGAGTTGCTTGTGTGGAGCTCCACAAACGATGGCCTATCTCACATCGTGCCCTGCGTGCCCTAACACCTGTACGCAGGAGGAGCTCATGACCGCTAGCGACGGTGCAGTATCGGTTGCCCACTTCTGGCAAGGTACTATTTAGCGACTTTGTTCAAAATTTGAAGTCGACACGATAAGAAGACTGGAGGTTGGCAGTCAGCTCTGCATAACCCTGTCTATCTCTCGCCAAACGAAACAAATCTTCGACGCTGGCAATGTCTGTCCACTCTTTCAGGTTCGCGAATCGCGATCCATGACATTCGTGGCCTACCGACGCTTCTTTTGCCCTCTACTTTGCCCATTATTATATTCTGGAGCAGTTGTACTCATTCCTCAAGACATGACCAAGGTAGGGTAAGAACTCTTTTAATGGTTTGCAACAGCTCTCGACAATTTACTATAGATAATATATATTAATTAATATATTTAATAGCTTGTAAACCATTTTTTTATGAGCTTTAAGAATTTTAAAGAAGAAAGTAAAAAATAATTCCTATTGGCAAAATTAAAAAGCGATTATTTAATTGTACCTAGGTATGTAGGCAATTAACAGTCTTTAGGATTCCCACTGGACGGCAAAGGCTTCTCACCAATCAAGGGGAAAGTCAGGGAACGTACCATAAACAGTCATGCCGGCTGGCAGTGCCAATCGTCCCCGCTGGAATTGACTAGGCTTTCCCAATTACTATGTTATATCTTGAGGATGTTAGTACGTTACGTCTCACAATTTGACTACAGATTAAGTACATACTCACGATCATAATCTTATTCGGGGTGGTCAGTTAACTAAAACAAATTTTAGTTTTAAGTCTCACTGTGTAACTTTAAAGCTATACATTTTAACGAAAATCTGACTTCGTACAAACATTAGTACCTAGACTGTTTCTGAAAATTTTCATTGACTTTAATAGGTAAGTATTGAAAATATCACCGGACTACGTTTGTATGGAAACCGCCCTTAAGGCCAGGTTATTCGAGTGCAAGCGTCTCTTTCTTACAAGCATAAGTTTGCAATTAGCCATCCCGCTTCAACTCAAAGCAGAATCGCAGAAAAACGTATTTTCATCAATATCTTTTCTCTTGGGTGTTTCTAAGCTCCAAATTCTGTGAAATTGTCTAGAAATATTTGTATTTAGTTAAGTCCAAAAATAAAAAGTTAAATATCAGCAGTTTAATCATAATCAGGCTCCAGTCTCCCTCAAATTGTTGTTTGTATAAAAATGCGTGTATTATTCCTGTGTATCTATGTGTACTTGTATTTAACAATTTTTGGAAAAAATAAATAAATTTATTATTATTAATACTGAAAAAAACTTTATTGACAGCGATCGCCTATCCGCCAGATCCATAAATAAGACATGATTTGTTTTCAGACTTTAAAACACAATTTTTCAGGTTTCGTTCGTGTTCAAAAAACTAGTGAGCGCCGCCTCGACCGGATCATACCGCCTTAAAGAGGTATTACAGAATGGTATTCGCATTTTTGTTTTCGTTTAGTAGATACGCTTCAGGATCAGTTTGCAGACAGACTTCAAATTGAATATCAAAGGTTACGCTCCTTTCGTTTTATTTTATTCGAAACGTGATCGCTTTAGCAGTGAAATTGCTTGTGATAGATATTATACAGGGTGTCCGGTAAATGGTGGCCCTTTGAATGTGGCCGGATAGTTTCCCATCACGGTCGGGTCACACAGAAAATAAAATTAAGATTTAAAATTACACCGCTTTTTGAGCTGTTGGGTTGTCTTTTAGCGCCATGTCATAAAAGATGGATTTCTGATTCATTATATTCTTAAATACAAAACAAAATTAAATACATGATAAAAATAAAAAATGTTCTCTAACAGTTATAAAAGCTTTGTTTCTACACTTTTATTGAGTAACTAGTGTTTTCCCGCGACTTCGTCCGCACAAATTATATACCAGATTTTAAGTCAGATCATAAGCTATCAAAAAAAAGTTTCATCAAAATCGGTTCAGTAGTTTTTGCGTGATGCGCGAACAAACAAACAAACAAACTAACAATTTTGTCAATAGATGGCGCTGCACGTTTTTAAATCGCGCTATCGAATGTTATTTGAATTTATATGAAGAGAACCGCTACTTTTTTATTCCTCATGATTTTACGGTTTTATAATAGTTAAGATGACAATTTTGTGCTTCTGTCACACAAAGCGCACAATTTTTCCATGTAGCGGCCCTACTAACGCTATTAACTTCTGAAAAATCAACAATTTGTTTACGCTAAGACAATTTTCCCAGTAGCTAACAACTCCACTCAATATTCATTCGATGTTAAGATGGGTGTTAGGTTAGACAGACGTAGACGGCCTGTCGCCCCGGCCGCGTCGCCACCTCGCCTTTAAGCGTCGTGCCGCCCGCATATTGATCAACTAATAAAAAATAATAACACCCCGCTATAAGCGAAGCGATATGACAGCCGCTAAATACCTACCACAAGCATTGTTTATTCATGGAGTCGCGTTGTCGATCTGCTATAGGGCAGTCACGTTTGTTGGTTGCCCCTCCCAGCTCGACAGCGGGGCTCCAGTGGTGGCTCAAGATAGTGTTCTTTTATAAGAACAACCCTTGAAGTCACAAAAATATCAAATATAACCGTACAACGTCAAGCACTTTTGCTATAAAAACTCGACATTGGCAAAATCATCATTATCCAAAGATGGCAGCCATTTTTTTTAAAATAGAATAGAATAGAATTGTTTATTCATGTCAAGTAGGCCAGCAGTTATACAGGGTCCTTCTTAAGGGGCCATAGGTCCCGACGAATATTTTCTATGAGAAAGGCGATTGCCCAGCGCTCCGAAAAGTGTGTGCCTGAGCCGTATTTTCGTAACTAACCAAAGTACTTTTTCTAGATTTTTTTTATGATTTCACTAGTTAAACTAATGGTGAATAATTTTGTGAGTATAAATGCAAAAATCTGAAACTATTTTAAGTTCTTCTAAAACGAGAAAAATGTTTAAAAATGCATGAAAATACGTCATCTTTGTGACGATTTTCTATCGAGTGAAGTAATTCCAATCGTGTATTCAGTTTATGATTTCACGAGATAAACTGTCCAAAAATACCTACTTAGGTATGACTTTAGTTTCGGTAAATGGTATAAATCTAGTCGTAAAATGAAAAATAAAAGATGCCTCCGAGGTATTTCCACCTACTATTACGCCTTAATGTGCCGACTCTTTTTAAAAGGGATTATCAGACCATCAAACTGAACAACTTTGTCAATGGGACCAACATCGAAATAGCAAAAAAAAAAAACTCTTTTATACAAAACGGCGCTAATTATGTTTGCTGGCCGCTTGAAATGCTGTCGATTAAAAATAAAAGTAAAATGTTTTTTGATTGCAAATAATGTTTGGCAAATAAAAGCAATCAAGCTGAGTGTGAGCTACAAAGGTTATAAAATAGCGTTTAAGTAAACATAGCAAAGTACAAAAAATACCAACGCAACATAGACGCATAATTTATTAAATGACTTCGCAAATTTCATTGTACGTTCTAATTTCTTAATTTGAAAACGTTTAGAAAGCTTCCTTCTTTTTCTGGTTTCATAAATTAATTCGTATTTAGAGTAGATATACCTACTTACTTACACATACCTACATAGATAAAGACATGACCGTAAGTCCCCTCGGGGAGGTCAGAAAATTTGCCACAACTACCTCTACTATAGAAAGGTCATGTCACTTGTACAGTCAGCATCAAAAGTACCTAAGCATCTCCGGTGTTAAAAACATCTGAACAATTACACGAAAATAAACCCTATTTCCTACTAGATACCATTTGTTTTTAACTTAACAAATAATAACATGACAGATAAATTAATTTGATTTCTTTGTGAGTTGAATAAGGTTTGCTATCGTAAAGTTGTCCAGATATTTATGAATACTTAACATGCCTAGATACTTTTGATGCTGACTGTACTGTACCTAACATTTCCAGGATGAAAATTACGTTTCGAGTAGAATCAAAATTAATTCTATGCTGTACCTAGGTATTGTTCATTCATTTGCTTAACGTTTATTTGTTTCTGTACCTAGGTAAGAACATTATTAAGGCAAATAAAACGTTTAACCGAAAATATTATGATTATGAAGTTCGTGCCTTTTACCTAAAACAACATTTAAAAGTTTGATGAATTTTTAACAGGAATCCAATCGAGGAACAATTACGACGATACGCCGAAATACCCAAAAACATTATTAAAAATTTCCAGCAACCTTCTCTAGTCACGCTCAAATTAACATAGAACGAATGCGAAAAATGTTGTGAATGTTTTTATTTGTATAGGTACCTACCTACTTTACGCTTTTACGATTTTAGTAAAAGTGTCCTAATCCATTTATTATCATAATCATTTATCATTATCACCCATTTAGCGAGCCTACGCACTGGGGCGACACCTGTAGGGCTATAGGTTTCTGATTATATCGTTTACAAGATCGATAATCTATTAAGACTGTACTAGACAATTGTTAAGTAATGTTTTGTTTCAGTGATTATCATACCTAATACATTTTCTGAAATTATTTGACAAAATGTTAAGAAGCAGAATTGTAAAGAACTGCGAAATAAGACCATATCGATTTGTTACCAATTGAATCGGATAACACAATAATACCATTTGTTGCAGGGGTCTGGGACTCTGGTCTGGACGCCCAGTGTGAAGGCACGCTTATTTATTAATTATTTTATTTAGGTACCAACCGTTCTGGGTTTCTGGGACATCCCGTTTCTTGAGTAATGTAGAGCTGTCCCGCCAATATGAGTATGTTTCCGATAGTCTGTAAATTGAAAATAACTTCTTATAACATTTTTAAGAATTGCCCGTTTTTACCCGACTGCGTCAGAAGGAGGATTATTCAGAATTACTATTATATAGGGTCCTTCTTAATATGCTGATACTTTTTTAAGGGGATGACCAGACCATCAAACTGAACAACTTTCTCCATGGCACCAACATCGAAATCGCGAAAAAAAACTCAGCTCTTCCATACAAAACTGCAAACCTACTCGAGCCAAATGTATCGGACAACAGTTTTTTTTTCGCGATTTCGATGTTGGTCCCATTAAGTCCCATAGAGAAAGTTGTTCAGTTTGATGGTCTAAACGTCCCCTTAAACTAAATTATTAAGAAAAACAAAAAACCCGACTGCATAAAAAACTATTAACTGAAAAGATAAAAACAAGCTCCTTACTCGTAAATCAGCTAAAGTAACTTTGTTTGAGCAAATTATTTGAATGTTATTACCTACTTATTAGGTAGGTATCGCAAACGGGGACAAAGAAAAATTACCTAAGTATTTGTTGGTTATTGGTTTGTCCCCGCCTGCAATACCTACCTAATAAGTAGGTAATAACATTCAAATAATTTGCTCAAACAAAGTTACTTTAGCTGATTTACGAGTAAGGAGCTTGTTTTTATCTTTTCAGTTAATAGTTTTTTATGCAGTCGGGTTTTTTGTTTTTCTTAATAATTTAGTTTATTTCATACTTTTTAGTCTTGTGTCGAAATGGTAGCATAAAAGTACTATAATATATATATTTTTGGAATCTGCTCTTCACCAGCTTTCATTTGATACCCATATTGTAATTTTTTACGAAAAAAATTGGATTCTCCCCCCTCTCTTTTTTAATTCGCAGACGCCATATTTAAATAATGTACCCTATGACACTCTCACGATTTTTACGGTTCTAAGGACACCTCGTACGTTAAAATCCATCAAGCCGTTTAAGCTGTAGGTCGTGCCAAAGAAATAGACATACAAACATACATACATACATACATACATACATACATACGCTCGAAAAACATAACCCTCCTTCTGTCGCAGTCGGGTAAAAAGTGTCAGCATATTAAGAAGGACCCTGTATAGTTTTAGTAACTCATCGTGATCACCTATGTACCTATGATATATCTGTGTGTTCAACACTACGGGATTTTTCTTAAGTACTTATATAAGTATATTAATATAGCATGATGTGTACCGACATCTTCGGTAACGATACATACAACTTTTTAATTAAATTCCTATATCGGTGCAAAGCTGGTTTCCTACTTAAGGATCGCAACTTGTATAAAACTTATAAGTAGGTATAAAACAAGGCATGTATTTTATATCAAGTTGCTAGGTCGAGGGAGCGAGCGGGGAAGCGTTGGTCGATAAAAGTTATTTAATAACTAGAAACACTGCCTACGCTACACAATAACGTTAGTAGCAGTATAACGTGATGTGAATATCTTAAGCTTTTATATTATATAATCATATCTAGAATCATGTTTTTACAATACATGTATACGTACATATTCCCATGTTCCGCAAAAAAAAACGCAGCTATTTATAATAGCCCAGCACTCGTAGTATGCTACACGTGATACGGCTGTATCACGTCTTTTATCTCGTTCGTTCGCACGCAAATAGAAAGAGAGCTAAGATGTGATAGCGCTGTATCACTGCGGCATGCTAGCTATGCAGGAAAATGTAGATATCACATTCATATAATTATTTAAACGTGGATACGATCATTGCATTTGTATGTAAGGTCGAATAATTAGCTGAATGTGACCATCAAACTATACCATTTTTTTTAATGAGTAATCGACAACTATCCCATAGATTTGGTTCGAGTAGCATTGCAGTTTTGTATGGAACATCATATTTTTTCGATATTAAGTTCTTTCACCTGCATGCTTCAATTTCGAGGCATGTATTGTAC
Organism: Agonopterix heracliana; assembly: GCA_963693445.1. Classification (NCBI taxonomy): domain Eukaryota; kingdom Metazoa; phylum Arthropoda; class Insecta; order Lepidoptera; family Depressariidae; genus Agonopterix; species Agonopterix heracliana. The sequence goes on from OY856310.1 coordinate 20,389,629, forward strand.
CCACTGTCCATTAGAAGTTGCGATGGGCTCACCCCCCGTCACACTGGACAGAGTTTCTGTACTACTGGTGAAACGTGAATGTTCTGAGGTTTCAGAATATCTCTGACTTTGCCCTCGGGGAATATAGTCGTGAGCATATGCTTATGCTTAAATTCCATAGAGGTAACTACTGGATACTTACCTCTATGTTAAATTCATTAAAAAAAATTTATTGCAGATTATTGATCCATATTGTGGTAGCTAGTAACAATTGTCTTTATGTCTATTGTCTTGTCTATGTTAGTTCACAAATAATTACACTGGTCCCACAGAGAGTTGTTCAGTTTGATGGTCTGATCATCAAATAATTTCAGCAATTTCGTTAGATTTTACTAGGACTTTCCCAGACCTTCCTTACTTACTAATATAATTTCAAAAAAATATAGATACCTACAATCTACATGTCACTCTGTCATGTCAAATCAACGTTTAGGGCATTTCAACAAATTTGATTTTAAAAGCATCGAGTTACTATGTTTTTAAAAGACCCAGTATCCCTCTACAAGGTGTTTCATAAGTAACAATAAATTTTTAAAACTCTTAAGGGGGTTGTTTAGACCGTCAAACTGAACAACTTTCTCTATGGGACCAACATCGAAATCGCGAAAAAAAAAATCTCATATCCCATACATATTTTAGCTCTAGTCGATTTGTAGAGTATAGAACATAATTATTTTTTTTCGCGATTTAGATATTGGTCCCATAGTGAAAGTTGTTCAGTTTGATGGTCTACACCACCCCCTTAAAGGTTTATTTGTAGTTTTGTAACACCTTGTATACTCTAATTCCAGTGGTCTAATAATGTGAACGTCAAAAATTGGTTTGCCACTCGAACAGAATAGCGTTATTGTGATATCTGATATGAATTCAATCACAATGGGTTCCAATATTTGCAAGCGGATTTCGCATAAGTTCAACTAATCGTACCTATATTATTTGTGTTTGTGAAATGTCTGTAATGCGGGGCCTGGGGCACAATGCGACATAACAAGCTTGGTATTTCCTTCAAGAAATATATTCCATATTTACCAACCTCAATATTCTTTGGTATGATAATGTAGAAAGTCGGCAGATAGACTAAGATCTCGCTGCATGTTTTCTACACCCTCATGTTTAGGCAATGATACCTCCATTACATAATTTTATACCTACCAGTAGAAATGTCGTACGAGCCTAATGTGGGATCCCACATTAGGCTCGTACATGTAGGCTTCAGCTTGTCGCACGTACCTACCTAGTCCTTTGACAGCCATCCCAAAAATGTTGTTTCTGAGCTATTGGTACCTATAAGGTATATTAAAACCCCAGAACAAACAAAATTTTTGTTACGTGGTGGTGCCATTTTTGATGAGTTTAAATCAGGCTTCAGGTACTATATGTAGTTACTCTTATTTATTCTGTGCTGCAGTGGCAATCTTTTAGGACCCTTAAACGATGATCTTTCCACTGGAATATGTATCATTGTCTGAACAAATGTGTGTAGAAATCTTGCAGCTGGATCTTGGAGTTATAGGGAATGGGCAATATTGTGTTTCGAATTAAAGGCGACTGGCTGACAACTTGTCACTCTATGAGAGTATATTTTCTTTGTTATTAGAGACATTACATTTCATGACTACTTGCTAGTGCTAGGCCATGCCAAGGATGTTTTTTTACATTCTAACTTAGAGAAATTCTCTAAGAGTTCAAAGTTTATCTAGATACCTACGCGTCATCACTGAGAAATTCAGTTTTCACACCAAAAAAGACACCGAGCTGAGCAGGTTTAAATTTTGTTTGTTATATGTACCTATATTATAGGTACGTAAATGAGTTGTCCTTCATTTGGCATTATTTACAGTTACAGCATTATCCGATATCCGAACAAAAGGATAATCTGTCTTTTGACAAAGGATTACTTTTTGATCTACCTCCTGCTAAGAACGACGAGGGTCCAAATCTACTAAATAAGATAAGCAGAAAAGTCAAATGTCTGTTAAAAAAAAGTAAATTTAAGAAATCAAAAAACCCGTCTGCGTAAAAAGTGAACTTTAAATAAAACTGAAAAGAAAAAAAAAAAGTCCAGTAGTCTAGAATTCTTTTATGTATCTAATATTGAAGCGACTTTAACAGTCATTAAAAATTCTAGACCGGATCAAATTTTCCGAATAATGGGTCCCGACTGTGAAAGTCGCTTCAATATATTATAATCATCAAAATCGGCCCACGCGTTTGGTATCTAGTGTGCCACAAAGGTACAAACTTACATACATACATACATAGGCTGTGAAACACATAACCCTTCCTTGCGTCGCGCAGTCGGGTAAAAAAATAGAAAACCAAAAACTTAATGATACTAACAAAATACAAGTACCTACGCAATTGAAAGCAATTTAGACAATGGATTTGTAGTATTTCATCATCATCACAGGCTCACTGCATCAGTCCATCACAGGTTCACTGCTTGAACATGGGTATCCTACGACTTGGGATTGGGAATTTCATGACTGTTTCTTTAATCTTATTATGATTGTAATTTATTTTTAATTTTGCATGGGTATTGATTCAGCTTGATACCTAAATCATAGCGTAAATATAATAAAGTGGGTGCGCTTAGTGGTCGCGGCGACTCTATGCTCGCGCGGAGTGCGGGGGGGTGAGGCACCGGCCGTTGGGGTACAGCGCGTAGGTGATGGGGTACTGGGACCGCTCCCCCCGCCACCGCACCCCCGCACGATAGGCCTGTCGCGACCCGAGAGCGCCCTCACTATTATTCACTTTGCCTAAATGTTGCTGTGCCCTTACAGGGTTCATGTTTGATACTTACTAACCTAGCATAAGACCAACATGAGTGCAATAAATTATTCTATTCTATTCTATTCGAATCCCAAGACGCGGTACAAAATTATCTTTGGCATTTTCTTTTTTGTACTTTTCATACTAAGTATTTAGCACCGGTTATGTTAGCAGCAAAACAAAATACATACTAGGGATGTATTTATTGACGAAACGTTTTGTGGATCTGAGTGGTTTATTTTCTTTGACGAAGCCTGTTGTGGATGTGATTGATGTATTAGTTTTGACGAAGCCTGTCGTGGATTTGCACTTTGTCTTTCTTAAATAAAGTTTTACATTTTTAACTTAATAGGTACTTATTTAATAAAGTGAAACATTTTGGTAGGTGTTTTAAATATTTTTAGGTTTTGTGATAATTTGTAACACATTGTCTAGGTATGTCGAATGTTACGTTTCGTCAAAAAATTTATTCCAAATATTATCAGTAGTCACGTTCTGACGTCATTTTTATTGACTTGACTCTTATTTTTGTTCAGATTTTTGGTGTCATAGTAAAAGTTGTTCATTTTCCTTACACTCTGTATTTACTTAAATCAATCCTTTAAACTGATACATCCTGCTTCTATCAAAATGTAAATGTCAACTTTCTCCAACTACTCGTAAGTACTACAAAGTCTCTTCTATCTGAACCTTTACTCTTATCTTTGAACTTGAGATCTCTGATAATATGAAGCACCGTTGCGTTGATTCAATCTCAGCGGACCTCACTTTACTTTACCCATCTCTAGGATCGAGTTACCCTTAAAATTATATTACGCCGACATTTTATTTTCCACTTTGTTACGCTTTATGTACGGCACATACATACATACATGAACACATGACCATAATCCCTTTCAGGGCTGTCAGAAACTTTGCTACAACTTAGCATGCCTATTTATGGCATGGATGGAACGACAAAATTTGTCGTTCACCATTTAATGGTGATAGATGCGCCAGCCTTTCACCCACAAAAATGCGAAATCATCCCATGTGAAATCTTATCCCTTAGTCGTCTCGTTCGACACCCACGGGAAGACACAAGTTTGTATATTCTACACCTGAACCACGCAGGTATATTCTGCAGTATTAGATACCTTTCAGGGTAGTGATAAAGTACATGCAATAAGCGGCAGACTTGAATTTTAAATCAGAATTATGGTATCTGCTAAAAATAAATGCTTACTTACTAAGCTATGTAAGGTAAAGTAGCTGACGTTAAATAAAGTACGCAATAAATGTCGAGTTTTATGCGAGCCATGTTTAGACTATCTGCATTTGATTCTTGCAAAAAAAAATATGAAAATAACAACTCGCTTTCACATCTATCATACTTACTAAAGTTGGAACAAAACGGCTACAGTTTAATTATAGGCTCTCTGAAATAAATATCTTCCATAATAAATGAACTGCCCCTAAGAATTTTATCTACACCTGCATTTTCCTAGAGGTATTTTAAAATTGCTTCGTAGGCTATAATTAACTTGAAGATCTAATTAAAACCTAGTCTATAAGACATTTAGGTCCGTTATCCATCGACGCGGAGATCTTGGAGAGATTTATCAAGTGGTTAGTAACTTGTCTCTAGTATACTAAGTATAAATATATATAAAGTCTTTATGTCAGACTAGTAGGTTTTGCCCGCGATTTTGTCCGCGTACCTACCCCGACCATTCAGGGGATGGTTTTCGAAAAATCCCATTTTAGACCAGCTCTACATAATCTTCATCATCATTTCAGCCGATAGATGTCCACTGCTGAACATAGGCCTCCCCCAAGGATCGCCACAACGACCGGTGCTGCGCTGCTCTGCCCTTCACCAGGTCTACCTACATGCTCTGTAGAATATGTAAGTATTATATATATTTTACTGGTGAAACGTGGATGTTCTGAGGTTTCGGAATATCTCTGACTACCCCCTCGGGGAATATAGTCGTGAACATATGCTTATATGTATTTTAGTCATTATTTTAATCTGAGGGTTGGGTGATTGCCTTTCGTCTGATTGTCCGATGGCGAAAAAGTCATATTTTCTATCAAGATGTAGGAACTATTTCGGACTTTTCCGGCTGGTCACTTACTTACATTTTTGTTTGCATAATTTCGCGCATAATTTTGTGTTTGGTTGGAAACTATTAATTCATTGGTCCATTCATCAATAGGGCGGATCTAGAGCAAAAATGAGCCTAGTGGTGGTCAGGCGGAAAAGTCCGCGATAGTACCTACCTACGTAGTACGTTTTTTGCTGCAGTGCAGGGAGCAAGCACTGCTTATTACTGCAGACAATTTGTCGCTCTCTTTAATAACTAAACTTACGACTACTTTGTATAACAGAATAACTACCTACATTTTCTAAGTTCTATGCTGAATACATTATTTTGGCTGCAGCTCAATGTTGGTATACAAGGTGTTTCATAAGTAACAACAAATTTTTGAAACTCTTAAGGCGTATCAGCCGTGGACCACTCTCCTCTCACTCACACTCCATACTAATCGATGAGAAAGAGCGCGTGGCTCCGAACAGAATTTTGCTGTTTTCTTTGAAAAATTCGATGATTTTTTATTAATTTCGAAAAAGTAAAAAAACCACATCATTCTAAATTGTATTGTGAACAATATAGTAAATTTTCATTTTGTTCCGATTACAAATGTAAGAGTAAAATGGTTACAACTGGAAAAAAAGGGGTGACTTTAGAGTCCCTTTTCTTCGGTTTTATTCATTAAAATCGATTTGTAGAAAAACCACATCACTTCTCATATCCTGTAGATGGTTCAGTTTAAATTTCAGCTCAAAAAGTGCCATAGTTAATGAATAAAATGGTTACAAAATTACCCAAAACCGGCAGGTAGGTAGGTACCCCTTAAGGGGGTTGTTAAGACCGTCAAACTGAACAACTTTCTCTATGGGACCAACATCGAAATCGCGAAAAAAATAATTTCATATCGCATACATATTTTAGCTCTAGTCGATTTGTAGAGTATAGAACATAAATTTTTTTTTTCCCTATTTCGATATTGGTCCCATAGTGAAAGTTTTCAGTTTGATGGTCTACACCACCCCCTTAAAGGTTTATTTGTAGTTTTGTAACACCTTGTATACACCACTAATTTTTAATTATTAACGAAACGTTAAGGGTGTATTCAGACCGTGAATCTGAACAACTTTCCCTGAGGAACATGGGTCGAAAAACGAGAATTTTTTTGGACCTCCCATAGAAAATTTAACGGCCTATCCGCACTTTTGTATGGGAGCTCCACAAATTTTTCTCGTTTTTCGACCCATGTTCCTTAGGGAAAGTTGTTCAGATTCATAGTCTGAATACACCCTTAAAGGTTCGCTACTAATAAAAACTTAGTGGTTTATAATATCATTGATGTGCAGCTTAAATAAAACCGTGTTTTATGCTACGATATATCACTATATATTCAATGCCAAAATATTGGGATAACCTACACAACCTTTATTTAATAAGACTAGTAGGCACTTACAAGTACCTTTTTTACATCTCCTCTTCTATCCGCGTCCCATCTCTATCATCTTCTATCTCCCACTTTAGTGTGTGTATAAGGATAATATAAAGTAATCAGTTCGAAGGTAAACAAATATTAAATACCTGCTTACTTAAAATAATACAATATACCATCAATTATTCATGACATAACATCAAAGTGTATCAGAGACGACTTTAGTTACTTAGACTTACATAACATTAGACTTTGACTTACCTAACTACCTTATAAACAAAATTTCTCGTCTCAAAAGCGAGTACTTAATCCTTAGATGATTACGTATAGGCACGTATACATTATAGATGATAACTAACATGACCCTATTAACTGTAGTATACCCAAGTAGTGCCAAGTGAGCTCGGTGGCGCGTTGCGGAGAGGTATGGACTCTCAATCATGAGGTCCGGGTTCGAATCCGCACGCACAACATGCCACGTACCAATGAGTTTTTCTAACTTATGTACTTACGTATTACCGACTGCTCTCATACGGTGAAGGAAAACATCGTGAGGAAACCTGCATATGCAGAAGAAATTCTGATGCGTATGTGAAGTCAACCAATCAACATTGGGCACGCGTGGTGGACTAACGCCCAAACACCCTCCTAGAGGGTAGGCCTCTAGGAGGGTGTTTGGGCGTTAGTCCACCACGCGTGCCCAATGCGGATTGGTGTGCACTGCAGTGGGACGTAACTATATAGGCTGATGATGATGATGATGATGATAGTGTTGTATTTTATTATATATTCTACTTTGTACCTCTACAATTTTCTTTTTAGTAGTTATTGACAAAATTTATAACGAATGCTTCTGGTTAACATATTCGATACCTATACTCTAAATATCTCAGATAGTATTTAGATAACTTCTGTTAGTTATTAAATTAGATTAGGTACTTAGTTATATCTGGCATGCTAAGACTGAGCTAGATTAAACTTGTACATAAATATTTAGTAGGTAATTAGTATTGTCTGACCTTAGTTAATATACTATTACCTATTCTGCGCCTTAGTGCTAGAGATACTGTCTTGAAAAAAGTACAAAGGTACAATCAGCGACAAAAAATTCACAACTCACCGTACAAAAATCAACCAACCTGTAAAGAAATTACTGTTTAAATTCACTAGTTTGGAATTTAAAATTATCTACAAGAAAGCAGTTTATATTATAAACAATTTTCATGCAAACTGTACCTACTTTCCACACATTATGTAGGAAAACCATCATGGTTTTACAAACGCCCTGCTATAACCTACATAACTTACGCTACAATCTTGGATAAAACCAATTAAAAGGAAACTGCCGGCGAATTCGCCGCGCCATCTAAAACTGTATCCAATCCAATCACTATTTGTAATCGCGCGATAATACTTTCTCATTCGCACAACTATCTAAGCCCATCTAACTATCATTTACATAATTGCAAATCAGAAATCTGAAAGTAGTTTTTTGTCTTCACATCTAGGTAGATAGGTACTCTACCAAACCCACTAAAATGAATATTGGCAGAGGGGGCCTGTTGTGTGAGAAACAATAGGGGAATTTTGTGCTAAAAATGTGAGCTTTCGGTCTGTCTGTGGTCAACAAAGAATAAAGGAAAAAGGTGACAAACATTATCACATATTGGATAATGGGTCAGTCTCACTATTCCCATTGAGCTTTCCCATTGATGGTTATAGTGATACTACTTGTATCACTATCCCCTTTGCGTTTATATACCGCTACTATTCGCGACCAATAAAACGCTCGATATCATGACCTCTTTATTATTGTTTTGATATCTTTGATGAATGATTTTCCATTATTTATTAGGTACGTATCCGTTGGTTTGCCGTTGTAAATACAATTATTAGATATACATAAATAATTACTAAAAGCCCAAATAAAATTTTATATTGCGTAGATTTGTTTTTTTCTGTAGGATAGTATTCCATTATTTTACACCCGACGTTTAAAAAACCACTCCAAATGGTAATAATGAGACATTTTGTAGGAGAACATAAGTCTCGCTATTACCATTCGGCGTTTCGTAATTCAATGGGAATAGTGAGACTGATTTGGAAAAAAAGTGTAGTCTCAGATTACCACTGCAATGGGTAATGGGAATAGTGAGATCCAACCGGATAATTTACACATCGTTATAGTTTGGATATGGCATCTTCTAAATTTTGTTATATCTGAGGATACAACCTTAAATTAGCATACTGTATTTAAATTAGTATAGAACTAATAAACAGTCCCTTGTTTTTACCATATAATAGAAAACGAAACAAAAACTTGTGTAGGTATACGTAAGCGACCTACCTACTGGTTACTTTAGTATTCTGAACTGAATTAACTTGGCTTCACAAGGTTAGGTCACAATCTATACCTGCTTAGGCTTCAATTTAGTACGGTTTTAGCATAGTGTAATAAAAAATAATAGTGGTGAAGCTCAGCGGTCGGGGCAGGTCTATGCTCGCGCGGTGTGGACGGGGGACGAGCGTACTCAGTGGCAGATTTGCAGTCTTGGCCGCCCTAGGTCCCAGGCCATGGAGTAAGTACAAGCCGCCCTTTTCTCGACACCCATTAATTATAGACTACATAATGAATTTACTTTATAGCCAACTTTTATCGAAATCGATTCAGAAATTTAAAAATTTAGATCTTTAGGTACTTTGAGTTATTTCTTGTCTTTATCAGTGAATTTTTGTCACGATAGCCCCTAATATCTCGCCGCCCTAGGCCCGGGCCTACTGGGCCTTAGGGCAAATCCGCCTCTGAGCGTACTTGGGCGTACCCTAATTATTGTATTCGCTTTGAGAGTACTGCAGGCATAGGGGGCCGTGACTCGGGACGGGCTTCTCCCGGCCCACGCACAGACGCACACCTCGCTCGATTGACTTTGTCGCGACCGCTGAGTTTTACCACTATTAGTTTTATTACACTATGGTTTTAGTTCCAATTACGTACCTTGGTAAATGCAAAGACAATTTTCTCTTTATTTACATCAGCAGCGTAAGTTTTTCATGCGATTTGTTTCGTAATTACTATACACTAAGATCCCGTTACAGGTTTTCTACACCGATACAAAATTGCAACCTACTTGACTCAAATGTACGGCACAGTAGTTTTTTTTTTGCTATTTCGATGTTAGATCCATAATGAAAGTTGTTCAGTTCGATCGTCTGAAGCGCCCCTTTAACTTTAAACCCCGTATAGTTTGCTGGCCTGTAATTTCAAAATTCCCCTTAAAATCTACAGACATTCAAAATGCCCCTTACTCTACGGCCGTTCCAAATGTCCCACAAATTCTACGGAATTTAAGTGAATAGCAAATAATTTGGTAGGTATATAAAAAACCGGCCCGGACATACACTTGACTGGTTTTTATAATGTGTCCCTTAGCGTACCTATACACTTAGATCAAAGTAAAATTAATGGATAGGCCTAGTTACGCGAACATTTCAAACCAGAAAAATGTATGCAACTGCCTTAGATTTGACAGATAATACCAAGCTTGACGCTTGTATGTTGTATGTATTGCCGTTTTTACGATAGAGCAAGAACAACCTTGACAAAACAATTTTGTATGTTTTATTATACAAGGTGTTACAAAACTACAAATAAACCTTTAAGGGGGTGGTGTAGACCATCAAACTGAACAACTTTCACTATGGGACCAATATCGAAATCGGGGAAAAAAAAAATTATGTTCTATACTCTACAAATCGACTAGAGCTAAAATATGTATGGGATATAAAATTATTTTTTTCGCGATCTCGATGTTGGTCCCATAGAGAAAGTTGTTCAGTTTGACGGTCTAAACAACCCCCTTATGAGTTTTGAAAATTTATTGTTACTTATGAAACACCCTGGATTTGATAACAAATCCAAAAGGTGTAATGATACATAATTATTCTGTGAAAATTTCAACTCTCTACCTATTACGGTTCAATAGATACAACCCTTTAAAGTTAGGACGGACGGACGGACCGCCTAGGCTTATGAATAGGGCTCCGTTGGCACCCTTGGAGCCCTAACAATAAAGAAGGATGAAGTACCCCCAGTACGTTAACTTAAACAGCTTTTTATCTTTATAGCATGCATAATTACAGTTCTTCGATCATAAATAACAGAAGTAGGGCAAAGCCATACCTAAGCTACGAACTAAACTAACTGAGATAGAAACGAAAGCATATTGTGAAAAGAAAAGTAATTTTCTATTCTGACTGAAAATCCTTTCGTTAAATTGCAGTTGCGACTTCTTGACATTTGTTTTATCAGATTTCTTGATACTTTGTAAAGTTAACGTCTAGGTAGGTAGGTACATAGGTATATAAACTAACGACTTTATATAACCTTGCGGAATGGTCACAGACAGAAACTTTTATTCAACTGCCTAGCAGTTTGACGGCCCGACAGCACAGTCTGTAGTGAACCTGCCTGCTGTGCCGGGGGTCGCGGGTTCGAATCCCGTAAGGGACAAATATTTGTATGACGAATATGAATATTTGTACCCGAGTCATGGATGTTTGTATTTATATATGTATTCTATATCGTTGTCTAGTTATCATAATACAAGTCCAGGCTAGATTCTGGAACTTTAAATGTGACTAGATAATTTGTGTGACACTGTCCAAGATATTTAGTTAAAGCAAACTTCCAGTTTAATATACAATACAACAATACAATACAACCACATACTCTACCCATCAAACTAAACAACTTTTACTATGGGAGCAAACACGTCAGAACAAAAAAAATCTGCTGTTCCATACTAAACTGCAATGGCGCATGAAAAATCTACAGATTTTATTTGTTCTGTCAGGTTTTCTCCGATAGTAAAAGTTGTTCAGTTTGATGGGTAGAGTATGTGGTTTAAATGTTAATGATACTTTTCCTTACACCATGTAGGTACTAAGGGATTCTGGTGGGCATGACTTGTAAAGTAGAATAACATTTACAATTGAGTTGGTTGGCGAGTGGATTTGCCGACGGCTGTGGCCCTTTCTGGCTGGCCACGATGTGACGATGCTCCGCCATTTTGTATTAGCTCAAAACGTGTTTTTGTTTATTGAGATTACGATATTCTCAAAACCTGATGGCAGAAATGCAGTCTTCTTCTCTTCTTATCGAGTGGGCTGCAAGCCCTGGTGTCAGAGTTTATTCAAACCGCCTTACGGTCTCTGACGTGGTTTTTATGTAACGACTACTACCACCAGAGATAGTAGCCGGGACCAACAGCTTAACGTGCCATCCGAAGCATGGAATCATCTTTCTTTTCAGACAATCAGGTGACTCAGCCTGCAATGTCCGAACCAACTGGGGAAAAACGCACAAAGTGACATTTCACTAGGTGCCCCCCGTGGGAATCGAACCCACGACCTCCGTGTCAAGAGCCCAATGCTCTTAACCATTAGACCAAGGAGGCAGTTAGAAATACTAACAGTGCTTAGTTACAACAAAAGAGATATTAACACCCGTATTCTAAGACGTTTCCTTGACATTTCCTCCACTCAAACCGTCCTCCACTCAAACATTTTGTATGATTAGTCGTCAAAAACGTCCTTGACTTGAGTAATTTCCTCCGTCGAGTGAAGGAATGAAACGTCAACTGGAGTGGAGGAATGATACGTCAACTGGAGGAATGAAATGTCAACTCAAGGTAGCTCGCGACGTACCTTTAGGACTCCTCGAGATACGTTAACATTACTGAATAATAGTATATCTTTAAATAATGGAATATAAATTATTTTTAATTGATAATCTAAGCACGAAAAAAATATCGGACTTCGAAGATTTTATAAACTACGTGTATGATAATGAATGATGAGGGGTCAGTAGGTAGGTACACGATTCCCGCATCTTTGCCAATTGCGGCTTGAGGAAGATGACCTTAAAAACAAAGATCAGAAACCTACGGGGGTGCGCACAACTATCAAAATTTCATCAAAATCGGACGAACGGCATAGAAATGTACAATAAAATGACGGGGTAATAATAAATGCAGAACAATTTTTTTATTTTAAATATAATAGGTTTATTCATGTCAGAGAAGGGTTCACGGATCGTTCTAGGTTCACGGAGATGACGGCCAATCTTCAGGAGTGGTGAAGAACCTCTTTCTGCTGGCATTTTCAGTAGTCTCTGCGCTCGGTCGTACTCCAGTTGCTCCTCTGCGTTCTGCCGCTCTAGTTTTTGAGAACTTTTTCTGCCACTATAAGGAGAGTTTCCTTTTCTACCAGTTTATAAGTTTGGAGCTCTTCTTGGATTTGTTTGTTTCTAATGAGTTGAAATCAGTAGTGAGACGTGCCCATGCACCCGTTTTTGCAGGCGCTATAAATAATGTTCGTAGAGTTGAGCTTTATGTTGGACGATCAGCTCACTCAAACAATGCTTCTCTCTTCGAGTCACTGAATAATTGGCGTCCGGGCTTTATTTATATCACCAGATTATCTCCAAAAATACATTCAATCAGAATTAGGTTTTCTCGAAGAATGAAAAATTTTAATCTTTCAAATTTGTCAGTCAATTTGCTTGACAGTTGATGTTCCATTTCATAGGTATTTCTAAGAAGATTAAATGCTTGGGTATTTAATTTCCTTTCTTGCCGTTTTTTGTTTACCTGTATGTTTAGTAGCCCAAAAAAATTGTTTTAACCGTGTTCAAATATATTCATGGGAATAAGTAAAGTATTATTTAGTTCTATTTACGTAGACAAATAAATTATAATTATTATGATTTTTGCGTTTAACAAAACATGTAGGGACCAAGCAGGCAGGATATCATCATATACAAGATGGAAGTCTCGTTGCTGCCAACCAAATAGCATGACATTACTCAACTCGACCTCTCTCGAGGAGCCTCGAGATTATGACTGAGAATACAGATTTTAAGGATGTTTCGAGGAATACCTTAAGGTGTCCTCGAGTGAGGTTGAGTCGAGGAAGAGTTCAAGGAAACGTCTTAGAATACGGGTGTAAGTAACTAATACATATAAATAGGTAATTTTTTTTCTTTTCTGTGAAACAGAAATAAAATTCTATTAAAACACCTACTGAATGGCGCTAGTTAACTGCTACAATATGTCTCTTAACCTGCTACAATCGTCCTCCTACCCTTACCCCATTATTAAGGGCATAATTTAAGGGTTACTAGCCACTCATCTGACCGGTTTTTTGACCTTGACTTCCTTTTGTGCACCCGGGCATGTTTTCATACCGGAAAAAAAAACCGTTGTTTGCCCGGGGTATATTTGTTTCCCAACAGCCCTGCTCTTTAATATTTATCTGTCCTTGTTTTTCCTACAGAATAATCCATAAGCTCTATATTTCTGTCTCTAACTTACAAAATTACCCCGACGTCTTTTATAGAAGTTCAGACCCCCAGTTCGATAGTTTTGTCGGAATATCAGTTTGAATCCGCGCGTCTCACGTATCGGTCGGTTTCATGTTTCAAGTGGGTGTTTTGTGAAGTGATTTATTGTGTTTACTTGTTTAAAGTGGCAGTGCTAATCATGTCTATGGATAAATAAACCATTCTGGATGCCGAAAACCAAAACATACGTGAGTCTTTTGTTCTCATTTATAAATAATCATGTTTATTTGATGCCGAAGCCGTTTGTGACTCATGTTTTCCGTCCTAATTGTTTAGACTTATCGTAATACGATACCACTTGATATTTTGGAATGAACTAAGTGGATTACGAAAATAGATAATATTATCTGCAAATTTTATCAACATTTGAAGTGCTTCAACCATTTTAATGGTTGTTTTCGTCGTTTTTTCGACTCTAAGTGTGTGTGCCGCTGGAACAGCTGGAGCTGGTCAAGATTGACTAGATTTTTCAAGATGGCGGTCACAAATAACATATTTTTTTAGGGAGTTTTTAATGACCGAGGGCATATAAGTGGGTAGGTAGTCCTTTCATTTTCTATTAGCCTTCATTTCAATGCTCCTTTCTTACACATGTCTTGTCATCTTTCGCACAAACCATCAATCTTTTTTCTTTGGTTGTTCTCGAGTACAGGGTGTTTCATAAGTAACAATAAATATTTAAAACTCTTAAGGGGGTTGTTTAGACCGTCAAACTGAACAACTTTCTCTATGGGACCAACATCGAAATCGCGAAAAAAATATTTGATATCCCATACATATTTTAGCTCTAGTCGATTTGTAGCGTATGGAACATTTTTTTTTTTTCGCGTTTTCGATATTGGTCCCATATTTAAAGTTGTTCAGTTTGATGGTCTACACCACCCCCTTAAAGGTTTATTTGTATTTTTGTAACACCTTGTATAGAGGGCTATGTCAATTATATTATAATATAATATTTCTCATTCTCAAAAAAATCGGCTAGGTTTATAAGCCACTTTAGGGCGCACGAGCGCCAACAACGAAGGGATCAGAGGCAGTCGCCTGAGCCGAAATCGGCTAATCAATCTCAGGACGAAGAAAACAAACTCTTTTTGAATAGACGGGTGTCAATGCGTTTTATTTACGAAAAAGTCAAGTACACACGGCGACACATCATGTTACGCACCCTATATACCCGTAACTACACAACATACAAAACACAAAATAGTGCGGTAGAGAGCCTGCATAGACGCGGCTGCCGGCGCGGGCGCAGCGTGCCGTGAGACGAAACAACAACAACACACCGCACCCTCTCGCACGATTCGCAGCGTTCAACATCTAAAAGGTCCAAACAGGGTAACTGGACCTGTCGCCGTGTGTACCGCGTGTACCGCACGCAGCTAAAGTTATTATAGCCCTAGAGTCCATTTCGCATGTGCTGACGTCATCTTGTCAATATCTGTTTTTTGTAGGTAGTGTCCGGGGTTTGGCTTTGTGAAGCCATCCACATTTTCACTAAATACTTCTTGTCCATACCACGACAATTGATTTTCTACAGTTTTTCTGTCACATGCCCACCTGATTTTAGACTGTGTTATGCAGGGCTATATTTTCATCACTGATTAAAATTTCAACGGTTCTTCTATAAAGGTAGAACATAATATCGATAACTACTGACCTCATTGTACGGAATAGCTAATTTGTTTCACAATATCGTTATTGCTTCTTTATGAAAAGTTATTCAATTAAATTTTATCTTTGAATAACAGTTGAGTATGAGTTTTTCTAACTTATGTATCGTACTGCTCTCAAACGGTGAAGGAAACTTCGTGAGGAAACCTGCATATGCAGAAGAAGAAATTCTGATGCATACCTATGTAGTCTAGTCTAGTCTCACGCCTATACACCCTCCTAGAGGGTAGGCCTGTGCCCTGCAGTGGGACGTATATAGGCTGGTGATGATGATGATGAGTTTCTAACAATTTAGGAAATAAAGTAGTAGGTAATAAAAAAATTCTCAAGTTGGGCTTAATAAAAAGGGAGTCTTACTTAGCAGCTATTAACTCGCCATTTACGACCAAATAATTAGATAAAATTGCAAAGAGAGTGCCAAAATAGCCAATACGGCGCCATGGCGACTGTTTGGTCACAGTGCAAAATCGTCACACTGTATAATGAGTGCAATTTCGTCACAACTGAATATTTAATTTATTTATTAATAATAAATAGTGCAATTTGGTCACAGGCCTATTTGTTTATAATTTTAAGTGCAAATTCGTCATAAGAGGTATAGGTACCTACTAGCTACTGTATTACCTAACTAATATAGTTACATTAGTTAATATTACTTATCAGAGCCGTAAATGGGTAGATCAACTATTTTTTGTCATCACAGTACTGTTTAAAAAAAGTTTTTATTCCTTTTTTCTTGACATTCATTAATTTTGAAAGATGAATATTGTATCTAATGATATGATTCTTCTACACACATGCACATTGTACCATTTGTGTTGAACTACTAGAAGTTTTTAGCGGTTGTCCGATAGACCAAAAAGCGCGGGGACAACGAAATAAAGCGTCCATCGGACAACCGCCAAAATTCAAGTAAAATTCAAGTAATTTTGCAAAACCGTGTATACATTTAATAAATGCAATCCTTAGTTATTCAACAAACATTAATTTTTGGGGCAAGCAAAACCTGAGCTTAGCCTGAGCATGAACATTGAAAAAATTTTATGCAGATGACTGGGACTAGGTATGGACAAAAAATAGTTGATCTACCCAAATAAAAATATTTGTGGCTCCAAAACCGGTTATGATGTAAATTAAATTAAATTAAATTAAATTAAATTAAATTAAATAAAATAAAATTAAATTAAATTAAATTAAATTAAATTAAATTAAATTAAATTAAATTAAATTAAATTAAATTAAATTAAATTAAATTAAATTATGTAATGCATAGCTACCTATCTAGATTACTGGTACCCATTACACATTATTTTAAATAAAAAAATATTCAGCTGATAATGTGTCCTTAGTTAGTTGTGACGAAATTTCACTAAAAAAACCAACAATTTATAAAAATATCGACACCAGTGACCATTTTTCACCAAAATATGTTATTTAAATCTTTTAAATTTAACCTGTGACGATTTTTCACTCAACATATGGGAATCAAAATCTGTGACGAATTTTCACTGTGACCGAACTACACTAACTCTGCTAAAACATCACTATGTTATTTCCTACCCTGTAGGTAGGACACACTGCATGGTAGAAGTTTCAATAAATCTACTATCCGAATATTTTCAAACCGCTGCTCGGCTCTAATAGGACTTAGCTTTACGGATTACGCAAACTAGCTGAATTGCCGGAGATCAATATATTTTTATTGATTCGTACAATAGCATATTTATGCTATGCTCATTTACTCAAATGCTCACGACTACATTCCCCGAGGGAGTAATCGTGAGCATATGCTATGCTAAAGCTGCCTCCGTGGTCTAATGGTTAGAGCATTGGGCTCTTGACACGGAGGTCGTGGGTTCGATTCCCACGGGGGGCACCTAGTTAAATGTCACTTTGTGCGTTTTTCCCCAGTTGGTTAGGACATTGCAGGCGGAGTCACCTGATTGTCTGAAAAGAAAGATGATTCCGTGCTTCGGATGGCACGTTAAGCTGTTGGTCCCGGCTACTATCACTGGTGGTAGTAGTAGTTGTTACATAAAAACCACGTCAGAGGCCGTAAGGCGGTTTGAATAAACTCTGACACCAGGGCTGCAACCACTCGATAAGAAGAAGATGCTAAAGCAATGGGACTTCAGTAGCTCTTAATTTGAATTATTGTTACTCTCCGAAATACAAGTAGGTACATCTGCTTTCTATGTGGAAAGTGAAGCAACTGTTTCAGATACTACTCGTATAGAGCCTTATCAAGAACGTATTATTCCATCTCTCTCGTACCTCGTAACTATTTAGTAACGGTTGCTCTCATTCTCACTTATTCA
Source organism: Agonopterix heracliana (assembly GCA_963693445.1). Taxonomy (NCBI): domain Eukaryota; kingdom Metazoa; phylum Arthropoda; class Insecta; order Lepidoptera; family Depressariidae; genus Agonopterix; species Agonopterix heracliana. The sequence continues at coordinate 20,407,338 of OY856310.1, forward strand.
AAGGCGCTTGTCGCTTCACTGGGATACATAAGCTTAAATTATTTACCTTTATTACAATTAATTTAGCATAGAAGCTGAAGCGAGGGCAGACTGGCGCCAGATAACTGGGTCAATGACAGATCCGAGAATAAACTTGCTTAAGGGATGGTTTCTATTGTTAACTTTCAATTGTCAGCGAGTGGCCAGGGATTGCCGTTTGTTAGATCTTGCTATTAGTTTTAGTGGGACAATTAGAGCGTTCAATTCAGCTTCCTATTAAAATACTCGTAATATCAGCATGTTATTAATCTAATCGATGAAGGAAAGAATCGTGAGGAAATCTGCAAACGCTGAAGAAATTCTGATGCGTAAGTGAAGTCTACCAATCTGCATTGGGTGCACTTGGTGGACTGACGCACATACGCCTTCCCAAAGGGAACCCTAGGTAAGCCTGTGCCCTACAGTGGTACGTGGTACGTATATAGGCGGATGATGATAATGATTATTATGTGAAAGTTGGATACATTTCATGAAACCCTTATGTTCAAATACACACATAAAACGATTTTACCACAAAAAGTTTATTTGAGATTTCAAGTAAATTTTGACTACAACTGCCTAGGTATAGTGACTACTTAGTCACTTGAGGTTGAAAAGGAGGCAGATATTATTAAAGTGCATAGGTAGGTAATAATTGGCGACGGGCTCACTCCAAGTCACACTGGACAGAGTTTCGGTACTCTGGTCAAACGTGGATGTTCTGAGGTTTCAGAATATCTCTGACTACCCCCTCGGGGAATATAGTCGTGAGCATATGCTTATGCTTATGCTATGCATAGGTAGGTACAGTGAATCTGTGTTCAGCGCGCAGGTAATTCCTTAATCTAACGAAAAATGGAAGTCAGAAACCGTTACAGAGGCGGAGTCGGACTCTAACTGGTAACATAAAAATAAATTTAGTTAACTGTCTTTCCGAGACTGTGAATTCAGAGCCCGAATCGGCCTCCATTACAATATGCTTTGATCGCTGCTCTTTTAAAAATAAAGAGACTAGAATAATAAGTAGTAGATGCCGAATCAGGTTCTGAATTCAGCGAGTTTTATCCTGTGGCATTTGAGATGTTGACGATGCTGTATTCTAAACTCCTTGCTATATGCTAACACTCCTTTGTGGTCGGTAAGGATCGTTCCTTTCCGTCGTTGTTTTTTGTGACGTTAACCTTTCTTATCCATCGTAAAAAATTGAAGCTCCTCTCCTGTAATTTTCGTAACTACGTCATTGGATAGAAAGAAACACATAAAAAATTGGAAATATCGACGACGCAATTGCCAATTTTCTTGTATCAATGCTTGTAAGGAGGAGTGGTATCCTTTATGATTTAGATCCATGGCTACAGGTGACCGCCGAGGTACCCAGAGGGCAATAGAGGGGGTGAGATAAAAATTTGGTGGGAGGCAGGGAGTGTCCATACTGTATGTAGTAACAAATACTCTTTCTTATATTGTGGCTAAGGTTGTCACCTCGTACGACACCCATAAGACATGGAACTTTACCACCTCATCTCTTCCGAGGTTTCCGTCTGGTTCACGACTAAGCCATGCTTTACACTTATTATAGCTAAAGTATTCAAAGCCCCAGTGAAACGCGTGTTCAAGCCAACGTGATAACCTTTATTCTGCGAAGTTTAAAGCAGTCATAAAACAGTATCAAAAGTTATTATACATTACGCTCACAGGTGCTATAACCCCTACTTATAAAATAACTAAGGGTGGCTTTTTAAGAAAGTATTTATTATCAGCCTATACAGGGTGTAAAGAAAAGTATCATTAAACCTTTAAACCACATACTCTACCCATCAAACTGAACAACTTTTACTATGGGAGCAAACCTGTCAGAACAAAAAAAAATCTGCTGTTCCATACGTTTGCATTGAGTATGTAGGTAGGTTTAGTATGGGACAGCAGATTTTTTTATTTGTTCTGACAGATTTACTCCCATAGTGAAAGTTGTTCAGTTTGATGGGTAAGAGTATGTATGTGGTTTAAAGTACTTTAAAGGTTAATGATACTTTTTCTTACATCCTGTAATACACGCTTTTTTTCGTTTGCCATGGGTAATCCAATTAATGTAACATAAACATTGCCATGGATATGAAAGCTGAACATTAGAAAATATATTTTATTTTACTTTAGTAAAGATCATACCTACTCTAAATAACCTACATCAGTTTTGAGGATTCGTGCTAACATTGATACTAACACTACAGGAAATTTTTAGAAAAGTAAAACCAAATGATTAACATTTTTTGAAGGCGCCTAAATTGCTGATTTCTTAACGAAAACGACAACAAAGTTGGAAAGTACAAAGGCTGCCTTGTAGTACAGGATAACATGCTCTAAGCGAAACAACGGAAAACCTTTTAACCCTGGATAAATAAAAAACAGGAAGATACTCTCTCCGCGTATGTGTTCCGTCGACTCTTGACTTTTAAGTCTTATCAAAGTTCGTACTTGCACGCCGTTCGGACACAGGTTCGGAAAACTGACAAAAACGATCGATTTCTCTACAGGAGTTCTGTCATTCTAAGAACCCTCAAAAATGAAATCTTAGGTAGGTTCTAAATCTTCTGTATTGTATTAATAATTGTATATGGTTATACAGCCATAATTACTCTGTGCATGTGAAATTGCATGACAATTGAGTCATGAAGAGAAAGTAAAAGCAACAAAAAAACTCTTTTACCATAATTTAATTACCATAACTCAAGATTAGCACAAAACGATTATGTCATTTGAAGGAACATATCATATTTTAGATGAAAATCAAAGAAGAATACTTACTATTGGAGTGGAATATACAAATCATATAGAATATTATCTACATTTAAGTAGGTACCTATTCAAGAATAAAAAAATATATTTGACCAATGCCTGAACCGTTATACCTATTATAATATTGCCATCGCACCAAATGAGGAGTCTTCCTTTTTTCGGTTATATATGAAGCTAATAAATGAATCATAGAATTTGATACAGGCAACGGTGTTGCTAAGGAATCTTAAGATAAATAATATATCAAGGAAGCCAGACATGTACGTACGAATATTTACAAGCATTTGTGTTAAATTAAACGTATTTAATTAATTATGAAAAATGTTACGAAGGAAACATGTTTTTTACATGTTTTTCAAGAGCGTCGGTGGCACGTTGCGGAGACGTATGGAAACTCAATGTTGAGGTCCAGGTTCGAATCCGCACGGATACATGCCATGTACCAATGAGTTTTTTTATCTTATGTAAGTAGGTATGTATAATATACGAGGTATTACAAAAATACATATAAACCTTTAAGGGGGTGGTGTAGACCATCAAACTGAACAACTTTCACTATGGGACCAATATCAAAATCGCGAAAAAAAAAATTATGTCCATACTCTACAAATCGACTAGAGCTAAAATATGTATGGGATTTCATTTTATTTTTTTTGCGATTTCGATGTTGGTCCCATAGAGAAAGTTGTTCAGTTTGACGGTCTAAACAACCCCCTTAAGAGTTTTAAATATTTATTGTTACTTATGAAACACCCTGTATAGCACAAACATCGAAATCGCCAAAAAAAATCTGCTGTCCCATACTAAACTGCAAACCTAGGTACTCGCGCCAGATGTATGGGACAGCAGATTTTTTAAAATATTGAGCAACAGGTAAAATTGCGAATCTACGATTATTTTCTGGGGAAAATAAACAAATAACGGAAACAAAGTTTTAACTAGTTGCCGAATATCTGGTAGCTGTTATTTCAAACTGTGCCAACTAATTATTAGTTCTCACTTTATCAGAGAGTAGGAACAGGAACTGGAGCGGAATCATGCATTGCATGCTTCTGACCACAGAAAAAGAACCCGGTCTCAGAAAAGCTCTACCTAAAGGGTGAAATCGGGACGCTAATTACTAAGCCTACGTTGTCCATTCGTCTGTCTGTCTGTCTGCCCTACCTATAATGGGCTGTATCTTTTGAACTATACCCAATAGATGGACAGTTGAAATTTTCACAGAATACCTGTGATTATTATGGCACATTTGCTAAAATTCATAAAGGAACGAAAAGTCTTTTCAAAGATTTCTTCTAGCTCTATCTTAAAAATAGTAATACAAGCGTGAAACTTGGTGTGATTATAGTGCAAACTTTACAGTTTGACAATAAATAAAAAAATCCCCCCCTCCTCGCTGCGCGAGTTGTCCGACTCGCACTTCGCCAGTTTAATTACTTTTTGAATGGAGACTGCTTTCGAATTCAATAATTTTTTTCCATTGGGTAACAAATAACAATGTAGGTAGGTACATCTCGTGTTGAAAATATAAGCATAAAAATTAAAATTATAAACCTTAAACATAAAAATCTACTCATTGGAATAATAAATATAGGTACATAAATATTTAAAAAAACTCAACTACGCTACGCTTTGGCTACGCCGTAGTCGGGTAATGGGCAATGAATGGTGCACCTCAACCCGGCCAGCGAGCAAAATAATTATATATGAATATCGATGATAGCATTATGGTCTTTTAAACTAAGAGTTTAACTGAAAAACTTTTACTATGGGAGCAAACGGAGCAAAAACAAATCTGCTGTTGCTTACGTTTGAGTCGAACGCCAACGCAGACGAAGTCGTGGTCAAAAGCTAGTACCTACCTACTTACAACGTTATTTTTATTGTTTATAAAATTGTCCAAAAACAACATAAGCAAAACTTGAACGTTTCCGGAAGATGAACAATGAATAGACCGTAATAATATGTAATACCTACCTACTTCTGTCGTAGCAGAAAAATATAACTGGTAGGCTGCTTGCTGGCAGAGCAAGAAATAAGTGAGTGAAGCTTGGTCCAATCGATCATAACACGTTGGTTCCAGCCAGTATCCTCAACTCAGAGGCCCGCCACATACATACGGAATTCCGAATCGGGATTACGATTTCGTATGGATTTACCCCCTCCAGAATTCCGTTCGCAATTGCGGAGGTATCAAATCCTATAAAAAATCCCAATTCTGATTCGGAATTATGGATTCGTATGTGTGGCAGGTCTTAGAAACTGCCAAGCTGAAGCGTGGATGATCAACTTTTTAGCGATGAAGATACGTTTCATTCGTTGAATTATGTGGTTACTTAAATAATACAGAACTTTTAGGTTATTGCAGAAATCTGCCGAGATACGTAATGCCAGACTTACTTTTTTTGGGCTTGGTAAGTCTCTAAGTTACCTACAAATTAGTTTCACATCCGTTAACTCCGCCGGTAACGGTTAAGTTTCTGGCCGCATCTTTTCTACTACGGAACACCTTCCAACAATTAGAGTCAAAAAATTACTTCAGAAAGTTTAAAGTGATATGATATTGAATAAACACATTTTTTGGTTGAGTTTTGTAACTCAATCATATTATTTTCCGGGGAGCTCGGCAACTATCATAAAATGATAGTTTTGTCGGTTCTCATGGAACACAACAGTTTAACCTTTGCCAGGTAACATGTCGAGCCAGGTAAAGCTTAGCTATTTACTTGGCTCACTGAACCTGGGAGCCGACCTCGTCAAAACTGTCATTTCCAAGCGCCAGCTTCGTAATTACCGGCAAAACTAGGTCTAGAACAGACAAGTTTCAGTTTGATAGTAATTAAATTAAATTTTAAACTTCGCAGTGTTTAAAATCTAATTTAGAGTAGTCCTACTTGGTAAAGTTGTTTTTGAAATAACAAGGTGTTTTGATACGACTACCTTAGTAAGCAACGCTGATGGAAAATGATACCAAATCCTTCTCAGAAACATGGAGATCGCATTAGAACAAACAGGGTTCTTCGCTACGGTTTTTTAAAGGCAATGATAAGACCTTCAAAGTAACAACAACTTTCTCCGCTTATAAATCGAGACAAAAATATCTGCTATCTCATAGGGTTAGCTAGGTTCAGTTTTTGTTTGGAACAGCAGACTTGTTTCTCGCAATTTCGATGCAAGTCTCATAGATATTTTTTTTTTAGTTTATTGATCTCTTATCGTCCCCCAAAAACGGTCAGCGTATTAAGAACGATCTGTATATGCGTACATACAACATACAAATCAAATAAAGTATCTCTCTTCTTTGAAGTTGGTTGAAAATAAAAATACGTGCTCAAAGCGTTTGTGATTGCGTACCCAGCACCATACTTATTACTCGTATGCTTTTAGTGTTAATATCCAACAGTAAAAGCGAGCAAGAATTTAGTTTCGTTATATTCGAATAAGCGTCCTTGTGACCTCCAGAGGTCACAAGGTCACAGACTGAGCATGGACCGCGATGAGTTTAACGACATTAAATATTTGCATGTACAACCTACAATACCAGAGCTTTCGACCCATTTCCCTACTTGATTTATGGTTATTCACTTGTAGTATCGATCTCTTGTTATTTTCTGGGGTGTGGCTTTCTATTCCTAGCTGGAGTCAAACATACATAGGGTGGATCATACATAACGATCCACTTTTGTGAAAATATAGTGTCGGGATACGAAGGAAAATTCACAATGGAAAAAGGAGGAGAAGAAAAAACATTTAAGTTGTGAGAAAACGTCCCTTAAAGACGAAAGCGGTTGAGACATTCAACAAGCAGTGTCGGTTGCTTAATTGGACGGAAGCAAGCCCCGCATTGCGGATTCAAATCCCGTCCGATACCTACTGTTTATTTCCGATATTTAAGAACATGTATGTTTTTGTCAACCCTATCACTCGCACCTATCCGATCGGAGCCCTGAGCTTTTTTTTTTTTTATTAGAGATGGGTTTGCTCTTGACCTCAATCTAGTCCACAGGACAAAGATGGGGTCGAAGATGTAGCGAGCTTACCCAGAATGGCACTAGCACTCCTGCACACCGACGGAACGCAGCAAGCTGCTTGGCGCCAGACTCCGGCAGGACCAGCCTACCACACCGCTGTCACAGATTATAGAAGAGTACCCGCTGTTCGAAGTTAAGCAACGTCAGGTCCGGTCAGTCTTTGGATGGGTGACCGTTTAGTGGTATTTCATCTCGAGCGTTTCCGTGCTTCGGAAGGCACGTTAAGCAGTTGGTCTCGGATAGTTCCGTCAGATGGCGTTGTTACTATTCGTTAAGCCAGGTCAGAGGCCTATTGGCGGCTTGAAAATACTCTGACAGCAAGGTGACCACTAACTTGCATCCACCAACACGCACTGGGCCCGCGTGGTGGAGTATGGCTCGCTCCCTCTCACCCTTATTTGTGAGAGGAGGCCTTTGCCCTGCAGTGGGATTCTACAGGCTATAACTTAACTTAACTTAACCCGCTGTGGGGGATCGTTCAGCCGCCACCACAAACTTGGTAGCTTGTGATTCTGTTGCCCAGGGTGGACCGCTAGGAGGTAGATCCCCAACCACCCCAAGCTCTAAAAAATCTATAGGTACGCCCTCAACAGCCACGAACAGAGTTACTAATCCGATCAATGAGATAACATTCTGCACTCGTTTTGTTCTACCCTGAATATTCTAATCCGATAGATTTTAAAACATAAAAAAAGAAAATGCAGTCGAATTGAGAACCTCCTCCTTTTTTTGAAGTCGGTTATTAACGAAACAGCTAATAACCGTAATATGGACTAATATTGTACACCCAAAAGTTGTAATCTCATCCCATGGGTCAAGCGTGACCCTCGTCAGATCTATAAAGATTAAAATTCAGCAATTAATGCAAAAAAAATAGAGAATGATACACATTAAGACGCTGTTATCCCGTCGAGGCCGTTTTTTGAACACGAACGAAAGTGTTTTAAACTGTGTTTTAAAGTCTGAAATTAAATTATGTCTTATTTAAGGATCGGGCGGATGGGCGACTGTTCTCAATTACACGATTAGATTAAATTTTCTAGATAGAAAAACATCCCAAAGTTACCCCTTTTTGTTATGTTTTTCAATACTATGATTAAACTGCTGATATTTAACTTTTTATTCTTGTACTTAACTAAATACATTAAATATTTCTAGTGAACTCAGAAGAATTTTTAGCTTAGAAACTCCCATGAGCAAAGATATTGACGAAAAACTCGTTTTTTTGCGATCCTGCTTTCAATTGGAGCGGGATGGCTAATTGTAAACTTATGCTTGCAAGAAAGAGACGCTTGCACTGGAATAACCTAGCCTTAATGAAGTACCTATTTAGTTACATAAAGAAAAAATGGTACCTATCCAGGCAAGATAAAAGGATATTTTCGGCAAATTGGGTCGTTTTGCACCACTCAGTATATTTGTAATCCAATAGATTACATAATGAACCAGGTAATTAAGGTAATATTGTATACCCACGAGTCGTAATCTCATTAGCGATTGGGTTACGAATGCTTCTGACAAACCTACGGCAATTTGTTAAATAGAGGGCAAGAGGTTATAAACAAATTTATAATTGAAATAGTGTTTTCCCGCGACTTCGTCCGCACAAATTATATACCAGATTTTAAGTCGGATCCTAAGCTATCAAACAAAAAAAGTTTCATCAAAATCGGTTCAGTAGTTTTTGCGTGATGCGCGAACAAACAAACAAACACACAAACAAACAGACAGACAAAATTTCTAAAAAAGGTTGATATCAAGTCAGATATACCTAAAAACCATATCGTAATCTTTTTCTTGTAAATATCTTCAATGTACCGACACACTTCAGTTACAGTTTTATAATAGTTTAGATGAATAATGTCAGAGTGCCCTTCAAATTATTGCGGTAGTAATAGACTAAAAAACCAGATTTGCAGAATGTAAACTTGTTTTTGCTACATTAATTAGTATCGAGCCTCCAGTGCTACATGTAGTAACTTACTTACCTAATTACTAGTTAATTATAGGTGCTACCCTTAATCGTGTTTTTTTTATTTCTTAAGAGAATATTATTCCGAGAGCCAAAATGCGCGCTGCATACAAACGTACTATGGTGATATTTTCAATACTAACCAATTAAAGTCAATGAAATTTTGCAGAAACAATCTAGAAACAAATCTCTATGCTTCTATAGAGTCAGATTTTCGTTAAAATATACAGTTTCAATGCTAGGATTAATTTAAGATTTGTATGGAAATCTTTGAGGCACTGTACCTTGAAAACTATACATTTTAAAGAAAATCTGACTCCATACAAGCATAGAAATTTGTTTCTAGATTGTTTCTGCAAAATTTAATTGACGTTAATTGGTTAGTATTGAAAATATCACCATAGTACGTTTGTATGGAGCGCGCTCCGAATAATATACCCTTAACATTCAATGAGGAGTTTTCATTGTTAAGTGCCACGGGGTGGATCGCGTACAAATCTTAAAAATACAGGGTGTAAGGAAAAGTATCATTAACCGTTAAACCACATACTCTACCCATCAAACTTCTACTATGGGAGCAAACAGATCGGAGAACAAAAAAACAGCTGTTGCATACGTTAAAAAGTTGATGATACTTTTCTTTACACCCTGTATTGTTGTCAGATCAAAAGTGTATCGTGTTTTCCTCGATTCTATAATTTAAAGTAGCAATTTGATAATTTATAATAATAAGACTATGCATATACCTACTCACGACCATAACCTCTTTCGGGTTAGTCAGAAGCATTGCTACAACTTAGTGAAGTGATAGGTGGCTTGCCTTTTGCCCTAATCCCTTAGTCACCTCGTAAGACACCCTAAGGAAAAAAGGGGTGGTCAATTCTAAATCACAAACCACATCGTTGATTCTATTCTATATTTTTAAAAATGGCTGCCATCTTGGGTATGTGATGATTTTGCCAATGTCGAGTTTTTATAGCAAAAGTGCTTGACGTTGTACGGTTGTATTGATATTTTGGTGACTTCAAGGGTTGTTCTTATAAAAGAACAATATCCTGAGCCACCACTGGAGTTCCACTGTGGACCGGGGATGGGGCAACCGACGCGCACGTGACCACCCAATAGCAGACCCACAGAGCAACTCCCACATGGTTGATATGATATTAGGAATGGTATAAAACTACGAATAAGAGAAGTATAAAACGATTATTTCTTTTCTCGATGTTTTACATGAAAAATTCTGTAAACAAATTCGTTTCTTCATATACTCATAAGTACAAGATCGCTTATTTACGGTAAGACACGTGAGTAAATACGTAAACGTTAAATTGGGCAAACACTTGTCGCACGCTTCCGTTCACAAGTCAATAAAGAATCATAAAGGAAATGTGAAGGTAGAACTGCCTACGCGACATCATTTTATTTTATGTTACCTATAAGTACTTGAAAACTTGATTAAATTGATTGCCAACAATAAAAAAAAATAAAAACTTTTTATTAAGGACGACAAAGATCCAATTATTTTAGTAACAATAGGACTTATAGAAACTTTGGTTAGTAAAAAATTACAAAAACGGAACTCGTAATTTGGGACATGTGCCGTAGCAGTGGACACTGGTTACTTTCAACAATGGCTTTCAGGATGCTATTGTCACTACCCCGGACTTGATTTTACTCGATTTGACTTGATTTTATTTATGTTATCTCTGGCCGCAAAGCAGCCAATAGACACAGAGATCAGGGACGTAGGCTCCAACACCAACCGACATACAGCACAAATATAATCCTCTGTGGCACAAGTGCCGCAAATGCCTTATCCCATCCTGCTCTTTATTATTTGCGGTTACACCAGGATTCAAAAGTAACACAAATGACATATTTTTATACGTTTTTCCTACAAGATACAAAAGAATACATACCTACATACCAGGTGTAAGAGACAGCCCTCCACACTCTGAAACGGTGAACTCAGACCGTCTCAAATTGAACAACTTTCACTATGGAGCCTACCTATAAAAACGCTAAAAAAAATTAGCTGTCTGTCCCATACAAAACTGCCATGCCGTACTCAAACTCAAATATATGGGACAGCTGATTTTTTTTCGCGTTTCCTGAGGTAGGCTCCATAGTGACAGTTTCAGTTTGATGGTCTGAGTTGACCATTTCAGTTTGCGGAGGGCTGTCCCTTACACCCTGTATATATAAACTCACGACTGTAATTCCTTTTGGGATGGTCAGAAACATTGCTACAACTACTATCGTTATGTTTAATAATGTAGTTGTCGAAGAATGATGTGTCAAGTGGTGAGAAGTGGCCAGCCTTTCGCCTACACAAACACTGCTTATGAAACCATTAATCCCTTAGTCGCCTCGTATGATCCCCTCGGGTAAAATTGGAGTGGTGGTGATTTACAAAAATAATACTTTCTTTAAAAAAACTGAACCTGTGATAGCATAAGTAGAATAAGAAAAGTTATTTTACTTTTAACTTTATCAAGCTCATGAAGCGAGAACTTCGTCTCAGACAATCGACATCACCCATTGCCTTGCGTCTCTAGTTGTGAAAGAGAGACGGTGCTATCCAGTTACACTTGGTTAGAATGAGACACTAAAACCTAGTAGTCGTCAAGGGAGCTGCGGTCCGTCTATATTACGGTCGACTGTATACTGCCTAGTTTACACAAGGTTAGTGCTTGCCATTCGTAATTTTATTAGCTCTAGTCACTCACGTGTGAAAAAGTAAGTATTAGTAAATCTAGCAAGTGCAATTTCATGAACCGCCCGACTTATTAACTTAGCGACAAGGAACTAACCTTACTCTACTGAGTAGTTTGTCGTTGGTCGAGTTGTGTGAACTGGGCCACAAACGGCATGCGAGCAACACACGTGTTATTTTTTTGGCAGTGATGATGTTCCCAACGGATGTCTTGCTACTAGTCATTTTTTTCCGAACACCGAAGTGTAAACTATGAGTTGACACTAAGCACCAAAAAATTATAATGCTACTTAAAAGTAATCCTGGCTTTGTAAGGTGTTTGGTAGGTGTAGCAAAGTTTCTGACTGCCCCAAAATGTACTATATTCGTTCGAGATTTTAAACAACCTAAAAGTAAACATGGCTCCATTGCTTATAAAATGGTTGGTAGGTGTAGCAAAGTTTGTGACTGCCCCGAAATTTACTATTTTCGGTTGAGATTTTATGAATGTTATATTATAATATACAGCTTGGTTTCATAGGTAATCCTATGAAACTAAGCAGCTTTCTACTTTGTGAATAGTAGTAATGTCAAGAACAGCACTACGCTCGTGTAAACTAGGCATGATGCTATCTACTCAGACTTTGTCTTGCTATAATTTACTTTTACTTGTGTCCGTTTTGAGACGTTGGCTAATTTGCTCAGTGGTTTAATTTATCCAATATTTTAACAAGTTAAAGTTTTAACATTCAACTCAAGTCGTCTCATCCTTGAGGTCCGATTTTCTTTTTCGTGAAAAATACTTTGATTTTAATCTTTATTAACTAAATTTTTTCGGTGGCTTTGATGCGTAGAATTATATTTCATGATCGCGTGGTAGAGTGCTCATATTACCTACACCCTTATTAGTGAAGTTAAACATAAAATTTTACTTTATCTAGATAGGTATAAGTACATATAGTTAACTACAACTTGAACAAGATTTTCACAATAAATGCAATGCCTACCTGACTTAAGTCTGATAACAGTTTCTCCAGAACCAATAACTGATAAATAAAATTTTATATCTAAAAAGTTACATACCAAATTATGATAGGTAATATGTTAACTTTGATAATTTATTATACGGACTCGCCTTGCGGTAGCATTTCCCCTCTGCCACGGTATAAGATCAATTGATCATGTGCATTTACATTAAATTTTATACCGTATCACTAAACGAGACAGCCTATAATTGCGAAACAATAATTTCGAACTTAGAACGTTTGGAGTTCACACGAGACTACTTTTCATTATTTTTAACTTTCAAAATTAGAATATAAAGTTATGGGGAATAAAATCCATAGTTGCAGATTGCATGTTACCCCCTCTGCAAAAAGTGGCAGAAATGTTTGTTAGTAGAATTACACGCGTTACCAGTCCTTATATAAGTAGTCAAAGTATGTTAATGACTATATTGTACAAGTAAACGGTTTTCATGGGATACGTTCATAACTATAAATTAAAACTGTAAGTATAAAGGTTGATTATGAATAAAATTCGAGCGAAATAAACGTCCAAGTAGAAAATTATCAGCAGGTAATAGTATGTTTTCCTCATCCAAGTCGAATCGTCGCGAAGTCTCGGCTGTTGTAATCTCTCTGAGCTGGGATTGACATTAATTTCTTCGGCTTTGAAAGTTCTGTCTTACAAGAGCTACGTCGATTTTTATTCATGAAAGATAGCACTAAACTATCCCTTTATAAGACTTCCTCATTTCCCATTTTATCGGTTCGGGACTAAACCCTCATGAAATGAGGATTAGCGAATGAAAAGCGGAATTTATAGTAAAAGTAGCTTAACTTGCTTACTTTACGTTACATATTCTCATCTTAGAAAAAGTATATGTCTAGAATGAGCCTCACACTTGTTCCGTATAAAACAAAAGGGGCTAACTTTCTTAGGTTGGTGTGCGTGAGGCGCCATACTAATTATGTATGTGTGCGTGTATATGGAACCAGTACTGGTTCCTATTTTTTTCGACGCTTTCGTAGCTTTGACTGTCTATCTTGATAATCTAAGATTCTCATATCTAAGTACTTTTTGGTTAAGAAAGAGGAGGTATACAAGGTGTTTCATAAGTAAAAATAAATATTTAAAACTCTTGTTTAGACCGTCAAACTGAACAAATTTCTCTATGGGACCAACATCGAAATCGCGAAAAAAAATCGGATATCCCATACATAATTTTAGCTCTAGTCGATTTGTAGAGTATGGAACATAATTTTTTTTCGCGATTTCGATATTAGTTCAATAGTGAAAGTTGTTCAGCTTGATGGTCTAAACCACCCCCTTAAATATTTATTTGTACTTTTGTAACACCTTGTATAGTAGACAGACGGAAAAAATGGATAATTTCTTTTACCTATAAATATAAGTACCTAATTCTTATTCGTAGACCTAAGTAATAACCTATAGCTGTGGGATCCCATTGCAGGACAAAGGTCATCTCTTACGAACACCTACATTCTCGTACGCTCAAGAAAAGGGAAACTGAATAAACAATTTAATGTGACGATATGCGTAAACTTATGGCTGTATGTGAATATAGATAACACATATAGGTTCCTGTGTGTTGACAAACGACATTTGTTCTGGTGAGTGACTTATGATTATGAGGCAACGAATGAAAAAGAAATAGTACAACATTCTGTACTCAATCACTGACTCTTTTAAATGTTACTGATATGTAGGTATACTTACGTACCTATTACAATGATTTTTAGTGAGTGTATAAACTCTTTGTGGACAAAATTACGAAAACGATAGTCGGTGTAGGAGCGTATCAGCGTGATATCTAAACTGACAAAAAATACTTGATAATATGACAAAATATCTACGACTTAGCAATTTCATTTCAGCTTCATGCCAGACTCAAAGATACAAGAAATCGCGTGACACATCAAAGGCCGTGATGTGCGCAGCCGTAACAAATTGGAATAAAGCGATAAATCACAAAACCCGACTGGGATACGCTCAAAGATTTGTATTGGCCAATAATACGGCGACAATAACTCCGATAAAAAAAAGGTTGCCTTGTTCCACATCTGAATATTTGACATTTTGTCGATATCGCAAAACCGATCCAGTCACATAGTATAAGTAGGTACATAAACTAGCTTACGACCCAAGGGTGGTCAGGAATTTTGCTACAACTAATAATCGTCTAAGCGCAGTTAGGTACAGTTGTAGCAAGGGTTATCTAAATCTAATCTAAACTATTCTCTTCTTATCGAGTGGGCTGCAAGCCCTGGTGTCAGAGTTTATTCAAACCGCCTTACGGCCTCTGACGTGGTTTTTATGTAACGACTACTACCACCAGAGATTGTAGCCGGGACCAACTGCTTAACGTGCCATCCGAAGCACGGAATCATCTTTCTTTTCAGACAATCAGGTGACTCAGCCTACAATGTCCTAACCAACTGGGGAAAAAATCACAAAGTGACATTTCACTAGGTGCCCCCCGTGGGAATCGAACCCACGACCTCCGTGTCAAGAGCCCAATGGTCTTAACCAGTAGACCACGGAGGCAGGTAATCTAAACTATTATAAAACTGTAACTGAAGTGTGTCTGTACATTGAAGATATTTACAAAAAAAAAGTATACGATATGGTTTTCAGATCCCTGACTCGAAATCAACCTTTTTTAGATATTTTGTCTGTCTGTTTGTATGTGTGTTTGTTTCTTTGTTTGTTTGTTCGCGCATCACGCAAAAACTACTGAACCAATTTTAATGAAACTTTTTTTGTTTGATAGCTTATGATCTGACTTAAAATCTGGTACTTATATAATTTATGCGGACGAAGTCACGGGTTAACTCTAGTAACTTATAAGACTGCACATGAAAAAAGAGTTTCTCTACTCTTTCTTTCGTGTCATCATGCGCTAAATATGCTCCTTCTTAATATGCTGACACTTTTATAATGGGATGATCAGTCAGACAGTCAAACTGAACAACTTTCTCTGTGGGACCAACATCGAAATCGCGAAGAACATATCAGCTGTCCCATACATTTGGCTCGAGTAGGTTTACAGTTTTGTATAGACCAGCTGATTTTTTTTCGCGATTTTGACGGTGGTGGGTGCCATATAGAAAGTTGTACAGTTTGACGGCCTGATCATCCCCTTAAAAAATACTTTGGTTAGGTCAGACATTAAAACTGAAAAACTTTTACTATGGGAC
This sequence comes from Agonopterix heracliana, assembly GCA_963693445.1. Classification (NCBI taxonomy): domain Eukaryota; kingdom Metazoa; phylum Arthropoda; class Insecta; order Lepidoptera; family Depressariidae; genus Agonopterix; species Agonopterix heracliana. Next base: position 20,423,070 of record OY856310.1, read on the forward strand.
CTTTGATAAATAAAAAGCTGTTCCATAGAAAATTTCAATAGTTACTCGACCAAAATGTACCTATACCTAAAATAAAAATTTTTCGCGTTCTCTATGTTCGTCCAAGATGTTGACCAAGATGTATCAAAGATAATTTTAAACATAATTTGAGGTTTTAAGGAAGAAATACACTACAAAAGAAACATTAGGTACCCCTCATAGACGACTCGTAGTATTCTAGTTCGGAACTTCACGGTCTAAGTTTCTGATTATATCGTTTACAAGATCAATAACGTTAATATGACTGTACTAGGTATTTCTTGAGTAATTTTTGTTTTTGTGATCATCATATAAGTAATTGCATCATATCCATCCATTGCATTGTCTTAAATTCGCCAAGAACTCTAAAAAAACACCATTTCGATTCGATACCGACTGAATCAGGTAGTTACATACACAATAAGACCTCTGATACCTACAATTTCACAGAATCGAAATCAATATTTAAGGTAAACCATTACCTACTTAAGTTCAGAAATCTGAAATCAACATAGATTGTTCAGTAAGTACCGCTTTTCAACCGCCGCCGCGCCAGACCTGAATTCGTATTCAATCAAGCACTTCACTTTACTCCCCGGAATTAATTTACGTATGAATACGTTAATGCAAATTAATTGGTTTACGTCTCGTTCTGTTTACTTACTTATGAGGCCTTTAGGAAATTATAAGTAAATAAATCAATATAACTCATTGTCGATTTCGATTACAGTGACTGCTTGGGTACCTAGGTAGCTAGGTAGGTACAGAAGCTGTCAGGTGCGCAAGATAAAATATCTGCCACGGCTGTAAGGTGACCCGAGGCTAGGGCTGCCATCCGTCCGGGTTTCCCCGGATTTGTCCTAGTTTGAGGGGCGTCCGGGGGCGTCCGGGCGGGGTCGTCACGAAAGTGTCCGGGGGAAACCCGGACACTTACTGTGTCCGGGTAAGACCCGATTATTTTTACACATAATGGTAATAAAACGTTCGTTTTATCCACAAATCAACTCGATTTCGGCATAAACTGAACAATCAAGTTGTTATGTAGCACTTAGATCAAAATAAAATGAATGGATAGGTCTTATGCGAACATTTCAAACCAGAAAAATGAGGCAAAACAAATGAAAGGTTTACTTCAAATTTGTATGCAAGTACCCTAGATTTGACAGATAATGGCGCTAGTTTGTATGGACCAAGTGCACCAGGAGTTTGCTCCAACTTACCGCGCTATAGGCCTATCCATTGATTTTATTTTGATCTAAGATGTAGCAAAATCATGAGTTCGTTTCGCTCGCTCCAGCTTTTATTCGACCTCGATTTCGGCATGACCTAGAAATGCGCTATAATATTTGAAAAAATTTCGAGCTCGCTTCGCTCGCTCCTGGTTTTAAACTGTATTGAATCGATATAATCGTATTGCAAAATCTTATTATAACATGAAAAAATCTCGAGCTCGCTTCGCTCGCTCCCGGTTTTATATTGTATTGATTTGATTAAGTCGTATTGCAAATCTCGAGCTCACTTCGCTCGTTCCTGGTTGTATAGCGTATTGATACGATCGTTTGTCATCCTATAGGCATACGAGTGAACAATCGAGTTGTTGTGTAGCAAAATCATGAGTTCGTTTCGCTCGCTCCAGCTTTTATTATAGACCTCGATTTTGACGGGACCTGGAAATGCGCTATAATATTTGGCAAAATCTCGAGCTCGCTTCGCTCGCTCTTGGTTTTATGCTGTATTAAATCGATTTAATCGTATTGCAAAATCTCGTTATAATAAGACAAAATCTTGAGCTCACTTCGAACAACTACTTACTAACTTAAATAAAAAATTTCGTGGTCGTCCGGGGAAAATTCCAGATTTTACTGAAATGTCCGGGGTTTTTGACGTCTTTGCCCGGCGACGACGATTTTGGCGATGGCAGCCCTACCCGAGGCAAGTGTGACGCTGGGGTAAGTGTGACTCTTGCGAATAACACCGCTCAACGTTTTTATATCTTAAACCGCCATGCACAAACTATTCGTTGGCGGTACTATAGATGGCAGTTAAAGGTATAATAACGTTGAGCAGTGTTATTCGCAAGAGTCACACTTACCCCCGTGTCACACTTGCCTCATTCCATATGGTATTGCGAAGCTATGTAGATTACGATGGTGAGAACATTGATGCCCCGAACATCGTAATTTATTTTTCACACAATGTTTTATTAAGAGACATGCTTTATCTCAATTATTTATATTGATTGATATTGAATTAATAATTATTGATTAGAAACATGTTACATTACAGCCATGTTGTACTTTAAATCAAATTAAAGATTGTTGTTGTTCAAATTCAAGTCTAGATCAAATTGAAGTTTGGAATATTGCGGGTCCCGTCAAGTCCCGCCCGAGTATTAATTTTTCAAGCTTTAATTTGATATACTCGTAGTTTATCTCCTCTTAAATCGTCCAGTAGTATTTTGAATTAAGCCTATGAAATAATTAAATTACCACATCATTCATTAATTTAATTACGGAGAGCGCATGTCTAATGGCGGAAATTTTATGCATAATGAAGCAAGTAGATACTAAATTACGTACTTAATTTTCTGCCTCATATGACTGTTACACATATAATATGGTAGAATTACCATCGCAGCCGTGGCCGATATTTTAAAAGCTTCTGTAAACCTAAATATAAGGTGCTTTTAAAGACAAGGTAAGTATATGCAACGCCGATACACTCTCTTCTCTATACCCTCCAGAAGCCGTAGCATAGCATGCTAAACGTGATACGGATATCTTGTTCGTTCGCGCGCCAATAGAAAGAGCGAAGGTGTGATAGCGCTGTATCACGGTGGCATGCTACCCATGCAGAATACGATAGAAGAGGAGACCAATACGATCGGCGAAAGGGCGGGGAAGTGACTAACTGGTATGGTAGCAACAAACACGGTGTGCGCATCGGAGATGTTGGTGATGTCTGAAGGATCTCTGTTGTATAACCTCCAGAATCAAATGGAAAAGGAGACCGCTAAGATCAAAGAATGGGCGGGGAAGCGACACTATAACTGGTATGGTAGCAACACGGTGTGCGCATCGGAGATGTTTGTGATGTCTGAACGATCTCTGTTTTATATCCTCCAGAATCAAATGGAAAAGGAAACCGCTACGATCACAGAATGGGCGGAGAAACGACACTATAACCGGTATGGTAGCAACACGGTGCGCATCAGAGACGCTGGTGATGTTTGAATGGTCTCTTTTGTCTGTACCCTCCAGAATTCGATGAAAAAAGAGACAGCTACGAAAAGCTAATTGTTTGGGTTTGTGCTATCGAACACTACACGTACGACGGTACGATACTTAACCCATCGTCTGTTGCAATTTCAAACACAATAGAAAATCTATAATATTGTGTCTTAGACTCTGGTCCAGAGGTTAATATGTAGAATAGAAGGAAAAAATATTATTCGCAAAAGGCACACCGCACACCAAAAAGGAAAACGAATGTACCGACACGACAATAGAAGATCATCATCAGCCTGTTAGAGGAGGTCACTGACCTCTCAAGAATAATCGTGATGGAGCATACCATGCGAAACTTTTGGAAACATCTTATGAGACACTAAAAAAGTACCGCACTTTGGTTTTGTATTTCAGTTACCATTTCAGCAGAAAATACAGTGACAAAGTAAGATAATCTTGGGATCTCTGAAGAGATCTAAAACCAAGTAAACTTTCCAAAAATCAGCAACAGCATCGAAACAAGGGATGAATAATTCAAACACAAATCTGTTGGCGAGATCCGACAGAGCTCCGCTAAAACGTAATACGCACGCGTTCGCGTTTTTCCTCACTTATTCATTGGGAAAAGTCTTCACATTTTGATCACGTAAGCGCGAACTTTCAATTTTACCCTTTCCCTCTATTATTGCAGCTTTTGAGGCCTACACTTACTGAAAGTTTATAAGATCGAGTTCTTCGGAAAGAAACATTTCTAAAACGTTGCGATGGGGCTGGTTATGAACGTTTGTATACATAACGCATACGTAGATTATATTTTTACTATACAGGGTGTAAGTGACAGCCTAGCAAATACTGAAACGGTGAACTCAGACCATCAAACTGAACAACTATCACTATAGACTATCCTCAGGAAACGCGAAAAAAAATCAGCTGTCCCATACATTTGAGTTGGGTAAGTACAGCAGTTTTGTATGGGACAGCAGATTTTTTTTCGCTTTTCCTGAGGAAAGTCTATAGTGATAGTTGTTCAGTTTGATGGTCTGAGTTCACCGCACCGTTTCAGTATTTGCTAGGCTGTCACTTACATCCTGTATAGGCTTCACTATGCCATACTAAGACCAAGATTCAGAGACATCTTTTAGCATGAGTTGAGTCTAAAAAGAATCGAAAATGAGAGTGGTTTGCAAACGGAAGTTCAAACTCAAACTGAAAAAAACGTCTCCGAAACTCGGCTAAGTAGGTACTTGTACGCCCACATAAGAATATAAAGTCATCAAAGTTTAATCTTGTTAGGTGTAGAACAGATTGTATAACTATTAAATTAAACGAGCCGTGTGCTGCGTCCCATGTGTCCACTGTCTATTAAAAATGGCGACCGGCTTACCACCTGTCACACTGCCACTGGACAGAGTTTCCAGCACTAGTGAAATGTGGATTTTCTCGACCTATGCTACATTTAGATATCTCTGACTAAACCCTTCGGGAAATATCAGATGTAGCAGGTGTCATTTAGTTTCAATGGCAACAAAATCTGATTAATTATCAAAATTACGTTTTCTCAATGATATTTAAACACTGTTGTTGATTATAATAGAGTCCTATCTTTCCGTATTTCTTCGCGAAAATAAAAAGTAGGTAGGTACTCCTACTAAATGTTAAAAATTTATAAATACTCTACCTATACTAAACATAATATAAATCACATATTGCGTAGGTATCGTGCAATCAGCAAGAGGATTGCGTGTAACCAGAAACCTGCGGTGTCCGATGTCGACTGACCAACCCTACGCCTAGCTACTATTTCCAACCAGCTTTAAATTTATTTGCAATACTGTAATGTTAGTAGAATGAGACAAATGTTCAAAGGAGCGAAACTACCTACCTCATAGTTATTTCTAATTACCTAATGAGTGTAGAACACCAATGAAATGACCACTTAGGTACCTACCGAAAACTTTTAAATAGTATGTACTATGTTATGAATATGATTTCATCCATCATCCATCCATCACAGCCCATCATCAGTCCGTCTTCGGACATAGGACTCCTCCATATTTCTCCATGACGGTCTCTCCCTCGCCTCATCATCTTCACGTTAATCTGTGTTTTTCTGAAACTATCAGAATTGGATATGTAGTTTCCAGTTTAAATATTAAACGAGTAATATTTTTTTATGCCTAATATAATATATGTAATCGCGATCTAGAAAACGGTTCTAACGATTTGGATCAAATCTTGAATGTAGATAAATTGTTTAATCCCACTTTTTGGCTGAAACCTGGCGTAGCAGCCAAGTAACATGCAAATTTCAGCCTACTGCAATCTCTACATTAGATGGCGTTGAAATAAAGATGCAAGTAAAGTTATTTTGTGTGAAAACGAATTGTATCACGAAGGAAACCTATCTAGATTATCATGGAAGACACCAAGCAAAGCTCGGTGCACCCAAGTAGGCACGGTAATTAATGTTGCTTTCCAAATCAACAGACCTTATTGTTTAGAGATGATATAGGTACTCTGAAATAGGTCATAAATACTGTACCTACTGCTTTAAAGTCCCTTCTACTGCCACAAACAATAATAATTTACCGTTTGTCCCAAGAACTCTATTCTTGTCTCGAGGCAATAGAACTAATTACGAAGCCCACACAAATGTTCCACCCCCAGGAATCGTTTCATTTTATAAAACGTTCTTATCTCAGAATAACGGATGAAGGCATTAATCAGTGATTCAGCTTATCTTGCTTCTGTAGAAACTTAATAAAGGTATATTAATTGTAACAACCTGAGTTAAAGCCTAGACAGGGATTAAACCTTGCTATGGGTATTGTGGAAACAAATCAAAACTAATTCCTGCAACTTATTTTCTACATCAAATACAGGGTGTAGGTGACAGTAAATACTGAAACGGTGAACTCAGCTCAGACCTTCAAATGGGATTCTTCTTATGGGACAGCTGATTTTTTTCGCGTTTCCTGAGGAAAGCCTATAGTGATAGTTGTTCAGTTTGACGGTCTGAGTTCACCGTTTCAGTATTTCCTAGGCTGTCACTTACACCCTGTATAATCATCATCAACGACAAATTTGACATGCAAATAAAGTGGTAACGTGGATGTTCTGAGGTTTCAGAATATCTCTGACTACCCCCTCGGGGAATATAGTTGTGAGCATATGCTTATGCTTATGCTAAATAAAGTGGTGTACTTATTTTTTTATTGTATTCATATATCTAGTCCTCCATGATAATAGCTAAGTGAGTTTCGGTGGCGTGTTGCAAAGAGATATGGACACTCAATCATAGGGCTCCGGGTTCGAATCCGCACAGACGATATGCCATGAGTTTTTCTAATTTATTTACGTAATAGGCGGATACTGCTCTCAAATGGAGAAGGAAAACATATTGGATCGCATACGTTAAAGGAGAAATTCTAATGCGTATAGGTAGGTAGGTAATATTATGTTTGTGTGTGTGTTGCTTATGCAAATAAATTGTTTATCTATATTATATCTACCTATGTGAAGTCTACAAATTGGGCACGCGTGGTGAACTGACGCTCATACTGGGGTAAGTCCTGCAGTGGGACGTTTATAGGCTGATGATGATAATATAACATAATATTAATTATTTTTCTCTTCTCCGGACGGAAAGCGTCAATTGTTTTCGCTTTCCACCTCCGTCGAGGAGAAAAATAGTATACTAACCTCGGACAGTAAATAAGAAAACCTCAGATCACATGTTTGTTTACGAGTTTTAATTACATGAGATCTGAGACCTTTCTTACTTTCCTGTCCTCGGTGTGTAATCTACTATATTTGCCTGCTAACTGTTTATGTTGCCCTACAAAACTCTAATTTGCCTTTTCTTCTAACGTGTTCAAGCTTAAAATCATAAAGCATGTCCAGTAAAGCCATGATAGTAGTAATATTGTACCTAGTCTTATCAGGAATTAGCATTTATATTGGAAGGCCGGCTCGCGACCGTATGTCATCCCGTATCTGTCTGTGACAACGGGACGTGACACTCTAAATACCAACACGTCACTGACTTGCAAAATTTATTTTCACCTCACAAGCTCGGAAAAAATCTGTTTACCATTCGAAATCTGAGTGCAAAAGTGAATTTTATCCGCTAGCGTGGAAAGAGTTTTTAAAATTCGAATCTCTCTATTCAATATTTTTCTATACCGCCAATCCACTGAAAATGCATAATAACTAAGTATGACACTAGCCAGCACGAAAAAAAAAACTTTTTAAAATGTTCTTTTTAGCAATTCACTTTTTTTCCTCGCTGTTGTGAGGTGAAAAGTTGTGTGTTTCGCTCGGCTGCAAAGTTATTCTGCGTCTCGTACTTTTGAAACCTTCGCTTGCTCAGGTTTCAATACAAGTACTCGCGCCAAATAACTATTGTTTTTTTTCGTCATAGCACAAGGTAAACTTGTTCGAATCCTATTAAAGTAGGTGCATGTGCCTACCCAAACTTGCATAATATAACTACTTTAACACCTATATTCCCCGAGCGGTAAGTATATCGGCGGTAGTGATATCTTCTCTACCTACTTACATTTTAATAAAAGGTAATCTCTGAATTCTTCACTAATTGAAAGCTTAAATCTCACATCCCTGACTGATATAATAGGTAGGCTCACGGACCTGAAAGAAAGATCTTTTTTTCAGGTCCGTGGGTAGGCTATATAAATCACATTTCCATGCGGACGAAGTCACTGGCATTAGCTAGGTAAAATATATAGCATACCAATTCAGAATATTTCGCTAGCAGTGCCCAAAGTCAGTGTGACATGCAGTGAGGGCGTCACATTTTTAATGGCCATTGGACACAATAAACGCTTCGAAACGGAAGCATGTAGGTTTCCTAGCGACATTTTTGCAGATAGTAGTATATTCGGTGTAAAATCCTATAGGTACGCAAAAGATCCAAGTGTGCAGAACAAACACTTGAACCTTTTGCAAATCAGTCATTTCACCAGTCCTTTAAGCTGCCGAAACTGTGAATAAGTACTTAGGTATAGCATTTTGGCCTTTTGTCAAACTGTTAGTTTTTCTCTTATTTTCGCAAAACGTTTTACGAGATTCACAAATCTATAAGAGAAAGTAAAATACTCAAACACAATCTCTTCCAAACGATAACTTTTTTTTTAGTTCAAGTATGAGGTATAGGTACTTAGAGGAAATCATACGTCAAATGACGCTCGGCATCCTACGTGGATAGGAAAAATAACTTGTTTTTCGTCACGTCAAACAAGTTCAACTTATTAAATTCCTGGAACAATTTGTTCCCCCTCTCGAAAATTTTAGATGTCTTTTGTGAAGGGCTTTCTGAATTCTTTATTCTTGTTTTGCACCTAGAACGATTTAATTTGTATTGTTTTATGAAACTGAAAAACAGTTTGTAGGCAGTACTTAGTATTATCTCTGGCATCTTCAAAATTTGCAAGTTTATGTACTTACTTACCTATGTATGCAGATCAAAGAACAACTAAGGTAGGTAATTTTTAATTGATCTGAAAGTTTAATATTTCAAGCACAATCTTTTAAATAAAAAACAACACAAATCACAACATTAAGCTCCTTTTCTCAGTCTGGTACAGAAGGAAACGTGGCAGTGGTCGTGACGTCAGCACGGTCGCTACCCTGCGTTTCCAATTCCGACACGATCACGTGGCTTCTGCACGTTTCATTGTACATAGTACAAACATGTACACGATTACGAAGGCTACGGCTATGTATTCGGCCACAAAGCTTCCGTTTTACACGTGGAATCATCCGGCATACTTACGTTCCGTTCTGTTCGAAATGGGGTTAAGGTTTTTCAAACTGTTTAAGTTAAAAGTCCTGGTGCAAAAGTTTCTGACCACACCGAATTTATTAAGGATGGGATGTATGAAGAAAACCTGTTTGATTTGAATAAGAATGAAGTAAGTAAGTATACATTCTAATGAATAATACAAACATAGAACATACTTACTTAAATTTTTTACAAATATAAAAAGTTGGTAATATCAAATTCACTCATTCAATTATCTACAATGATCAGTACTTTATGAGGATCAAATACAATTTTAAAGAATCGAAAAAAAACGGTCAAGTTGGTATCCCACTTCTGATCTTAAGAGGATAGACGAGTAGGTACGGTTTTTTCCATACAAACGTATTCCCCAGTTTTCTCCCTGGATAATGAAACTAGACCAAAAAAAATTTTATCATACAATCTATGTTGCCTCTGCTATGTCCCTATGTTTTGCTTTTTTGCATTAATTAATTACTGTATGAACTAGGGACCTTCGAAAATGACTAATTTTACCACCCGTTTTCAGATATCCAGCAAACAAATTTGACGAATATAAACAAAAAAAGCAAAACGTACAGACATGGTCAAAGTCTTTCTCATATTATTCTTGAAAGAATTATTGAAATAGGTTTAGTTTTGGAGGAGAAAACAGGGGAATACGAAATGCTGTTTTCGTCGATTTTATGTAGATAAAATCGGTTCGAGCTGCAGTTGTCTCTTTCGCACTCTAGTCGGTGGGGTGTATGGGTGGGGTGGATTGGACAAATAAGTAAACAGTCGGAAAAGTGACCTATTCTCCAAATTAGCATTTCAGACGGTCTATCCTCTTAAAGTGTAGTAGGTATCCTATATCATTTGAGTTAGATTTAGTCTAATCAAAATAAATTGTATCACTGAGTAGTCGAGTCAGATTCCTCGTAATATTTCCGAATTCACTTTGCCTTAGTAATTGAAAATCATTTTCGCTCAAATCCTAAGAGGCGCGAATCACAGCCGTGGGCTGTTATCGACTTTATTACTCTGGTAGTGGTGTGGGTTTGCTGAGTAAAATTAAGACGCTCTTATTCCGTCGAGGCCGTTTTTTGAACAAGAACGAAAGTGTTTTAAACTGTGTTTTAAAGTCTGAAATTAAATTATGTCTTATTTAAGGATCGGGCGGATGGGCGACTGTTCTCAATAACACGATTAGATTAAGTTTACTTGATAGAAAAAAATCCCAAAGTTACCCCTTTTTGTTATGTTTTTTCAATACTATGATTAAACTGCTGATATTTAACTTTTTATTCTTGTACTTAACTAAATACATTAAATATTTCTAGTGAACTCAGGAGAAGTTTTAGCTTAGAAACTCCCATGAGCAAAGATATTGACGAAAAACGCGTTTTTTTGCGATCTTGCTTTCAATTGAAGCGGGATGGCTAATTGTAAACTTATGCTTGCAAGAAAGAGACGCTTGCAGTGGGATAACCTAGCCTTAATGTGCTAATCACGGATCAGAGTTAAACCGACTCAGAGTTAAACTGACTTTATAATATTACTAAGAAGCGAGCCCTAAAAGCTCAATTTAATTTACAAAATACATAGAATACCTACTACGTCGTCATTTCAAATGGAATGGAATAATAACACACAATGCCTACCAAAGTTTCAAAATGAAATTAACCGATCTGATTAAACATTCATTAAAACTTCCATTGGAGCGTACTCGCGGTTTATTTTACATCAACAGAATGAATAAAGTAAGCCTCGCCTAGCTACTCCGATAAGTGATGAACTGGGAAAGGGAAGTTTTATCTACTTAGAGATGAATCTAGTCACAATCTAGGTATCGTAGCAAACTTTGTCGCTTTTCTAACAATCTGACTGTATTCTTCGTCAACTTATTTCTAAGGTACTGCTGTTTCGCTTCTATTTAAGCATGAATTTAGCCCTTACAGAATTCATCTAATATTTATCAATTTTTTTGTCAAAAAGCATATTTATAAAGCCGATCTTGTTTAACCGTCTTATTTAGTGAGGAGAGCGATTGGCAATTCAAATTTAAAAATTATTTATTTCCAGACAACATTGATCCATTAGGGTAATTTGGGGTTAGTAGCAATTGTGACTAAGTCTAAGTTAGTCTACAACTCGGTTAGTAGTAAGTCTTAGACTACGACGTCAGTCTTAGCCTTAGTCTGCAATGATCAGATTGACGAAATAATTTTTGAAGTAGGTTGAGGTTTGAGGTAGGTTTTTCATCTACCTATGTAAAAATCTAAGTAAGTAAGTTATAGCCTGTAGAATCCCACTGCAGGGCAAAGGCCTCCTCTCACGAATAAGGGTGAGAGGGAATGGGCCATACTCCACCACGCGGGCCCAGTGCGTGTTGGTGGAGGCAAGTTAGTGGTCACCTTGCTGTCAGATAATTTTCAAGCCGCCAATAGGCCTCTGACTTGGCTTAACGAATAGTTACAACGCCATCAGACGGAAGTATCCGAGACCAACTGCTTAACGTGCCTTCCGAAGCACGGAAACGCTCGAGATGAAATACCACTAAACGGTCACCCATCCAAAGACTGACAGGACCTGACGTTGCTTAACTTCGGTGATCGTTTCCAATACCGAAGCTCCACTACGCCAACGAGCGCTTCATGTAAAAATCTAAGTATTAATTTTCTGGTTGTACGAAGGGTGACTTGCTGAATAACATATTTGGTCACGTGACCGGATGTTAAGGAAATAGCTTGGGTCTGTCCCTTAAGGACAGGGTCACATGAAGACATTTTTAAAATATTTAACATTACTGACTTTGTCCTCAGCTCAATTACTCATAACTACCTACAAAACCTTGTCTTTATTGATTCCAATCGATAAACACATTAATTAGACAGCTATGTAATTATCAAAGTTCTGCATTAGCGCGATAATTTTCATTATCACCTAACTGCCATACCGGTGAAGGCATAAGAATTAAGAAGCATTGTTTTTAACGCGGAATTAAGTGATACTGTTCAAGACTAAATTATGTAACATTAGCATATTCGCTATAAACAATAAACAAAGTTGAAAAGTAACGGTCCACAAGTCTCTTATCACCTTGGAGAAGTTTGTAAGTATTTGAACTAATGAGATGCCTATATTCGTATACTATAATAAACCCTGGGAGTGTTATAGTTATAGGGAAGAATCAATGTTCCCAGACGTGCGATAATTATCCTAGATCCACGATATTTTTGAGTGCCATGCGATAGAAAATAAAAATCTGGTATCGCACGATAATTCGTAAAAATTTCACGATAATCTACGATAATCCACGATAATTTTTAAATGAAATGGAATCAGTGTACCCAATCACTATTTTCAACTATATTTTCCATTAAATTCCAACGATACATCATACTCACGTTTAGTATTGTGGGTACAGTGTTCAAATATTACTAAAATTTAAGTTCTTATGAGAAAAGTTGAGATAGAAATAAGTATTTACTCATTGTGTCGTTTCAATCAAAAGTTGTACTAAGATTCCCTAAACCTACCTTTAAATATAAAACATTAAATACTAGCACGTAATGTAGGTAAGAATGATTGAATTTCGTACACCATTTGGTCCTCTCTCTCTGTTTTAGACTCATAAGAGACATCCCAAATTCCCTAAACTATCATAAGTTTTGGGAATTTGAGATGCGATAAAAACACGATAATTTTGAGGCCAATCTGGGATAATTCTTAATCATGGATCTGGTAACACGAAGATGACGTCAACATAAATCCAACATGGCGGTCGCTACCGTAGTCGGGTCTTCATTTATTTTACGTGTCCTAATGTTACTCGTAGGCCGAAGCAACAAGTTCCAGACAGATAGATAGTCTATTCGATCACGACCCACAAAAAATGGGACGATCCCCGAACGGCGGGCGTCAGAAATGATGTTTGCACGGGTCAGAGGACTATACGCCAATTTGAGTATCATTTCCAAGAGGAAAAATATACGAAATATTTTTAGAAAATCCACCTAGATTTATCGCTCTATTGATATGAAGTTTTATAACACGTTATACTAACAGAAGTATTGATGTGTTACCAATTACCGTAACTACGAAGTTCCTAATGTATGTAGGTACTTTGCAACATGGATGGACACATACCCCAAAACGCTACCAGCACTGAAGCTGGCAATAAGATGACATGCGTTTATTATCATCCATAGCCACGTCAGAGGCCGTAAGGCTGTCTGAAAAACTCTGACTCTGACTTTCTAGGGCTTGCCCACACGATAAGAAGAAGATTATCATTCATCTTCTATTTAAATACGAGTAGGTACCCACTTTTAGGTAAGCACATTCCATCTCTATCCCCTTCATGGTGAAACTGAGGCGAAACGTAAGCCCACTATACCTACAAGTAGGTATATTAGCAGAAGCAAAATCACAGAGCTAAAGGCTTTGTGGACTCGGAATCTGATCTAATTTGATTCTATCTTATAAAGTCGAGATAGTCTCCATTTGAAATTAGATCAACATCCCAGTTCACAGCCTTTGCCTATGCCTTTTTCTTTGAAATAGCCTTTTATAGTGCGTCTGAAAAATACAAGAAAGGCTGTTAAATAGGTTAAATGTTTAACAGGTTAAATAGGTTAAAGAACTGATTCAAAGACCCAAACCCATAACTTTCTATAGCAGTCCGTTAGGTGTACGATCGATTTATTATACCATGATATTTTTAAACACGAAAATTTCGATGTTTGTTCCGGATGCATGCTAAAACGGCTGAACTGATAATAATGAAATTTGGTACAGACATAGACTAATACCTACATCTTGGAATAGCACCTAGAGTTCCTAGGTTTCCAGAAAAATCTATCTCCACGCAGACGAAATTGCATGCAAAATCTATGTGGCAATAAATAAAATTGAAAATGGCAGAATTTTTTTTCAACACGATTTCTACAGATGTACCTAAAGAGAAGTAAAAAATAAATAGAGTATTAATATCAAGTTAAACAAAAACCGTTTAAGAATCCGATACCGAACCATTTATAAACCTTATTGATTTCCTTAACTATTTGAGTGAGGTATACTTACCTACTCTGAAGGAATGAAAAAAGGTCGGAAGCCTTATGCAAATAACGTAGTACATAGACTAAATGTAAATAGCGGTGCCCTAGCAGGGTTCATGTCGAAGACGTAACCTAATTTAAGACCTTTTTGTGAAACATGAGCTTTGTCATATCAACAAATTGACCTTTAAGAAAAGGGAATTAATAATAAGATGTGTAGGCAAACAAAGGAAAAGTTGTTCTCCATCTTTGAATGATGCCAAAAACTAGCAGAAAATGGATGGAACGCAATGCATAACTTTAAAAAACTTCATTAAAACCTCATATTTCAATCGATCGAATCGAAAAAACAAGTTTGTTCATTCAATAACTTAGTGTTGCGAACTTACCGTCGAAGCATCATACAGACGATATGTCAGAAGCCGCCCGCCAAATATAAACGATCACCGAATACACAACGCATTTCACGAGTCGGAGGCAGAGTCAGTCCGCGATCGATACACTCGTACACTACCGAGCGAACGCTGCAAGCGGCATCGGCAACGCGCGCCTTGCATCCCGACGCTTCCACCACACAATATTAATCTCAAGTTATTATTTTACACGCACGTCCACTCATGAGAAAAGCAACCTGAGACGACCGCAACGTTCGAAACCTTAATACTTCCCTTCGCTGCAAATATTGGGTGACAGCCTACTATGGAGCTGATCAACCTAAGAGTAAATAACTTCACTACTTAGCAACGGATGCAACTTTAATGTTTGAGAAGATTTTAATATCCCGCTATATTGCGAAATTAGCACCACTGAGGTAATTAAAACTTTTTAAAAGTAACGGCACGGAGACCTAAAGTTTGCAACGCGTCAAGCGACTACCAATACAAATATGAACAATATGGGGACAGGAACAGGAGTCGAGTAATAAAAGAGTACTCGCGTGGGGATGGTACGGAGGGTGCATTGTGCACCGGCGAATTTCGGAAGGGCCCGCTCCAAAAGCCCTTGTTTGCTCCCCCCACACTTGCGCAAGATGCGAACCAGTTTTGATTTTTTGAATAGCAGAGTTAGCCCGTTCGCGAGGGGACCTTTATCCCGCGCCGTTAGAGACCGGTAACTATTGTTGTGACCTGGCCAACAAGATGGTTAATATCCATAAACCTAATTAGGGGTCTCCGGCAGATAACAAATGTTTCTATAAATACATGTCTGAGCCTGAGACCTGAGTAAAACACAGATTCGTTAAAGCACTAATATAATAGTAGTAGAGGAATAGCTCTAGCTAGTGGCACTGGAAATTTTCAATTCAACAAGGGGTCAAGAAAGTAACTCACAACCTGAAAACAGACTATACAAAACCATTAATGAACAGCATTTGACACATAATTTGACTTTTGGAAAGTAAATAGAGAATGTTTTCCTGCTTACTTGTAAAAATTGGCGTATATTTCCTACTTAGGAACCAATTAAGCTGACGCGACGTTAAGAAGAAGTTTGTAGTTATGAAGTTTCAGGGTGGCACGATGGTGCAGCAGGCAGTAGTATAGTACAGTTTGGTATTTACTAAGAGCATCATACGTACAAATAATATTTCAAAACATTTTTTTCCATATCGCTCTGGTCGACTGACGTCACGCCCGCAGAGAACGTATTCCTGTAATCGTGTGGGAATATAGGTACTTATTACGTCATACATAACACAAAAATATGATTAACCATAACAATTTTGTGACTACTGTGTTGGTAGCATTAAAATCATCTGTAATTTTTACTGTAGGGAAAATACATTTGGAAACTGTGCTAATAGTAAACATAACAAACATACATAAACTCACGACTATAATCAGTTCCGGGGCGGTAGAAATACTTAGTATAGTTTTGTAGTTGCAGAATGGCTCCCATTTGCCTTATTGAAATTCTTTATTTACCTACTAAGCTACCTAAGTCACTACTCTAATAGACATGATGTTAAAAAGGGTAAAAATCTACTATTAGGCAATTGTCACATAGATAGGTACCTACCTACGTATACCCATATAAAACTGATCCTTATTATCCTCGCTTTTATATCAAAATATTTAATTTTGTTAAAAATAAAACACGAAACAGTAAGAGAAATTATTTCATTATGATGTCCTAAATTAATACCTACATAGTTACAATTTATCATAGAGTAGTCCTATTATGTAGTTAAATCAATCGGTTGTCCACCGACTTGGTTAATTTACATTTAGCCTAGTTAAGTTTACAGTAAGGTATCTTAATTTAATTACGTTTAAAGTACTTACCTATAATATAAACGATTCAGGCGAAAGTATAAAAATGACGAATGTCGAAGCGTAATAAAGTCGAAGTGAAGATATCATTTTATCCTACCATGAAATATTTTAATTATGATGTTTTCTCGATATACTACTGTCTTCTTTATTATTCTTATGCTTGTTTCTTGTTATTTGTATTACCAAGATACCATTACATTAGGCGTAGGTACTATTACTTTTATATACTGTTATTGTATTAAATTGTGGTGTTGGTTTTCGAAAAGCAGTAAAATAAAAAATATATTCTTATAGCCAATTTCGCCTAACGACTAACTACTTATCTACCTACAGGTAAGCAGTCAGGTACACAGGATATTCTTAAGAGCATAAGTGTTTGCACTGAACGCTAAACACAGATGTATGTACTCTCTCGTGCTTATCGTGCTGAATCTGATAGCATGGGAAACCACTACGATCGAGAGGTGGGCTAATATACAGTTACACTTATCGGTAGTCAGACCACACGGTACGAGCATAATAAATGTTGACGGTCATCATCAGCCTATAAACGTCACACTGTAGGGCACAGGCCTACATTATAGGAGAGCTGATGGATGTTAGTCCACCAGGCAGAAGACTTTACATACGCAGCGGAATCTCTTTTTCAGCGTGTACAGGTGACCTCATGATTTTCACCTTCATCGTTTGAGAGCAGGTACATAAGTTAGAAAAACTCATTGGTACTCATGTTGACACTGCTTGAAGGAATTGGTCGCCTCGAAAGACACTAGGGTTTGTGTCTGTTATGGACGGCACGACAATAATTTTAACTTTAGTTGCTTAGTTGCCTAAATGCTCTAAGTTCGATAAAAAGGAAGAAATCAGTTTCATGATCAGACTGTTATTTTATTACCATACTGATGAACATAGGTCTCTCCACCTCCAAGTTTCACCAGAAGTACCGAAACTCTGTCCAGTGATGTCGTGGATGTTCTGAGGTTTCAGAATAGAAGAATATCTCCGACTACCACCTCGGGGGATATAGTCGTGAGCAATATGCTTATACATAGGTCTCTGCCCAGATAGTGCCACAAAACGATACATCCTACATAAACACACGCCTTTTTCCCAGAGGGAATATAGGTACATTTTGGGGTTTCTGGACACACCATGCTATGCTTATGCTTATGCCTTCCACACACTCCGTATAATGTGTTTCGTAATTCGACTTTCATTCATCCTTATATCTCAAATGTCGAAGCATAGGCATATTTAACCACTACATATTCATTCAAACCACAACGTTCCCTAATCACAGTATTCCTCATTCTTCCCTTATAGTCAGTCACACCACAGATCTTGCGTGAAGTCATCATTTCCACTGCATTTATTCTGCTTTCATTCTTCGGCTTCCACACCCAACTTTCACTTCCATACATAAAAGTCGGAACCAACGCTATTGTGGACAGCCCAACGAGCTTTGGTAGATACATTTCCGGAAAATCCCTACAATTTTATAAATTCACCAAAAAACATCCATCCCTACCAGTTCTCATCCACATCATAATTATGTTATGTTCAGACATAATTTCGTTGCGGCTAGTCCATCCTCTAAATTCGCGTCTCCATGCACCCCGCCCCATGACCCCGCCGTATGACCTCGCCAACTTTTCTCGGTTGGCATGTCGTTTCATGGATGGCAGTGAGCGAAATATTTTAGCAGTCATCTCGAATGTAATTTTTTATGTGTTTCTCAATTTGGAGCGAATGTGACGAATGCCTTATTGCAACTGAATAAGCAAAATTTTAATACAACGCTGTGTGTACTAATTGTAACGAATGTAAATAAGAACTAACTACCTAATAACATTTGTAACTAAAACTAATGAAGTGTTAATCTGCCATTAGGCGTAAATTACAGATAGGCGCGGCTTAGCACTCTCAATGCTATTTTGTTATTCTTTATATCTGCGTGTTGTGTTTTGTATAGTAAGTAGGTGGCTTTCATTGCTAAGTTATTTCAATTTACTTTTTAAACCGTAACCCACACCTATACTACTACCTACACTAATATTATCTCTGTCTGTTACGTTTTCACGGCTAAACCACTGAACCAATTTTAATGAAATTTGATACAGAGATAGCTTAAACCCTGAGAAAGAACATAGGCATAAAAATTCCACATAGACGTAGTCACGGGAAGCAACTAGTGCAAAACACTACAAAAAACACCACACACCAAGGAACACTATAAGTACCAAAAATAAGATGAATGACCTAATTAAAATATTAATTAGACATCAAATTAACGCGTTATAATTAACACAAACGAAAGTAAATTTGTTTTTACAAACGAAGTTATAGTAGCTCCTCGGTGCCAACAGATGGCGCTAGGAACGCGTTTCGTGCTCTTTGGCTTCGCGCTGCGCTACTATATCGATTTTACGCAAACTCGTCAGTATTTACACGTGAAAAAATGCTACCTAGAAATCCCTTAAAACATACACCAAATAAGCTTGAAGTTAGAAGTGTTAACAATTATTCATCTTCTAAAAACCTTTACTATCAGTGCTGATAAGTTCGAAGAAGAGAAAGCTAGTTTTTAAAGGACAGGAATCTATTTATTGGACGTGCTCAAAGCTGGCAACTCCCAATGTCTATGAATTTGACCCCGAAGCTCGTGTCCCGAGCAGAGGAGAGTGTGGCGTAGGGCCTACGTTTTTGATTTTCGCCTTGTTAAATATTGTGTAAAATGGGCACATAATAGGTAAATAAGTTACTATTTATCGACAAAAATAAAAATCTATTGTTATCTTGACGTTATGACCTAAATTGCAACCATTATACATACATCGATAGTAGCCCACGAATTACCATTGCTAAGAATATCGTCGAAAGTCGTACAGTGATCATTTTATTTGCTGTATAATTTAATTTCGGTGTTATTTTTAAATTAATGATTGTGATTTTGTCAAGTCTAAATGGATCGTGCGGTGCAGATATAGACGTGGACGAATTAAGTGGATTATATTAAAATGTCTTCTGGTTTTTGGTGAATGTGTTGAGACAATGGTGTATCGATTATTTTGCGCTAACGAAATGTCATCCCGGTGCCGTAGTGTTAATATTAGAAGTCTGTGCTTGTGACCACTATTACTATTGTCTAGGCATCAACGCGTTTTATATTGAGCTTGCAGAACTTCAATTTAGAATGAGTGACCAAAATAGTGCTGAAGATCAGAATTCGGAATTACGTCCGCTCTTGACAAATTATATCCCTTGAGTGTTTCGTAAGGGTGTAACTTTTAATTAAGTAGAACAGTTGTTAAATATAAACGAACCTGTTTTGAAGCTATTTTTAAATATACTCAAAACAAAATAGTACCTACGTAATCATCTCTTTGACACTTATAAACAATTTACGGACTTCAGAAAATGAGTTAGTACAAATTCAACTCAACATTTAACTCAAGCTAATAATGTCTCGCTGTTGATCAAAGGCATACCTTTTTAAAATGTTTTAAAATAGTCCAGCACATTACATTTGAGTTCTCATCGCGCTCTTGCTCTCACTCATACGGAATTGCATTTTTATCATCGTTTTTTATTTTCCTCATTTGTATTATAGTTACGTTTCTACTGAAAATAGGTATAAGGATTTGTTCATTCTGTTATTTGGAAAGCCACGTCCACGGTAATATCACATCGCGTTAAACCTGACAGAATCAATAAGTGCCAAATTAAGTTACCTACGAAGAATTTTAATACATAGACACAAACTCGCGACGATAAATAATCGCTCCTGAGGTAGTCAAAAAATAATTTACTTAATTTACTGAAAATGTAGTTAACGACACAGTTCTTCCATAACTTTCAAATTAAGTTTCATCGTTTTAAGGTTGAAAATGTACCTATTTCTGAAAAAATTAAAAGGATTCTGTACCTATACCTAACCTTGAGGATGACTTATGTTACTGCGACCACAAGATTATTGGATTCGTCATAGGTGGTTTCCACTAAGTGCATACTATGTAGTAGAATCATAAAAATCGAAACTAAGGTACCTACTTAAATATCTTTTTCAAACAACGGAATCATTTCAGAACTGGAGTGTGTAGTTTAGTGGCATAAAAATAAAAATAATGTTAAGGGATGAAAACTCCTTACATGGAGATCTAGTTCCGAAGCCATAAAAGTAAATAGATATGGTCACAGCAGGGACGTTGGGTCAGAGCGAAGAGAATCAATCAATCAATTATACTTTATTTAGTTTTTTTTTAAAGAGAAAATAGAGAAAAATTATTTATCACATCATGATATTATTAGAAATACCTACATATTCTTGCGAATCACCAAAACTGACATTAGTCCAATCATTAGGTATAGGGTTTGACCCTAACAATAATTCATCTATCGCTGAAACTTTGCAGTGTGATAAAGTAAAGTATACAGATTACGGTTGGCAAATAACCTAACCTAACCGTAATCTGTATACTTTACTTTATCACACTGCAAAGTTTCAGCGATAGATGAATAATTATTGTTAGGGTGTCCATACAAGGAAACTCTAAAATGACTGGACTTCATCTTTATAAGTAAACGAGAGTAATAAAAACATACGATATGAGACTGTTATGATAATGATATGCAAATCGTATTCATATATTTTTTCTTTGTTTCAGTAACGAGTGCAGTTGCGTCTCGACCTAGAAAAGATTCGTGCTCAAAGTTTACACAACTAGCTGCGGATTGTAAGCAGTAAAGTAAGTATTTCGTGTTAAAAATGGCCAATGCACCGCGTGATGGTGTCAGCACTCGCTTCTCCGATAATTACGACTTGAAAGAAGAGTTGGGAAAGGGCGCCTTTTCAATAGTGAGAAGAGCTGTTCAGAAATCGACTGGATATGAATTTGCTGCCAAAATTATCAACACTAAAAAACTCTCCGCTAGGGACTTTCAAAAGTTGGAACGGGAGGCTCGGATTTGTCGAAAGTTGCAGCATCCTAACATTGTGAGACTGCACGATTCAATTCAAGAAGAACACTTTCACTACCTGGTATTCGACTTGGTGACTGGCGGAGAATTGTTTGAAGACATCGTGGCTAGAGAGTTTTACTCTGAAGCGGATGCATCACACTGTATTCAACAGATCCTCGAATCGGTACATCACTGCCACCACAATGGAGTTGTGCACAGGGATTTAAAGCCTGAGAATCTTTTATTGGCCAGCAAAGCCAAAGGAGCAGCTGTAAAGTTAGCAGATTTCGGTCTAGCAATCGAGGTGCAAGGTGAACAACAAGCATGGTTCGGGTTCGCTGGTACCCCGGGATACCTCTCACCTGAAGTGCTTAAGAAGGAACCATACGGTAAACCAGTTGATATTTGGGCGTGTGGCGTAATTCTGTACATATTGTTGGTTGGATATCCACCATTTTGGGATGAAGACCAACATCGACTGTACGGACAAATTAAAGCAGGAGCTTACGATTATCCGTCGCCCGAATGGGACACTGTAACGCCTGAAGCAAAGAGCCTCATAAACCAAATGCTGACTGTCAATCCTAGCAAAAGGATTACGGCTTCTGAAGCTTTGAAGCACCCATGGATTTGCCACCGCGAGCGTGTTGCTTCTGTTATGCATAGGCAGGAGACCGTGGATTGCTTGAAGAAATTCAACGCCCGCCGTAAACTGAAAGGCGCCATCCTTACCACTATGTTGGCGACACGAAACTTCTCTGGAAAGTCAATGGTCAACAAGAAGGGTGACGGTTCACAAGTAAAAGAATCGACCGATAGCAGTACTACTTTGGAAGACGATGATTTGGATAAGGATAAGAAAGGTGTAGATCGCGCATGTACTGTGATCTCCAAAGATCATGATGATGAAGCATTAACAAAAGCAGATTCGTTCAGCAAGGCCCGTGGTGATAGCACCGCTTCATTACGTCGCGCAGAGGTAATCAAAGTCACTGAAGTGCTCATAGATGCCATCCACAACGGCGACTTTGAAACATATTCCAAATTGTGTGATCCCGATGTGACCGCATTTGATCCTGAAGCGTTAGGAAATTTGATAGAGGGTGTAGAATTCCACAAATTCTTCATTGATAACACTTCAACCAACGTTAAAACTAATACAACCATTCTAAATCCTAGAGTGCATCTTCTCGGAGATGATGTAGCTGTAATAGCCTATGTATGCGTGACACAAAGTGTGGATGCTGAGGGTCGGCGAGCTACACACCAGTCACAAGAGACTCGTATTTGGCATAAACGCCATAGCAAGTGGACAGCAGTCCACTTTCATCGCTCCTAACTAGTCCCTTCTTCAGTTCAGTCCTCACCTCGCATTCACTAGAGAAAATTTCATTCCGCGACGTGTTCTCATAACATCTTGCGTTTGGTGACCAATGCAGGGGACAATACTCTGCACCACAGAGTACATTTTAAAAATACGTGTGTTTTCGCAACATATCGCTAAAGTCACGCGAGTAGGTACCATCGCGGGATGTTACAAGCGCCATTGGTTATTGAGCATCTGTCGCGTAGTGAATACGAGGCAAGCCAAAGGATCATGGTCTCAAAATAACAAATCAAAATATTAGTAAAGGTAAAGCCACTGCAAAAGTTCTATCTTTTCAACCATATAGATTTGGAGACCACACAACTTATAAATAGATAAATCCTTCGGCAGCGACTTAAAATTATAAAACTTTATCCAATTCTGCTATGAAAATTACACGAATTTTAATAGAAATTCTTTGTAATCTCAAGGAATTAAGTTAATTACATATAGGTAAATGTTATATCTACACCAACAAAAGCAATTCAAAACTTACTTCTCATTCAGAAAAAAAAAATCATTTTATAAAGTCCTTAACATAAAGAAAGAGCATTACAATGTGGCTAAAAATGTGATACTGTTTGAATATCCAATGCTTTGTGCTAGTTATAGTAGAATGTAATCAAACCCAATCTTGGCCACAATCGAAGATTGTCAACGAACGTCGAGCCAATTTATATAATTGTTGCTGATCAACAACCTCAAGAAATCTCAACATGTACTACCAGATCTGATATGAATCTACAATATAAGTCGTATCTACCTATATTATGGAGTCAGCAAAAATGTTCAAGGTTTAGAATTATTAGCACATTTCTCAGTAAGTCTCTCTACATTTTTAACTATGAATGTTTTGTCGTGCTTAAAAATGGTGTTCTATTTGTTATCAAATACCTAGTTAGTAAGGTTAAAGTAACTAATGATGATGCAGTTATTGGCACTACACATCTGACATTGAGAAGACTTCAAGTAGTAATTGTTGTAAAATAACTTTTTGACATAACTATAGTACATTACTCAGAATTTGCTTCAGAATTCATGTATTAGGTAGTGCGAATTAATAACTTATTAAAATATTTTAAGTGAATTATATCAATTTCGTCAATTTTAGATTTTAATATTAAATTTATTCGGCTTTGCTTTCATGAACAGCACACTTAATTGTTTGAATGTTTGTTTGGGCTAATTCGTTTGCTGTGTTAGTTTTGTACCTGATTTACAATGCAATGAACAATATGTATTGAGTCTAGTTGATAAATCTTATAGTGAGAACTGTGCAAGAGAAGGTCTGATAGTTGGTTTTGTTTTCACTAAGATAGGAGGAGCTTTGTCAACAGTGATATTAATGTATAATGTAAAGAGTTTTTTGCACAGTTTCACTTACGAAAATGTGCTTTAACTATTGGATCTAAATCTAAGTCCCCAGTAATTTCAGTATTTCCTAGAAATATAATTAGATATAAATGACACTTAACCATGTTTTTACAATTTTGTAACATAGTTAGCAAAACTTACTTTGTACAACATCAAAGAAATTTGGAATTGTAAGTATATTGTGTAAAATTATTAAATTTGGACTCATGGTGATATTTTCACTGTATCCAACCTACATAGTTGTGCCATTTTCATTAAATCTAGTGCCAATAACTGTAGTAATAAAATGTATTCTAGTCTTTATTGTTACGCATATTTAGTATTTAATCAACGTTTTAAATTAATTTTGAACATATACAATATAGAAACTTACATTGTGTACATAGATATGATTTGCACATTGCATGTTTTAAGAGTGTCGTCTTCTACATAAGCTATATAAAATATTTTCTCTGAAAATGTTTATGAATGTTCGTTATTAGATGACAATGAATTTATTTATTTGTGTTACTGGCTCTCCGATAATGTAATTATGTATTAAAATATATACGTACATTTATCACACTACATGTTTATTAGGGCTGTGCTACAAAACAGACTTTGTGTTTCGAACAAGTAGCTGAGTTTCTTATGTCCGTTGTATTTGCAGCACAGCTTATTTGATTTTTTATAATAAGTATTTATTTAGACGTATACCTACTACTTCAAAGATTGCTATTTAATAAGGTTTAGGGTTTCACTAACACCCATTTTGGAATCGTTTTGATTCCAGTTAGTAAATGAGAGCTCTAAAGGAACGAAATTAAGTAATTATTCAACCAAATTATTCCTCCATTTATGTTATCAGTATTACAGTCTTTATTAAAATTATATTTAATATCTTCTTTTGCAGTCAAATTACCGATAAATTGAACTTGTTAGTACCTTCTTAACTACATACCTATTTAGCACCTAAAAAAATCATAATAATAATTCCTTAAATACCTTTCTGAATTTGTATCCTTTAAAATAAATAATATCCAAGAATAATAAGACTTACATTATTACTGGCATAGGACAGAATATCTACCAACAAAAATTATGTGATACTTACATAATGCACAAATGTACCTTAAAGTCTCTTCCAATATTACAAGATCTAAAAGTCCAGGAAAACGGTAGCTACCAATAGTACCTACCTACCATTAAAACAGTCTTCCTGTTAACCGCCAATACCTAACTAAAAGACACCGTATTACCAGCTTCAAGTAATTTATAATATCTACTTTGGAAGTTTTAAACACAGCTCTCCACATATTGTTATCTTATAGTGCACATTTACCTGTTTGCATGCATTAATCTCACTGGCTTTTACATTAAGGGGGGCTTTTTTAAATAATATTTCAACTTCTTTCTATTGGCTGCATTTTTCATAAATTCTATAAAAAAATATGTTATTTTAAATTGATATATACTTATGTACTTAAAGTTAATACCAGGTTACCATTTGATAGAAAATGGGCATAAAATGTAGTTGTGCTCCAAATGGTTTCAAGGTAGGCAAAGTTATCTAGATGAAAAGTTAATATGGGTGCAGTGCAATCATTCACAAAATATTTACCTAAAAATAATAAAGAGCATAATATTATTAATTTGTTGTGTATTTTTAAACATTTACTCGTGTAGTAAATTTACTTGCTGATAAATTCTTCATAATTATTATAGTAATATAAACATTTTGGCCATTCAGCAAAAATTGTGTTGAATATTTTATCTAATGGATAAATATGTTATTGTGTGAGGGCATGGTTTCTTAATCCTATCAAGTATTGTATTGAAATCATCTTTAAGGTAATTAACTATTGATCAAATGGTTTAGACAACAATTAAATTCGTTATTGCACCCTTGCTAGATTCGTGATTGAGATTATTTTAAATATTTAATAGATAGAATTATAACCAAAGTATTTCTTACCTGTCTACCTTACTGCACCACAGATTTCTGTTAGGATTTGTCCTTTATGAAGGCGTATGTTTTTGTAGAATAATTTCCATATGTGAAAGTGTAGGTGTAATAAAGAATTGTCAGTAAATTTGTATCAACATAATTTCTTAAACCTCTGCATTGCCGATTATCATGTAACATTCTCTAAAATAAAGTTCTTTTGATCTACTTAATGGTATTTTTATAATCCTTTATTAGATTAGCGAATACGCGTAATAGCGAATTACCGAAAGTACATAATTAACCGAATGTGACCTAATTAAGTTCCACAATTGCATTAAAAATACACCCATATACCACAACAAAGCAGAATGCATAATTCGGTATGTCAAGTTTTTTTTTGGAGGTCTAAATCGAAAACCATTTCGAGATAATTGTCTCAATAATCATATTTTCTATGTCAGAGATTTTAAAATGAAAGGATTACAGATATTTTTAATAAAATAACGTCGTTTTTCGGTCCGTGCAGTGACGTCACTGGCATACCTCTGAACTCCTTGGTAAACATAAAATCAACTTAAAATAACCGGCCATTAAGAAAAAAAAATACTTTCACAATGTCAGAATTTGACATTTGATGTTGCCGTATCTTTTTCCAGCATAGAGTTAGAAAGAGGAGGCAGGTTTTAATTTTTTTAAATACAGCTGTAGGTAGTTTTTCTCCACGGAGTTCGAATTATTTTCTCTCCACCATTTTTGCACTTAGAGATTACAGATTAAAATAATTTAAAAATTAAATTTATATTGATGAACTCGACGAATAGCAATAAGAATGAAATAGGTGTCTTAAAATTATGTCTTCTATCCGTAAAAAATATAAAAATGAAGACCAAAAAAAACTTGACATCCCGAATTATAGACTTTACAATTTCTCAAATAAATGATTTTTCTTTTAAGTATGCCAATAATGTGATCATTTTTTCTACAGAGTTACCAACACACTTAAATACATTTATAAACTCAGGACCATAATCCCTATCGGGGTGGTCAGAAACTTGGCTACAACTACCAACTATTTTTCAAAGCAAGCAATTAGTTATAGCAATGCTCACTTAGCGAGCATATTGAAGGTTTTAGGCTGGAGTTACGTATCAAATGATAAGGGCTTTTCGCCCACAGAAACACTGAAATACAAACCTTATCCCTTAGTCGCCTAAGTTATAGCGCCTTGTCAAAAACCCTTGTCAAAAGTTAAAGCGCATTTCCAGCACAGCTAGCATGCCAGCCACGACAAAGCGTTTAAACGAGTAAAACGTCATGCGCGCTCTTTCTGGCATACGTAAAATAATAAAGATGGAGGCATATCTCGAGTTTTATCGTTTTCTCGGGGGTGGCATGCGAGGCCTACAGGTAATGCTAAAATCGAGGCCTTCTATGAATGAAATAAGAGCTGAAGCGAGCGAAACGAACTCACGATTTTGTATGTATTGTTATGCTTTTGCCGAAATCGAGTTGATTTTTGTGGGTGAAACAATCTTTTTTTTTACCATTATGCATAAAATAATCGGGTCTTACCAGATTACACTTACACACACACACACTTATTGTGTCCGGGTTTCCCCCGGACACTTTTGTGACGGCCCCGCCTGGACACCCTTTAAACTTGGACAAATCCGGGGAAACCTGGACGGATGGCAGCCCTATTCCTGAGTGACAGAAAAGGATGGAAAATGTGATGCGGTGCTGGTAGAAGAGGTTATCCTTAATACCACATTCTCTACCCATCAAACTGAATAACTTTAACTTGAGCTGTTTACAACTGCTGTACAGTTTTTAAGAGATGTTACCAGATTTCATAATCTACCTTTTATTTTTTTCCTATTTCATATAAAAAGTGGCATATATACAGGGTGTTTCATAAGTAGGTAAGAATAAATTTTTAAAACTCTTAAGGGGGTTGTTTAGACCGTCAAACTGAACAACTTTCTCTAAAGGACCAACATCGAAATCGCGAAAAAAAAAATTTTGATATCCCATACATATTTTAGCTCTAGTCGATTTGTAGAGTATGCAACATCATTATTTTTTTCGCGATTTCGTTATGGTCCCATAGTGAAAGTTGTTCAGTTTGATGGTCTACACCACCCCCTTAAAGGTTTATTTGTATTTTTGTAACACCTTGTATATAAATAAACTCAATAGAATTAATGCTTTACTTATTTGTACCTAAAGAAGAATTAGGGAGTGAAATTAAATAAAATCGTTCAAGTGCTAGTCGGGCTACTCGCGCATCGAGGGTTCCGGTTCCGTACCACACTACCACAGAACACAACATATTAACTTGGAAAGAAACTTTTTTCTCCGGGACCTTAACCGTGAGACCGACTCAGACTTGGCCGGTTTTTATTATTTGTTGTTATACTGTAGAGTTTACTCTATAATCACACCAAGTTTGACGCTTGTATGTATTACCGTTTTTACTATAGACCGAGAAGAAAAAACGTCGATCAAAACTAGTTTCTTGTTGAGAACCGCCCTTAAATTTTTACTTTTTGAGATTTTTATTATTTGTCAACAAATCCGCCGTAATAACGCATATTCTGTAAAAATTTCAACTATCTAGCTATTACGGTTCAAAAGTTACAGCCCTAAATAGGTAGGACGGACGGACGGACGGACGGACGGACAACGTAGGCTTAGTAATAGGGTCCCGTTTTCACCCTTTGGGTACGGAACCCTAAAAAGCACACTCCTGAAATGTTATTTGTTTCTTGAATTAATGTTATAGATTTAGGTAGGTACCTATGTACATACCTATGTGATATTTATTTTTATCTTATTAAATACATGTTTATAATAAAAAGCCGTGGTGGCCCAGTGGCGAGTAACCATGCATGCCGTGCAGGAGGCGAAGGTTCGATCCCCGTCCAGGCAGACTCATACCAATGAGTTTTTCGGAATTTATGTACCATTTGTAACACAACTGGCTTTTTGGTGAAGGAAAACCTCGTGAGGAAACCTGCATGCTTCAATTTCGAGGCATGTATTGTACCCACTGTCCATTAAAAGTGGCGACGGGCTCACCCCCCGTCACACTGGACAGAGTTTCGGTACTACTGGTGAACGGTGGATGTTCTGAGGTTTCAGAATATCTCTGACTACCCCCTCGGGGAATTTAGTCGTGAGCAGATGCTATGCTATGCTTTATAATATAAAAATACATAACATGTAAGTAGAATAATATAATTTATTACTTAATTACAAGGAATTCATTCATAAAATTAAAATGACCTGTACATTGAGCAATATTCTTTGTCAATAAAAACATAATTAACTATTTATAACTACTTATTACCAACACACTAAAGATTCTGCCTATCCCACTGGGGAATAGGCGTGAAGTTATAGATAGATATTCAATTATACCACAATCATCTAGCTACCTACCTACCTGTGAACAGCATTTAAGTATTTCATTTTCGTGTAAACACCCTTGCAGCCGTCGAGTGAAACATTGAAATTTTTCATAATGATTTCCATATCCAACCCGTTAACCATTCTCTTCCCTAATTCTTTTTCGATGCACATTCTTAAATGTTCTTCCGTCAACGGTTCAAATTTTATAAATTGTTTTACTGCGTCAATGCCACTGAATCCTTCTTTTAATTCTTCGTAAAACGACTCATCACATTTCTTATTAAATTCTTTGTTTGTACTGTCGCAGTTAAATATCAATATTACCGTAACATTTTTGCTTAAGCTCTCACTTTTGGTAATAAAATCGCTGATATACGACTTGATTTGTATGTCGTTTATTGTCAAATCATCAACTATTAGTATTGATGTCTTGCACATAGTCAAACCGACCATAAAATCTGTTGAAAACGTATCCGTAAAACCAGGCATGGTGTAGTGATAGATATTTGAAGAATTCCAGAGTCCTCCGAGAATTAGCGAAGTAGCAAATGTCTTTCCGACTCCTGTTCCACCGTAGAAGAACAATATTTTACTCGCAGCATTATAAGATAGCGTCTCAACTATTTTTTCTATAGCGTTGGGTTGTCCGTAAACGTTTCTTGTTAGAGATTTCTTTATTTCCTTTATATCTAACTCGCGACTACAGTTGAAGTTTACCAAGTAATATGTTGCTATTGAAATAATTATACATAAAAGTATCATCGAAATCATTTTAATTTGAATATGAGATTTGTTTTCTCGGTTCATTTTTATGTGATACTTTTTCACAATTGGATTAACTGGTTCCTTTGGCTTATTTTCATGAGATATTTCTTTATAATTCATGTTATCTTCTTCATCAGTTACTACTTCTTTCTTTATAGTTATATCTTCTTTTATAGGTGCATTGTTAGAAATATTCATGTTATTAGAACTATTGCTAACATCTACGTCCATTGGTTCATAGCTTAGATCACAGATATCACAGTCATCCATAGCAGAAATTGTGTTATTTGCTGCTTATGAAACTTTGAATGTTCAAAGCAAGCGCGCCAAATTAATTTAAATTTGTGTGTTTACTTTCTTCTTCTGTTATTTATAGCATTGTATAAAGATCCTACCTTGATGCCATAATAAAATTTTCGTGTGGTCGAAGTGTTTTAACTTTCGTGGGGATATTTATTTCATAAAATTCTTCAAATTTCTCAAAAAATTCAAACGGTTAAATAAAACCACAAATTAATTACTGACATTCTTTTTTTTTAGTTTAGTAATATTTTTTACGGCACTGGATTCTTTCTAGTACTTTTATGCCACTCGTATTTTTTATATCAATATGCAAGAACATTGTGTACAACCATCAATACCATCAATCACACAGTCGGGTGCCATTACACGATACATCGAGATTGTGTTGTGATCTGCTGATCGCGCTACATCTATCTACGTTGATTGAGCAGAAACCGTAGCATGTTGCGCGTGATACGGCTATATAACTCATTTTATCCCGTTCCTTCGCGCGCAATTATAAAGACACTACGCTACAGCCGCAGTTCATTGCTCTCGCCACCGTGAGATGAACACGTAATAAACAGCAAAATCATTTTGAGAAAGCCCCGACGTTAAACAACAAATAGGTTTTTAAGAAGTAAAATATATAGTTATAAAGAAAAAAAAATCCTATTATTGATTAAGTATAATAATAAGTTACACCTACTTAGTACTTACTCTATGAATAAATTGGGATTCAAGCAGAGTTAAAAAGTAAAACGAACGTACAATCAATGAATGGGGTGTAGAGTGCGCGAGCGAGTACCTAACGAAGCGAAATCTACAGAAACTTGTTTAGGTTGCTTAGGGAGTGAACACTGAACACATACTAAAAGTCTCCTCGTCTAGGAGTCGAAAATCAGCAGGAGAAATATGCATATCATTATCACCATAGCTATTTTGACATTTTCTACAGCTGAGTTCAACGTATAACATTCAAAAAGGATATGAATTCGCTACAAGGTTACTAAATCTCAGCCCAAACTCGATGTACCGTCGAAACTATTTGGAAAGGAATTATTGGTCATCATCAGACTGAACTACAGGGTGTAACAAAACACCCTAGTAATACTTAAGGGGATGCTTGAGTCCATGAAACTGTACAACGTTCACTATGGAGCCTTCTTCGGAATCGCGAAAAAAAATCAGCTGTCCCATACGTTTTAGTCGAGTCAGTTCGGTACAGCAGTTTTTTGTGGGGTATTTGCGATAAGACCTCACGATCCGTCAATCATCAACGTTACACGATTAGTCTAGATCACGATCACTGGATCACGATATAAATTGATCGTGTAATGTCTGCCATTTTCGTGTAGTGACGCGAGTGACGCCGACGTGGTACCATCGTGGGACAAAAAGAATCTGATTCCAGTGCCGTAAAATGCTTTGACAAAAAAAGTTTATTATTTGTCAATGTCTTGCTGTGCTGCCACCTTAGCGCTTTCGGCGCTAGATCTAGCGCTTTTTTGCCATGCTTAGCGCCGTATCTCAGTTTTTAGCGCTTAGTGGAGAATCTAGCGCTTTTTAAACTTTTAATAAAGCAACTTTATTTGTGTTTTTATATTTGTGATATTTTGTGTATTTTGATTGGAATATGATAAATATTGATATCATATTTAAATCTAAGTTTGGTGGAATCCGGCCTTAGATAACTTTAAAGGCTTATTTAATATGTGATAAGTAAGAATTTAGTGCCGAATCTAGCGCTTTTTTCACTGCTTTAGCGCCCAATCGAATTTTTGAGTTGGCAGCCCTGTCTTGCTCTTGCAGCTTGCTATCTGTGGTCAATCAATGTCAATTTGTCAGACGCGCGGGCAGTGTGACCATATGTGGCAGGATCCTGCCTTTTTGGCAGTTTTAGCCCTTTATTTTACTCTCTGGCACTATAGTGTGACTTTTTAGAAATCTGGCAGTATTTGGCAGTATTTAGCAATATAAGCTGGCAGATTTGGCAGTATTATAAAAAGAGGAGGGTGCAATACCCAAAATGGAAAAAAACTATACTTAAGTATGAATTTTAAAATGCCAAAATGGCAACACTGGCAACGCAAAGACCGTTGGTTCGGGAATTTCCCGTAACATCTATGGCTGAATTTGTAGTTCATTCCATTGTAAACCGTATAGTACTGAGCATAATGTTTATTATAATATCTTTGTTTGTCAGTTGTTTGTTTAGTCTGACTAGAAAAACTTCGGAGACACATTTATTGTTTCTAATTTCGTGCGGTGTGCGTGTATTCCATTCGTGATTTATCATGAAACGTAAATATGAACGATTATATCGTGTAGAGTGGGAGCAGGATCTTTTCTAATAATTTGGCATTTTTTCGGCATTTTGTGCTTTAGAGTTTGGCAGGATTTGTCAGTTTTCTTGCCCAAGTGAGGCAGGATCTCTAATTTGAAGTTGGTCACACTGCGCGCGGGGTCATTGTGCTGCGATATGAATTGAATTTTGTAACGTTATTTTCGAAATGAATGACAAAAATGTTAGCCCAAACAGTGATAATTATAAATCAACGCCCCCGACGAAGAAGAAAGTGCGTAATCCGTTTGATAAAGCGTTGATTGAGAGGCTACACTATCCGATATGCAGGTGAGATTGGTTTGCACTTTTTTTATGTTGATAAAAAATTATTGGTCTTTGGAACCTAAGTTTGGAACTTGTATTTTCGTCTGCAATACACATCATATTTATTTTGAAACTTTCATTAGCGTGAGGAAAAGGTTTTAGAAGATTACTAATTACCATACAGCGCAACAATACGTTGTTTTAACTTCTAGAATGGGATAACAAAATTGTGCTCTTTTTTCACACTTCACACCATAGCCAGTCCGAATACCTACTTAGTATACCTATCATACAATACAATACTCTTTATTTGCACACGAAAAAATAGGTACTGGTTGAGGCGGCTATTTTGCGTTTCATAAAATAGGTAACAATATTTAAAAGCAAACAAAAAGTGTACAAATGGCGGTCAGAGTGTACAATGTGTGTGTGTGTGTGTGTGTTTCTTCGAGGCGGTCTTATCACTAACAGTGATTTTTTCAGACAACCATAGGATGGAAGAACTCTTTCATCGTACAATATGGTAGTTGGTGTGGTACATAGTAGGTAACAAAGTTATGATATTCTAATGATCTAAACTATTATAAAACTGTAACTGAAGTGTGTCTGTACATTCAAGATATTTACAAAAAAAAGATTACAATATGGTTTTTAGGTATTTTGAATTTTGTCTGTCTGTTTTTCTGTATGTTTGTGTGTTTGTTTGTTCGCGCATCACGCAAAAACTACTGAACTGATTTTGTTGAACCTTTTTTTGTTTGATAGCTTATGATCTGACTTAAAATCTGGTACCTATATAGGATTTGTGCGGACGAAGTCGCTGGTAAACACTAGTACGTTATAAATTAAGTTAGAGTAATGATAATGTGGGGAACTACAGCATTCCCCGTGCAAGTCTCCTAAAAAATGAAGCAGTGTATGACTTCGAGCTGCATTGATGAGTACTTAACTTTGTAGAATACCTGGTAAATAACTTGACCAATAGGGTGGGGTGGAGGGTGTGCGGAGTAGTATTTTCGCCTTCAATGTGGTTCGCGCAGTCAAGATTTTTCAAAAGTTGTTTGTCGGCTGTGGTGTGACTTTAAGAGATAGAATAAATTAATGCTGTGATTAAGGAACGTTGTGGTTTGAATGAAGATGTAGTGGTTAAACTAGAGAAGGGAATGCTTCAATGGTTTGGACATATTGAAAGGATGAATGAAAGTTGACTTACGAAACAGATTTATAAAGCATGTGTGGAAGGAAATATTGGTAGAGGCAGAGCTAGGAGAGGCTAACCTAGACCAGATCTGGGACATTATTAAAAAATGCCAGGTTAAAAGTAGCCGAAATCGATAGGAATGTATAACAAGTTGTATGGACCTAGAGGAAGCAAGAGAGGTGTGTCAGAACCACCCAAAATGGAGAACCATGGTCTCTGCTACCCCTCTGGGAAAAAGGCGTGAGTTTATGTATGAATATACAGGGTGTTACAAAAATGAAAATAAACATTTAAAACTTTTAAGGAGTTTGTTTGGACCATCAAACTGAACAACATTCACTATGGGACCAACATCGAAATCACGAAAAAAATAATATGCTATCCGATACATTTAGCTCAAGTAGATTTGTGTGGAACATCAGATTTTTTTTTCGCGTTTTCGATATTGGTCCCATAGTGAAAGTTGTTCAGTATGTTGGTCTTAGGGGTGGTCAGTAACTTTGTTAGCTCTCACCATCTTACAAATTTCAGTTGTAGCTAATTTCACCTATTATCACTTATTTATACAAGCTTCAGGATGTTCTATTGTTATTAAATTAATAAGTTTTAAATAGTCAAGATGAGCAGTTTCCTGGTACCAATTTCTTTTGATAAGTATGTCTGTTATAGTTACAAAGTGTCAGCTAGATCTCAGGAGATAGGCACTTTGACACAGTCACTATTTATATCAATATTAATATACATACCTTTATCAAAATAAAAAAATAAAAAAAACTGTTATACTCTGACAGGATGGAATCCTGATGTCCATGACTCCAGCACATAACAGGGGTGAGAGCGACACAGGTCACTTCTAAATGTTATCTCCATCTCACTTAAATTTTACGTTTAGAAGTGACCTGTGTCGCTCTCCCCCATGTCATGCTACAGGAGCAGGAATCAGTCCTGGGTCGCAATTTTATGAGAAAAATCTTAATGTCCTATTCCTTTATCTAATTATCTACTTTTTAATTTTATTTTACTGGAATACAAACAGCAGTATAATACAGTAGTTACAAGAGTATAAAGCAGGTAGCCAATAACAGGTTTTCACTGACTACTTTTAACTTGCCTTGTTACACTGTAATTCGCAATAGGAATCGGGAAACCAAGTCCCCAAGCCATTCCCTTATTTCCTGTTTTATTTTTGGGTACTGCATCTTTTATAGTCTACAAACTCTACAGTATACTAGTGTCACTGCAATCTTCAGCAGATTGTTTGATACATCTACATACATAAACGCACGACCATAATACCTTGCGGGTGATCAGGAACCTTGCTACAACCATCTTTGCAGAGTGCAGTTGTACCAGGGCTCACCTTTTGTATTAATATTGAAGATTTCAGGAAGTAGTGATAGGTGGCTAGTGGCTAGCCTTTCGCCTACAAAACACTGCATGAGAAGAAACCTTTGTTTGTTATCACCACCAAATTACATACATACATACTGTAATGGTCATAATTCCTGCTGCAAACCAATGTCAATAGATGGCGCTAGGCGTCCTAAAATATTGAGTTCTCCGTTAGTAAATTCTTACTTTAGGTGGGTACGCGCATAAAATGTATTGGGGTAGCGAAAACTGTCATGGTGCGCGTGAAGATTCAGACAATCATTGTGAACGATCTATTAGTCGTTAATAAATGTTATTAACGGTCTGAATAACAAGTTTATCATATCGTGCAGTTGTAAGCAACTTGGCAATCCGTCAAGGAAAGTTAATTCAGTTAATTGTGAGCGATTTAAAGGACATGGGGTGAGTTTGCGCAATCTTCGGTCATATTGAATATTTCGGCACGTAATTCGGTATGTCAAGTTTTTTTTGGTCTCCATTTTTATATTTTTTACGGATAGAAGACATAATTTTAAGACTCCTATTTCATTCTTATTGCGATTCATTGAGTTTATCAATATAAATTTAATTTTTAAATTATTTTGATCTGTAATCTCTAAGTGCAAAAATGGTGGAGAGAAAATAATTCGAACTCCATGGAGAAAAACTACATGCTGCTATATTTTAAAAAATTAAACCTGCCTCCTCTTTCTAACTCTATGCTGGAAACAGCTACGGCAACATCAAATGTCAAATTCTGACATTGTGAATGTTTTTTTTTCTTATGTGCCGGTTATTTTATGTTGATTTTATGTTTACCAAGGAGTTCACAGGTATTCCAGTGACGTCACTGGACGGACCGAAAAACGACGATATTTTATTAAAAATATCTGTAATCCTTTCATTTTAAAATCTCTGATATAGAAAATATGATTATTGAGACAATTATCTCGAAATGGTTTTCGATTCAGCCCTCCAAAAAAAACTTGACATACCGAATTAATGTTCCCGCTGATACTTACGTGTTTCTTTCGCAGCCTACGGATATGCCCTTTATTTGAGGGATTACGGTCATAGCTAAGAGTGCCTTTATCGCAATTCGGTGTGTCAAGTTTTTTTTTGGAGGGCTGAATTGAAAACCATTTCGAGATAATTGTCTCAATAATCATATTTTCTATGTCAGATATTTTAAAATGAAAGGATTACAGATATTTTTAATAAAATAACGTCGTTTTTCGGTCCGTGCAGTGACGTCACTGGCATACCTGTGAACTCCTTGGTTAACATAAAATCAACTTAAAATAACCGGCCATTAAGAAAAAAAAATACTTTCACAATGTCAGAATTTGACATTTGATGTTGCCGTATCTTTTTCCAGCATAGAGTTAGAAAGAGGAGGCAGGTTTTAATTTTTTTAAATACAGCTGTATGTAGTTTTTCTCCATGGAGTTCGAATTATTTTCTCTCCACCATTTTTGCACTTAGAGATTACAGATCAAAATAATTTAAAAATTAAATTTATATTGATAAACTCGATGAATCGCAATAAGAATGAAATAGGTATCTTAAAATTATGTCTTCTGTCCGTAAAAAATATAAAAATGAAGACAAAAAAAAACTTGACATACCGAATTGGTGGGCATACCGCACCGGCGGAAAGCGTACGAGGTTTTCGTCGACCTCGTTAAGCGACGCGTTGGTCCAGCGGTCGGGGAGACACTTTCGATTCGGACTTTCTCGGGTTCGAGCCTCAGCTCGGCAGTTTTTATTTTAAGTTTTTCTTTTTCTTTTTATGTTTATCACTATTGCATGTTTGTGCCACGGATCAGTTAACTTCAACGAAGGAAATATACTTTCGATCTGTAATTGATGCTTATTTATTTCCAACCCTTGTCACGGAACCCCAAAGCATTACATTGGCGCCTACGGGGTATTGGAAATAAGTAGGTAATCATTAGTCGAGTTACTTGTTGTATGGGTCAAGACAAGTACCTATCCTGTTGTTTACATCAAATATATAAACTTTTTATCTTAGTGTTAACGTTCCTCGTTACAATCTACAGTTATTTATTATAGTCACACGGGTTAGGTTATTTTCTCATTTTGGGCAGTACAGATTTACATATTGATCACCGAAATTTAAGTACCTATAGTGTTGCCAAGATTGTAACGAATCTTATTATATAACTTTTTGGTCATAATTAATATTAAGTATATTAAGTTCTGTTGTCTTGATTAATCAAGGCTTTAATTATGGATGTTAATTCACTTTATAAAGATGAGCTCGAATTCGAGTTAGCTTGCCGAGGTGTCACTGATTGTAAAACCACGGCCTCAATGCGGAAAATTTTACGGGAAATATTGCGTCATGAATCTAGTGGGGATGCATCCATTGCTTTAAAGGTACCTAAATGTTGCATTGATAATCCACGTTCCGAAATTTCCGTGTGCGATAGCAAGTTACAAGTAATAATAGCGTCGTTGAATGAAATCGAGGGTAAACCTGAACGTTCGAGTATCAGACGAATTAAATCGCGTTTAAGCCACTTGTTCAATCGTCTCAAGCTCATCATCCCAACTGAGGATACAGACATCGAGAAACATTTAGCACTTCTAAAGAAAGTGCAGGATGCTTTACTTTCCGTGGACTCACTGAAGAATGTCGAAGAAGATGTAGAAGTGGAACCTGAGGGAATCTCTGAAGAAGATAAGAACATTTTACACAAATCTCTAGGGGAAGACGCTCATAAGATAATTGAACAGCTGACAGGTGAAGCGAAACCATTGGTACCCCTCCAACGGCTCCAACATCAACATGACTCTCATAATAGACCACCTTTTCAACGAACCTCCACTGCAAACAAGAATCCCGATGACATCAAAAGGAAACTCGTTCCCATTAAAGACTGGGGTGTGAAATTTAATGGTAAAGACAATATGAGCATTAACTCTTTCCTAGAGAGATTGAGCGAACTGAAGGAGGCGCGCAATGCCACCAATGAGGACTTGTTCCGGTATGCCATTGATCTTTTTGAGGAAGATGCTCTAATCTGGTACCGCGCGATTCGCGACTCCACGTCAAATTGGTAAGAGTTAGAGATACTCTTGCTTGATACGTTCCAGACGCCAGATTATCAAGACGAATTGCTGGAAGAAATTAAAAAAAGAACTCAAAGTAGACATGAAAGTGTCTTAATTTTTGTTTCAATTATGCAAAACATGTTTAACCGTTTACCCATTAGCCTATGGGAAGAACATAAGGTATCAATTTTACTAAAGAACATACAACCTTACTATCAACAGGCTTTATGTAGAGACAACTTTAAAACTATTGCTGAGTTAACTTCAGTCCTCAGAAAACTTGAACAGACGAAAATTAGCTGTGATAATTTTAAGGAACCGAGCACGAGTCAGGGTTCTTTGGAGCCAGACTTGGCTTTCAGAGGAAGGAACCCGCAACAAGTCAACAGTCTACAAACGCTGAAGCCAACCGCTCGAGCTGGCGGCACCTTCACCACGGCTCACTTAAAGTGTTGGAACTGTAGAAATACAGGACATGGATTTCGTGATTGTAAACTACCCCGCCAAAGGATATTTTGCTACAAGTGTGGTCGTTTCGGACAAACGACAAAGGATTGTAAATGTGGCAAATCGGGAAACGAAGAACCGGAGGTAAAGCCTGCCATTTGCGCTCCGTAAGACATCTCAGTGTAGATAATGATTGGCAGTCGTGGTTAAAAGTAATATCAAATTATTTTAACACTGGGGAAATTGCAAAAATTAGCGTCAATCGGGCAGATAAGCGCTATTATGCCACTATTAATATTTTAGATAAACCCTATACTTGTCTCCTTGATTCTGGTGCAACCATATCCGTGGTTTCTGAGAGATTCTCATTAAAATTGGAGGGCTTAGGTTTCACTGCGCATAGCATATTAAGTGAACGAATATCTACAGCAGACGGCACACGTCATTGCGTCAACTCAATTTTTCACCTACCCTTAAGTTTTCAGGGAGACCAAAAAGTCATATCGTTTCACGTAATGGATTTAAGGGTATATTTTCGTTTGTGACGTCATCACTTGCTGTCAATTTTCAATAAAAAATGTTGATAATGTTTTGTAAGTTTTCCGTGACCTTTTGTTTGAGCTCCCACCATCGATAAGAAAAGTGTTAAGTATTTTTTGTGAAGAATAGTTACCTAGTTAGTAGGTAGGTTTTTTTCACACAATAAGAAATTCATTACTTAACTAAAACATTTTAAATTAACCAAAGTGGGAAGTTTCGGTTAATTTAAAGTGTAACCTACATACATACCACTTTTTTCAAACTAAATACGATCATCACTGTGGGCAAAAAAATTGTGTATAGAGATAAAAAAATTATGATTTCACAATATGTAGAGTAACGGAATATGCCTACATAACTAATTAAAATTATTAAACACTTATTTTTTTTAATATTTTTATAGTTTCAAAATTACACATGTGATATTTTTTACTAACCGACAAGGAGGAGATTCTATGATATATGTACCGCCGGTATTCTAATTTTGAACATACAGAAAAAAGAAATCACCGACATTTTCGTCAATTCGGTATGTCAAGTTTTTTTTTTGGGAGGACAAAATGGAAAACCATTTCGAGATAATTGTCTCAATAACAATATTTTATATGTCAGAATTTTTAAAATGAAAGGATTAAATTAAATATCAACTTAAAATAACTGGTAATTCAGAAAAAATATGTTCAATGTGTCAGAATTTGACATTTCATGTTGCCGTTTCTTTTTCCAACATGGAGTAAGAAAGAGAAGTCAGGTAATTTAAATTTTTTAAATTAAATTTATAAACAACAAAATTAACAACGTGGAGATCGAATAATTTTTTCGAGCCCACTTTTGCCATTTACAGATAAACTTCATGAATTGAAAAAAAAAATGTTTCTTATAATGATATCTTCTATCCGTAAAAAATAAAAAATAAAGACAAAAAAATGCTTGACATACCGAATAATTGTGTGAATAATATAGTAGATTACACACCGAGCGAAGGCAGGAAAGTAAGAAAGGTCTCAGATGTCATTTGATTGCTGACCGAGGTGAACCCGAGGTCAACAAACATGTGATCTGAGGCTTTCTTATTTACTGCCCGAGGTTAGTTTACTATTTTTCTCCTCGACGGAGGTGGAAAGCGGCAACATCGTTTAGCGCAGCGGGAAGAAAATTTACGCTTTTCGTCCGGAGGGGAGAAAA
The DNA here is from genome assembly GCA_963693445.1 of Agonopterix heracliana. Lineage (NCBI taxonomy): Eukaryota > Metazoa > Arthropoda > Insecta > Lepidoptera > Depressariidae > Agonopterix > Agonopterix heracliana. The sequence goes on from OY856310.1 coordinate 20,463,959, forward strand.
CAACATTTTCTATGTTAGAGATTTTAAAATGAAAGTATTACGGATATTTTAAAAAAAATATAAGGTCGTTTTCGACCAGGAGTGCGATTTTTGAATCTCATTCGGTGAGCTCAGCAGTTGAAAATGTCAAAATTACTATGGAGATTTGCATCTTCCTACTGCTGATGCGACTTTCAAAAATCATACTTTTGCAGTGCTATTTTTGAAAGTCAAATCAGCAGTAGGAAGATCTAGTAATCTCCATAGTAATTTTGAAATTTTCAACTGCTGAGCTCAGCGAATGAGATTCAAAAATCGCACTCCAGGGCCCTATTCAATAAACGCGACAATTACAGGTGAAAGGCGACAGGCGAAAATTCGACAATTATTTACGTTTCAATAAAAATGTACATTGACAAAATTGTCAAGAGCATTGAGTTCTGCTTACGTAGGTCGTGGGTTCGATTCCCACGGGGGACACCTAGTGACATGTCACTTTGTGCATTTTTCCCCAGTTTGATAGGATATTACAGGCTGAATCACATGATTCCATGCTTATGATGGCACGTTAGGCCGTTGATCCCGGCTACTATCTTTGGTTAGGTACATAAAAACCACGTTAGAGGCCCGTAAGGCGGTCTGAAAAAAACTCTGATACCAGGGCTTGCTGCCCACACGATAAGAAGAAGTGTTTAATAAAACAAATACTTATGTCAAGTTTTTCAGGACAAATTGTCATTATGTCTATTCTATTTATTAAATGGCGTTTCCTTGTTAGATTTCGCCAGTGTCAAGTGTTGAAGATATATTTATTAGATATTGTACGGTAATAGGATATGGCGATCTCAAAACCCCGTTTTTAAACAAAAACACACACTTGAAACCACCATAAAACGGCGGAGCCACTTGGGCAATCAAATCGCAAGCCGACGACACGTCTACTTGTTACCTCCTTAGCCACGCGACTCCTCTGTCACATGTCACCTGTCAGGAGAAAAATTATTGAACAGAAATATGTCAAATTGTTCAAAAATCCGACAAATTTCATTTCTCAAACATGCTTGGAAATTTGAGCATTATGTTGACAACCTTCTTTGAAATAAATCGAAATTGCTGTACTATGCGAGCAGTGGCCGGCAATAGTTGTATGAAAATCTATATCTGTCGTAGTTTAGCGGCCAAATAAATTACATAGTAAACTTACATTATGTCGTGTAATTTAAAAATGGAACGATCTTTTACTCCGAAACATGGCAACCAAGGAGGTAACTTATCAAAGGTTTGGTTTAAATTTTGAACTGGCTTGCAAATAAAAAGCTTTATAATGAAAAAAAAACGAATGGACACTTTAACCACAGATAAGTTATAAGTTACTAGCTTTATCGCAGGAAAAATTATTGTTGTTCGTCATTGATTTTGAAAAGTTGATTAATTTTCATTTCCGCGCATTCATAATTCATAATATTTATTGCATAATCATAATAATAACATAATATCATTGTTCGAGAAAAGCACTATACAAGCCTTGGCCACAACTAGTCATTGATGGACTTACGTATGTGTGCCTTGGCTTCGCCTCGGCCCACATTTACACGTTCGTCCATCGATGCGTCTTTTGCTGGCCACTGCAGTAATGTACTATAATTTTCCACCATGACATTTTGACGAAATTATCAGATTTTCATAATTCATAAAACAATTATTGTTTATTGCTCACACAGAGTACATGATAGGGTAACAATAGGTAAATAAGTTACATCTGTGAACCTTATAAACTTAAGGCATTGCAATTTGAGAGTGTAACATTAGAGATGTTTGAGAGGTACATTCCAATTTTATAAATATAGGCAAGTAATTATGTATAGCATGCATGTATGCATTTTCCACCTGTAATTGTCACGCTTATTGTCACGTTTATTAAACCGGGCCCTGTAAACTCTTCGGTAAATTTGAAAAGTACATAAAATAACTGGCCGATAAGAAAAACAAAATTATAATGTCAGAATTTGACATTTTATGTTGCCGTTTCTGTTTCCAGCATCGAAGTAGAAAAAGAAGGAAGGTGTCTTTTTTAGATTAGCAAAGTTTTTTCTACATGAGTTCGAATGACTTTCTTGTGACCACTTTTGCATTTCGAGATTACCGTTCAAATTCATTTAAAAATGTATTTGTATTGATAAACTAGCTAGCTTTTACGGTTCGCTTTCATTGCAACAAACTATCTTTCATAAAAAATACTTATTTTATAACTATCTCCCATAATCTGTATATTCTTCTGTCTAGCCCCACACCAAGAAATGGTGGTTGGGCAAAAAATCTCGAGAGAAATATATCTCAAGACAATAATTATATTACTACTATTGTATTGTATGGTATAGTCAAAGTGAATTTACGCTATGGTATGGTGCTAAGGGACCCTCCGTACGTGAGTCCGACTCACATTTGGCAGGTTTTCTTTAAATATAGTAGTTTACTTAACAAAATTTTAAAAATATTGCTTTTATGACTAGTGGAGAAAAATTTGCCGTGGAATTTAAATATTCCCATTGTTTTGGCCGACGTGCCTAAACCACTGAACTGATTTTGATGGTTGAGATGTCATTCGACTGCAATATAAGTCTGTGATTGAGTCATAATTGCAAACATGACGTGGATGTACATTGAAGATATTTATAAAAATGTTAATTGGCGGTGTTTGGAATAGGTACCTACGTAATGGAATACATTGAGACCATTTTTAGAATTTTTGTCTGTTTGTTTGTGCACACGTTATTTTAAAACTACTGAACAGATTTGGATTTCACGAAAGCATAGGGCTTAGTTTGGATTGGCATCAAACTAGTACCTACCTATAATTTTATAAGTAATAAAATCTTTTCTGTTCAATTATTCATTGAAATTGGTAGGAAGCAAGTTTTTAGTTGTTTTGATATTATTTGCAGTGATTTAATTTCAGAAGTAAATAAAAATTGCATGATTTTCTTATCAAGAATTTTATACTACGTAGGTAATTTAATCTTCTTGCTTAGAATTTATTTGAAACTGTGCGCGACTGTATTGGCAATTGTATATTGAAAAGCCGACCAAAGAGAATGGTAATAGATTTGGTATACTCTACTGACATAATTGAAGTCATTTCAATTTGATTGAACAATATGACAAATATTATCCTAGAATTCGTTAATTTTTTTTGGAATATAACATAATTTTAGCTTTAGAAAAACACAAATAATGAATTATTCCATTCAATTACCGTTGTGATAATTTTCTTTGCCGTTGTGTTTCAGTCATCCACAGACGGATCGAGAAAAAAATTGTCGCAAATTATTTTAAAAACATTTGACGCGGACGTGCTCCAGTAACGGCATTTCGCCGTACAATGAAAAAAATCAGAAACAAGGATAATTTTGCAGTTGTCACAGGATGTCAAAAGCTTGAATTTGTTCGCCATTTTGTATGGTAATCACAATATTTGATTTTAAATAATATGTTTTCAAAAATATTAGTGTTTCAGACTGGTATTTCAAAAAATCGATTCATTATGTTTTTTAAATTTATATAAACTTTCTTTTTACGTAAACTGTAAATTCAACCGTGTAACGTAACCCTTCTAAAAATGTTCCTAAAGTAACCCCATTTTTAGCAATATTTCGACGAACAGTGTCCGGATTTTATGCGATTACTAAAATAAATTATATGAAACATACAAAAAAACGATTCATTACATTTTTAAGTAAAGGCGGTTCTTTCATAATAAATATAAAACACTGGATATGCAATAGCATATCACTGAAAACAATGTTCCTAAAAGTAGGGGTTTTAGAAAATATACCCTTAACCACGATATTATTTTAGGCATGAATTTTTTCGAGACATTCGGAATATCCGTAAGTCCCCATAAGGACATCGTTCAGGTCATTGATGGACATATAGAAGTTGTCGAAATGGACATCGCTCATCCAATTATATCACGAGAAGAGCTCACACAAGAGCAGGTATCGAAACTTGATAAGCTTGTAGAAGACATGAAAGCAGAGGTCGGAAGCGGACTTGGTAGAACTAGTTTAATTGAACACAGGATTGATACAGGAAGCCATTTGCCAACCAGCCAAAGGCAGTACCCATTCGCACCACCTATAATGAAAGAGTTGGAGGAAGAAATAGAAGACATGTTAAAAATGGATGTAATTGAGCCTTCGTATAGCTCATGGCGTTCACCAGTCCTACTAGTCAAAAAGGCATCAGGGAAAAATAGATTATGTTTGGATAGTAGACAACTAAATAAAGTTACTAAAAAAGACTCGTACCCGCTGCCTAGAGTATCAACAATATTAGACAGTCTAAAAAACTCGAGCTTTCTGTCTACTATTGACCTTCGCTCAGCATTTTGGCAAATCCCACTAGAAGAATCCAGCAGAGAAAAAACTGCTTTCGGCCTGGCAGGAAAGGGGCTTTACCATTTCAAAGTAATGCCTTTTGGCCTAAACAATGCCTCACAGACACAACAACGTCTCATGGATCGTCTGTTTCCACCAGAATATGAAGGGAAAATCTTTACGTATTTGGATGACATTGTTATAGCAAATAGCAATTTTGAAGATCACTTAACGGCTCTTGGACATGTAAAGAATACTCTCAAGTCAGCCGGCCTGACTGTTAATATAGAAAAGTGTGAATTTGCCAGGTCCTCACTTAAATACTTGGGATACATTGTAGACAAAGAAGGGCTTCGCACGGACCCTGAAAAAGTGAATGCGATTTTAAATTACCCGAGACCTTCGACTTTTACAGAACTCAAACGCTTTATTGGCCTGGCCAGTTGGTACAGGCGCTTCGTCGAGAATTTTGCACTAATAGCAGCTCCCTTACACGACTTAACAAAAGGTGGTAAGAAGGGTAAGCACGTTGTATGGAATGAGGAGGCCGAGTCAGCTTTTATTAATTTAAAGACAGCATTAACCTCCACACCAGTACTATGTGTGCCAGACTTCACCAAGCCATTTGCCGTGCAATGTGACGCCTCTAATAGGGGTATTGGAGCCGTACTAATACAAGAAATAAATGAAGAAGAAAGGCCCATCGCCTACACTAGCAGAAAACTTTCCGATAGAGAATGTAAGTATTCGGCATCGGAGCGGGAACTACTTAGTGTCCTACATGCCATTGATCAATTTCGGCCTTACATCGAAGGCAGCCATTTTAAAGTCATCTCAGACCATTCTGCTCTACAATGGCTGCATAAAAATAAAGACCCACATGGGCGGTTAGCAAGATGGGCAATGCGTCTACAACAATTTGATTATGAGATAATTCATAGGAAAGGGAAAGACAACATTGTACCAGATGCCTTGTCTAGAGCAATAATTATAGAAGACATTTGCGTTATAGATATTAAACCAGAGGACAAAGACGAATGGTACCGTTCTAAAGAGGACACGGTCGTCAATGGCATGAACGAAACTGATTGGGAAGTCAGCCAAGACAAGTTATGGAAATTTCTAAAATTGAAACAATTTCCGGATGAAAAAGATGATTGGAAACTCGTAATTCCGGAAAAATTACGTAATCAAGTATTACAGGAATGTCACGATGATCCCACTTCAGGTCACTTTGGGGTGAAGAAAACAGTCAATAGAGTAAGACAGCGTTATTATTGGCCATCTTTGATCCAAGATGTAAAAAATTATATACGTTCGTGCGAAACGTGTGCAAAATACAAAAACACCCAGTTGAAACCTAGCGGAATGATGGGAAGGCACAAAGAAGTTACGGAACCTTTTCAGATTGTGTCAATGGACCTCATGGGTCCGTTCCCAAGATCAAGACAGGGGAACACAATGTTACTAGTGATATCGTGCTGGTTCAGTAAATTTTGCCTGCTTTTCCCTCTAAGAAATGGAAAAACCGCAAACATCACAAAAATTTTAGAAGAACAGGTATTTCTGATGTATGGCGCCCCTAGTGTAGTCATATGTGATAATGGAAAACAGTTTACAGCCAACCAATTCAAAGAACTTATGACCTCTTACAGTGTGGATTTGTGGTACACCCCATACTATCACCCACAGGCAAACCCGACAGAGCGCGTTAACAAAGTCATAGGCACTGCCATAGCATCGTATGTATCTGAGAATCACAAGGATTGGGACAGACATATTCCGCACATAGGCCATGCTATAAGAACTGCTGTTCATGAAGTCACGGGTAAAACTCCATCTTACTTATTCTTTGGACGTGAAACATCTTGTCATGGCAAAAAACAGAACAGTGTAGTTCAAAATGGCCCTGTAATCTTCAACAGAGAAAAATTTGAGGAAACCATACATTTAAGAAAAAACATTTATGACGACGTGAACAATCGACTTAAAAAGGCATATGAGGTTAATAGCAGACATTATAACTTGAGACGTCGTGAGTGTAGGTACCGCTTAGGAGAGCTGGTGTGGAAACGAACCAAAACCTTATCAAATGCTGATAAAAACTTCATGTCGAAGCTTGCACCAAAGTTTGAAAAAGCGATAATTTCAGAAAAACTTTCTGAGGATGTGTACAAGCTTAAAAGCCTGAGAGGCAAAGATTTGGGAAAGTGGCATTCGTCTGATCTTAAACGTACAGGCTAAATTGAATCTTGGTCAGATTCTTTTGAGGAGGGGGGATAATGTAATGGTCATAATTCCTGCTGCAAACCAATGTCAATAGATGGCGCTAGGCGTCCTAAAATATTGAGTTCTCCGTTAGTAAATTCTTACTTTAGGTGGGTACGCGCATAAAATGTATTGGGGTAGCGAAAACTGTCATGGTGCGCGTGAAGATTCAGACAATCATTGTGAACGATCTATTAGTCGTTAATAAATGTTATTAACGGTCTGAATAACAAGTTTATCATATCGTGCAGTTGTAAGCAACTTGGCAATCCGTCAAGGAAAGTTAATTCAGTTAATTGTGAGCGATTTAAAGGACATGGGGTGAGTTTGCGCAATCTTCGGTCATATTGAATATTTCGGCACGTAATTAATGTTCCCGCTGATACTTACGTGTTTCTTTCGCAGCCTACGGATATGCCCTTTATTTGAGGGATTACGGTCATAGCTAAGAGTGCCTTTATCGCAATTGGTGGGCATACCGCACCGGCGGAAAGCGTACGAGGTTTTCGTCGACCTCGTTAAGCGACGCGTTGGTCCAGCGGTCGGGGAGACACTTTCGATTCGGACTTTCTCGGGTTCGAGCCTCAGCTCGGCAGTTTTTATTTTAAGTTTTTCTTTTTCTTTTTATGTTTATCACTATTGCATGTTTGTGCCACGGATCAGTTAACTTCAACGAAGGAAATATACTTTCGATCTGTAATTGATGCTTAGTTATTTCCAACCCTTGTCACGGAACCCCAAAGCATTACAATACATATACTCACCTCACGCCATTATCCCGCAAAGGTAGGCAGGAACTACAGCTCGCCACACACTACGATTCTGACACACTTCTCTCGCTTCATCTACTTTCATACATCTCCTCATGCACTTCCGTCGGATGAGGGTGCTACGCCCTTATCCTTTTTTATTTATGATAGTACACTACTATTATTATCTATTCTTATGCTAATACCCATGCACTTCCCATAAGGTTCACTTCCGATCCCAGCGGCCGATGCGACTGACGCGTGGTTCTGTCATGTTTTCATAGTAATATCGGCCGTCAGCCGCGAGCGCTGGCGGCCATAGTTACTATGAAAACTTGACAGAACCACGCGTCAGTCGCATCGGCCGCTCGCGCTGGGATCGGAAGTGACCCTTTAGGAATGGACAATATAATAAATTTTGTGTTGTAGTATCTAAGGGTTTTATTTATTTTATTTTATTCATTTTAGGAAAACTTACGGACTAATTACAGGATAGTAAGATATCAAAATTTTTTACATCAGATGAAAGGGAATCCTAGTTTGGGAAGTAGGCACTGTTTTTCAAACTGTACCTAAAATGCAAATTAAAGTAGATTACAGACCGAGGACAGGAAAGTAAGAAAGGCCTCAGATCTCATTTAATCTGAGGCTTTCTTATTTACTGTCCGAGGTTAGTATATTTAGGCAACAGGTATGCTACGTGGTAATGATTTCAAATGAAAGGTAAGAATCGGATTATCATTATCTTTTATTTCCATCATGATCATCATCATTTATTACTTTCACTGACTCTACATTTACCACCGTTTCACAAGTAAACACCATGGAGAAGAAACGGCAAGAAACTCCATAGTGTCCTAGAATATGACTTAGTATTGAGTTAGGTCCGAGAGCGTGTGCACCCGGCGACGTTCCCGAGCAGACTGTCCAGTGCCTCGCTCGACCCTGCTATTTATAGTGCACGACCGATGGTAGGGGCCACGTGAACACGCTCGGCAACTTCAGTGCACGTGCGCGCACCTGCGCGCACCTGCGTACCTCGTAAGACCGTCCGTTCTTATGACTATCTCCGACACGGCCATCCTGCAAGACACACGTCCTCGTGTGTAGCTCTGGAACAATGAAAACAAAGCAAAGTACATCGTTCGGTCTATCCTGTCTACTTCAATACTCAGAAAATGATTTTCTGCTACACACTACGTAGTATATCTCTGACTACCCCCTGGGGGAATATAGTCGTGAGCATATGCCTTGACTACGTAGTATAATATAGTACTCTGTGACACTACTGTATTTTTATAGTCAGTGTGTGACTATGAATGGAATGTTACATGTTACGGATCTTTACAGTAATAACGCATCAAATTATGACTTGTTTAGGCAAAAGATTAATTACAACAGCAGAAAGCGTTTCAGTGGCAAGCTGAAAACGGATCGGCGAGTATCAGGTCCTTTTCATGGATAAGCCAAAAACCAAAAGGGTCATATAATGCCAGTCGTTTTATACAGTACGACGACAGCGACGATCCTCACCCAAGCCGTTTATGTTAGACTTAGCCTGATGCACAAATTAATACTAATGTTCGTTGCAGGTGCAACTCGATAGAAAGTAACACGCGTCGCCATTTTTACATTTTAATGACTGAAATGCTGTGTAATGTCGTCGTGCATTCCTCGGCCTACCTGACGTCGAACACGTCCTCGTGTGATGGATGTTTTTGGGTCTTCATCTGTGAATATTGAAATATAAGTTTATATTACCGTTCGGCCAGACCTGATAGGTGTCTTTGCTGCTTAGGACTACCTCTGCTGCATGGAGCTACCTCTGTTCTGCCACAAAGAGCAGCCTTCGACGCACATGTATAGCAGTCTTCATTGCATGGAGCAGCTTTACAATGTTGGATCTGTAAATAATAATTATAGTTGTGGTCCTTCAGACTCTTTTTTCTTTCCATTCTTTTTTTTTTCTTTTTTTTTTCATTCTTTTTCTCTTTTCTTTCTTTTTTTCTTTCTTTCTTTCTTTTTTTTTTTTTTTTTCTTTCTTTTTTTTCTCTCTTTTTTTTTTTTTCATCGTTTTTTTTTTTTTTTTTTTTTTCATCCCTTCAGATTAAATCTGGCCTGGATTTACTTGGTCCTTCAGTTACCATACTGGACTGACCGTATGTCTCTGTAGTTACTAAGACTAGACTAGACTCATCTCCCTGTAGCTTGTTTCGCTAGACTGGAGGAACGGGGATAGCCCCGTACGTCCCTTTAGTTACTAAGACTAGACTGGACTCTGTCCCTGTAGTTTATGAAAACTAGTCTGGACTCATCTCCCTGTAGCTGTTGTTACACTAGACTGGAGGAACGGGGATGACCCCGTATGTCCCTGTAGTCACTAAGACTAGACTGGACTTTGTCCCTGTAGTTTATGAAAACTAGTCTGGACTCATCTCCCTGTAGCTTGTTAAACTAGACTGGAGGAAACACTATTCATATAATATGAAACAAAATAATTATTATTTTATTACAGTACAATATACTAATAATACAAGAAATATTGTGGTGCAAGAAATCATGAAAAATCATTGGTAGTCACATTCATCTGAATCTGAGCTGAATGTTTACTCGGTCATGTCGAGCACTTTCCGCGGCGGGAGGGCGGGTTAAACGGGCGGGAAGGCGGGTTTAAATCCTCATTCTACAGAATATAAAGGAAACCACTCACAGAGAACACCTGGATGACGCCACATCATTCAGCCAAAGTCCTGTCGAAACCCAAAAGTTTCACCGTCTCATCATTGTCACCTTTCTGCAGCGCACCTTCTCGAAAAACGGTGTCCTTTGTTTATGTATGGTGTGTGTCTGCAGTACGCGCCATTGCATTGAATAAAATAAAAATTAGCTTAATAACGTACCGTACGCGCGGCTGGCAACCATCTGGTGAGCGCATAAAGTTCAGGTTTCCATCTCGGCACCCACAGCCGAGTGACAAAGGCTTGCACTGCAGTGCGGCACAACAGCACGGAGCACGGCTAACAAAAACAGTCAAAAAGAAAAACCTCCCTCAACTGGGTATTTGGGATCCCTGCCATCAGCTGGTAGAAGCGCCAAGTTACTAAAGTTGTATTTTCTTCCTTCATGAACCGAAACCTAATAATCTTTTCAAAACGGTACATATCCACTGGGTTCTATAATTTTTAATTACAATCACCTCTTTAATGTGAGCAGCAAGCCAGACTTGTCAGAGCATTGTTCAAAGCCACCAGCAAGTTCAGCTCTTTTAAACTCCAGTCCTTAACGGATGAAGTTGGTTAATTAAATCAGTTTCTTCATAAAAAAAAAAGTTTGTTATAGCCTGCAGAATCCCACCGCAGGGCAAAGGCCTCCTCTCACAAATAATGGTGAGAGGGTTTGGGCCATACTCAACCACGCGAGCCCAGTGCGTGTTGGTGTGTGGTGAGTTTCTTAATGTCACGTTTTATTCCGGGTGGGTGGGTGGATATTCTATGTGCTATCATCACCATTGGAGTATGAGATACACAGTTTACAACCGAAAACAAAAGCAAGATATAAGTTGGATAGACTTGACCACTAATCTCCACTATAAATTCATAATCAATATCACAAATTGTAATCAACTAAACTAGCTACGACTCACCGAGCATAGTCACATGATGGAAGCTCAGATTTTGCTCAGCAGTTTTACATCTATGCCAGGCTGTATCATCCAGCATTGGCATTGCGCTGGCTTGGTCACGATACAGTACCTCATAGGACATGAATCGATTCCCATCGAATTGGGGCGAGTTGTTCGTTCATGAATCATAATCGAAACGATTCTTCATTCTAAAATACTCAAAATTTGAAATGACTATAAGTATTCGATGTAACTCTACATTCGAAATGACTCTACATTCGATATGACTCTACATTCGATATGACTCTACATTCGATATGACTCTACATTCGATATGACTCTACATTCGATATGACTCTACATTCGATATGACTCTACATTCGATATGACTCTACATTGGTATTGGTAGAGACTGAAATCACAATGACATAAAACAAGATAAAGTAACGTTACCAAGTCCGGATGTAGCTTGAACATCACTTCTGTATCGTATCACTCGAATTTCTACCTGGTAATGATGATGATGATGAAACAAAAGGTGGTTCCGTGAATCCTTGGCCACTTCTGATTTAGGCAACAGGTATGCTACGTGGTAATGATTTCAAATGAAAGGTAAGAATCGGATTATCATTATCTTTTATTTCCATCATGATCATCATCATTTATTACTTTCACTGACTCTACATTTACCACCGTTTCACAAGTAAACACCATGGAGAAGAAACGGCAAGAAACTCCATAGTGTCCTAGAATATGACTTAGTATTGAGTTAGGTCCGAGAGCGTGTGCACCCGGCGACGTTCCCGAGCAGACTGTCCAGTGCCTCGCTCGACCCTGCTATTTATAGTGCACGACCGATGGTAGGGGCCACGTGAACACGCTCGGCAACTTCAGTGCACGTGCGCGCACCTGCGCGCACCTGCGTACCTCGTAAGACCGTCCGTTCTTATGACTATCTCCGACATATACTATTTTTCTCCTCGACCGAGGTGGAAAGCGGCAACTTCTTTTAGCGCAGCAGGACGAAAATTTACGCTTTCCGCCCGGAGGGGAGAAAACGTTTTATTTTTAAATTACTGGATTTTTAATCACCTGTTTTAATTGAATAAAATATAAATGTGTACACACGGCGACACATCAAGCTACGCAAAACCAACATAAGCTGGACGCGCGGAGGGTGAATAAGTCGCGCGGCCAGCTTATTTTGGTTTTCCGTTCCGTTCTCCCCTCCGGGCGGAAAGCGTAAATTTTCGTCCTGCTGCGCTAAACGAAGTTGCCGCTTTCCACCTCGGTCGAGGAGAGTCGCCGTGTGTACATAAATAAGCAACACCTTTTCTTTATATTTTATCGGATAAGCTTACAAGAACTTATACAGAAGTGGTGAAACAGGCCCTAAGGGTATAATAATTACCGTTGGCGCGCTCCATACAAACGTAGTCTGGTTATATTTTAATACTAACCAATTAAAGTCATTGACATTTTTCAGAAACAATGTAGAAACTACACAGATTTTCGATAAAATGTATAGTTTTAAAGTTCCAGTGCCTCAAAGAAATCTTAAATTAATCCTAGCATTCAAACCATAAACTTAATATACTTTACGTAGTAATATTAAGTTTATGATTCAAACTGTATATTTTAACGAAAATCTGACTTCCTACGAACATAGAGATTAGTTTCTAGATTGTTTCTGAAAAATTTCATTGACTTTAATTGGATAGTATTGAATATATCACCAGACCTCGTTTGTATGCAGCGCGCATTTGCACTCTCGGAATAAACTTCTCTTAAGGCATAATCTCCTTCGGTTTTAGAATATTGGTACTTTTCCTAAAATGAAATGTTGCCCTTTGTAGGATTTGTTTAGCAGTGAAAAATCACTCAGTTGAACAGTTGAAGGTGAACAGAGAACTTAATCTAAGCATCTCACACTAACCTCCTAGCAGCATTCAAAGGAATTAAGTTATTACACATACCTGTTTATTTCCAAACAGTCCCGGTATGTGCAAAGTGTACAAGAAGAAGTGCACGGGCCTGTTCCGGTGGGACATCGACCAGGCCTGCACCTTGCTGCCCGCAGATATAGTCGCGTGCAACAGCCAGTTCGAGCCCTCCCCCGACCCCGCGCTGGAGAAGATAGCTGAAGAGGCTACTGAGATGTTAGTTACTATGTATTGTATTGTAAGTGCTAGGGCCTGTTCCGGTGGGACATCGACCAGGCCTGCACCTTGCTGCCCGCAGATATAGTTGCGTGCAACAGCCAGTTCGAGCCCTCCCCCGACCCCGCGCTGGAGAAGATAGCTGAAGAGGCTACTGAGATGTTAGTTACTATGTATTATACAATTTGTATTGTATTGTAAGTGCAAGGGCCTGTTCCGGTAGGACATCGACCAGGCGTGCACCTTGCTGCCCGCAGATATCATCATCAGCCTATATACGTCTCACTGCAGGACACAGGCCTACCCTCTAGGTCTCTAGGAGGGTGTTTGGGCGTTAGTCCACCACGCGTGCCCAATGCGGATTAGTAGACTTCACATGTGCATCAGAATTTCTTCTTCTGCATATGCAGGTTTCCTCACGATGTTTTCCATCACCGTTGGAGAGAAGTCGGTAATACGTACATAAGTTAGAAAAACTAATTGGTACGTGGCGTGTTGTCCGAGCGGATTCGAACCCGGACCTCATGATTGAGAAAGTATAAGTATAGGCCGATGCTGATTATGATGATGACATATTAATTAATGTAACTATTATGATCTTATGCATGAAATGTTTATCTAACTAAGGGCCTGTTTCACCACTTCCGAGTAAGTTCTTGTTAGCCTATCCGACAGATAGTTTGACATAATTTGTTTGAAATTATATCCAAATATCTGTCGGATAAGCTATCAAGGACTTACTCAGAAGTGGTGAAACAGGCCCTTAGTTAGATAAACATTTCATGCTTATCCGACAGATATTTTGACATAATTTCAAACAAATTATGTCAAACTATCTGTCGGATAGGCTAACAAGAACTAACTCGGAAGTGGTGAAACAGGCCCTAAGACATTTATTCTATCCATCAGATTCTTCTCTCAAGAGATGGTGATGCCTAGTCCACACGAGTCTTCCAAGAAAGTCAAACCACTGCAAACATCTCGCGATTCCAGTTCCCTGTTCACTAATTTTATCAAACCATCTGTTGTTATGAAGGATGGTAAGTATATGAATTACCTATATTAATATCTAACTTCCGAATAATTAATCGGCTGCTTAAGTAGTTGAAGTCCGAAAAGTAAAGTGGGGAGTTCGAGTTCTAGAATGGAGACCACAAACTCTCAAACTGGCACGCTCATTGTGGGATATCGTGCGGCCTGCAGCCGACTAGATGAGGAAGGCTAGCACGGGTAGCATGCCACCCACGACAAAGCGTTTAAACGAGAAAAACGTCATGCGCGCTCTTTTTGGCGTACGTAAAATAATAAAGATGGAGGCACGTCTCGATTTTTGTCGTTTTCTCGGCGTTGGCATGCTAGAGGGGCTGGATAGAGTTTTGTGGCCCGCCTTGGGACAGGCCTATGTTCAGCAGTGAACGATGCGATGATGGACTGATGATTATGATTATGCGGTCGTGAAAGTCGACTCGGCAACGGTGTATCAAATTAAAGGCGACAGGCCGAAAAATTGCCAATGCTAACTTGCTAGCCAATTCTGTTAGTGTGTATTTCGGACTATTTGGTTTATGTCTGAGACTCTGTTCTCCCCTTTAGGAGTCATGAGCGTGAACATATTGAATATATGTACCTATGTCAAACTTTTTAAACTAATTTTCTTAGTCATAGAACAAAGTCAGATCTCTGATCTAAAATTTTCCCCTCTAGAAAATATTACAAACAACCCATATCAGACTGGTACAGTCAAGAGCAGATCAACCTTGACAATCAAAGTGCGATATTGTTTCTTAATGCGAACGCCATAAGAACAGTACGAAGTCCAAGGTGTCTAGCTTGACGTGCTCTTGACTGTACCAAATGAGATTTCAGGATCTTAGTTAGGTAACTACTTATGATTTTTAACACCACTGCCTCTTTGGTAAAGGAAAACATCGTGTGAGGATTTTGGAGGCGGACACAATGGGCACGCATGGGTAGTACATATGGCCTTAGCCTGTGCCCTAGCTGTGAGCGTATCTGGTTCTTTGGTGAAAGGAAAAAATCGGGAGGTGATTTTGGAGGAGGACATATTGGACACGCATGGTATCCAAACGCGCTTATATCCTTCACTATTAGAATAGGCCTGTCACGGCCCGACCTCCAGCACTGAGCGTATAGAATAGAGGGAAATAACGGTGACAAATATTTTTAGACAGACAGTTTATTTTATACCAACATGACATGTTTTTTAACTACACAGTTTACTTTTAGTTCATGATATGCTTCAAACAACAAATAAACCACTGATAGTTTCTGTGACTATAAATGAAATATTGTGAAGTAGGTACTAAACTTAATAATTAGCAGAAAAGTTTTATCATAGGATATACTTAACCCAAGCAAATATTGTTTTTAGTCTCAGCACAAACAGTTCTTACCTTGCCACCGGAACTTCCTCCCGAAATAGAGAAACTTCTGCAACCATTCTGCACTTTTACCCAGGTAATACCAGTTTTATTTCATACAATTATTCATACTCGAACAGATATCCAACCAAAAAACTCCGCCGGTACACCCTTACATGCGCAGCGTGCGGCAATAGGTGCTCGGTCACGTAAGGGATGGAACGAGCGGAAGATTGGTAGAAAAATCGCTGCGCATGTAGGAGTGTACTGGCCGCGGCGAGCTTGTATGTTTTTCTGGTAGGGCACTCTATCAATTATACAAGAGGTTGAAGTACCTACTATAGTATGCTTGCGAGTTGATTGCTTTGGGGTCCTGAGAAGCATGGGTGCTGCTACTCTCGCTAAACTAGCGCCACTTCGTGCGAGCCTGCAGTCAAGTGCAGCGCTTGACAACTTGACTCACTAGCACAAGGCTGGGTCGACTGCCATTATACAGGGTCCTTCTTAATATGCTGACAGTTTTTTAAGAGGATGATCTTTTCATCAAACTGAACAACTTTCTATATGGGACTGACACCGAAAACGCGAAAATATGATATTATGACCGAGTACCCCTTAGAAAATAAATGCATAAGCAGTTGTATAGATGGTTGCTTCTTTGATAAAATAAAGTAGTAATTTATGTCAAAACGTTTCAGGAACAAAACATATCAGGTGACTATGAGATCACAGCGAACGGTTCGCTCCGTCGTAAACTACTGTTCGAGGAGCACAGCGATATGGAACACTATGACTCGGAGCAGACCGACGACGAGGTGAATGTGGAGCGACCTCCGTCCAGTTATGAGGCCCATGAGTCGCTGATTCTCGTCAGTCCCGATCTGGTAAGTCTCTCGAATCTATAGACGTCGCCTAATTTACAAGCTTGTTCGGGAACATAGTGATATGGAACAATACAACTCAGACAGACCGACGACAAGGTACATGTGGAGCGACCTCCGTCCAGTTATACAGGCTCATGAGTCGCTGATTGTCGTCAGTCCCGATCTGGTAAGCTATTGTTTTATTAATGTAGGCAACATCAAAAGATGTTGCCACATTTGCAAGCTTGTTCGGAGAACAAACTGACTCGGAGCAGACCGACGACGAGGTGCATGTGGAGAGACCTCCGTCCAGTTATGAGGCCCATGAGTCGCTGATTACCGTTAGTCAATAGCAGTAATAGCAACGCTTCTTTTAGATGTACCCCTCTCAATAAAAACACGTTACAGTAGTCCCAGATTTATAAGGCTTACCGATGTACCTGCGCAGTTGACAAATTATAATAGCGCGTGAAATTATATTGACCAATTAAAATGTGCCACCTTCAATCCGTTTACGCTATTGGCTAATTTGTTTTCGCGCCCTTTTCGCTGCTATATGACTTTGCACTCTTTGATTACTAAATGACTTCGGGTTTTGTCGGGGACTCGGGCCTGCTCTGCGCAAACGAAGATTAACGAACGGCCATATTTTCCTGGTAGTACTGTATCCTCCTTTTTGTTGCGCAGTCGGTCGGGTAAAAATAATCCTGCCGTGCCGGCGCACATGCTAGACATCAAACTACAAGTATTGGGACTTAACTGTGTGTGACAATGGCCAAGATATTGTATTTATCTCTAAATCGACTTTTAATCATTTACAGAGTCGAGATTTAGTTGCAAAAGGAATGAAACGCACATTTGGCACTCCTCTGAACAAAAACAAGTCTTTGACCAAGCCTTGTTATCGGAACAAGATACTGGACGTCGCCGAGTTTGGGGATCCCTGCTTCAGCCCGATAGAGTTCCGTACACCGAAGCGAGAGCAGGAGTCCGCCACGTCATCTTCTCTTGCGTCTGCTTCTATATCTCCTGTTACTAAAGCTAGTGATGAAGAGGTAAGTTTTATCTTAAATTAATATAAGACTTCTACTAAGATTTGATTCTTTTTGATTTTTGTTTCTTTGGTCACGCTAGTTCTCGAACTAAATAGTCCTCATGCTATTTCTACTGGTTCTCTTTTCTGCAGTCGAATCGATGGATAGTATATCATTTAGTTTTACTTCTCTGCCTGGGGAAGAGACTTGCCAATTGGCATTAAAGGGTTGTTGATTGTCCAGGAAGCACCGGATGTGTCAGTGATTTAATACGTCTCTCAGATAGGTTCGTGCACTTAGTTTAATATAAGCAAAGATCACCCTGTGATAGTCTATTGTGTGCTTGGTTGGTCCATGATCATAAAGGTGCGTACGTACATATTTCAACTGTTTTCGTAATTGCGTGCTGAACCTATAAGCGCATAAAGGCGCGTTAAGGCGCATATTTTAACCAGTCGCGTCGGGGAAGGCCACAGAGCAAAATTCGCTCAAATCGCGTCTATACCATTGATACGCACTCTCTCTTACTTTGCCGGGCCGGATCGGCTTACATTATTGCGCGGCGGATTTTGGCCCATGCGATGTGGCCCGTCGCACAGTATGTTTTTTGACCTGAAAAGCGGTCATGGTCGTTTTATTCGTGTAATCGTTAGTGTTAATCATTTTGAAACTGAGAGTAGAACTCCCGTGCGTCAAGTCTTCTTAATTCTTCTTAATATTGAGTTGTGATTTTTTAATTTTTTTTTTCAAAATATCGCTATAACTTCCAAATAATCCGGTTTTCTTCTTTTTTCTCAATTTAGTATAATAAAACAATAAACGAGGTATTTTATACACATTACAAAAGTTCTCGAACATTTATGTTAATGACGAAACTATACATTTTATTGTTTTTCGTTTTTTATTTTTTATTTCTATATAGTCAGTTATTGGGGTTCAATTTTTACTTTTCAATATTAAGAGCCATACTATTGATGTATACAAAAAAAATCAGATCTAAATCTGGTAGGATATAGGAGTTATTAACTTCTAATGTTTTTTTCTGATAATTTTAGAACTTTTAGAAGAATTAGTTAATAACTCCTATATCCTACGAGATTTAGATCTGATTTTTTTATTAGACATCAATAGTATGGCTCTTAATATTGAAAAGTAAAAATGGAACCCCAATAACTGACTATATAGAAATAAAAAATAAAAAACGAAAAACAATAAAATGTATAATTTCGTCATTAACATAAATGTTCGAGAACTTTTGTAATGTGTATAAAATACCTCGTTTATTGTTTTATTATACTAAATTGAGAAAAAAGAAGAAAACCGGATTATTTGGAAGTTATAGCGATATTTTAAAAAAAAAAATTAAAAAATCACAACTCAATATTAAGAAGAATTAAGAAGACTTGACGCACGGGAGTTCTACTCTCAGTTTCAAAATGATTAACACTAACGATTACACGAATAAAACGACCATGACCGCTTTTCAGGTCAAAAAACATACTGTGCGTCGCAGTGTGCCGTACCAAGCGGAACTTTTTAGAACGTCTGCAGTATTACGTCAAACTAAAAATCCGTGAATGTGTTGCGAGTCTGCACGCTCTAGTATGCGACCCGCCGTAATATGCGCTTACCTTTATCATTTATCGTACATATCTGGTGCATCTCATGCAATGTTTGCAAGAAACTGGCGATCTACGCGTGGACAGTTTTCTGATGCGTTGCTTGCACGCTTCTTCACACAACAAGCGCGCAAATAGATTGTGACGTCATCGCGCATGCTGTGCGTGTTCCTAAAAAACAAACGCATTGGCCAATGTAGACGCACCATTACAAAGATGTGAAAACTGATAAAGATTGTTTATCAAAATCTGAATTAAACCAACTTAACAAAACAAAAATATTATCTTAAATTATTACAACAAAACATAAAAAGTTAACAAAACAAAACGTAACCACTGACGTTAATGCCTAATCATTTTGATTTCAGAAAAACAACTTCACATCACCGGAATCCGAAATGGCAACTTGTCTCGATTGCATAATTTCTGAACCGGAGAGCGACAAAAAGGGGCCTTGTTTTTGTAAGAAAACACCAAATAAATTAATATTAAAAAGAAGCGCTTCCCTCAAGGAATCCCCTCCTAGAAGTAGGAAAGGGTCTTTCTCTTTCTCAGAGAAGAGGAGCTTAAGCATGTCCAGTTTGCATCGAAGTAGATCTGTGCAGAAGCTCGACTTCAGTATGGATATGAGCGTGGATGGGTCGTTCCATGATCAATCGCAAGGTGAGTTACTGATAATATATTTAAATCTATAGTAGCGAAGTGGAGCTCCAGTAGTAGAACTGATCACCTGCATGGCTAACATGGCAGCGTGATACACCGCTATAACACCTTCACTCTCTTTCTATTGAGCGCTAACGAAAGAGATAAAAAGCAGTATTACGTGAAACATGCTACGGTGGCAGGTCGGTCAGTGGTAGCATCCCCAGCTCCCGAGAAAACGGGACAGATCGATGTGTCTCTGCTATTTTAAGAATGCCAAAATAGCGCGCATGATTGTTTTCTCGTTTTGTCACTTTCTCGTGCGTGGCTTGCTAGCCGTGATAGCGCCATTTTGTATCTACCCGATTCTATCAATATCAAATTTGGGTGATTTTCTTTCTTAATGTTTGTGATTCGGACATTGATGAAAATCACAATACACAATAACATAGCATTTACATGTCAGTTTTTGGATGGGTGACCATGTCAGTGGTATAATGACGATGGCGTCAATATAACACAATAATACATTGTATAAAAAGAGAAGAAGCTAAAAACCTTCTGAACATTATTACGATTTTGTATTATTTCTTTTCTAGCAGCGGATTCAGAGTCCAGTTCGCCGTTTGCCAAAAATCTCAAGCAACACTCACCGGAGGCCACGTGGTCTTTGATGGAGGAATCAAGTATCCACCATTTAGTGAAAGTGGAGTCGCTCAAAACTCTTACTCAGGAAGTCCAGTCCTCCACTAAACTAGAAACTGTTAACATACTCGACAACACACCCATCAAGAGCAAATGTAAAAGTGTCGTGCTATCACATGAAATTAGTAAAATTCGCGCACCAATAACCTTAAGTCCCCTACACATGTCTCTAGATAGTAGTTTAGACGATAACCCACTCAATTTGGAAGACAAAAAGATAGACTTTAACAATGTTGATCTCAAATTTTTGACTGAAAATGCATCTCAATTTGACTTCACTGCCAATGCGACTAAAGCAGGTGGTGATAGCTCAACTAGCTTTAAGAGAGTCGACAGTGGATTTAACGAAAATACTTTTTACGCGAATGCGTCTAGCTATTACGAAAGTGCCATAAAACCTTCAGAATTGACCGTTACTAACATTTCTAAAGGTAATAATAGTAAGACTGCTTTAAAAGAGATATCTAACGTTCCTTGGATGAGAATTGACAGTGGTTTTAAAGATGAAAATTCGGGAGATAGTGTGTTTTACCCAGCGAACGAAAGTTCCATCAGAAAACTACCAAGTTTCAGATTTTCTGAAGCGTTGGTTGATAAAGAAAACGTGGTAACCGAAGATTTTGATAAGTTTTTGGTACAATCTACTAGTAAAAACGAGGCAATGTCCATGTCAGACATTTTTACCGATGACATGACGTTTAATTGTAATTTTTCTTCTACTCCTTCTAAAAATAAGTCTAGAAAAGCACAATCGTAACACGTTCAGTTAATTTTTAGTATTGAGAGTGCTCAAATTTTATTTTAGGAGACCAATTTGTAAGACTTACTATTTTCGAAGCATTTATTAGGTTAAAAGTTTTTGATTATGACTTAACATCAATTTTTGTGAATGATTTTTTATTTAATTATGTTAGAATGATTTTGTGAAAGAAAATGTTATGACTAAGTAATTACATTTTTTGCATGAAGTGAGTAATATTATACGATTTTGACAATTTGTGTTTACTTGAGTCAAGTAAAAATTAATAAAGTTTTAAATTACTTTGAATAGGAAAGTTTCTTTTACCTATTGCGATGAAATAAAAACGCAATGTTACTAGAGTTAAAATGTGTGTTTCTGAAAACTTAATCTAAATCGGATTAGTAGTTATAACTTGTTTCATACACAAAGAAACAGATTTTTAATACACGCCAAACTAACATTTTTATTATGTTGATGTGTTACTTAGAATTAAATGCATACGCAAAACGTTTAATGGCGTGTAAACAATATTATTTCGCTGAATTGCCATCCTATTTGTCTTATGACCTCTTTAATTAACTGGCAAGTACCTCTCAAGATAATAAATTCCGCGTCTCTCTTCAATGACACGTTAAAATTGATTAAGTGCGGTAAATAATACTAATTCGATGCCTTGTCTAGTCTAGTGCGTCATATAACGAGTAGTTGGGATTATAATTATATGGATATGATACCTACGATTATACATATCAATACTTATAACGTTAGTTTGGATTTTTTAAATTAATTAATGATAATGAAAATACATACAATACATTAATCTATTATGTACTACCTACATTATTAGAACTATCACGAGAAACAAACGACGTTTGCGGTCACCGCTCAGGCGCCGCACCGCGCTGTATGGTTCAGCCACAGGTTCAGCTCTAAGAGGGCGATTGGCTAAGAAAGTGTGGCGACATCACCATAAAGAATGGGACAGCGTTACGACGTGCAATGCTATTTCTAGTTTCTAGTACGTAGTACATAATAGTTCAGTGTGAAAGAACTAAGCCATATTAATTTGATTTATCCGAAAAAAAAAATTTGGCAGAGAGTTGGTCTGTTCTTAGCTACCTAGTCTGTGGTGTAAGTAAATACTAGGAACAATTTATAATAACTTACTAGAATATCTCATACACAACATAGTCTCATGTCATGTTGAAATCTAAGAATTTTTTTTGTCCGAATTGACATGTTGTTGTTTTTAAATCTGTCATTTTGTGAACGTTACGTGGTTTTTTTTAAGGATCGATTGACTAGAAATAATGATCTAAACACACTTAACAAGTAAATTTAACGAAGCTTGTAAAATTTAATTTTTAGAATTTTATGCGAGCAGTGGGTAAAGTTTTAATTAGACAGGTTGTAAAATTAAATGTGTTAGGTACCTACATATTTAACAGTGTTTCCGACCATCAAACTGAACAACTTTCACTATCGAGTCAACATCAAAATCGCGAAAAAAACCACCTGTTCCATACATTTGAGTCGAATATTCTATGGAACAAACAGCAGATTTTTTTCATTGACGTTTTCTAAGGAACAGAAACGTATTTTTTTTTTGTGATTTCGATATTGGCTCCATAGTGAAAGTTGTACAGTTTGATGGTCTGAATGAATTTAATGCATTTAATTTTACACCCTGTATAAGAAAAACTTTTTCGTTTTTTCATTATTGATGGGTTTGCTCTTGACCTCTATCTAGTCCTCACTAGTCCTCAGGACAAAGATGGGGTCGAAGATGTAGCGAGCTTACCCAGAAGTGCAAACTTTACCCACTGCCCCCGAAAAATTAGATTTTACAAGCTTCGTTTACTTTAATTGTTAGTGTGTTTAACTCTTAACTTCACCATACAAAAATAATTAAGTAGTCGATTATTATAATTGGATAAAGCACCTACCTATAGTTTATTTTGTCAAGTTTCAAAGTTCACGGTTGTTTACAAGTGATTTATTTATTTTTACAATATTTAGCATTGCATATTTTTAAGGCGCTATCTACAGCCACAGAATGCTTTTGCCGATATCTTTGACACACACCAAACTACGAATTTTCATTTATCTCATTACGAATACAGGGTGTAAAATGAAATGCGTTACATATTAAAAGGAGAGGCTTCAGACCATCAACCTGAACAACTTCCACTATGGAGCCAACATCGAAATGGTGAAAATCTGATGTTCCTTATATTAGAGTCAAGTAGGTAACTAGAACAGTTTGTATAAATATTAAACAGTTTTGTCTTTATTCTTCGCGATTTCGTTCAAACCCCCTCTTTAAACCCTTAATTTTGGTCTAAAGTACCAAGAAACCACCCCTTTACATATTACGACACCTTTCTGTTACACCCTGTATATTTGAAAACGATGTAGGTAACATAATATCGAACATACATACACACCTAGCGTACACATGTACTTAACTTCAATCGGCCAGACTGTTCGTGCGTCAATCGGTTTTTAACAAATAACCCGATAACTTTGTTCACCTCTCTTATCTCCATCACGGAACGTCTGCGAAATAGGAGATATTCTGTTAGGTAATGAAACCGAGGTTCAGGAGAATATCCTATCTATTTCATAGGTATAGGAGAATCTCGGCATTTCGTACTTTGATACTCTCTCTCTCTGCTCTCAAATTGTGAAGGAGAACATCGTGAGGAAACCTGAATACGCTGTAGATGAAATTCTGATGCGTATGTAATGTCTACCAATCCGCGTGGTGGATTAGGCCTCCGACCGGTCCTGCGCTGCCCTCATCCAACTGCTTTACCAGGTCATCGGTCGAACTTGTGGGGCTACCCATGCTGCGCCTTGCTTATTGCAATAGAATGTAATCTATTGACAATGATTGTCATTTTTAAGAAACGGTATTTTAATAATTGTGAAAAGGCAGCGCACTATACGAAAATTGACATTTCTGAGGGGCTGCAATAAGCTGCAATATATGCATAATTCTATCTATCTATCTATAACGTCACGCCTCTTTCCCAATGGGGTAGGCAGAGACATAATTATCAGTCATATAAATAATTGCTGTATTTCTATTTAAAGAAACTGACTAGATACGATTTTTTGGAACGCTCCATATCTTCAGGTTTATTACTTTTTATTTACGGAACCCTTAAAAGATGACCAGTCAAAGCCATTACACCGCATTGTAAGAACAAGCAGTAGTAAGAATTATAAATGCATTCATCATCTATATAAACAACAGACGACGTCTGTTATGCTTCATTTGATCGCCGGCTACGGACCTGACTATTGTTCGGGTCAATCACTCATCGAATTACATTGAAATATTGATAACGTTGCGCGTTGGCAGTAACGCAACGCAAACACGTGCGTTTGCGGTTTTCGGTAGATTTTTTAGTGAAACGTGGAAGTGTATGGACATAGAAAATGTTTAATAATACTAGTGCCACGTTAATGCTGCAGACTATAATGGTTTTGATGGATAAACAGAATTCGACTGATGTCACGAATTATCCAGGTACTTTTGGTGGTTAGTTCTATTCCGTTTCTGCATGTTTACTTAATTCAGTTAGGTATGTACTTGTAAAAAAAAAAAAAAAAGTTGGGAGAGGCCGTCCGAGGAAAACATACCATGATCAAATCAATGATCTTTTCCGAAAAGGACAAGTGCGTAGCACCCTCAATCGACGGAAGTGCATGAAGAGATGTATGAATGTGAATGAGGCTAAAGAGGTGTGTCAGAGTCGTAGCGTGTGGCGGTCCGTGGTCTCTGCCTACCCCCATGGGACAATGGCGTGAGCTTATGTATGTATGTACTTGTAACTTTTATTTGCTGTTGCTATTAAGGAAAATAATACCGAACTAGTTGCTTACTTATCAATAGGTACTATTGCTTTATTTCTTGATTTTGCAAATTAGGTAGGTACCCTACTTATTAATATTGAACAAATGTAGGTAAATAAACCGATCCAAATGCTCGCGTGATCTTAAGCTGACTATGAATTTACTATGATTTAAGTACTTGAAATTGAGCTTATGAGCGTGTGAATACTTGAGATACTTTTTCAAGTTCAGATTAATTGCTTATTAATGTGTAGCGTACTTATTAGGCAGGTACATACGTAAAAAAATAATCATGGAGTAATATTCTTCGATATTCTACCGACAGGTAACTACTATTTATTTGAATTTATAAATAATACCTAATGACAGAAAATCTTGGCAATATAATAATTTATAGGTATTATATTTTTTTATGTTGCTATGAATGTCAATATTTTCAATTGTTTTTATTTACTTAAATATTAGTATAGCATCAGATGTTTATGTTAACAATATTATACGATAATCATATAATATATACCTCTAGATAAGTAAAATCACGACCGTATTCAGCATTCTCAGAATCTTTGCTACTACTACAACCTCCTTTCAAGGTAGTAATTGTAGCAAGATTCTCCTAGCATTTGAATATTTAACACTTGTTCAACTTAATATTCCCATGTGTCAGATGATATGGAGTTGGAGAGATGCTACGGATCGTACGGCTGCTTCTCGAAGGCTTATCCCTGGACGGAGAACAGACCAGACAACTACTTTCCTGCACCTCCTGAGTCTATGGGCATAAGGTAAGTGAGCAATTTATAATATTGTCATGGAAGTATAGCCCAGAAGGATGAGTTCCTCCTGGTTACACTGGCGTAACTGACGGTGACCATGTTACTCCGTGGTTACACCACAGCACTAGAGTTGACTCTCGCCCTAAATGCTAATACTATTATTATACTACTAGGTAGTATACAGGGTGTTTCATAAGTAAGAATAAATTTTTTAAACTTAAGGGGGTTGTTTAGACCGTCAAACTGAACAACTTTCTCTATGGGACCAACACCGAAATCGCGAAAAAAAAAATTGATTTCCCATACATATTTTAGCTCTAGTCGATTTGTAGAGTATGGAACATCAATTTTTTTTTTCGCATTTTCGATATTGGTCCCATAGTGAAAGTTGTTCAGTTTGATGGTCTACACCACCCCCTTAAAGGTTTATTTGTATTTTTGTAACACCTTGTATATACTATATACTATACTAGCATAGTATACTAGGTAAACTATGCTTTAAGAAAATTGTCACAAAAAGATTCTTCTTTATAATGATTCTGACGACGATATACTGGTAATAGAAATCGCGGATCAAAATGAGCTGTCCCATAATTTCGATGTTAGGTTTGCAGTCTTGTCTTGTTTTCTGCCCTAGGTACCTAACTTAGGCCTAAAAGTCCAAGTTATAGGCTGACGAGAGAGCGATGGAGCGCAATATTCTAAGTATCGGGTCAAAACGCCACGTTGCGCGTTGCGCTGCAAAACTTGGAGAGAAATGCGCGAAACTTAAAATGGGAGTGGGCAGGTCATGTCTGTCGGATACATTCCGAAAGTTGACGCCCTGGATTCCCAAAAATGTTGGCAGTCATCCAGGTTTACTATGCCACTATAAACAAAATTAGCTGAAACTATTTTAAGGGAATGAACATGTAAGGGGTAGCCGATGTAGTTGTTGTGGGGATAAAAACGGTCATCTTGATTTTGAACATAATTTAATAAAGTGCACTTGTTTCCGAATTACATTTGACCTAGCGGTACGGTGGTATGGGAACTACTGGCGAATGCTCCAGTCGCTCCGTCAGACTGAGACAAAATTGCTTATTCTGCTAAATAATAAAAATACTAATACAGTGTGTCCCCACAAACAGATGTCAAACTGAACAACTTTATGGGACCAATATCTAAATCGCGAAAAAAAAATCACCTGTCCCATAAAAAACTGCAAACATGCATGCAACTCGATTCCAATGCATGGAACCTTAGGTCAAAATAAAATTAATGGCTAGGCTTTACGCGAACATTTCAAACCACAAAAATGAGGAAAACAAATGAAAGGTTTACTTCAAATTTGTATGCAAGTGCCCTAGATTTGACAGATAATGGCGCTAGTTTGTATGGACCAAGTGCACCAGAAGTGTGCTTCAACTTACCGCGCTTTAGGCCTATCCATTAATTTTTTTTTGATCTAAGCATGGAACAGATGTTTTTTTTCGCGATTTCGATATTGGTCCCAAGAAGGTAGAGAAAGTTGTTCAGTTTGATGGTCTGATCATCCTCTTAGCTAATTTTGTAAGACCTTATACAGGGTGCAAGGAAAAGAATCATTCACCGTTAAACCTCATGGTCCACCCATCAAACTACGGGAGCCACCTACCAAACCCAGCAAACTACCTTTACTATGGGAGCTTGTCAGAACAATAATTAAATCAGCTGTCTCATGCATTTGAGTCGAGTAGGCGCGCTGCAGTTTAGTATGGAACAGCAGATTTTTTTTTTGTTCCGATGGGTGTGCTCCTATAGTAAAAGTTGATCAGTTTGATGTGTAGACTCTTAGTTTAAAAGGATGCTAATGATATCAATTTCACCCTGTATACTATCCTCAAGAACGTAAGAGAACAAAAGTAATAAAATGTTATAGTGGGGATATTAAACGACGATTTGATGTATACCTGGTATTTCACATGACAATACAATATGGATTAAGGCATCGTCCTAATGTTCGAGTTGTGAAGGTCAGTTAATATAACAATGGTAGTTCCCAATATGGAGTAGGTACCTAGTCATTTATTGCATTT
Source organism: Agonopterix heracliana (assembly GCA_963693445.1). NCBI lineage: Eukaryota > Metazoa > Arthropoda > Insecta > Lepidoptera > Depressariidae > Agonopterix > Agonopterix heracliana. The sequence goes on from OY856310.1 coordinate 20,491,795, forward strand.
TGGCCGATCAAAATTGGCACGTTGATGAATAAAACACGTGTTTAGAAATAAATGTTTTAATCCAATCCAATGGTTTAAAACTCTAAAAATCTTCAAATTTTAGAAATGTAATTTTACCTATGATGTTTGTGTAAAAATCCACGCTCCAAGCTCGCTCGCTGGATGGGATGGTGTCATAAGGAAAATGAAGCTATTCTATTGGTGGATTTTTTCCTCATTCACCGCCTCGCTACTTTGCACAGCAAGCCTGCCTTAATCATTAAAGTATCGTAATCGAAAAAATCGAATCGTTCAAGGAAAATATTTACTATCTTGAAAGTTTCCTTATCAGAGTTATGATCAGTGATCGGAATGTCGGGGCATTTTTTGAGCATACAAGTATGGATACGCCTGAATTTCCCGGAAATATCCGGATTTAATAAATTTGGATAAAATTTCACGGGATTTACTGGGATTACCTATTTAGATGTCAAGAGACGTTTTTTTTAAATAAAGAGAATTAGCAGCGCATACTAGAGGCCGCGCCTTTGAAACACGCCGCCTGGTACTTTTGACATGTACCGCGCTTAGGTAAATATGTTGACCGTTATTAAACAATGATATTAAGTAACTAGATTAGTAGTTAGGGCACCAAAGCGTTGCCACTTCGAAGATGTCTGCAGGCTTCTTTGACATCAGTTCAGGCGTTTATCTATAGTGAGCGGACATATCCGTGACGTATAAATTAAGCTACCAAAATGGGGAAATGCGCAGTAAAAATTTGTAAATCACAGTCGGAAAAGAATAATAAAGGAAGTGAAGTTACTTTTCACAAGTAAGTTTACTATATTTTGTCAAAATATAATTAAAAAACTAAATAAATTTTTCACGCATTGTTTTTGCCATCAGTGTTGCAAGTAAATACGATTTTGATTTACAAACTTTTACGGCGCATTTCCCCATTTTGGTAGCTTAATTTATACGTCACGGATATGTCCGCTCACTATAGATAAACGCCTGAACTGAAGTCAAAGAAGCCTGCAGACATCTTCGAAGTGGCAACGCTTTGGTGCCCTAACTACTAATCTAGTTACTTAATATCATTGTTTAATAACGGTCAACATATTTACCTAAGCGCGGTACATGTCAAAAGTACCAGGCGGCGTGTTTCAAAGTCGCGGTCTCTAGTATGCGCTGCTAATACTCTTGATTTAAAAAAACGTCTCTTGACATCTAAATAGGTAATCCCAATAAATCCCGTGAAATTTTTATCCATATTTATTAAATCCGGATACTTCCGGGAAATTCAGGCGTATCCAAACTTGTATGCTCAAAAAATGCCCCGACATTCCGATCACTGGTTATGATATAGGCACATACTTATATAAAAATGTTTATTCGTGATTTGTGATAGTTTTCTATATGAGCGTTGATCTTGTTCAAAATTAATCTATTTTGAACACTGATAACTATGATTTACGAGAACTTTAAATAGCCAGTCTATAATTAAATTAAACAATCACATCGTACAAAACGAGACGCTTGTCGCTTATCTTTAATTTATAGCATAATATCATATCGCATCGTAGCAGCAATTGCCCTTACGTTAACCCTGCTTAATTATAAGGAATAATTAAAATATTTAAACGATTAAGTATTAAACAGGAAAATGAGTTCTTATAAGTATATTTGATTTGATTTGATTTGAAAATGTGCAACTATGCAATATATTTACTTTAAAAAATACATGTAATATAGGGTCCTTCTTAATACGCTGACACATTTTTAAGGGGATGACCAGACTATCAAACTGAACAACTTTCTCTATGGCACCAAAATCGAAAAAGCGAAAAAAAAAACTGTTCTCCCATACAAAACAGCAAACCTACTCCAGCCAAATGTATGGGACAACTGATATTTTTTTTGCGATTGCGATGTTGCTCCTATAGAGAAAGTTGTTCAGTTTGATGGTCTGATCATCCCCTTAAAAACGTGTCAGCATATTAAGAAGGACCCTATATAGAATCACGATAATCCCTTTTGGGAAGAAAGACTTATGATGAAGCTAAGTATGTTTAAGGCGTAATAGTAGGTGGAAATACCTCGGAGGCATCTTTTATTTTTCATTTTACGACTAGATTTATACCATTTACCGAAACTAAAGTCATACCTCAGTATTTTTGGATAGTTTATCTAGTGAAATCATAAACTAAATACACGATTGGAATTACTTCACTCGATAGAAAATCGTCACAAAGATGACTTATTTTCATGCATTTTTAAAAAAAATTCTCGTTTTAGAAGAACTTAAAATAGTTTCCGATTTTTTGCATTTATACTCACATATTCACCATTAGTTTAACTAGTGAAATCATATAAAAAATCTAGAAAAGTTTGGTTATTCTTTTTAATCGAAAATACGGCTCACGCACACACTTTACGGAGCGCTGGGCAATCGCGTTTCTCATAGAAAATATTCGTCGGGACCTATGGCCCCTTAATAAACAATTTCAAAAACGGAACTAGTAATTTGGGACATGCGCCGTAGCAGTGGTCACTGGTTACTTTCAGCAATGGTCTTCAGGATGCTATTGCCACTACCCCGGACCCGGTGTAACAGAGATACTGCTTTTTTGCTATTAGGAGCAACGCCGGAGAAATGCTCGATTACGTAGATATTTGTAAAAAAAAAAGACAATTTTTACCTAATTACAATGTATATAGCAGGTCGATAGCTTAGGCATGAGTTTATATATTTGTGTAATTGTAATGTAGGAATACACAAGATTCATACTTAATTGCCTATCAAGCAAATTTCATAATCGTACAACAAATGCAGCTATAAATTTTGCATCTAAGACATAAAACAAAAACAACAGATAAGAAAAAAAGAAAATGTTCACCTAATTACAATTTATATAGCAGGTCGATAGCATAGGCATGAGTTTATAATATATTTGTGTAATTGTAATGTAGGAATACACAAGATTCATACTTAATTGCCTATCAAGCAAATTTCATAATCGTACAACAAATGCAGCTATAAATTTTGCATCTAAGACATAATACGAAAACAACAGATAACTTTGATTTACTCAGTCGCCTTGCAATCTCTAGGGTCCAGAGTCTATTAAGATCCGCTTTCACACATAAACAATATGTATACTTACCTACAAGCATATATACTTATGTATATCTTGTCTGAATGATATGATAACTCTCGGGGGCTCGTCCGTGACATCAATCAGTCATTAAACGAGACAAAACAAATGTTTACGCCTCGAAATATCTATTACATTTATAAAGTCTCACTAACAAGTAATAATCATTCTTATACCGACGGTTTAAGACTTTTGTTGGATGACTTTTTACAGTGATTGAACTATGATTGCACTGTGACGTTTTATCTCTACGAGAATAGACTTTGTTTTTTTAGTTGCAATATTGGGGGCGATAGGTTATTTGGGTCTAATGACTCTTGAACATTCTCGATGGCAATTGTGTTGTTTTCGGTATTAAACGCAATGATTGATGAAATTAGGTTTATTTTGCAACGGTTATATATCCCACCTACCATTTTTATTACCTTTTCCTATGTGTCATGCCATAAGTCTTCAAAATAGTAGTTGGTTGGTGTGGTAAAAAGTAGTTTCTGCCTGGGGGATTTTTTGCATTGCAGTAGGTAAGTAAAGTTTTAGACTTCCGAAAAGACTAAGTTTGTCGATAGGTAGTGGCGAGGTATGGCCATTTCCCTCGCATATTCGTGAGAAGAGGTCAAAGTGGGAAGAATATAGCCTATATTCGTCCCTTATGATGACAAATACATGGTGTAAACTTAAATGCGTTACATACTTTATGGTGCAGGTCATCAAACTGAAATACTTTTACCATGGCATCAACTTTGAAATCGCGAAAAAAAGCTCTGTTTCATACATTTTGTTCGAGTAGGTAGCTATTTACATTCTCTATGGAACAGCAGATTTTTTTTTCACGATTTCGATGTTGGCTCCATAGTGAAGTCATTCCCTTTTAAGGGTTCAAAGCATCCTGTTCGATAAGTAACGCATTAAATTTTACAAGCATATTCTCACGACTATATTCCCGAGGGGGTAGAAAGAGATATTCTGAAACCCCAGAACATCCACGTTTTACTAGTAGTACCGAACCTCTGTCCAGTGTGACGGGGAGGGAGGGAGGGAGGGTGCCCGAGCCACGAATTAACACTCAAATCGCTTAATTTTACAACCTGTATAAATATTTAAGGAATACATATTTGTAACAAAAAAAAATTATGTCATTGTCCGTTTTATTTCTGTAATATCAAGCAATTATTTTTAACCAGTCCTATTGTTTCAGATATGCAGCGTTTACAAGAAGAAACAGAAAGATCCCCGTCTTGCTTCAAGCAGAGGATAAGGAAAAAATTCGCGAGGCCAATTTTGATACCAGAGGTCCGTTTTACATCATATCACACGGTTTCCTGGAAGGGGGCCACAAAGCTTGGGTAATTACAACCATCCTTATCTTGTTGTTTACTTAACTTTAGTACTTGTAGGTTGAGGTTGTTAGGTAGCCTATTAGTATTTCCCAGTAGTATTTATGCGATATCTATTGCAAATTAAATAGGGTTGTACTCATGATAATGAAGAACTTTAACCGAGGAACATAAGGGAAAGCATTGTTCATACAAACATTCGATCAGCTGATTGTATGTATTTGTCAAGTCCGCATTTTTATTTTTCTGAGTTGCCTCTTGGTTCTTTGGAGAAAGATTTTCAATACCATTAGTACAATCGCCCTTTAAATTAATGCACACAATAAATTATTGATTATAAACATGTTACAGCCATGTTGTGCTATTTCGAATCAAATTAAAGATTGAAAAACGTCCCCTTAAGACGTAACAAATTGAAAATTTCGTTCTCTGGGTAGTGGGCTCGGTGGTGTAATTGGTTAGCACGTTTCCCCGGTTTGGAAGAGCGGGGGTTCAAGTCCCGCCCGAGACAAATTTTTCAATCTTTAATTTGACACAATAAATTGCCTACACTTACATCCGCTATATCAGTGCCATTCTCTAAAATACATTTTTATCTATAAAAATGTACCCGGAACCGTATGAAGTCCCGTGTATGAAGAGACTTATGGATGTTGAAGAGGCGAGAAATGTGTGTCAGAATCGCTATTAAGCTATATTTTGTTTCGTATCTTTCAACTTAATACACCGACCCGTCCCCCTGTCTTACTTGTCATACCTTGTATTCTTACTATTTAACAAATGTACCGTAGATACAAAACATGGCGAACGCCCTGCTAGACCTGGAAGGCAACGGTCCCGCGACGGTGCTGGTGGTGGACTGGCGCGGCGGGTCGCAGCCTCCGTACGGGCAGGCCGTCGCGAACATCAGGCTGGTCGGGGTCATGACGGCACATCTGATACATAATATACAAGTGAGTCTCTCTCCTAGATCTAGTAGCTAACGGTGTCGGCAGAGGGCGCCCTCGTAGGACGTATTCTGATCAAATCGGTTGCATCCTACAACAAAAAGGGGAGGTGTGGAGTACTCTAAACCGACGGATGTATGGATGTGAATGAGGCAAAAGAGGTATGTAAGGATCGTAGTAGATGGCGCGCTCTGGTCTCTGCCTACCCCACTGGGAAAGAGGCGTGCCGTTGTAGATAGATAGCTAATTTATATTAGTATAAAATACTAACAGACAGAAGTGTGTCTGTACATTGAAGATATCTACAAAAAAAGTTATGGTATGATGTATAGGGATCCCTGACTTCATATCACCGATTTTAGGATTATTTATCTGTCTATTTGTTTGTTTGCAAAAAATACTGGATTGACTGGTTTATTATGAGAATTGGAAAAATATGTGAAACCATCTGTCAAGTAAGCTATCATGAACTTATTCAGAAGTGAAACAGGCCCTTTTATAAGAATTGTATAAGTGGCATTGGTAACTGGCAATTACAGCTGTCAGATAAGCTAACAAGAACGTTTATCCAAGAGTGGCAAAACAAGCATAATATCCTTTTGATTTATTTTAAATGCATAATGTTATCATTGCAGGAAGAACTAGACTTGAAAAACGTGGATAACTTCCATTTCATTGGACATTCTTTGGGAGCGCATCTGGGCGGTTATTGCGGCCACGCTTTGCAAAGGGTAACATTTTTATAATTTAATCCAATAAGCATAAGCATAAGCATATGCTCACGACTATATTCCCCGAGGGGGTAGTCAGAGATATTCTGAAACCTCAGAACATCCACGATTCACCACTATTTGACACGATAGCTTTTGCTGGTTACTAGCAAGCAAGAGGGTGTGCCGGAAATTCTATTAGCAGCTACCAGAATGGCTGGCAAACATCTTGAGCACGGCATTGAATTAGCAGACCCCTCATTTTTCTAGTTGTTTGCTGATAAGTGTATTAAGATGTCTACACACCAATAGTCGCCGACATTGTCTGCGGGTTCAGTGTGGATGGCATTTTCGGCGACATGTACCCGCAAGTGCATCCCTGCGATAATTCGACGGGTCGGCCACTTTAATGTTTAGACACCGTTAAGGAATATTGTGAAGCCCAAAATTACTTCATTAGAACTTCTGAAGGCATTCAATTCACATTGGACGCGCGTGTTGGAGTAAGACCCTTATACCCTTACAATGATGATAGGCCCGTGCCAAACAGATTTGTCCAAAATAAAGTTAAATGTTAAATCGTCGGGTCTGCGGTCAAAAGTGTCAGAACCAAAAGAGTAACAAATAATACAGAGTAACAATTACGCGTCAGTCTTAGTTAGATCGACGTGCCGCTGTATTGTAAGAGTAAAAACGACGCAAGCAAAATTAAAAAAAGAATGTGGTCAGTTTCAATGTTTTTTGTTGGTTTATACAGGATGTTAGGGTAAACAGTTGCATCACTTTAAGGGGGGATTGTACCCATGATACTGAACAAGTTTCCCTAAGAAACCAATAGGAAATTCGTAAAAAAAATTGTTGCGAATTTCCTATAAGTTTCATAGGGAAAGTTGTCAGTATCATGAGTACAATCACCCCTTGAAGTAATGCAACTGTTCACCATAACTCCTAACTTTTGTGTATGTAGGTTCGTCTGGAATACTTTTCAAGAATTTTGAATCAGACCCGACGTCCATTACTTAGTAAGTCAATGTGTAAAATTAAGCGAACGTATAATAAAGTTTTATCTTTCTTGCAGAAATTCAACCTGAAGTTAGGACGTATAACTGGGCTGGACCCAGCGGCGCCGTACTTCAGCAACACCGTCACGTTGGTGCGGCTCGACAGATCCGACGCTCAGTACGTCGACATCATACATAGTAACGCCATGCCTCTATATTTCTCAGGTACTTAATTGTCTTTTAATTTCCCTGCTAAAGTCACAGACGAAATTTTTTTCGCTTACGCTAGTAGACCGAATATCAGTGTAACCGGGTATGAGATAGCGAATTATATGAAGTGACATCTCGGAGTCAGGTGGTTGTCCGATACAATTTATATGAAGTGACATTTTGGAGTCATCTGACTCCATCTGGCCGAAGTACAAAAAAGTGGATACGTCGATAAGGACAGCAATAAGTAGCGGTCTCCTTTTTTAACTAGAGCGAATTTGCTATGTGCATCTCTTACTGAGTGATATGACAAGACACGTGCTTCCTTCTAGTGCCTTCTCTTTCTACGGCTAAAGTACTGTTCTCAAACCATTATAATCTCTTTAGTCATAAAGACCTTCTTCTTCTTCGAAAAAGAAGTTATTTAAACGTGCAGTTGTAGCGAATCTCGCCTTTAGTATATTTGAGCGAGGGTGATATTAAATATATTTTTAATAGAGAAATACAGATGATAACCTTTTGTGTTATCAGTAGTAGGTATTAATAAACTGGTTTGTGATCGGTTCGAACTGAACGCAAACCAGTTTATCTCGTGCTTCAGAACATCAAACTGAACAACTTTCGCAATGGTACCAAAAAAAAAATCTGCCTCTCCACATACAAATTTCGATATTTTCTACGGAACAAATGATTTTTTTTTCGTGATTTCACGATTGCTCTTGTAGTACAAGTTGTTCAGTTTGATGGTCTAAACCACCCTTGAAAATTTGGAAAGTGTTGAAAAGATCACCCAGTTAACTAACTTTTCCTTTCTATGAACTTCACCAACAGGCTTCGGCATAACCGAACCGCTAGGCCACGTGGACTTCTTCCCTAACGGTGGTTCGACCCAGCCGGGCTGCAAGGCGCCAGGGTCTCCGGTGCAGAGCGTGGGCCACGATATGTACCAGTGGGTGGTCAAGTACGTGGGCTGTAACCACGAGAGGAGCTACGAGTACTTCACGGAGAGTATTGCGCCCACCTGCGCGTTCATGGCGATACAGTGTGAGACTTATGATGTGAGTAAACGTTTTGTTTCTAGACAGTTCCCTGGCCGAACTACTTTGACTCTTTCAGAGCCGCCTCACCTCTACCACGGCATAAGAAAGAGTATCTATTATTAGCGTCAGCGTAACATTTTTCGTCTATGCCTTTACTAAAACTACGTAATTTTAGTTGGAATACCTATTTTTGACTGGCTTGTCCTTCATATGCCAGTGTGGGGCCTTCTAATCCAAGGAAATCAAATTTAACTCATTAAATAATTTGTTTTAAAAAAAATTACTTCATAGGACTTTTAGATCCTAATATCGTCTATACAATGGTGTGTGTCGCAAGTAAAAGTGACTTCAACCACAGAATAATAACTAGTAACTAGCGTTACAGAAGCTTTACTTCGCAATGGTTTTCAAAGAAATATGTACTCAATCTGATAAACAATATGATTTAATTTAGCTCGCGTTCCAGCCGAGCACGTGTTCATTTACATACCTACCAATTTTTTTTGAGGGAATATGGGCCTTAATTCACTGGACTACGGTTCATAATAAGTTATACGTGGTTATACGTATTGAAAGAGTTTATTGCGGCAGCCTACTAGATTGGCCCTTGCGCAATGGCCGCCGCCTGTAGGTACCTACACGCGGAGTGACACAGGCCTGCTTCAACTTATAAAATAGATGCACATAATACAGATTTTTTGGGTGCCCTATTGACCATAAGGTCACAGGGCACAGGTTAAAGTACGCAAGACGGCCACAATATGCGTTAGCGGTACGAATGTATAAAAAGACGTATTTAAACCGTTCTTTGTTGATATTGCAGGCGTTCCTGGCGGGTAACTGTACATCCTGCGACCACCACCACTACTGCATCCCGATGGGCTACCACTCTTCCGCGATGTACAAGCGACTGCAGACCAACGGCTACATAGATACTAACACTAACATCGCGCTCTACGCTAAGACTGGCAGCTCTAAGCCTTACTGCAGTAAGTAAATTGTTTGTTTAGGAAAAGAAAAAAATTGCTCCCGTAAATAATGGGACTGGTGGTTTTCAAAGGTTAATAAGTAATAAAGAACTATAATTTGATAGAGTATTTGCCCACAAGAAAAATACCTATATTCTTATTTGAAAATAAGTTTTTTTTTCCTTGAATACCATCTTACGGTATTATATTGTACTGTGTGATACTATTTTAATACCAGAATATACTACAAAAAGTATGATGAGTAATATAAGGTTGATAGTAATAAAGACTTGCTAATTTGTTATGTTGGTAAATACCCCATCGATGGAGAAATTATTGTATATTTAGTTTTGGGTCCTTTGTTAACGGAGAGATAGTAGGGTAAACTATACTATTGTTGGCACACCACTAGTCATTGGCACTCTGCGTTTTCAACACAAATATTAAGAATTGTTATATCAGAAAATACATTTTGGTATTTTTCTTGGGTTCTTTCAAATGTCTACATTCATACATTTCAATGGTAATAGTTGTAACATATAACCTGACAACGCTGTATAAAAAACAAATTCCGTGACGGGAGAAAGAACCATTATGGCGCCATTTTAAAAATATTAACTAGCTTTGGGTAAGTTTGAACGACAATTATTTACGTATAAGTATATAAACATAAGATATTGAGTGTGTTATTTTGCTTTGTTTTACGACAAATAATAGATTTTAATGGGTTTTACGAAAATTTTTGTAACAAATTCTTAAATTAATAGAGTGCCAATCAATAGTTTTAATTTTGTACTAAAGTATAATTCATTGGCACCTATGCCAATCACTAAAAATCAATTCTAATGTTTAGCCTTCAATATTAGACCAAAAGATGTATTGCAAGTTTACATATTTTAGAAAACAATGTTAGAATTTTGTTTAACTACCTTGCTTTCAATATCTGGCACTGCCAATCATTATACTCAGGTACAGTGCCAATCACTGTAATTGTATTAGTGCCAATCGTTGCAATTGAAGGCATGGGTGTCAAGGGATGATGACTTACCGATAAATATTTTTAAAACACCTACAAAATGTCTAGAAGATTTTTTTTTTCTATTATTTATTATTAATGGACTTCTTGCTTGTGCGATGTATTGCGGAGCCTCGTGACAGGCTGAACCGGGCGAACACGACGCGAAAGACAATGTTCGGGGCAAACCCTGAAAGGTGACTCCAATCTTCTTCTTATCGTGTGGGCATGCCCTGGTATCAGAGTTTATTCAAACAGCCTTACGGCCTCTGAAGTGGTTTTTATGCAACGACTAGTACTAACAGAGATAGTATCCGGGACCAACGGGTTAACGTGCCACCCGAAGCACGGATTCATCTTTTTTTCAAACAATCAGGTGAATCAGCCTGCAATATCCTACCAACTGGGGAAAAACGCACCAAGTGACAGGTCACTAGGTGTCCCCCGTGGGAATCGAACCCACAACCTCCGTGTCAAGAGCCCAATGCTCTTAACCATTAGACCACGGAGGCAGACGGAGGTAGGCGGACGGCACGGAGGAATAAATTAAGATTACTTTTGATCAACCACTTACAAAAGACAATAAGGAAGATATCAGCGCGACTACACAAACTCCTGGGATAAAAGATTCTGCAAACCTTATATCTAAAATTACCTCAAATATTAAGATTAAATCAGAGAAAGGTACAGGACAGGAATATCTAAACTTAGATACATACGAACTTAGATAGATTCTCTGATTACATCACGAATTACAGTGATTGGCACTGTACCTGAGTATAATGATTGGCAGTGGCAGAAATTGATAGAAAGGTAGTTGAATGAAATTTTTACATTATTTCCTAAAAAATGTTTAAACCAAAACTACTTTACAGGGAAATCACCACAGAATTTTGTGCTTCCTAAACCTATGAAAAAAATATATTTGAAAGGACAAAACCATTCCGTAATGAAGATGAACTGTCTAATTTTTTGATACAATTTCAAGACTCTGATAATTAAAGAAATCTACTAAAATTTTAAAGCTGCTAAATAGAGACATGAGTAGTATTCAGTAAAATTATAATTTTGTTGGTTTGTACTCATTGATTTGTTCAAAATTGTAAAAATAAACGACATTTATGTTTAGTGCCAATGACTGATACATAGTGCCAATGTTTGTACCTGAGGTGCCAATGACTATACATTCGGGTATATATTTTTTAATTCACAATTTTTTTATTAAAGCTCTTATAATGTAGACTAGAATACTCTTTTATTTAATAACCTATACCCCAATCAATAATTAGAAATTGGTTAATTATGTCTAAACATAAAATTGTATTAGTTATAAGGAAGTTAAGTCTGGCTAAGCCTTAAGGTGCCAATCATTGTATAGTTTACCCTACCTAATGTTAATTATAATACCTAGTGAGTGCCTTGCCTACCTTTTTAATTCTCTACCAATCCGCACTGGACCTGTGTGGTGGATTATGATTATTTCTGAGAAAAAGCTTTTGCTGTGCAGTCAAATCCTACTGGTAATAACTTAGTTACCTAATTTAAAAGTATGTATTTCGCATAAGAACGAACGACCGAAAGAAGATTAAGTTACTCATAGAAACATTGAGCGTTGTTTAAATTAGTTCTTATTTTCTACTGTTACAGGAGTCCACTATGAAGTAACTCTCAAAGTGTCGAATACGACAGAGAGCAGAGTCCACGGGCCGGACGTAGGGCGAGTGTCCATCACTCTGGTCGACAGGAAGAATAACAGGAGCGACAGCAAGTTCCTGGACGACGAACAGTAAGTTTGTTTGTAATATTAATTGACTTCACTCTACGAAGTAACTAAGGTGGCAAACAACAGAGCTGAGTCCACGGGCCGGACGTAGGCCGAGTGTCCATCACTCTGGTCGACAGGAAGAATAACAGGAGCGACAGCATGTTCCTGTACCTACGAAAAACAGTAAGTTCGTTTTGTTTATTATATTAATAGCAAACGCAACGAAGAGCATCGAGGCGTTTCGTGACATGTATTGTACCCTTCGATCAAAATAAAATGAATGGATAGGCCTAAAGCGCGGTAAGTTGAAGCAAACTACTGGTGCACTTGGTACATACAAACTAGCGCCATTATCTGTCAAATCTAGGGCACTTTCATACAAGTGACAAGTAAAAATTTCATTTGTTTTGCCTCATTTTTCTGGTTTGAAATGTTCGCTTAAGACCTATCCATTCATTTTATTTTGATCGAAGATTGTACCCACAGAACATTATAAGAGGGGTCAGAAGTGCAAAGTAGGCTTGGAAAGTGTCGCCACAGGCTATGCAATGATTTGCATAACACCATAAGGCGCGCGGCGTGGTGCGAGCGAGAGGGCATGAGTAATTGTAGCAGCGTGAGCAGGAAGACAAGTGGCGACGCCGTCTCCAAAGCAAAAGCTCTACTTTGCATTTCTAACCCCTCTTATAATGTTCTGAGATTGTCCAACTACCCACTGTCCATTACAAGTGGCGACGGGCTCACTCCCCGTCACACTGGACAGAGTGTCGGTACTACTAGTGAGTTTTCAGAATGTCTCTGACTATACCCACTCGGGAAATATAGTCATGAGCATATGCTACAACGAAGAGCAGAGGTTAAAATTATTGGTCCGTACTGTTCGTTTGTATTAGAACTCTTGGTTGTAATATGGCATTAGTCTACTACGCATAACTAATGCGGCTTGGTTAAATAAAATATAAATTAGTTCGCTCTGTCGCTCTGTAGCCATTTCCAGTCCGCCACATGTGTCCATTGCGCATCAGTAGACTTCATAATTACGCATCAGAATTTCTTCTTCAACGTATGCAGGTTTGCTCCCAATGTTTTAAGAGCACTCGGTATTACGTACATAAGTTAGAAAGACATATTAGTACGGTCAGCTGCAGCATTTCAAATATACCGGAATGTATAGATAGATATCCAGTGAATGATATTTTTTTTAATTTATAATTAATGGACTTCTTGCTTATTATTGCACGTCGACGACCCGGTTGGTGTAATGGTTACCACGCCGGACTGCCAAACCAGGGTCCTGGGTTCGAATCCCGGTTCGGTCATGGATGTTATATGTTCGTGCCGTTGTTGTATGGTTTCCATAATAAAAGCCTTTAGTGCTAGTTTGGGATCATTACAATGTATGTGCCTGTGATGTGAGCGTTATTTATTTATTATTTATTTATTTATGCGTTAGCACCGCATTTCCGCCAATGTCAAGTGGTTTGAGGGAGTGTCTATCCAATCTCGAGGATTGTTTTTGAGTAAGAACAACTGAGAAGGATTGTGGAGCCTCGTGGCAGGCTGAAACGCGAACCGCGCGAACACCACGCGAAAGACGAGTGTTCGGGGCAAACCCTGCAAAGTGACTCTCAATAATATAAAGAATGCTTAAAGCCGCAGCTGACGACTAGTCATGGCATGCCGTGCGTGCTCTGAACTGTCACTTATTAGATTAGATAATTCCCACAAAAATATCTATCAAAAGCTTTATTTATATCTTTTTAAAAACATTCTTACCCGGAACTTCCTTATCTACTATATTTGTCCAAACATTTCGGTCATACCTACCTTTTTTACTACAAACAATGTTTTGATTAAATATATATCAATAATCAAATTAAAAACAATACAATATATTGACGTCAGCTAGCTAAGTCCGGTAGTAGATAAGGTAAGAACGGAAAGCTTCAGAGACAGCTCAAGTCCAAGGACTGGGGTGCCATTACACTGGTTTGTGTATTTACCCAGTTGGGAATCTCGGTAGTCTGTTGAATCCGACATGTTATTATCAACAAAATTAAAGAGTAATTGAAAGCATATAACATAAATACGAGATATCAAAATAAATACACAATTTTTATTTATTTTAAAGAACCGGGAGAACAGGGTATACTTCATTCGGTACGAGTCGGCCTGAACGGGGATCGAACCTGTACGCCAGGCAAGGTTACTCGTCACAGGTCCACCACGGCTTAGTTACGCTGGTACACCGTTATTCAATCAATAACAGCCGTATTTAGTATGCAAATTTTTTTAATTATGTCGAATCCCTTCCTGTACATATATATTTAAAAAAAAATAATGGTGTTGATAGTGTGTAGTAGTCGTTAGTGAACCTGCCTGCTGAGCCGAGGGTCGCGGGTTCGAATCCCGTAAGGGACAAATATTTGTAAAGCCCGACCAGAAATATAAAAAACGTCGCCATGTTGCGGAAAATTATTGGAACAAATTTTTGTACTTGGAACAGTCGATTGCTGCGCCCACAAACCAGGTTTTTTATATTCCTGGTCAGAGGCTTTATGATGATCGTTTGATGTATTTGTTTTGTACCCGAGTCATGGATGATTCTATCTGTCTATGTATTCTATATCGTTATTAAGTCATCGTAATACAAGTCCAGGCTAGATTCTGGTACTTTAAATGTGACTAGATAATTTGTGAGGCAATGTCCAGGATATTTATTATAATAATAACATTTTATTTAATTACAGAAGGACCTACAAGCCAGGTGACGTCAAAACCTCGATGGTTGCGTTCAAAGACACGGGCCACCCCCCGCTGTCGGTCGTAGTGGAGTGGAAGTTCGAGACGAACTTGTTCAACCCGATCACCTGGCGGCTACTGCAGTCGCCCAGCGTCTTCATCGAACACATCAAGTTGTCCTCCATCGAGTACAATACTGAGTAAGTTACATTTACAAACCGTCGTAACAATAGTAGATTACACACCGAGGACAGGAAAGTAAGAAAGGTCTCAGATCTCATGTAATTGTTGACCGAGCCGAAGCCAAGGTCAACATACATGTGATTTGAGGCTTTCTTATTTACCGTCCGAGGTTAGTATACTATTTTTCTCCTCGACGGAGAGAAAAGCGACAACTTCGTTTAGCGCAGCGGGACGACAATTGACCCTTTCGACCCGGAGGTGAGAAAAGAGTTTTTAACGATACGGTCGCGCGACACACGGCGACCTTAAGTCTATAAGCGCGATCCTCTGCGACCCACGGCGACCGCAAAGTATTTCTCGTCTGTAAGAGGCTAAGAGCCCTAAGGTCTATCAAAATTAGCTGAAACTATTTTAAGAGGATGATCTGTAGGTAATCAACTTTATGGGACCAATATCGCGAATAAAATCTATTGTTCGCTGTTCTATACATTAGAGTCGAGGAAGTTTGTCAGTTTTTTATGGAACAGCAGAAGCATGAAGAAGCCTATACCCAACAGCGGGGTTTACCGGGCTGATGATGATGATGATGATTATGGAACAGCAGATGTTGTTTCTCTATTTAGATTTTGATCCCATGGAAAAAGTTAAAATAAGATCACTTTAAACAAAATTTAGAAATAATATTTCTATTATAAATATTTTCATGAACTTGAGGCTTACGCGGTGTACTAGCGATACCTATGCCCAACATCTTCGATCAACAATATCCAACTAGATAACGCGTCAGCGCTCAAAACATGTCCCGGCAAATAATGCCTCACTATTGGAGTGAGGTCTTATTTTGAATTAGTTGCGTTCGAACAAAGCCAACGTAAGCACGTCTCGCAATGCCGCAGTGTTCCTTTTTTAAATTACTAGGAATTATGGTTGCTTTGAGGTCGAAATTATAATGTATTCGGACTGTTTTCTCGGTTCGTTAACAAAAAATGTTGTATATTCACGAGGACAGAATTTCTCTTTGATTTTGTATGCAACCCGTTATCTAGTTGTATATTGTTGATCGAAGCCCAACATGAAGCGTACTATTCGCTTTTTGTGTAATCTTTTCCGGCTTTTGGATAGACATACAGCCATACCTACGTCCCACTGCAGGCCTGCAGGGCACAGCACAGGACAGGCCCTCAACCATAGACTTAAACTCTAGCGATAGACTTGCCCTTCCATAGAAGCAACGTCATGTTCCACTTGAATGAGGTGTACGCACCTGATTGATGTTCCCGAGTTCACTTCGTCACTATGGCAATGACAGACCGCAATGTGTCATTTTGTGTGACATGTTGTTTGTTTGAAGGAGCTTGTCTATCGCTAGAGTAATATGTCTATGCCCTCAACCGTGCCCAATCCGGATTGGTAGACTTTACATACCCTTCAGAATTTCTTATTCAGCCTAGGCTGTTTTCTTCACCATGTTTTCCTTCACCGTTTGAGAGCAGTCAGTATTACGTACACAAGTTAGAACTCATTGGTAGATAGCATGTCTCATGATTTATTGTCCATACCTCTCCGCAACGTGCCACCGACGCTTTCCGTATTTTTTATACAAACAACCTACCACAAACAATTTTATTCTTTTAAAAACGTTATTTTATAACGGGTTTAACAGCAATTTAATTCTTTGTTTCAGTATCACGGTGTGCCCTAAATCGAAGAAACCAGTGGTCGCCAATTTGCCGACGATTATGAAGACAAAGTACTGTAAAAGAAAATAATTTCCTTTAAGGTGCAAATTGCAGAACTCCGACATTTTATTGAGTCATTTCTATGTCGTTGTAACACACCTAACCCACCGTCAAGTCGCCGACACAGCCCAAAGAAACAAATTATATATGGAAACGGCTGTGTCGGCGGCTCTCGACGGGTTCGGTGTGTAGACACCATAATATAAAAAATTCAAGCTTCTAGCCAACTTTAAAATAATAATAGTGATACATAATATTTTTATTTGAGGATAGATGGTTGATAAATGTTTGTTATTCAATCAATCAATCGGCCTAGCACGCCACCTCTGAGAAAAAGAGAAAGATCGAGCTGTGTTACTTTACTAGGACCATTAGGCGTTTTACGAGTGCCATTTTAAGTCACACGTTCCTATCAGCAGCCGAAAACGTTAAAATTACTATGGAGATTATGTGTTTAAATAAATGTTTGAGATCGCGGAACTCCGCGACATTATGCATGATTTTGAATGTGTGTGTTTCAAACAGCATCGCACTATAGGTGCGGTTCGGACCACGGCGTGAATCGCCCAAGTACGTTTTTCCATTGGGGCCTTTTGCACGACTATTTTTACCGCAACTAAAAAAAACACTAATCGTTTTTCTATCCGTCGGTGCAATAAACATTTGACAGCAGTAGTCGGAAAGGCTCCTTTGAAATAGAGCACTTAGGCGAATCATACCTTGGTTCGAAACACACACGGTGCGAAATGCCTAATGAGCCAAATGAGCGCGCATGCTTTATCGTGCATGGCATGCTAGCTAGATACAATTGGTAAGTAACAGACAGGCAAATGCTGAAACGGTGAGTACTACAGACCATCAAACTGAACTACTTTCACTATAGAGATCTGCTGTTTCATACAAAACTGCTGTACCTGTCCAACTCAAATGTATGGGACAGCTATTTTTTTTCGCGTTTCCTGAGTGTGGCTCCATAGTGAAAGTTGTTCAGTTTGATGGTCTGAACTCACCGTTTCAGTATTTGCTAGGCTGTCACCATGGGCGTAGCAATGATTTTTTCCCAGGGTGGGCCAGGCCCAGGCGAGGTTGATGTAATAAAAACTAAAATCTAGAGCGAGCGAAGCGAGCTCGAGATTTCACTGAATTCTGGAGCGAGCGAAGCGAAGTGAGCTCGAGATTTTAATGCAATGCATCTAGGTCTTTGTGATACAATCGTAGCCAGGAGCGAGCGAAGCGAGCTCGACATTTCACCGAATTCTAAAGCGAGCGAAGTGAGCTCGAGATTTTACTGCAATATGTCTAGCCAGAAGCGAGCTCGAGATTTCACTGAATTCTGTAGTGAGCGAAGCTAAGTGAGCTCGAGATTTTAATGCAATGCATCTAGGTCTTTGTGATACAATCGTAGCCAGGAGCGAGCGAAGCGAGCTCGACATTAATTCACAGAATTCTTGAGCGAGCGAAGTGAACTCGAGATTTTTCTGCAATATGTCTAGCCAGAAGCGAGCGAAACGAGCTCGAGATTTCACTGAATTCTGGAGCGAGCGAAGCTAAGTGAGCTCGAGATTTTAATGCAATGCATCTAGGTCTTTGTGATACAATCGTAGCCAGGAGCGAGCGAAGCGAGCCCGACATTTCACAGAATTCTTGAGCGAGCGAAGCGAGCTCGACATTTCACCCAATTCTGGAGCGAGCGAAGTGAGCTCGGGATTTTACTGCAATGTGTCTAGCCAGGAGTAGCCAGGTATGTTCTAAAAACAGGAGCGAGCGAAGCGAGCTCAAGATTTAGCTTTAAGATTTGCAAGATTTTGCGAAAGTAGGTACATTCTGGCCACATTGACTTTTCAAGAAAGTAAACATGAGAAACGAAACACAAGAAAATAATATCGTGTTTATTCATTGATATCTCTTATTTTTAGTAAGTGATTCATTTTATTTCTGGGGTGGGCCAGAAGGATTCTGGGGTGGGCCGGGCCCACCTGGCCCCCCCCCCCCCTTGCTACGCCTATGGCTGTCACTTACATCCTGTATATGGCCCTTAATTAGTTCTTAATATGCAAACGAATTTTAAAGGGAATATCAAACCATTAAACTGAACAACTTTCTTTTTGGGCTCCGCTATTTTAAACCCATGGTTGCACTAAATGATTTGTATTTGGGACCAACGTCGAAATCGCGAAAATAAGTCAAAACTGCAATCCTATTCGACCCAAATGTATGGGATAGGTGATTTTCTTTTCGCGATATCGATGTTGGTCCCTTAGAGAAAGTTGTGCAGTTCGATGGTCTAATTATCCCCTAAACACATTAAGTTGAACCCTATACAAGGTGTTACAAAAATACAAATAAACATTTAAGGGGGTGGTTTAGACCATCAAACTGAACAACTTTAATCGCGAAAAAAAAAAATTGATGTTCCACACTCTACAAATCGTCTAGAGCTAAAATACGAGTATGTAGTTATGGGATAACAATTTTTTTTTCGCGATTTCGATGTTGGTCCCATAGTGAAAGTGTCTAAACAACCCCGTTAAGAGTTTTAAAATTTTATTCTTACTTATGAAACACCCTGTAGTATAGAAAATAAAACCGTGCGTTAAAATCACGTTCGTCTGAATCAAGCCTAAAACTTAGGTAGTTGGAGTTATGAACTTGTAAAAGTATTATTATTCTAGCATTTTTAACTTTTTAGTTTTAGTTACTTAGAAGTAAGTAAGTTTCATAATATGGCATATATGGCAGTGTAAATAGCTTTTAAACATTATAAATGTTATTGTTAATATTGTACTTATAATTAAACTGTATGGCAGTATTTAAATGATAACTAAATAAATTTATTGTTAACTAACATTTTGTTTATACTTATTATTACTAAGTATTACTTAGTTGTCTAAGAAAGAATATCTATCACATCCGGGATGCACTGTTCTTTTTGTAAATAAGTGTAGGGACACACCTGCGGAACTTTCCGCGCCGAACATTCGGTTGAACACGCGTCTACTAGGAAAAATGGCGCGTTATAGCGCGCACGGTGTGTCGTAGGTATAGGGAAAAGCGTTGCGCGCGTATTCAACCGAACGTTCGGCGCGGAACGTTCCGCAGGTGTGTCCTTACACTAATATTAATGAAACAAATGACAAATTTATTATAAATTAAAGCCCGACCAGAAAAATAAAAAACCTCGCCATGCTGCGGAAAATCATTGGAACTAACTTTTGTACGTGGATCACTGATATCGCAGCGCCCCCAAACCAGGTTTTTTATATTTCTGGTCAGGCTTTATGTAAATTATACATATTTTTTTTATTTTTATGATATTTAAATAAATGTTTTTCTCATACGTGGTGGGTAAAAGGATTACTTTGAAATGGAGATGGGTACTGGGTAGGATAAGAAAACGTCTAGGGGTCCGTTTCAAAAAGTGTAAAAACTTGCTTTTTCTCTAGGCTAAAAAAGACGGCCTGTGGATTCGGACACCTTATCAGACTAGTAGGAAATACAGGTCGAAGGCCAGAAGGCGAGATTAGATGAGAACACAATATAGTTACACAACTTTCAGGATTTTTCAACATGGACACATACAAAAGGCCAACAAGCTCCCAACCATTTCCTGCAAAATCAAACGCCTTATGCTGCGTTCACACGCGTGCCGGGCAGCCCGGGAAGCTTCCCGGCATGCAGCAGCCCGTCTCGAGCGGGTCGCTTTGAATGCGCGCATGTGAATTTCAAAAAGAAAAAGTCCATACTGCCAAGTCTGACGGATAACTTCTTTATATTATTTCTGAACGAAAAACATGACACCGGTTTGACATTTGTCATTTTTGACAATGACATTTTGTTTTCTTGACACATGTGGGTGCTGGCCTGTTGTGGTGCTCTGTGAATTCATATAATTATTCAATTCAATACGTAATAATATCTGTTATATCACACCTCGACACGGCAAAAAGCGGGCGCAGTATCGCTCAGTTAATCACCAAGTAAAACACAATGGGTGACACGCGAAAGAAGAAAAAGTTCTACTTCAGAAAACGTAGAAACAAATATTTCTTAGAACCCGGCTTCAGAGGCTTTTTTTGCACGTGCAACTTCAGGGAGAAAGACTGCGTGAAGGAAGTTTATAACCTGCTTAACGAGTATGCTGGTGTTTTATACCCAGAAGTAGAAGGGGAGCAACCACCAGCCGCCGCCACTGAAGACAGATCAGAAAGTGAATCTGAGGATGAGACTGATATTGGAGACTTGTTGAAACGAGAAGTCGAATCTATGAAGAAGAATTCACAGAAGTCTCTCAAGCATAAACGTTTCCAAGTTGTCGAGACGGGAGCATCTAACTGTATCTTCATAAAGACCAATTTACCTAGTCCGGAAGAACTGATGGCGGCTATAATCAAAGATTTATACTCCACAAAAGTACAGAAGACGCGGCATGTAATGCGCCTACTCCCCATTATGGCTACTTGCAAGGCTAACTTACCAGACATAATGGAATGCGCTGGCAAGCTCTTCGACAAGTATTTTCTAAAGGAATCGTCAACGTTTGCCGTCATCTTCAATAAGAGATTCAACAGTAGCGTCTCGAGGGAGCTAATAATCAAGGAGCTTGCGGAAATGGTTGTCCTAAAAAACGGTGACAATAAAGCAGACTTGAAAAATCCAGGACTATGTATAATAGTTGAAATTATTAAGGGAATTTGTCTTTTAAGTATCGTAGATAACTACTTTACGTATAAGAAGTATAACTTACATGAGTTATGTAAGGAAGAGTCATGTAATGATTCTGAGGGGACCCAAGCTAAGAAACAAAAAGTTGATGACTTGAAAGAGGGTCAAAATGATGTTGAATAACTGTTTTTTATTGTAATTTTTATTCTAACTTGTAATCTAATGTAACTTGTTACTTTACTGGGTTGCTAAGTGACCTAGGGCCCCAATACCAATATTTGCACCAAATTTTCGATCTTTGTCTACTGCCTAGATAACATTTTTCCAAATATATGTAAAAATATACAATGTGACATTTATTTTCAGTTTCAATCCATTCAAACCTTTCAGTGTTTTGTCTCAAAAATAAACTCTTTTTTTCTGTATCAACTTTTTTGGATGGTTTTGTTTTATGACCAGAAAAGATGCAACTAGGTAATAAGCCTTGTTGCAGAAGCTGGTAGGATCAGGTTTTTTTATAGACAGTTTATTTAATAGTTTTATCATAGATTCAAAGTAGGTCAAAAGTATGTAATCAATAATCATACTACAAATAGGTTTTGCATAGAACATACTCTGTTATGCAACATAGATCAATAACGATTATGTAAGCATTGTGGGCCCACCCACTTGATTAAGTTGTGTAACAAAGTACCTACATCCATCCCAGGCAGTATTTTGTTAATAAAACATGCTGGCAATCTAAACTGCTTTGCATTCTCCTGGTTCGAATCCTGGTGGAATCTTACCTAACTTAAACAATGTTCTTTGCTTTTGCTCTTGCTAGTACTAGTTAGTCGTAGTAGATGGCGCTTTGTGGAAGGCTACCACTATAATAATAAGCCTATATTATGTATAGACACAGAGTAGAGCTATCAAGGCATTTGTTTCTCCGTACTTACGACAAAAATTTTACCACTGGGCTTTTTTTTTTAAATATATCCGCACACATTTTGTCTTGTCCTATCAGTTTACACTCAATTTACACTGAAACCAAAGACCATTTTGAATGAAGGTTTTGATTATTTCAATATATAATTAATTAAATTAAAATTAGCAGGTTATATAGGTCGATTATTGTAAATAAATTAAAAAATAAGACGAAAGTTAGTTTTGAACCCCCTATTATAGTAATGTCCCACAATGACCGACCTAGTTTGGAGTTCAGTTTATTTATCAACCTTATTAAGCGTGATAGTAGAAAACGTTTAAAGGTATTAAAATGGGTAAGAGCTATCAGAATAATCTATAAAAAGCGGTACTCTAATATATTATTTGCATTTTTAATATAATTGAATTGTGTCTTACGTTTTTAACCATGTGTGGAATTCCACTTTTGTAACCATGATATTGAGAAATTATTCAAGAAAAGCTACCAGTTCACCGCGCAATTTCATTTCCTGGCAACATTACGCATTGATTCCGTCATTTTGTAAAGCTGTCAGAGTACTGACTCTCAAATAATTCGTATCGGAACTTTCAACGGCGTTACCGTGCCAAATTTTTGGTCCGTTTTGTAATTGTGATTTGTGCTAGTAAATGTAAGGATATTTTATATGTTATGTTCAAATCTATAACTTAATCACAGTAAAACCGATTCATCGAATTTATTTAAGTATTAAACTGTTATAAAGTTGAAATACAGGCAATCACATGTCGGCGATCAGTGAAACGTTACTTCCATTTTGTTTGGTTACGTATATGTGGAATACCAAAGTTACAAAATGGAAATACAAAGGCGAGTACACAACAATCAATTAGAGGGTGTGCTTGACATGTACGTGCTAATAATTTGGTTTTAATTTTGACTGTAATTACGCGATTTTTCGTTTGTTATTTGTGCAACCAACGTAATTTTTTCACGAAAAGTGAAACAGCTGTATGCATGGCGTGTAACAGTCTTTTTTGATTACATTTGCGATAAATGTTTTGAGTTAGAAAAATTAACTTTAAATAAACAATTTTTGAACAAAATATCGTATACTTTAACTAATTTTTTTTTTTAGGAATACTGTTAATAAAATTAAAGTTTGATTTTGATAAAGCCTAGTTTTTTTTAACATATTTGTAAACTGAGCTTTATAATTTCCGTTTCGTTACTGCACCTTTACATTTTGTAACTGTCTCATATTACAAATATGAAAAATTAATTGTGTTTTAATTATTTTACAGGGCACAAGCTTATTTTTTTCTAGATTTCAGTAAAGTAATACGAAATTAACAATCAATTTCAAAAATAATAAAATCTATGGTACCTGAACAGCATTAAAACAAAAAATAATACCGGTACGTTGCCCAAAAGTTACAAAATGGATATATTTTAGTTTATTACAAGTAAAATTGATGCCTTGTTAAGGTTCACTGATTGTTATTTTTCAAGAAAAAAGTGTTTCCAAGGTGATAAATAAAACACATTTACTAAGAATAATCTGCATCATTATATAATTTCGTTCCAAAAAAGTTACAAAATGGAAGCCTAAACCACTCTCTTGTCCCAAAATAATCACATTTTCTTCGAAAATACGAATTTTTTATCTAATTTGCAACTGTTATTATGCATTTCAAATTAGTGCGAATCATTCTACGTTGTTACAATTCAAAATAAAGTTATGATTTTTATTTTACTCCGTTTTGTAACCAGGATATTTTCTTACGAAATTGCCCCACTACAACAAAGTAGTCGTCTTTTGATTATTTTTGTTTAACCTTTCGTATGCTTAGTAGCAGATCTGGAGTGCGATTTTTGAACATGTGATTTCCCAACGAGCGGTAGAAAGTTATACCTGTCTCATCTTGCAAATGTCAAGTTTTGATGTGCTACGTGAGACAGGTATAACTTTCTACCGCTCGTTGGGAAATCACATGTTCAAAAATCGCACTCCTGCTCGATGTAGGGTGCGTAGTTGAACAGTGAACCACCCTTTTTTCCAAGATACGTAGCGTGCTGAAAAATAAAGCTACTACTTTCGTTTTGGTGCCATCGGTTAGGTAATTTCATAAGGTTTCTTAGTTTTAAGTTATATAAAGCCCAAGGCACAAACTAAACCCGTAAAGACAGTTTTTATCAAAAATAAAATTTGGCTCACTGTGTACTATGGGTAGTTTACACTGAACCACCTGAGTTTCAACAGTGAACCATACATTTAATTACATACTAGTAAAAATGCTTATTTCTGAAAAGAAACCTCATAATTTTGAAAAATCTCCTTTTATTTTTACCATACAGAATACAATGAAAAAAAAACGTCTTCTAACAAAAACTACTTAAACTT
Source organism: Agonopterix heracliana (assembly GCA_963693445.1). Lineage (NCBI taxonomy): Eukaryota > Metazoa > Arthropoda > Insecta > Lepidoptera > Depressariidae > Agonopterix > Agonopterix heracliana. The sequence goes on from OY856310.1 coordinate 20,516,562, forward strand.
TTCATATAAGCCTTTTTAGGTAATTAACAACAAACCTTTTTGATGGTATAATAAACAGTCTTCATTCAAAGAACCACAGAAAAATAAAAAATAATCAAAATTATCATGAACAACTTCAATTAAAAATTTAGCTTTTTTAAAGTAAGGTAGTGAACCGGTTCACTGTCTACTATGCAAACCTGGTTCACTGTTCAATACACACACTATTCTACTTATAATTACCCAAAAATATAGGTTAGACGCTTAATTGTCACAAAACAATATGCTCATAAAACGACCAAAACTACAACAATTCTGACACCATACAAGTTTTATTCTTAGTATAAATAACAAAATGTACAAAATTCGAGACAGTTACGTGAGAAAACAATCTTTTTTTGGCGGAAAACAAACAAGTCGCTGTAGCACATAACGCTCACACCGCAGCTGCCGGCTCACTACGGGAGAGGGGAAGGGTGCCCACGAGGCAAGTATTAGTTAGTGAGGTAAAACTGGCAATGTCGCATATTTAGAAATATGGCGGTGGCTCAGTGTATCTGGTTGGTTCACTGTTCGACTACGCACCCTACGCTAACTGCTAGGGAGCAGATCTGCACCTATGGGATTTGTTCGAAATCATTGAAATTTAGACCCAAATACATGGTAATAAGGTGTAAAGTTGTGTTTTTTGTACACCTAATGAATGAATGAACCATAGAGAATCGAAGAACCAATCACTCTCCATAGAAAAAAATAAGAAAATTTGCTCTCAACAATTTGCTCTCCCGCACGTAGACGTTCGAAGAAGGGGCAAAGTTGCGCATACGAAAGGTTAAAATTTGTGTTTTTGAGTTTTTTGGTAGTATCTTCTCTACAGCAGTATAATTATGATATTTCTTTGATTGAACTCCTAAACAATTTTTATTGCGATTTTTGCGTTATAAAATTGTAAGCTAAAACTATAGGTACCTTCTTAGAGACAATATTTAACCGTTTTTTTAGTTACCTAATTACAATACAACACTAGTTATTATTTAGTACTTAGCGACACTTTAAGTGTCTAAACACACTATACCGAAAGTACGCGACCGAAGATCCGCGGCTGAGTTTACGTTCCGACCATGTTCCGACGTATTCGGGTAATATGACACACCATAAGCGCCGAACTTACGCGGCAGAAATTCAGTTGCGTAAACTTGCGTAACTTTGTTCAGTCCCCGCCCCCGGATTTTCGTCGGCAATCGAACCGAACTTCGGTCGCGTAAACTCGCGTATAATGTGTGCACTACAGACTAAGTTGCCGCTGAACTTACGCCCGACCGAAGTTCGGCTGTACGCTATAACGCAACGTAATTTCGGCATAATGTGTCGTCGTTCATTCAAATAGCATTGCTGGCGTAATCGTGCCGAACTTCGGTCGCGTACTTTCGGCATAATGTGTTTAGACACTAAGGGTATATATTCAGACCGTGAATCTGAACAACCTTTCCCTTATATGGGACGAAAAACGATTTTTTTTGGACCTCCCAAAAATTGCGGATCGAATTTCTCTATGGGAGGTTTGGGAGTGGGAGGTCAAAAAATTTTTCTTGTTTTTCGACCCATGTTCCTCAATGTTCAGATTCACGGTCTGAATACATCCTTAAAGTTTTGTTACCAATTACAAATTAGTGGTGCATATCGTCCAAAATAGCACTTGAACCTATTTAAATTTCCTTGCACCCTGAGCTTGCACCCGTTGCACCCCTAGATCTTTTGACATCACATTTTACATAAAATAAAACCTGTCAAAAATGAAATGAAAGCACCCATCGAATTAGCTTTTCTTCTAAAAACAAGTAGGCTAGACGGACAGTTGAAAGATTTGATTCTCCGCCGCTTATACATCTTCCGAGTAGAATTTGTCTAATTCGAGTCATGCAGCGGTGGACATCAGCTAATGACGTCCCTTGACGATCGTTACGGACTGCTCGTTTTATTTTTTCCCTTGAGTGACTCAGTCAGCGAGTTTCCTTTTTCATTCGCCCCGTTTTTACTGAGCAAATGAAAAATTCGTCAGTTCGGTAGGGTACCTCTTCTAATTATACTTCAAGTTGTAGCTTTGTATCGAGCAAGTGTTAGTAGGTATCTAGTATTAATACCTACTTAAATAAAGACCTATTAGTTAGGTGGCTCCTTAAAAAAGTTTAATTTGCCTTTGACGGCCCGATAGCACAGTCGGTAACTAGTGAACCTGTCTGCTGTGCGAGGGTCTCGGGTTCGAATCCCGTAAGGGACAAATATTTGTATGATGAATATGAATATTTGTACCCGAGTCATGGATGTTTGTATCTATATGCGTATTCTATATCGTTGTCTAGTCATCATAATACATTGTTCAGGCTCATTCTGGTACTTTAAATGTGACTAGATAATTTGTGTGACGATGTCCAAGATATTTAAATTAAAAAATTTAAATTTACGTTCTCCGATAACTAAGTACTCTAAGTAGGTCCCTAATACATAGGTAACCTATAGGTACCTACTCCATTCCAAATAGCATCGAAATTTTAAGGCTATTTTTAATTACAGAAATAGATATTTGAAACATTTAACTAGGGGAAAGGTGTACGAGACGATCCCTTGAGGTAAGATGATACCTCCCTATCTAGTTGTTTTCTTTGGTAAAACGTAGCCCCCGATACCCCGCCTCGCATCAGTGAATTCGTCATGGCGATGTGAGAGACGAGTAATTTTTTATGGAAAAAAACAAAAATGTTGTGACTTTGATCTAAGGTAGGGTTGATTTTAAGCTTAGGTAACTCTTGATCTAGGCAGTCAATTACAAAGATTTTTGAGTTAGTGGCTTTATATAATGTCCTATTTAGTATTTTTGAATGGTATGGCAACAGTAGAAAGCATTAGAAATTATGTTATCGAACAAAGACTAAAAAAGTTGAAAGTTAAAAGTCTGGTGGTATTTTCAATAATTTTCTAGAAACAATCTAGAAACTAATCTCTACGTTCGTATGAAGTCAGATTTTCGTTAAAATGTACAGTTTTAATGCTAAGGTTAATTTAAGATTTGTATGGAAATCTTTGAGGCACTGTAACTTTAAAACTATACATTTTAACGAAAATCTGACTTCATACAAACATAGAGATTAGTTTCTAGATTGTTTCTGAAAAATTTCATTGACTTTAATTGGTTAGTATTAAAAATATAACCAGACTACCTACGTATGTATGGAGCCAGCCAACGATAATATAGTATTACTACGGTGTTTTGTTACACCCTGACGGTATAATATACCTACATTTCCTATGCGTTAAAATTATGAGCTACAAATCACGTTTATGTAACAATTATTTCCATTTGAGACCTCTATTTATTTGGGTTAGGCACTAGCACTACAAACACTGTTTGTATTTGTAGTACAGACTACGGTTTCAGAATTTAAGATTACGTACTCGCTGAAGATAGGGTTTGGTGGCAGTGTGTGAGCTATGCTTAGGCTACGAAATACATAAACTCTGAAAGGTCCACTCCACTTCATACAAATGCTCGAACGTGAACTGTGAACGTTCACATTTTCAACTCCCTTAGGGAAAAGGGCCCATACAAAGGGTCAATAAACAAATGGTTAGATATTGTAATCTAATTGTTTTACGAATTACAATTATTGTTGGAATTTCCTGCTAACAGTGCATAATTTAGCATTAAAATGTTAGAATTGGTATCATATAAAAATCTTTCAATAGGTAGGGTAGACCCGGGTTAATTGTAACACGGGTTAATAGTAACATTGACAATATTTCGGTAACTAAACAAGGCAAGGATGTGTGTGTGGAAAGAGGTGGTGGCTCTTGCATGTCCGGACCTACTCTCCAATTGCCGTGTGTGCAACGTGGAGGTGTCTTGTGTTACAGAGGAATTAATTTTATGTGCGGTCATTTCAATTATTTTCGATCAATTAATTACGTTGTAACTTCTGAAATAATCCATGTTTTAAACAGATATTACGATCATACGTTGTAATAGGAACTAGAGAATGCTACAGATGATGAGAAGTTCAGTATTTTCGTTGGTATCATGGTTTTTTAATGTTTTTATCCAAAATTGACACCAAGGGATAATTGTAACACTTTTGATGGGGTTGATTGTAACGTTACAATTAACACTGTGTTACAATTGACCCATGATCAAATTTTTATTATTAAGATGGTTTAAAAATACTCTGACATCAAGTTGACCACTAACTTGCCTCCACCAACCCGCACCAACCTTAGCGTTGGATTGAGAATGGCCGCTCCCTCTAACTCTAATTTAGATTGATTTTTTATATTATGTTAGGTGGAATATTATTGGGTAGGCTTACTTTCTAATTTAACTTCCAATTTAAATAGTACACAACGAAATCGCAGTCGTGATTTTGACAGAATTATATGATTTTTGATTGCACTTTAAACGTAAATAAATCCACGTGGCCAGGTATAATAGTAACATTTGGTTAACTGTAACAGCTTCGTTTGTATGAAAACCTTTATGGTTGATTAACATAAGCGAGAGCTAAGTTTTTTAGTTTATTAAAATGCTATTATATATAGTTAACTAAAGTGATTAATAATATATGGCAATTATTTCAAATTTTTACTTTAAAGCAATAAAACGCTACGTTGTTTTTCCGTTAAATTTTATAAAAACTGTTGATAATATTCAAATGCGATAAAAATATTACTAATAAAGAAGAGGTAAGTTACTTGATGGTAAATAAATAAGACCGATTTATTGATTATTTTGGGTTATATTTAGATTTAAAAAACTGTTACAAATGACCCGGGGTAAGGGTTAATTGTAACACTGGTCACTGCTCACATCAAGAACGAATTACGAAAGGTTCTATAAGACTTCAGAACACTTTAAATGAAAAATCCAGTAAGTTAAGAAACTGCCTTTCATAATGTGTATGTAACGTTTCTTAGATATGAATAGTTTCCCCGCAATCGAGGTAGAAGTAAAAACTGTTACTATTAAACCGGGTCTACCCTACTGTAGTGGAGCTACGAGAGAGCTGACTAAGCAACAATGCCGAACACATCGATGGAGTCGATGTAAACAAACAGAGATCTATCTAGGTCAGCGCATGCGACCTAGCACGTCACACAGAAGACGGCCAATCACAATATGGATCTGTCCAACGCATCACAGCTTATTACGAATAACAACTAATCATATGGCGAGTCCTGAATCGCACTATCGAAGTTATCAAGAGACTTTGCAGGTCCCGGGCATTCCAACTAGCCCGTGGAAGATCTTCCCTTTTCCTCCAAAGGTAGCTCGAGGTACTTACGTATTTTATTTTTCACAAGCATGATATTGATTAAAAGGGTCTGATTACATAAAGAACGGCTCGGTTAGCTAATGACATTTACCAATAGACAGGCAGCCTAATGAGAGGATTTGTCTTATACAGGTGTTACAAAAGTAAAAATAAACATTTAAAACTTTTAAGGGGGTTGTTTGACCATCAAACTGATCAACTTTCACTAGGTATGAGACCAACATCTCATTCTGCTATCCCATATTATGTAGGTCGAGTATTGTAGTTTAGTATGGAAAATCAGTTTTTTTTTCGCGATTTCGATGTTGGTCCCATAGTGAATGTCGTTCAGTTTGATGGCCTTAACCACCCCCTTAAATGTTTATTTGTAATTTTGTAACACCTTGCATAGTCACCATGCCAGTAGAAAGATTCAGCTGATTGCCGATCGCAGTATGGTGATAGTAAGCGTCTGATGTGTTTGTTCGAATGCGTTTCGGTGAACCTCCTGTTTTCTCAACATTTTGTGCTAAATCTCTGCCGGTCCTAGAGCGACGGAATAACAAGCACAAAACGGACACCGGCAAATCCAACCCCAGGCCGGGATTTGTAACAAAGTGCGGCTTATTCCGCTCACTTCTACATAATATGACCAAAACTCTTGGAGCAGATGCTTGTTGCAGATTCCCAATGCGGTTCCGCTTCTTACAGACAGTTCGTTCTGTATTGTTGTTAATGTGTAAAGTGGAATGTATCGGTATTGGAATAGAATTGGGTTTGTTTTGATTGTAGAATGCAAGCTGGATGTTTATGTATAAATTGTATGTATAATTTATGTATTTATGTGTTGTAGAGTTTCTGGTGTGGGATCTTCTCTACAATGAAATACCTTTCAACGTGGTGGTAGAGTCAACAAATTATGTCGGAAAGATATGTGACATTATTTTGCATACAAAATCTAACTCTCAGTTGCAGAAATGCTCATTAGAGTTAATCCTCCATTAAATCTCTTGCTAGCTTTTACTACTTACGTCAACAAGACAAAAAGTGACGACAGCAAGAGATTTAATGGAGGTTTAACTCTAATGAGCGTTTCTGCAACCGAGCGTATGTCTTGAAATTTACGTATTGCACCTAAAGGTTTAATTTTCAAGAATCTAGATACTGTGTTTGACGTTTTATTTAACTTACCTACCTACCTTGTGTGACAGACAATTATAAGTAGTTACACACATAGAGATACATTGGTAGTGACACCTACGAGTACCTACATATATCCGCATTTTACATAGACATATTACTCTAGCGATAGACAAGCTCGTTCAAACAAACAACATGTCACACAAAACAACACAAAATGACACATTGCGGTCTGTCATTGCCATAGTGACGAAGTGAACTCGGGAACATCAATCAGGTGCGTACACCTCATTCAAGTGGAACATGTTGCTTCTATCACTTCTATGGAAGGGCAAGTCTATCGCTAGAGTTTAAGTCTATGGCATATTTTACTACTATCATCCAAACTCAGTGGGTGGGGCACATTTCTCGCAGAGCCGATGGCTGATGGGATGGGGCGGAAGAGAAGAGTTCTCGAAAGCGCAGCGTGAGTAGGTGGACCGATGAACAGACCGGACCGGACCGATGTCCTGGTGAAGTCGGCGGGAGGCGGTAACACGTTGGATGAGAGCAGCGCAGGACCCATCGTTGTGGCGATCCTTGGGGGAGGGTATAACGTCGCTGAAGCATAGTTTTGCGTAAAGTAATGTCTAAAACTTCGAGGAGTAAATTAAGGTAGGTCGCGAACAACCTTGAGTTTTATGGTTTTATGTCTCATTCCTCCAGTCACCCTCGAATTAGGAATATTAATCCTCAAGCTAAATTACATCTTTTTGACAACTGTTTTAGTTGTTAAAAATGGACGTCCATCGGCTGAGATGACTGGACTAAATATCTTGTATAGGCAATAAATACTTACTAAGCGTAAGCGAACATTCTTGGTCATTGAATATTATACAAAGTCCTTCTACTACTGAATATAGAGTTCGGACCTGTTTGGACCCTGCAAGGCTTTCTACAGCTGTCACGCTTTATGACAGCCATGTGATAGTTAGAAAGCCCGTCGTCAACGTTTAATGGACAGTGGACATAATACACGCCTCAAAATTGAAGGAAGGTTTCCTGACCACGGACCTGAAAAAAAGACGGACGTAATGTGACACTAAAAAGATGTGAAGCATGCAAGGTCCAACATTTTCGTTTGTTCTACAAGGGTCCTACACTCACACAGATGCACTAGCTCTAGGCGCAGGTCCTACATCCGTCACCATTATGTACCTACCGTGACAGCACGCACACAAAAGAAATGGGTGCTTCACTCGTGATTAGACGAGATTACGTCCGTCTTTTTTTCAGGTCCGTGTTCCTGACTCTATTTTTCTAAAAGGCCCTTTCTTCAAATTTGATGTAGGTCATTTCTATCTACCGGTTTGACCACGAAATTTAATAATACGTCCGATATTTCTATAATTCGTCTCGATCTTATCTATCTCTTGGTTGGCTGACAACGGGTAGTGCCCTGGTCCTTCCTCATCAATATCCGTTTCGCCCGAGGTTTACATCGACATTGCCTTTGTCAAGTCGCCTTTGTTATTTATCATCGTGCAAGTCAACTGCAGATCGACCGATTATAATCTTGTGGGTCGCGGTCGGCTCAAACTCAAGTAAACACGAATTTATTTTTAAACAACTCCACAAAAGGAGGAGGCTATTATTGTTGCTGCATAACTCCGGCATTCGATTGAAAAAATGTTGTGACATTGCCAGAAAATGGTCCTTTAATAGAAGTAAAGATCTGACAGATGAAGTGCTTCGAGACAATTGGATGATAATGCGAATCATCGGCGATTAAAAGCAGTCGTTTTGTGTCTTTGCATGTATAACTGATATGAATGTCAAACTAGTAAGAGGTACTTAAGTAGGTACATTAATTTAAACACTGAAAATATGAGAATAATGTAGGTAAGTACTTACTCTTTTTAACATAAAATTTAATATACCTACTTAGACTAAAATTTGTTTTACGTTGTATATTCTACAAGGTGTTTCATAAGTAACAATAAATTTATAAAACTCTTAAGGGGCTTGTTTAGACCGTCAAACTGAACAACTTTATCTATGGGACCAACATCGAAATCGCGAAAAAAATAATTTCATATCCCATACATATTTTAGCTCTAGTCGATTTGTAGAGTATAGAACATAAATAATTTTTTTCGCGATTTCGATATTGGTCCCATACTGAAAGTTGTTCAGTTTGATGTTCTACACCACCCCCTTAAAGGTTTATTTGTATTTTTGTAACACCTTGTATAATTAAACCTAAAATAAAATATGAACAAAACGTAAAATAAGAACAAAAGTAATCTAAAACGGAATATCTAAGAGTAGTGAAGACAAGATGATTTTTTAAATTTCCTGGATTTGTAGGTTCGACGTAGTTTTCGCAACTCCAACATTTCAAATAAGGTCATCATCATCATCCTTCCCTTATTTCCAAAGATTTTATTTGGTCTTCCTTCGCTGCGCACAACAACAATAATCTTTGCCTTAACTATATCAATATTTAAGTTCGTAGCAATATGTAATCTTCCATTCATCTCTGTTAGCCGTCATCTTTCACATATAAACAATTACATCGTCGTCAAGTAATTCATTCACCCACACTTTGTCTGTCTATACGTTAACTAGAACATTTAAGTGTGCGATCTGTCTTGTTCAAGCGAAACCGCAGGAGAAGGAAACGGCCCGCAAACACAACATCAAACTTGAGTAGGTTTCTTTAGGCCTGCCGTCTGTGCGACATTTCATTACTAATAAAAGTTCTAGGATCCTAATTTCTGTTGTACATGTACAAGCCGCTTACAGTGGACTACCCCATTTATTTACGTGTATGTCGCAAGACTCTACTAAACCAATATTTTTTCACCGATTATCTAGATTCTAGTCCCAATTTCAGTACCAAAATCGAGCCCAGTCTTGTATCTACAGGGTGTTAAATGGGTTATTAAAGGGATGGTTTAGACGACAAAAATGAAAAACTTCCACTATGGAGCTAACTTCGAAATCGCGAAAAGCTGTTGTAAATGTAAAATTGCAGTACCTTCTTGACTCAAAATGCACGGAACAGCTGACTTTTTTCGTGTTTCAAAGTTGCTCCTTATTTAAATTTGAAAGTTCAGTTTTATGGTCGAAAACATCTCTTTAAATAGGTATACCTTCTGTCGCCTATACCGCTTCTGTCTGTTCCACCTTGTATTTTTATGACATGAACGATTTCTAGAATACTCATATTTATTATAAGCCCACGTGTCGCTGTACAGAAGATGCGGCCAGAAACTCTACAACATACAACGGGAGTAATCAGAAACTTATAGTAACTTAGTAGTAACAACTAACCACAAAAAAAGGTGAAAAGTACCTACCTATTTCGTTAGTACATAAAGTAGCATTCTATTCTATTTTAGTTGCAGTTTTACATTATCACAAGATCGTAATATAAACCTTATTTTGTAGTTTGCTCCGAAGCACGAATTGCATAAGTTCACTCTGCCAGGCGACAGGCCTATTCGGTCCGTACACCGTATTGCGTAGACAAAGCGTTTGTGGCAACTTAAAGATGCGTTTTAGGAGCCATAAACAAGATTGTAACACATCCTTAACGATGTGAGACTGTTTTGCGAACGAGTTCACGTTTCAGAACGTACCGTTATCTGGGTTAATCGCTGTTCTGATATTAATCACTGTTTACATACATATATAAACTATTAACAAAGGACCCTAATCCCTTCCTGCGTTGTCAGAACTTTGCTACAACTACAAACTACGTTTTAAGCGTGTTGCAAAGTTTTGCTTTCAGCACAATTAAGTTTTAGGATGGTCAAGATGGGATTGATGACTATCTTTTTGCCTACAAATACACTTAAAAAAAACGATCTCTCTCGAAACATGTTATGAGGAAACGAGATGAAGACTTCTTCCACTAAAAAAACGGAAGGTCTTCCGTAACGTCTTGATCTTAATTGAACGTACCAATTACCTATAATTCACTCAGTAAATTAGCAAGCTGAAGTGGCAATGGGCTGGTAGTAATATCTGCCGAAGAACTTGACAACCGAAGGGAAGTCAGGGTTCTAGAACGGAGACCACGAACTGGTAGACGTAGTGTGGGACGCCCTATGGCGCACTGGACCGACGAGCTAAAAAAAAGGTAGCGCGAACAACAATATGAGGAAAGCCAGCCGTGAATAGAGTTTTTAGGAGACGCCTAGGTTTAGCAGTTCCTGATCATGACGATTTTGAATATGTTTTTAATTATAAGTTCTAAAAGTGTTACTGCACCGTAATGACGCGACATATCTTTTTTTTAGAAATTCTAGGACTAGTCATAAAATAATATATACAGGGTGTTACATAAGTAAGAATAAATTTTTAAAACTCTTAAGGGGGTTGTTTAGACCGTCAAACTGAACAACTTTCCCTATGGGACCATCATCGAAATCGTCATCATCATCGAAAAAAGAAATCTGATATCCCATACATATTTTAGCTCTAGTCGATTTGTAGAGTATGGAACATCAACTTTTTTTTTCGCGATTTCGATATTGGTCCCATAGTGAAAGTTGTTCAGTTTGATGTTCTACACCACCCCCTTAAAGGTTTATTTGTATTTTTGTAACACCTTGTATATCTCAGTTACTAGAATAATAACATAAATGTATAATTTTAACGAGAGACATAAAACGTAGTAATGTCAATGACTAAACTCATGAATTCCAACCAACGGCCATATAAAGTTACATTTTCTCTTAATTGTACCTCTAGGCAAATCTAACGACTAGACATTTTGCTCCGTTGAAGACTGAAGACATAATACGAGCATAATACCTAGATTTAGGCAGTGTCGGATTTAGGGGGAGTTTCCACAGGGCGCGGTTAGGCAAAGGTATCACGGAGAAGACAGCCGGTCGGTGGACTAAGACAAGTTTCTCTTAGAGTGGTGGCCAAGAGAGAGACGGAGGTCAGTAGGCAAACCACCAGCACGTTGGTCCAAAAGTGAGGGTGACAGGGTTCGCCCTATATCAGATTAGCACAGGACCGTGAGGAATGGCGCAAGAAAGGAGGCCTTTGTTCTGCAGTGGGTTTTGATTTGAATGATTGAAGGCAGTTCATGAAAAGACCGCCCAAAGTGGAGATCTAGAAACTGCCTTAGTTTGGATTTCACAGCTAAAGCTGAAATCACTACCATGTGTCCACCATTTATAAAGAAACATGGAATCCCCAACAACTAGCTAGCATGTGAAAAGGCTATTATTATTATTTTACAATTAATGGACTCTTGCTTGTGCGTCTCCACCATTTCAGGGGTATAAAGAAACACAAGGAATCCCTAACAACTAGCTAGTGTGAAAAGATTATTATTAATATTATTATTTTACAATTAATGGACTCTTGCTTGTTCGTTAGAACTACATTTCCGCCAGTGTCAAAATGGGAGCATCTATCCCAATCTAAGGGATCGTTTTTTGTCAAGAACAAGAGGAGATTGAGGATTGCGGAGCCTCGTGGAGGCAAAAACGCGACGCGCGAAAACCACGCGAGACGTGTGCTCGGGTCACTTCCTGCAACGTGACTGAAGCACTTTTATGGGAGGGCCTTAGAAAAAGTATATGTCTAGAATGAGCCTCACTGTTTTACCGTATAAAACAAAAGGGGCTAAGTTTCATAGGTTGGTGTGCGTGAGGCGCCATACTAATTCTGTATGTGTGCGTGTATATGTATAGGGTTTAGGAACCAGTCCTGGTTCCAATTTTTTTCGACGCTTTCGTATCTTCGACTGTCAATCTAGACATATACTTTATCAAAGGGGAGGGCTTTGAAATTTGACAGCAGCGGAACTTGCAGCTGCAAAAATCGATGTGTCTTTACAAAATAATGTTTCCCTGAAATACAAAAGGTTTACTTCAATCGTGCTTCTTTACGACACACCCTGATTTGAATAAAACTAAAACATTATGTAAAAGTGAATTTCCCGTGTCAGATGCGTTCAAGGTCGAGATTCGAGATACGCCTACCGATAAGCCTACGTACCGTCTCATGGTCGATTTAACCAGTGGCGCGCGAAATTTCGCTTCTCTACCTACGTTGTGTTTCAATTATTCTCATTCTCAGATAAATTAACAGGAATGGATTGGAAATGATCTCTCATTTCTACGCAAAAAAGTCTGTCAATTTTGCGGGGGTGAGGGGGGAGGTTTATATACTGGCGCGGGACGCGCGTCAACTATTTTTATATGACGGGTATGCTCACTGAGCATGCGTCTTTGGCAGAGGGGTACGCGCGTAATATCGCATCCATTCCTGTTAATTTATCTGAGTTCTCATTATATGCTGTCACTACAAACCTGTTACAGAACAGTGTGACGTAAGGCCTCGTAATGTTACCTACCCTCGCAGCGATTAGATAGCACGGTAGTTAAGTTTCGCTTAAAAGTTTAACGAGTCATCGTTTCTGCGGGCTCTTGTTTATGGGCGACGTGAGACCAGAGTGTTTACAACTTAGGAGGCAGGCGGTACAGTGATATGTTGCCTATTTTATTTGTTCAAAAAATAAATAATAAAATACATCATTACGTCCTGCCTGAAACCTTCGAGGTGAGCCTTAACAACTCATTATGAGGAGTATAGTAGGTAATATACAATTAAACGTAGGTTCGGGGTTCAAGGTTTTATGTTTACACGTGCACATCGATATGGGTCAGTTAGTAACTGTCAGTCAGTATGGGGACCTCCAAAATTATAAGAGAATAGACAAATATGACATAAGGAACCTATGTCGTCGATTTTAGAGATATACAGTGTTTCATAAGTAAGAATAAATTTTTAAAACTCTTCAGGGGGTTGTTTAGACCATAAAACTGAACAACTTTCTCTATGGGACCAACATCGAAATCGCGAAAAAATTTATCTGATATCCCATACATATTTTAGCTCGAGTTGATTTGTAGAGTATAGAACATAAATAATTTTTTTCGCGATTTCGATATTGGTCCCGTAGTGAAAGTTGTTGAGTTTGATGGTCTAAACCACCCCCTTAAATGTTTATTTGTATTTTTGTAACACCTTGTATACAGGGTGAAATTGATATCATTAGCATCCTTTTAAACTAAGAGTCTACCCATCAAACTGAACAACTTTTACTATGGGAGCAAACCAATCGGAGCAAAAAACAAATCAGCTGTCCCATACATTTGAGTCATGTAGGCAGCGGCGGCGGGTGCATTAGTAAAAATGCATGTTATACTCGATCGACTCCTTATAATCAATATCATAATTAATAAAAAAACGTAACTAGGTATTCTTTATATAAAATATCTGGCTACGATTCTCGGGAACTGTATGAGATTTTTTGAAAATCGACTTGGTTTCTTAGAAAACATTTTTAATCTCTTACCTATAGTTTCGGAGATGTTAATACCTATGGCACTAGGCACCCTGTATACATATAGGTAGGTACGTTAAATAACTGATAAGTTATGGATCAGAGCCGAATTCAAGGCAACGGCAAGAGTATTTAATATACAGGGTGTAAGGAAAGGTATCAGTAACCTTTAAACCACATACTCTACCCATCAAACTGAACAACTTTTACTATGGGAGCAAACCGAAAGGAACAAAAAAAATATGGTGAAACGCCTCAAATGTATGCAAATGCAACAGCAGATTTTTTTTTGCTCCGATCGGTTTCCCCCATGGTAAAAGTGGTTTTGTTTGATGGGTAGAGTAGAGTATTTGGTTTAAAAGTTAATGATACTTTTCCTTACACCCTGTATACTGTGATAAAGCCGTATAAACGGCAGCACTAAAAATCCCAACCATAACATTTTTATGAAAGTACAGAGAGCTAAATTATTACATTGAAGGTATTAAGGTAATCTGTACCCTTGTTTATGGTAATCTCAGGGGAAACCATAAATAAGGCCTGTATTCCGAGATGCCACAACTTGCTACGGTCCCTTTGTTCTCTAACTTTTATGATTTGTATAATTGAACTTTACCGTTGTTTACAACAAATAGGTATAATTCATGGATTCTTAAATTAAAATCATTAATTCTTTATTGTGGTATAAATATATAGGTTTTATATTATAATTATGTCATTTAATAAAACGTTACATTAAATTCAATAAGCACAATAATGTTTTTTCTCCCCTCCGGACGGAAAGCGTCAATTTTCGTCCCACTCCCACTCCACCTCCGTCGAGGAGTAAAATAGTATACTAACCTCGGGCAGTAAATAAGAAAGCCTCAGATCACAATATGTGTGTTGATTACATGAGATCTGAGACCTTTCTTACTTTCCTGCCCTCGGTGTGTAATCAATCTACTATAATAGTATTTATCTGAAATAGTCACCTTTAAATGTCATGGAGTCAAAGTTTAGCTAGTCGCTATACTAGAAAATCTACATAAGCCTTATCGCTTAGTCGCCTCGTAAGACATCTACGTAAACAAATGGAGTGGTCTATTGCAAACAGAGGAATACTCATTTTTTACTATATAAAAAAGACTAAAATTCTATTCTAAAATTTAAGGTTAGATTTTGGTTTAGCCATTAAGTCTTAGCTATTGAAATAGAATGTACAAGGAAAACGTGTACGCAGCGCAGTTCCAGTAGAGTGGTAATACAGAAGAGCTGTGATCGAGCCCCCCAGATGGCGATAGAGCAGGCTCGAGTGTTGGCAAGGACTTGGCTCCTTTACAGAGCCTCTCCTGTGCCCATTTACCTTACCACGTCGACTGTTTGGTATTTATAGCCTGCGGTGGAAATGGTGGAATGTATACTTGACAATGCATACCTACCTTGAACTAGGTATTCTTTATTTAACACCTGAAACCATTGATTCCAAATAAAAAATTAGAACCACAATCAATCTCGATCCCACAGCCAACCGTTGGACTTTCCTATCTATCCATATTTTCAGAAATAAAATAAGTATTTGAAATTTTAAATTAGAATTAGAATTGGTGAATGGTCCAATAACTACACGGGTCTATTTTCGATAAGTGCGATGAGAAGTACACTGACTGGTTAGTTCGACATAAGCTTGAAACATAACAAGCTCACACAGCAATGTACTTCAAATTGCACTTAGCCGCACGGCAAAAATCAACCCGTAAAAAATCCATCGTTTTTCTATTAAATATACTTAAATATAAAATTTTAATCATTGTTTAAGTAAACACAGAAATACAGAACACAAAGCAAAAACTTTATAAAAATTCAAGACCGAGGTTAATTAAGACGAAGCACAAATTAAAAAGGGCAATTAAAAAAGAAAAAGGCAAAATAACCAAACGATGGTGCCTCAATCTGCAAATAGAACACCGATTAAAAATTAATCAGCGCACCAGCTACAGATAAAATCCCAATTAAATATCTTGTGACACGCGTTCATGTTTCACACCATTACTGTCCTACCCTCCTGTAAAATTAACAGCCATTCTTCTGTTATTCCAATTTTCTGTTTCATTAAACGAAATGATGTCGAAAACGAGAGCATTATATCACACAAAAAGTCCTCCTGACGCCCACATCGCACAACGTACAGGCGTGAAGTTTTTGTCCGTTTTTAAAATAGTTGTTACCGTGGAGTGCCTATGTAACGTTTTTGTGGAGGTTGTACTATCTGACAAAATGAAGATTCGTAGCGTTGCTGTAGAGGAGGAGCGACTTCTCTATGATTCCCTTGGGATTTTTTATACCTACGCTCATTGAAAAGAGTCCAGGCACCTAATGTTCATGACGACCTGGCTAATGAGGTCCTTTCCGCGTTTGAGTCGTCCCCAACCGCGACTATATATCTAGCTGCGACCAACGACGCGAAAAGCGAAACCACTGACGATTTTTATATGGCTTCTTCTTATCTTGTGGGCAAACCCTGGTGTCAGAGTTTTTTCAGACCGCCTTACGACCTCAGACGTGGTTAATATGTAACGATTAATACTACCAGATATAGTTGCCAACGGCTTAACGTGCCATCCGAAACACGGCATCATCTTTCTTTTCAGATAATCAGGTGATTCAGCCTGTAATGTCCTAACCAACTGGGGAAAAACGCACAAAGTGACATATCACTAGGTGTCCCCCGTGGGAATCAAACCCACGACCTCCGTGGCAAGAGCCCAAGCTCTTAACCATTAGACCACTTAGACAGTTTATTCTTGTAACCTGATCAACGCCGTAATCCAGCCATACAATGGTTCCAGCTTAAAATTTTATTTTTTTTGGTATTGATTACACTATTTTTACCTGTGGATGTCATATAAGGCAAGGTTTCTGATGCGGTGTTTTTATAGTCAACGGAATATAACCACCGAACTTGACACGTCCTCCCATCCTGAAAGTTATGAGAATCCTGAAATATGCTGAGCCTTTCTACAAATGCACGCTGAAAAAGAAAACAGTAGAGCGGTATATTTTCTGACCATATCGTGTTATAAACAGTGACATCTCCATAGACTATAAAAGCTCCGCGGTAGTTACGTCAGAAATGCCAGCGCTACCGCTACGTAAGCGCTTTAACTTTTTACTAACTTTTATTCTACATGAATTTACACAAAAGCCAGGCGAGCGATAATGTCTTCCATTTGTTAAAAGACGAGAATTACACCGCCGCCTCTGACGACAGAAAAGAATAAAAGGGTTGTCTTTGTTGGTTGCTCCAGGAATACATTTTATGCAACCGCTCGAGGTGCACTGTACATTTATATCGCATAGTCGGAGCTATTGTAGCGGTACCTGGGAGCTATTTCTGTGAGAATTTTAAGTACTTTCGATTTTATTGTTTTCTCTTTTCCCACTTGGACGCGATTGCAGTTGTTTTTTATCGTGTTGAAAAAGCTTAGTATTGAACAAATAGTTGTTACACTAAAATTAGACATGTTAACGGATTATTAACGCGTCTTTTGATTGAGTTCTCGACTTTTTACGGGATGACCTCCTTTTGATGATAAATTGATAATAATATATTCATTTCAAATAATATAGTATGACAATATCGTCTACAGCTGGACTAAAGCTTCCTTCGATGATTTCCATAAAGATACGTTTAGTGCATTATCCTGGCTGATATTATACAGGGTGTAAGGGCTGGCCCTTACACCCTGTATCCCTTCCCTTCGTAAACTGAAACGGTGAACTTAGACCATCAAACTGATCAACGTTGACTATGGAGCCTACCTCAGGAAACGCCAAAAAAAATCAGCTGGCCCATACAAAACTGCCGTACCTACCCGACTCAAATGTAGGTAGGAATGTAGTAGAAAGTTGTTCAGTTTGATGGTCTGAGTTCACTGTTTCAGTTTTCAGGGCTGTCCCCCTGTATATTTGTAATTAAGAATACACAATTACACAGGTATGCGTTTTTTATGAGATGAAAGCTCCAAATAAGCCCAACATTAAGGTTAACTCGTAGCTTAGAGATGGCTGGCATTGTCCTTCTTTCTTCAACATTTAACGTATGAATTAGTCGAATGATCAAAAAATGGAGGCGTCGATAACGCAAATGTAAAAAGGTCCTAACAGCCGTTATGTGTTTGTTCTTGTGTTCTATCTATAAGTCAAAGATTTATTTATTTATACGAAGCCAAAAACATCTTTGCTATAAGCCATGAGGGAAATTTTTCGGATCAAAGGCTTTCAAGGCTGGTTCAGATAATTACGTATAACTCTACAACTTTCCAAAAATCTATAAAATTAAAGCGAATATCCTAAAATAACCCATTATACTTACTACAGATATACCTAATACCAAACTCTGCCACAATACAACGGATAAAGTTTCAGTAATCCATCTGCGGCAAGCTAAAGAAAATTCGTTTCTGTCAGTTTTGATGAAAACGTTGCCGAGGGAAGCCTCGAGCCCTTTATCGGATTCCCGTACAAAGGTGTCCGAACGAAAACAGCCCGCGGCCGGCGGATATTGAGCTTAGTCCCTCTCCACTAAGCTCGATACCTACAGCCTTCATATAATTAAAACAGTGTATCCAGTTACCCCATAAATCTATTCACTATTATTAAATAATCTTCGCCGAATTGAAAAGTATCAGATGAAACATTAATAACAAAAGTTTTAACGAAGAGTATTGCCGATGTTTTACGATTTAATGTATTATAATAACTAGCCGTAGTCCACGACTCCGTCTGAGTAAATTTAAAAAAAAAAAGATGTCCTTAGTGGTAATCTAAACTAGAGAATATTCTATCCGTCTGCCAAATTTCATCCAAATCATTCAGCCGTTTATGCGTCATTGAGTCACAAAAATAAATAGTATAGTAGGAAGTAGGATATTATCTTAACTATTATAAAACTGTAACTGAACTGTGTCTGTACATTGAAGATATTTACAAAAAAAAGATTACGATATGGGTTTTAGGTATCCCCGACTCGAAATCAACCTTTTTTAGAAATTTTGTCTGTCTGTTTGTCTGTTTGTTTGTGTGTTTGTTTGTTTTCTTGTTTGTTTGTTTGTTCGCGCATCACGCAAAAACTACTGAACCGATTTTTATGAAACTTTTTTTGTTTGATAGCTTATGATCTGACTTAAAATCTGGTATATAATTTGTGCGGACGAAGTCGCGGGAAAACACTAGTAATGTATAAGGTTAAATTTAATTAGTTGGCGAAACTTGAGAAACGCATTTGGTATCTGTTACTAAGTACAATTGCAAGGTAATGACCCCCCGCTCGATCATATGATTGTCAGGTCAATGTCCGCCCGCGCCCGCATACTGTATGCACTGCGCTACCTTACGCACGATAATAAAAATTTTGTTAATCATCAATACCAATTATAAACATTGATAATGCAATCTGTTATCATTAACAAGTGCCCTGGTTCAGTTTCGCCAACTAATTAAAAATGACCCTAAATAGATACAAACTTCCATGACTTGGGTACAAACATTCGTATTCGCTATACAAATTAAAGGATTCGAACCGGCGATCCTCGATTTAGGCAAGTTCACTAACAACCAAGATGTTGCAGATTTTGGAAGGATCTGTATTGATGGTTCCTAGACTAGAATTGTGTTTAATCTACCTAGTTCTCAGAAGTTCGAAGGCAATATTCAAAGCTGGAAATCAAATTACAATTCTTGGAAAACATTGATGAATGAATGACTGAAAATAGTTCGTCACTCGTCTGTATTATTGAAGTCTTGTAAATCGATACGAGCGTTCATTATTATCCCAAAACATGCTATTAAGATAATAAATTGTGAACTCTCAGTTCACTAAAAAAAAAAAACTATTTTCATTTTCGCGGTTGTCTGTAACTTTGCGATAGCTTACAACCTTAGATGGAAGTAAAACGCAAAAATTTTAAAGCATTAATAATTAGGAATTAAAAAAAAAATGTGTATAGGCATGTATATCAGTTTGAGACAGGCTATGCTTCTTATGTACCATAGCAGGTCTCAAATTGATGTACATAACCATTGTATAGAATGAACATAGAACTATGTTAATATTTTTATAATATTAGTCTATTGTACCTACTTAATTATTTATTTTAACGATTTGAATTGCAATGAAATGTATGGCTCGCCTGTATAGGTTTTTCTGTGCCTGAAATAAAAAAAAATAAAAAATTTTTTTTTTATTAATTAGTAACATGGGATGAAATAGGCTAGTAAAAAAAAAAAAAAAAAAATTTGTAACATGACTCGCCCAAAAGGGTGTACCTAAGTACAATCAAAAATCTACGACAAGCTTACACGCTTAGGTTTAAGTAAAATTACTTTCATCTAAGCTCACAACTATATTAAAAGTTTCAGTCTTTGATATATCGTTAGATATCACTGCAGGGTATAATTTTTACTTAGGTAGACCAACACTACTTGCCTCCTTAGGCCTCTGCCCATCTCAGAATCGACGTAAGCCGGCATAAAACTATTTCGAAACCAATTAAGCCCCGCTAAAATTACTAAGATGCCTTACGATGTAACAAATTGGAACTTTGCAGAGCCTATTACTGTCTTCCTATCGGACAAAGGTTTGGATAAAGGTCTGACACGCAGAGGTGTAATTGGCTTAAACGCTCTGACTTTGTACATTTTATTGTTTGTGATAGACTTTTACTGCCGTATATTGTTAAAGCCTTAAAATGAACGCCCACCATAAGACCACTCGATCATTTTTAAGGTGGTGGGTGTCGTGCAAGGGGACAAAGGGTTCATTCTAATGCAGTGCTTTTGTGGGCGAAAGGCTAAGTCATCATCAACTTGACACGTCATTCCATCCTGATCCTGATATGCTAAAACTGAGCCTTGCTACAACTAAACTGCATGCTTTGATAGATGGTTGGTAATTGTACCCAGGTTTTTGTCCACCAAATATATGCCATATATCGGTCGGTTATTGTCATAAGTTTATGTATGTATGATAGACTTTTATATCTGACGTTGGAGAGACGCTCATTAAAGCTAATCCTCCATTAAATCTCCTGCTGTCACTTATCGTCTTTTTTATTTAATGGCAACCGACTGTGAATCTGATAGTGTATTAGTGGCATAGGTATCTTAGGACTTAGGAGCCTATTGAGTTAAATTGCCTGCACTAATCTACACTGGGCCCGCGTCGCTGTGTGTGAACTACAGGGATCTTATCAGAGAAAAGGTCTGTACCCTACAGTGGGCGGTACAAAGGCTGATGATGAATTGAATAAGTCTTTAGCTGTGCGTCTTGTCGCTGTGTTTCAATGAAAACATATTGCAGACATTGCAGTAGTAGTGTATATCCACGACCGTTTAAAATTATGTCTACACTAATTAACCTACTTAACAACTTACCAATAAAAACAAAACGCTTTGTTTGTTTAGTTATAGCATTGCCGTCAAAGATTTAACGCGCAATTACGACTTGTCTTCGAGTAGAAATATAGTGTTTTCCCGTGACTTCGATCGCACAAATTATTAGATTTTAAGTCAGATCATAAGCTATCAAACAAAAAAAGTTTAATCAAAATCGGTTCAGTAGTTTTTGCGTGATGCGCGAAAAAACAAACAAACAAACAGACGGACACAATTTCTAAGAAAGGTTTATTTCGAGTCAGGGATACCTAAAAACCATATCGTAATCATTTTTATGTAAATATCTTCAATGTACAGACACACGTCAGTTACAGTTTTATAATAGTTTAGATTAGAAGTGACTGTCCCGTACCTACTTCAACGAAAGCCTTTATCTCAGGTGTGCATTCGAAATAGTGTGAACATGTACCTGACTAAAGAACTACATGATAAAAGCCGATCGGATTGTTTCAAACCTATTGTTAAAGTAAGAACAGCACAATACAAGTAAGCGCAAAACTGCTAGTGCTTTAACTAGATAAAATGTTAAAATCCCAATGCTGGTTATAACTTGTAACTGCAAATGCCCGTAGGTGGCCACTAAAAGCTTGTTTTAAAATAAGTACATAGCAAAGTAAGGCCGAATTCACATTACGAGCCTATACAGGGCGAAATTGGTATCATTTGCTTCCTTTTAAACTGAGAGTCTACCCATCAAACTGTACAACTTTTACTATGGCAGCAAATCGATCGGATAAAAAAATCTGCTGTTCCATACTAAACTGCAATGCCTACTCGACTCAATTGTATGCAACAGCAGATTTTTTTTGCTCCGATCGGTTTGCTCCTATAATAAAGGTTGTTCAGTTTGATAGGTAAACTCGTAGTATAAAAGGAAGCTAATGATATTAATTTCACCCTGTATATCGCCTCACGTGATCATAGAATCTTCTCTTCTCTACAACGTTATGAGTCGCGCGGTAGCAGATTAACAGCCGAAAATTAAGAAAAAAAATTTAAGTAAATTAAACATTTTGAATTAAAACACACTTTTCAATAATGAACCTTCCGCGCAGGTTTCAAGAAATGGCCGTAACCTATGGAATATTTTGCTTCTTTATAATTTATCTAATACCTTAGACACAATTTATCTAAGTCTACTACGTAGCAAAATACATACGATTTGTGGTTCGGCTTAGCGATTTACAGAAACCAAAATGGATTTAAACGTCAACGCATCATTTAACAAATTATTGGTCAAAGGATTTAGAAAAGGATCTGTTCACCCCGAAAGGGACAGATATCAGTTTATGGATGTATGATTAGTGTAATTTAACGACTAGAATTTGAAGTGCTGATACGGTTTAAGAAAATGCTGCTGCAGCGAGATAGCAGCACTGCTGAACTGGTTAATGTGAAATCGGCCTAAGTACAATAATGTAAAGAGAAACATTTTCGAACAAAACTAAAACTTTCTGAGTACACTCGAGGTTTTTTCGCCTCCAGATATTTAACACAATTTTTCATTAAGTTTTCTTCTGAGAGTTTTGAGTTATAAGGTGGTATTGCTTGGCGAGACTTCTTTGACCAATGTTTCTTGAATTGCACTTTGCGTCAGAAGATTTTTAATATCTTGAAGTAAAGCACTAAACAATGAAACAATTTTCTTTGAATCCTTAATTGAAAAATGCATTGGTCTTTCTTTGTGAACCTTAGACAGAGAGTATCTAATCTAAACTATTATAAAACTGAAACTGAAGTGTGTCTGTACATTGAAGATATTTACAAAAAAAAGATTACGATATGGTTTTTAGGTATCCCTGACTCGAAATCAACCTTTTTTAGAAATTTTGTCTGTCTGTTTGTCTGTTTGTTTGTGTGTTTGTTTGTTTGTTTATTTGTTTGTTTGTTTGTTTGTTCGCGCATCACGCAAAAACTACTGAACCGATTTTGATGAAACTTTTTTGTTTGATAGCTTATGATCTGACTTAAAATCTGGTATATAATTTGTGCGGACGAAGTCGCGGGACAACACTAGTATTTAATAAAATACTAGAAACACAATCAATGCTCCAAAAATGGCAGATTCAAAAGTCTCAAACAAATATCTGGCTGATGGAACTTTTGTCTTCTAATTCTAATCTTAATATTTCGCTTCCATTGTGGTGTCGATGATTTCGCCAATATCTAGTTTAAATAGCAAATGTGCTTGACGTTGTTACTTAATAAAATATATGATATAGGTGATCTTAAGAGAATATTATTCAGAGAGCGAAAATGCGCGCTGCATACAAACGTACTATGGTGATATTTTCAATACTAACCAATTAAAGTCAATGAAATTTTGCAGAAACAGTCTAGAAACAAATCTCTATGCTTCTATAGAGTCCGATTTTCGTTAAAATATACAGTTTCAATGCTAGGATTAATTTAAGATTTGTATGGAAATCTTTGAGGCACTTTAACTTGAACAAAAATCTGACTCCATACAAGCATAGAAATTTGTTTCTAGATTGTTTCTGCAAAATTGCATTGACTTTAATTGCTTAGTATTGAAAATATCACCATAGTACGTTTGTATGGAGAGCGCTCCGAATAATATACCCTTAAGGTTAGTTTTTGTACAAAAAAACACTTGAACCAGCACATTTCGTTGCAAGTCCCTCGTTAATAATGGTTGTTATTAAGGTGGAGTGGGCATACTCCAACCTGTTGGCTTTGTGCGGATTGGTGTAAGCAATAGTTAACAGTTCTATAGGTCAAACTATAGGATTGATTAATGATATTGTTCAACCCTAATAGACACAATGTAGGTAACATTAAGTTTACACTAGATAGCCGGTTGTTCTACTAGTGGTACTTAGTCCTCGGGACATTAAGCGACAATGCTACTTAGAACAGAACAAACTAATGATGTATTAAATGAGCACTACGTCTCAATTTCTAGCAAACACTAACATTAAACCTAGTACCTATATCTAAATCTGGTTACTTACAAAAAATAATATCAGAAACTATTTGACACGAAATTAAATAAATTTCATGAGAAATTAAATAGATTTGAAATCAAATACACTGACCAATAATTTTGTTCAAGGCTCAGTTTTTGCGTATTCATTTATCACTTTTTGCTCGCGACTTCGTCTGCACATTCGTCCGCACCACAGGTTCCCATAATTGTAAAAAGGGAATTACATTCTTATCATTTTTACGTGATGCTTGAACAAACAAAGAGACACAAAAGTTAAGTTGGTGCCAGATACATTAAAAATTGCGAATAATCTTCTACGTACCTAAACAGACACACTTTTGTTACAGTTTTATAACGGTCGGTCGGTCGGTCGGTTACGTCGGTTTGTGGGCCGACGACGCTACTTCTGGCAGAAAATTACTATTTTTAGTGTGGCATGCTTGTGACGAAACGACGAAAACGTGGATTATTTCCTATGTACCCAGTAATGAATAAAATTATTTTGTTTTATAATAGTGTAGATAACTGTTAGTAATGAGCGGGTATTAAATGTCGATGTCTTTATCAGCATAAATCTTCGGTCTACTATATAATAAAATCATAGTTGTGCTATAAATCAAGCGTTATTTGACCCAAGCTTTCTGAATATAGAAAATATTATTATGTTGAAGTGGACAGAGTCAATATTAATATCAAACGAACGTAAACAGAGAGAACGAATGAAATTTGATTTCTGTCATTGTTTTTTTAACATAGTTATCCACTAGCGGAATTTTAGCAGTCTGTATAACTGAGCTGTGTGTTCAGAATTATTTTCCAAATTATTTCCGATGTTGTTTCCGGGTGTTGTTAGGAATATTATGGAATAAGACAGACATATATCGCTAGAGTTTAAGTCTATGGAATAAGACTAAATCGTAAAAAATAAGAAGCTAGTCAATGCAACGTGTGAGCTTACTGATCTTCACTCATTTTTTTAAATTGCGGAAACCGACTTGATAAGACCG
The DNA here is from genome assembly GCA_963693445.1 of Agonopterix heracliana. Lineage (NCBI taxonomy): Eukaryota > Metazoa > Arthropoda > Insecta > Lepidoptera > Depressariidae > Agonopterix > Agonopterix heracliana. The sequence goes on from OY856310.1 coordinate 20,541,732, forward strand.
CCTACCGAGGACGCCCTTGCTTATAAAGGGTTTTATAAGCAGTTGCACTACTTCAAGGGGTAATTGTACCTATGATACTGAAAAACTTCCCTAAGAAGCCTATAATGCGAAATTCGCAATTTTTTTAGACTATTCATAAAACGTTCGATAAGTGCGTTCACACACGATGACGCATTGACGCAGCGGCAGACGTCAGTCCGTCATTTGTAAAGCAAGGAGTTGTATGAAACCGCACGTAGAAGCACACACAGTGACGCTTTGACGCACCGGGTGTGGTCTAGAAGTGTGGTTCTATGGACTGACATCTGCCGCTCCGTCAGTGCGTCATGGTGTGTGAACACACTAATCTGAGCATGTAGTAAGTCAAATTTTTTTATTTGCGAATTTCCTCTAGATTTCTTAGGGAAGTTATTCAGTATCATGGGTACAATCACCCCTTAAAGTAATGGAACTGTTTACCCTAACACCCTGTATAATCCCACAGGCGCCTTAGGGCGCCGCGGTACACACTTTGGGAACCCCTGATAGGTGAAGCAGATACCTAATTTATTTAATTATGCTTTGTTTATAGCCCAGCTTAAATAAAAACTGTACCTAATCTACATTTTTCTAAAACATTTCCAAGAGCCTTCACTTCAGGAAATTATTTATTTAAATTGTATAAGTGAAACAGCGGATACTTCATTTATCTAATTACACTTTGTTTATGTCCAACTTAGTATAAAAGGAAACGTTGGAAAAAAGCAGGTCCATTTTGTAGAGACCGAAGAGTAAATTTAATTAAGTCGAAAGGGCTCTTGAGTTCTTGACTTTTTTTCAATCTGTAACGGTCCGTTCAGACGGGCGACGTGTGGCGCGAATGCAGAAAAGAGACCTGAAGTGCAATTCTCTAGGCGTCGCTGTCAAAATATCGATGAACTCGCATCAGATCGTCAGAGGTTTTATATGAGATTGACACATGAAATTGAAAGCTCGCCGATGTGTCAACGATGAATTTGTTGGTTGGTTGGTTGTGATGATGTTTGCGCTTTCGATTTCAAGTTTTTTTTGGAAGGGCTAAACCGAAAACCATTTCGAGATAATTGTCTCACTAACAATATTATCTATGTTAGACATTTTAAAATGAAAGGTAAACAGTAATTTTTATAAAATATCGTATTTTTTCGGTGCAAACTCCTTGGTAAACTAAAAATCAACTTAAAATAACTAGCCTTAAGGAAAAAAATAATGCAATATGTTGTCAGAATTTTTCATTTGATTTTGCCGTTTCTGTTTCCAGTTGAGTTAGAAAGAGAAGGCAGGTGATTTAAATTTTTTTTAAGCAAATTAAGCGATTAAGCAATGTTTTTTCCCCATGGAGTTAAAAATGAGGTCTTCTATCTGTAAAAAATATAAAATGAAGATAAAATATTATTTGAACGCTAAAAACATAAAAAAAAAACAGAACAGGTAAGATAAGGGTACAAAATTCGGTCGACGGAAATCAATAATGTACTCCAGCCATTAATCTTGAAAGGAGGCCTTAATTTGCCATGCAGTGGGATTCTATACGCTATAACGTATTTTTACTTGATCGCATGATATTAACACAGTTGTTTTCTTGACATTTCCTCACTCGAGTGCAGGACGTTTTTAACATAATTTGTTTGTCAAAAACGTCCTCGACTCGAGAGAGGAAGCCTCAAGAAACAACTAAGAATACGGGTGTAAGTTTTTCTATAAAGATTCAGATTAAATTAAAAACAACTCTCCTCGCCCAAAAGTGTCCATTAGCGACAAATCCTTGCGCCGTCTGACCGCACCTTAACTTAGGCCAATTAAAAAGTTGCCGAGTCTTGTACCGGATAGCGACAACTGGTGGAGGGCACTTAAATGTATTCTGTGTTACTGCGGAGCAACATTAGCGGTGCTTTAACTGCGAAGTTAAAAGTTGAGAGTTACATTGAATTTTTAACGGCACTACACTGCGATAAACTTTGAGGTTGCAGTTGATTTCATTTAGTTTTAGTTTGAAATGTTTTTAGGGTTCCGAATAATATGAGCGTAAATCATTATGCGGTAGTGGCTAACCTTGGACACTTGGCTGTCACTTCATACAATTGGGAAAAACTGTCAATAGTCCAATCATTTTAGGCCCGATTCGATTCGAACGCGAGTAAATTTTATTCTTAGATTAAGTCGCCGGTTAATCTAGAGTAAACTGATTTTTCGTTTTACCAACCCTAATCTATGAGACTAAGGAAATGTCAATGTAAATAAAAAGAAACCTAACAAATTAAAACTGTATAGACACATTGCAAAAAGTACGGATACAACGACCTCTTTCTTTAGGTGGATTATACATTCTTTCTTTTAGTATGAATGAATGAAGTTATTTCGGAACAAACGCTAAGAGTAAAATTGTTCCTTGTATAGTTACTCTTCTACAGGGTGAAATAGATATCATTACCATCCTTTTAAACTAAGAGTCTACCCATCAAACTGAACAACTTTTACTATGGAAGCAAACCAATCGGAGCAACAAAAAAATCTGCTGTCCGATACTAAACTGCACCCGCCGCCGCTGCCTACACGACTCAAATGTATGGGATAGCAGATTTGTTTTTTGCTCCGATTGGTTTGCTCCCATAGTAAAAGTGGTTCAGTTTGATGGGTAGACTCTTTGTTTAAAAGGATGCTAATGATATCAATTTCACCCTGTATAAATCAAAGTTTGGTCGAATCTGGCCTAAGAGTTTGACCCTAACAATAATTCATCTATCGCTGAAACTTTGCAGTTTTAAAGTAAAGTATACAGATTACGGTTGACAAATAATCTAGGTTTCAATTTTTCCGGTCCTAGATTATTTTGTCAACCATAATCGGTATACTTTACTTTATCACACTGCAATGTTTCAGCGATATTTTTTGGGTGTTCATACAAGGAAACTCTAAAATGATTAGACGACAAGTAGAGGTGAGCATGTATGCCATATTGAGTGCGACTGAGACAGGAATACACAATTGCCTACTATTTTCTGACCGAATTCGTGACTGTCTACCAGAAATCTGAAGTAGATTACACAACGAGGGCAGAAAAATAAAAAAGGTCTCAGATCTCATATGTAATTGTTGGCCGAGGCGAAGGTTAGTATACTATTTTTCTCCTCGACGGAGGTGAAAAGCGGCAACTTCGTTTAGCGTTTATTTTAATTACCTATTTTTATTTTAACGAGACGCCTACGTCGTAGCAGTGTAGTACAGACTACGAAGCGTAGCACTTATTGCGTAGTCTTGTAATAACATCCACAAACTCACGACCATAATCCGTCTCAAGAAGGTCAGAAACTTTGCTACAGTTGAACGTATACAACGTGTAATGAATAATCGCAAATCTAGTCTGTTTAGAATCGAGGGCAGAGTCATGGTGTCCTATCCCATACAAATGAAATTTTTGTTAAAAAAATCTCTATATATGGCGTTATGGTATCGATTTGTAATTAATGTTTACGTAAAAGTGTAAACTAAACGTTACTAAAACTACATGATCTGACTACAAAAAAATCTCATGAGCCTCGGAAAATCAAGCAATTTACTTTGCCCGAAGACTGCCCGCGTTACGGCAGTCGCGTTCCATTGTTTGACGTTGGGCATCTGTACTGTATAGTATAGTATTATATAATCTGTGGCAGAGTCGAATTACCATGGTTTGAATAGGATTTTTTTTTTCAAAATTGAATTTGTAAAATTTGAAATTTACCGAACTCGATCTCAACCCACCGCTCGGGCACTCTCATTCATTGCTGAAATGATAACAAATCATTGTTGAAGTACTTGTCAAAATAATACAATTATTGTTTTGTTGCAGTTGGAGTGTATGAGGTTTTTTTAACACGTTGTATAGGCTGATGATGACTTGTTAGCTGTAGCAAAGATTATGACCACTCCAAAAGGTATATTTGACGTAAAGTTAAATAGTGTAAGTAGCAGAAATATGAATTCAAACCATACAGTATCGATAAAGCCATGCAAATCGCCTTACTGGAGGGAAAAGCGGATTTTTCAATATTTATGGAACTGTTCCCACAGACGCTAAGCTTCTGTTTGGAGAAATCCTTGCGATTCCATGTCGAAATCAAAAGTATTGTTTAGAATATTTACTTACAAACATGTTAACAGAAGAAAACATAGCTTGGACTGTAAAAATGTTGTTAACAAATGCTCACGACTATATTCCCCGAAGGGGTAGTCAAAGACAACCCCATTTTTAGAATATCCACACTTCACATGAGGGTAAAATATAAAAGAAACATGTCATGTCTTATCATTGTCTTATCAATCTTATCATCGGCACACCGAGGGCAGGAAAGTAAGAAAGGTCTTAGTAAGAAACTCGGATTCGCCTCGGTTAACAATAACATGAGATCTGAGGCTTTCTTATTTACTGTCCGAGGTTAGTATAAAATTTTTCTCCTCGACGGAGGTGGAAAGCGACAACTTCGTTTAGCGTAGCGGAACGACAATTGACGCTTTCCGTCCGGAGGGGAGAAAATAAATCTATCTACACTTTTATCAAACTGTAACAGAAATGTGACTATCCTTCCGGGAATAGCTTTTTCTCCCCTCCAGCCGGAAAGCGTCAATTTTCGTCCCGCTGCGCTAAACGAAGTTGCCGCTTTCCTCCTCTGTCGAGGAGAAAAATAGTATACTAACCTCTGACAGTAAATAAGAAAACCTCGGTCCACATTTCATGAGATCTGAGACCTTTCTTACTTTCCTGTCCTCGGTGTGTAATCGACTATTGCTTTATAATTAAATTTCCATAGAGCGAGAGCGTAGGAACTAAATCTTACTAATTATAGGACCATAAGGAAACAAGAATCAATATTTCTCAACAGAATGGCAGAAGGGTGAATTTATTTCATTGCGGGCGTCTGGAGGGGGCTTAATCGAGGAACCGTTAATTTATGTGGGCTATGGAGACAAGAGATATTGCTGCTGATATACAGGGTGACTGGTAAATGAGGGACTGGATAGACAATACTGAAAATAAAATAAACCAACCTGCCGATAAGAAGTGGTCCGATCTCTAATTTTAAATAAATAGCGTAACCAAATATTATTGAAATCAATAATGCAGACTTTCACACTAAACACAGTTCATGCAAACAAATAGTACGAAACGTTGATAGTTGAGTACCTACTTAACTTACTCCACATAATAGATTCAAGGCCTCCGCACATTGCAGCGATATTATCGAGCGATTTTATCGAGCGATATTATCGACAGCGATATCGCGACACCTTACACACTGCAGCGATTCCGCGATTCGCGTCACGCATGCGCCCACCACTGAATGTAGTCGAAAGAGATTGCGTCAGGTTGCGATAATATCGCGTCAGTGTGTGGGATCGAGCGCGTCCCCATACAAAATGTACTGAGAACAATTATCGCAAAATCGCAGCAATATTATCGCTCAATAATATAGCGGCAGTGTGTAGGATCGCGCGCGTCTCCATACAAAATGTACTGGAAACAATTATCGCAAAATCGCTGCGATATTATCGCTCGATAAAATCGCTGGAATGTGCGGAAGCCTTCAATCGCACTATTTAAGTTATTATTTAATAACACCAAGTATTATATTTGTTTATTAAACAGTTGTTGGTAGAAAAATATGTATATCTACAAATATATATCTACAATGAAATAAATTTACATTCATCTACAAAAAATCTCTTAAAATTGTGAAATGTGGATTTGATATGGAATATATCTGACTTAGTCTTTATTCCACAAAGGGTAAGTAAGAGATATTCTAACTTATAGCAAATTCAGAATCCTTAGTCTTCAGTATATTGCTACCTCTCCGCTTCCTCATTCCTCTTCTTCGGGTTCCTCACCATTATTGGATGCGAGATAGGCAGTCAGCTCTGGGAAACAGGCATGTCTCATAAGACAATAAAGGATAATGGTGTTTTTTACTTTTTATTTTATCATACAGTCTATAAAATAAGATAAAAGTCATCGAAAGCATTACTTCGATACGATAAGTAGTTTTCGAGATATTAATTTTATAACGTAGGCTAGAAACGCTCGACCGCACTCGCTTGTGTGACGTCACGAGACATGAATCGCTTCGCGCCGCACCGCCTGCCCCTGAGGCCGAGGCAAGCGCGCAAGGCACCGCGAGGTGCACGTGGGCGGGACCAGTCCAGCTACGTCACACGCAAAGTGCGCGCTTTCACAGACATTTGAAATTTTGTTCAACTTCCAATGCCTATAACTTTAAAACTATTTCGAATTTTTGAATGAAACAAAAACAGATGTATTTCGTAACACTTAGGCGCCATTCTTACGAAGTTTCAAGTGATTCTGCGAACCTACTGATATCCCTTATTTGTTCAATTAATGAGTCAGCCTGTATAAAGAAGTATTGAGAGATATATGGGAAACGGATGAAGATACAATGAGTGACTCTGCCGTTTATGTTGTTGAGGTACTTCAGGCCATGATGTGCGAATAAAATATGAATATAATAGGTACATTCAATACAGTCACACTTAGTGTGAATAAGTTTATGTGTGAGATTCATTTTGTGCGGCGTATTTTCATCTGTAAATTCTGTAATAGATGTGGAACAGTGTAAATAGAACTAACAGAGGTAACAACAAATGAAATAAGGATATAAGAAATAACCTGGCTATGGGAACAAAGCGTAGTAAAGACGCTGTTTTCAATTATTTTGTTCCAAAGACAGATTTTCTGATTGTAAACGTAACCTTTCAAAATTTTGCCATTTGTTATAGTTAAGATGTTTTATTTGTTCGAATCTAATGATAGATGCTTGATGTGTTTTTACAATTTGTCAAATTCAAAGTCCTACATTTAAAACTTCACACTTTTTCCATTGGAATTTACGTATTCACCTTCAAATAGTTTTAAGACAAATGGTTTGTGACAGAGCCTAGGTCTCTTGAAATTAAATTAATTCACAAGTAAAGAACAAATGCAATCAGGTAAAAGGACTTCACAATTTCAAAGTGTGAAGAAGTGTATGTGAAGATTTCTTAAGGGACATCTAACTGAAGGAAAAATCTAGAAACTATCTTCTATTTCAATAGGTTGATCTTAAAAAACAAAAATGGCAATAATAAAATAGAGTACTTACCATTTTACCATATATTTGACAGTAGGTACAATAACGTTGCACGTATGGATACTGACCGTTGGACCAGAAGAACACTGGTGTGGAGGCCCAGAGAAACCACGCGTGGTAGAGACCGCCCACCAGAAAGATGGGTTAATGGTATTAGGAGACACGCGGCTCCCAACTGGATGCAGAGGGCGAGGAACAGGACGTCATGGAGAAATATGGAGGAGGCCTATGTCCGAAGACGGACTGATCAAGGGCTGTGATGGATGGATGGAGGTACAATAAATTACCCTTTAAAGTAATGAAACTGTCTTTACTCACACCCTGTAAAAACTACAGTATTTTCAAATTTTGCAAATAAAATATCGAAAACAAGGGATATTTTAATATCGCTTCAAAGTGACAGTCCAGGTTTTAATCACAGAAGAGAGAGCCGGGCTCGGTCGGCCGCGGCCGGTCGATTGTAATAATGTCGATAAGCGATGACGCGATATAATCTGATTGTGAGACGAGAGAAAATCTAATAAATAAATGTTGTATTTATTTCGTAGTTTTGTACTTTGTATTTTTTATTTTGCTAAAAATATGTGTTAAGAGTTTCTGGCTACATCTTCTCTAAAACGGATCACCTCGGTGGTAGGATAGAACATCCAAGTTTCACTTGTTTAGTACCGAAATACTGTCAAGTGTGACGGGGAGTGAGCCCTGCTCTCCCGGGGAGTTCTAAGTACCTACCTTTTCACTGCAAGTGTATGAATTTTAAAACAACTCCATTTCGGTACCTATTGCTTTTTGTTTACATATGAAAACGAATACTTTGGAATGGAACATAGTAAAACCACCGCACGTTGTGAGTCGTACCTTTTATAAAATGTAGTAGCGCGGAGTTAGAAGATTACGTAAGAAGGAAACGTTGCTGTGTGGCGGCTTGCATTTCATTTTAATAGTGCTCTAACTTTTGTTTTAAAACATTTCTCTAGCTGTTGTAAGCATTTTCTTGTGTAGGTATTTTCGTTGTTCCAAATGAGTATAATTGAGACAGAAGTTTTGCTTTTCTTCTAATATTATTATGTCGGATATCTATATATTATATAAAAACGTTTGTCCTGACTGATTCATCATCGCCCAGCCCAAACCGCTAAAGCTACAACTATGAAATTTTGATAGAAGTTGCGTATTATGGCGTAGGCACCCACTAAGAAGGGATTTTTGGAAATTAAACCCCTAAGGTGGTAAAACGGGGGGTAACAGTGAGTATGGGAAAATTTTTTTTTTAGTCCTATCTTTTTGAAACTTTGTACGCATATGCAAAAGCAAAAATAAAAATACCCCTGTTTCAGCATTTTTCAAGTAAGCACGCGGACGAAGTCGCGCGGGTAAAGTTAGTTGTTACATACATACATACCTACATAAAGTCACGATGATAAGACGATTCTTTTTCGGGATGATCAGAAACTTTGCTTCAACTACCAATTATGTTTTGAAGCAAGCAGTTAATAGCAAGTAAGTATATTATATTGAATTTAAGGTTCCTGGAAAGCATTTTTTTTTTTTTTTTTTTTTTATTATGTGTCAAGCGGTGAAGCTTGTTAGTATTCGGTGCTCTAAAATAATAAATACCTAATGTAACCTTTGAAATTGAAGGAAGAATATTCAGACCATTCATTTCATTCTCGTACCAATTGGGTTCTTTCGTTATTAATTAGAAAAGAAACATATAATATTGTCCTAACAAATGGTATTCAGGTTCATCAGTATTTGCGATAAAATTAGTGCAACTTCATGCAACTTTTCATTTAAACACCGCGAGGTGCACGTGGGCGGGACCAGTCCAGCTACGTCACACGCAAAGTGCGCGCTTTCACAGACATTTGAAATTTTGTTCAACTTCCAATGCCTATAACTTTAAAACTATTTCGAATTTTTGAATGAAACAAAAACAGATGTATTTCGTAACACTTAGGCGCCATTCTTACGAAGTTTCAAGTGATTCTGCGAACCTACTGATATCCCTTATTTGTTCAATTAATGAGTCAGCCTGTATAAAGAAGTATTGAGAGATATATGGGAAACGGATGAAGATACAATGAGTGACTCTGCCGTTTATGTTGTTGAGGTACTTCAGGCCATGATGTGCGAATAAAATATGAATATAATAGGTACATTCAATACAGTCACACTTAGTGTGAATAAGTTTATGTGTGAGATTCATTTTGTGCGGCGTATTTTCATCTGTAAATTCTGTAATAGATGTGGAACAGTGTAAATAGAACTAACAGAGGTAACAACAAATGAAATAAGGATATAAGAAATAACCTGGCTATGGGAACAAAGCGTAGTAAAGACGCTGTTTTCAATTATTTTGTTCCAAAGACAGATTTTCTGATTGTAAACGTAACCTTTCAAAATTTTGCCATTTGTTATAGTTAAGATGTTTTATTTGTTCGAATCTAATGATAGATGCTTGATGTGTTTTTACAATTTGTCAAATTCAAAGTCCTACATTTAAAACTTCACACTTTTTCCATTGGAATTTACGTATTCACCTTCAAATAGTTTTAAGACAAATGGTTTGTGACAGAGCCTAGGTCTCTTGAAATTAAATTAATTCACAAGTAAAGAACAAATGCAATCAGGTAAAAGGACTTCACAATTTCAAAGTGTGAAGAAGTGTATGTGAAGATTTCTTAAGGGACATCTAACTGAAGGAAAAATCTAGAAACTATCTTCTATTTCAATAGGTTGATCTTAAAAAACAAAAATGGCAATAATAAAATAGAGTACTTACCATTTTACCATATATTTGACAGTAGGTACAATAACGTTGCACGTATGGATACTGACCGTTGGACCAGAAGAACACTGGTGTGGAGGCCCAGAGAAACCACGCGTGGTAGAGACCGCCCACCAGAAAGATGGGTTAATGGTATTAGGAGACACGCGGCTCCCAACTGGATGCAGAGGGCGAGGAACAGGACGTCATGGAGAAATATGGAGGAGGCCTATGTCCGAAGACGGACTGATCAAGGGCTGTGATGGATGGATGGAGGTACAATAAATTACCCTTTAAAGTAATGAAACTGTCTTTACTCACACCCTGTAAAAACTACAGTATTTTCAAATTTTGCAAATAAAATATCGAAAACAAGGGATATTTTAATATCGCTTCAAAGTGACAGTCCAGGTTTTAATCACAGAAGAGAGAGCCGGGCTCGGTCGGCCGCGGCCGGTCGATTGTAATAATGTCGATAAGCGATGACGCGATATAATCTGATTGTGAGACGAGAGAAAATCTAATAAATAAATGTTGTATTTATTTCGTAGTTTTGTACTTTGTATTTTTTATTTTGCTAAAAATATGTGTTAAGAGTTTCTGGCTACATCTTCTCTAAAACGGATCACCTCGGTGGTAGGATAGAACATCCAAGTTTCACTTGTTTAGTACCGAAATACAGTCAAGTGTGACGGGGAGTGAGCCCTGCTCTCCCGGGGAGTTCTAAGTACCTACCTTTTCACTGCAAGTGTATGAATTTTAAAACAACTCCATTTCGGTACCTATTGCTTTTTGTTTACATATGAAAACGAATACTTTGGAATGGAACATAGTAAAACCACCGCACGTTGTGAGTCGTACCTTTTATAAAATGTAGTAGCGCGGAGTTAGAAGATTACGTAAGAAGGAAACGTTGCTATGTGGCGGCTTGCATTTCATTTTAATAGTGCTCTAACTTTTGTTTTAAAACATTTCTCTAGCTGTTGTAAGCATTTTCTTGTGTAGGTATTTTCGTTGTTCCAAATGAGTATAATTGAGACAGAAGTTTTGCTTTTCTTCTAATATTATTATGTCGGATATCTATATATTATATAAAAACGTTTGTCCTGACTGATTCATCATCGCCCAGCCCAAACCGCTAAAGCTACAACTATGAAATTTTGATAGAAGTTGCGTATTATGGCGTAGGCACCCACTAAGAAGGGATTTTTGGAAATTAAACCCCTAAGGTGGTAAAACGGGGGGTAACAGTGAGTATGGGAAAATTTTTTTTTTAGTCCTATCTTTTTGAAACTTTGTACGCATATGCAAAAGCAAAAATAAAAATACCCCTGTTTCAGCATTTTTCAAGTAAGCACGCGGACGAAGTCGCGCGGGTAAAGTTAGTTGTTACATACATACATACCTACATAAAGTCACGATGATAAGACGATTCTTTTTCGGGATGATCAGAAACTTTGCTTCAACTACCAATTATGTTTTGAAGCAAGCAGTTAATAGCAAGTAAGTATATTATATTGAATTTAAGGTTCCTGGAAAGCATTTTTTTTTTTTTTTTTTTTTTTATTATGTGTCAAGCGGTGAAGCTTGTTAGTATTCGGTGCTCTAAAATAATAAATACCTAATGTAACCTTTGAAATTGAAGGAAGAATATTCAGACCATTCATTTCATTCTCGTACCAATTGGGTTCTTTCGTTATTAATTAGAAAAGAAACATATAATATTGTCCTAACAAATGGTATTCAGGTTCATCAGTATTTGCGATAAAATTAGTGCAACTTCATGCAACTTTTCATTTAAATACCTTTTCGTTAAAAACGAGAGCGTGTATAATTTTACCTACTGTTGGATCACCACAAAGAAAACACGGAAACACAGTTTAATACATCGACCGAAAACAAATATTTGACCGCAAATGTATAAATATTTGTCCTGCGCCTGGAAACTAATACCTACACGACCCTTCAATTCGCAAACACGCTTATCAACACACCAATGCGGACTTGTCCATAAATATTGTTTTTATGGCCCACTCTAACCATTATTCGTGAGAGGAGGCAGTGTAATTCTGCAGGCTGTAATTTTCTCAACTATCACCAATTTCTGGGCAAATCAGTAGGCCTCGCATGCCACCCTCGAGAAAACGATAAAAATCGAGATGTGCCTCCATCCTTATTATTTTACGTATGCCAGAAAGAGCGCGGATGACGTTTTTCTGGTTTAAACTCTTTGTCGTGGGTGGCATGCTAGCCGTGCTGGCGTGCCATTGTCTAACAACCCGATTCAAATCGTTTTTATGACAGTTCTTGGCGATTCTGCTACCAAGAATTGCATAGATGTTCAGAAAGATACAAAATACAAGATCCGACAAAACAGTTATCACGACCAGCGATCACGGTCAATGCAACTACCCTTGGAATATCTTCCCCCACAAGCACACCCCAGAACCACACACCATAGAACGATCTCACCATTAATACATACTTAATCACTCCGCACTGTAGGTCTAGGTATACCTACCCAGTACGCGACATTGTCAACAGGGAAAAGTCATACATTTCGCGCCAAGTCTCATGGAGGTTGTCTGCACGGGTTCAGAGTAATATAACATAAATAAATATCCCTACAGCAGACATAGCGCGAATTATAGTGGGTGGCTACAGTGGAGATGAAATGATAACGAGAGAAGAGATTGGTACTAAATTATATTTACATTTTACAATTAAAGTCTTAATCTAGGAATTTAGATGCGACCGAAGTTAGGTACGCTGGGCCGAAAAGTGACACTTTATAATATTAAAATAAGAATGAGGTCAGCGGTCACGTTCTGTGGCATGCCTCGCGCACTTCCACAGCGGCTGCAAGTCCATTGAGCTGACGTTGCAGGTATTGGTAGGAGCCATACATAACACGCGCCTACGCATGTACACACGTTGATGTGATGTCAACTTCCACTGAAGTGTAACTGTTAACGCGGTCTTTAAGTTATGTAGAGGCAGGAGTAGCCATTCTGTACTCCGTACTATTACATACTCCATGCTACAAGGGATTTGGTAACGGGCGCACGGGGCCTCCGCGAATACTTTCTCGCAACACAAGCGATTAACTGCCGTTTATGTCGACTCGTAACAATGTGGTTAACCTTTATTGTATTCCTTAGACCTTTTATTTAGCTAGAATATATGGTTATTGAGGGAAATGGGAATAGAATAGAATAGAATAGAATAGAATAGAATAGAATAGAATAGAATAGAATAGAATAGAATAGAATAGAATGGTTTATTTGCATTGAGACAGGTACATTAAAAAGATCTTAATATTACACAAGTTTCTTCTGCTCAGCTGTATATCTAAACAACAAGCAAATGTATTTGACAGTATAAAGTTAGCTCTATGTGGCTACAGACATGTTCCTTACACATTAGGACACTAAACTTTTTATAATTTTACATTTTAAAGACTTAATTACATTTACATTTTTATTTATTATATATTATTTTTATTTCGACATTACAAATCCTGGTCCAGAAATTCTTTAACGGAATAGAACATGCGTTCAAGAAGCCACTTATGTAACACACTCTTAAATCTATTAAATGGTAGATCTCTAATAGATTTTGGTATTTTGTTAAATATTTGCTGACCCATAAAATAACAATTTTTTTGATACCTTGTTGTTTTCGCGATTTCATCAAGCATTAGTCTGTCCGGGTATCGTGTATTCATTTGAACAACATCTCGTGCTTGATTATAAAAATTAAGCTGATATTTTTTTACAAATTTTCCCATTTCTAATATGTACAGGCAAGGAAGCGGGAGTATATTGAGTGTTTGAAATAACGGTCTACAAGACACATCCTGAGCAACACCAAAAATGGCCCGTATGCATTTTTTTTGAGACAGAAATACTCGTCCCATGTCTACGCTATTGCCCCAAAATATAAGTCCATACCTTAGGACCGATTCAATGTAAGCATGGTATGCCATGATTGCTGTTTGACGTGAGGCTACCGATTTCAATTTAAATAGGGGAAAAGTAAATCTATTTATTTTATTACGTGTTTTTTCTATTTGCTCCTTCCAGTCAAGACTCTTATCAATAATTATTCCAAGGAATGTCGAACTATCAACACCATGAAATTTTTTACCTTTGTAATTGATGTTTAAGGAGCTACTCATTTTATTAAAATTTAGGTATTTTGATTTGTCAAAATTAATATTTAGATTATTATAATTTAGCCATTCAATTACAGAACTTAATACATCATTTATGTCAGTTTCATGAATATCTAATGTCAATTTTTTTTCAGTTGTGACTACAACTGATATATCGTCCGCGAATAATATACTTTTGTGTTTCGTTACTAAGGGTAAGTCGTTAATGTAAATTAAAAATAAAAGAGGGCCAAGTATACTACCTTGAGGGACGCCAAAACAGTTTAATCTGTACTCTGATAAATAAGAACGCGTTATATGATTGTTATCAAGCCTAGACACCTGGACGCATTGCTCTCTATTTTTTAAATATGTCTTTAACCAGGTAAGTGCTGGTCCTCTGATTCCCATGTGTTCTATGGGGGGTGGGGGGCGATATGGTTATTGAGGAGGTTTGCTTTCTTATCGACTGCTTATTTCAATAATGTTCAGTTGATAGTTGTAACAAAGCTTCTTTATGTAGCTGGAATAAAGTTTTATTGAGCTAGTGCTACACAACGCGTGCCCAATGCGGATTGGTAGACTTCATGCACATTGAAATTTCTTCTTCAGCGTATGCAGGTTTCCTCACGATGTTTACCTTTACCGTTTAAGAGGATAGGCGGGCTGAAATGCTAATTTCGAGAATAGGTCACTTTTCCAACAGTAGGTATACATATTTGTCCGACCCGCCCAACCCATACACCCCACCGAATAGAGTGCGAAAGAGACAACTGCAGCTAAGACCGATTTTATTTACATAATATGTTTTCTCCTCCAAAACTAAACCGATTTAAATAATTATTTCGAGAATAATATGAGAAAGACTTTGGCTATATCTGTACGTTTTACTTTTTTGTTTATATTCGTCAAAATTGTTTACTAGAGGTCTGAAAACGGGCGGTAAAATTGGTAATTTTCGAAGGTCTCTAGTTCCTACAGTAATTAATTAATGTAAAAAAGCAAAACATAAGGATATGGCAGAGGTGACATAGATTGTATGGTAAAAAATATTTTCTCTAGTGTTATTATCCAGGAAGAAAACAGGGAAATACGTTTCTATGGAAAAACTGTACTGGTCTATCCTCTTAAGAGCAGTCGAGAAAAAACTCATTGGTACATGGCATGTCATTCGTGCGGATTCGAACAAGATTGCATACACCCTCCCTGAGGGTAGGCCTGTGCCCTGGAATGGAACGTATTATATAGGCTGTGATGATGATCACTGCAAAGTCGCAAGTTGGCATAAGAGACGACTAATTTCATCAGATAATTTACCCAAATATTTTCGCCCTAATAGTATAAATTCCAGTCACGTTTTTCCCAAAACTTCAGGCATCGTTAAAATCGTCGATGCTCACACGTTTTGCGTTCATGATAGATAATAAGTATAATGAAACTCTCCGAGTCGCGTCAACAATTTCTATTACCTTGTGCTCATAGAATTTTTAATATAATTACATTTCGCGAACACTCTCGACATTGCAGTGACACGGGATACAGAATTAAATCGTCTTGGCGTTAATAAAAGTAATTTAGTACGGGGAACGTCTATTAGGGATGTCATGTATTTCGGAGACGGATATTGAAAAGTAAAGTAGTTGTAAATCTAATTAAAGATTGAACCATTTCGTCGCTAGCTTTACTAAACGACGTATCTGACATTTTAGGCGTAACTGACTTATTAATTGTGGGCGAATCCATTTTCCAAGAGACGCATTGATCGGTCTAATTGACTTATCTGTATCTTCAACCGAGAAAACACATTATGAAAGGTGACGTAACTGACAATTTTGTACGTAGCGCTCAACCGAAAAAAGCTTGTCCTGTGAAATCACCTCGATGTTAGTTACGTCGTTTAGTAAGGCTAGCGACGATTTGTCTCGGATGGGAATTGAAACCGCAATCTGCCAAACCGGATGTGCATTCGTTCAATTAAGCCACCGAGCCATTACGTCAGAGCTCACATTCTTCAATACCATCAATTTTTAATTTTATTTGATAATACAGGGTGTATTATCAAACTTAATATGCTGACAATTTTATAAGGGGATGATCAGACCATAAAAATGAACTACTTTCTCTATGGGACCAACATCGAAATCGCGAAAAAAAAAACAGCTGTCCCATACATTTTGCTCGAGTAGGTTTGCAATTTTGTATGGAGCATCTGATTTTTTTTCGCGATTTCGATGTTGGTCCCATAGAGAAAGTTGTTCAGTTTGATGGTCTGATCATCCCCTTAAAAAAGTGTCAGCATATTAAGAAGGACCCTATATATTATATGGCTGTAACATCTTAATAATCAAGAATATTGGAAATAAAGTAATTTAATTGCTCACTGGCCAAGTTCACAGAATTGACGATTAAACATTTATGTGTACCTAAGTAAATATAAAAAAAAAAAAAAGTATAGTTGTAATGTTACCTTACTTTAAGATGTGTTAAATCAATGTCATCGATTTAGGGAAAACCTGTAATGATGATATTGTTGTAAATGTAGAATAAGTATAATAAATAAAATAATAAATAAAAAGTACGTTGCCATATTGATTACGATCCCGTTGCAGAAATATATAATGCACCGCACGATGGTAACTGTGAATGGTGGAGGAAAGTTAGTTCAACTTGATATCAAGAGTAAAAAGAAGTATGTTTTAATATGTATTGTTACCCAGGGAGCCATCAGTTCCAGCAGTGGACGCCCATCGGCTGATGATGATGATGATTGCATACTAAAAACAAAACATATACTTGAATATAGACAGGTTCTTTCTGTATTATTGCTGTTTATGTTTTTGGTGTTAAATATATTTAATATATAACAACCGGTCTTTTTTACACCTTTCTCTAAGGGACCAACACTGAAACGGCGAAAAGAACAGTTGTCCCTCGATTGCGATCGATTAGGTTTGAAGTATTGTTTGGAACAACTGATATTTCTTTCCCATAGAGAAAGTTGTCCAGTTTGATGGTTTAATCATACCCTTAAAATCCTTCACCATTTTAATAATGACCTTACAATGTTATTGTTATTATAATAAACGTTGAATATTCATATTCGCATTTCACTAGCAGTATCCAAATTTTATCCAGCATTTATCGGACTATGAAACACGTTGTCCGATATTATGTCGAATCTCAAATATTATATCGGGTTCGGATATTCACCAGCAACGTCAGCTCTATGACATCCGAAAGACTCGACGAGGAATTTTTATTGCGTAAGCATTCCTTAGGGATTAACAGATGAAGACGTATTGCTCGTTACTTAGGGCGGGAGCCGAGACCATGATTAAGGAGACGTGGTCATATGAGCTCGTAGCGTTAAGATGCTTTTTACAGGTTAGAGGCAAAATGCCATTAGCATAAAAAAAAAAGACTTCTTAAGACGCTGTTATCCCGTCGAGGCCGTTTTTTGAACACGAACGAAAGTGTTTTAAACTGTGTTTTAAAGTCTGAAAACCAATTATGTCATATATTTAAGGATTGGGCGGATGGGCGACTGTTCTCAATTACACGATTAGATTAAGTTTACTAGATAGAAAAACATCCCAAAGTTACCCCTTTTTGTTATGTTTTTTCAATATTATGATTAAACTGCTGATATCTAACTTTTTATTCTTGTACTTAACTAAATACATTAAATATTTCTAGTGAACTCAGAAGAATTTTTAGCTTAGAAACTCCCATGAGCAAAGATATTGACGAAAAACAAGTTTTTTTGCGATCCTGCTTTCAATTGGAGCGGGATGGCTAATTGTAAACTTATGCTTGCAAGAAAGAGACGCTTGCACTGGGATAATAATAATAACCTAGCCTTAATAAAACAAAAATCTCCCTTTGGGTGCTCTAGCTAGAAGGTAGATAGTTGCATTACTTTTATGAATGATCTGAACAACTTTCCCAAATTCCCACAATTAGCAAACAAAAAAATCCACTTTTCATTCAAACGTTTGGTCAGCTGATCATAAAATCTTAAATACCTACCTAAATTTAGTTAGGTAGGCACCTAATATCGATGATGCAACAAAAAAAATTTGATTTCAATTTGAATTTCCAATATACGTTTATTTGGGAAAGTTGTTCAGTATCAAGGCTACAATCACCCGTTTAAATTATGCAACTATTTACCCTAACACCCTTTAGTTACAAAGTACTCGATATATAATATTTCGTCTTCAGCAAAATAAAAATAAAACATGTTATTTTAAAATATATATACTTACCAAAATAACGAATTGTTTTGTTCACATTATGATCATTTATAATACGTTCTCGACCAATTGGTGTTCGACTATTAAACTTTCGATGTGATGTACCAAACCCGTTTTAAATAGCTGTTAAGCTAAAGTTAATCATTATAACGGGTTCTTACCGCGTTTTTATTTATTTTGGAGTTCCAGATATTTCGGCAGTGTTACAACTGCCATGATCATTGATCACGGGATCAGTCATCCCGTAAGTCAGATCAGTCGGTAAGAACCCGTTATAATGATTAACTTTAGCTTAATTCATAACCGCGTAACTCTCAAAAATAGCTGTTAGGTCATTAGCGCACACAAACGCTGCCAAAAAACCCCTTTTCTCTAGTCGCCTCGTAGATAAAAACCTAAAAGGTGCGTGAACCACACGGTGACTTTGAGTTCTTCTCGTTTCTAAATATATAAAATGTCAAACAATACCTAAGTAACGAAATTAATAAAGCAAAACGAAAATAAAATTCTCCACAAAAATACAATTCACATTTTCCTGAGTACACAACAAACAATGAAATATTCAGGACCATACATTGCGGGATTGATGGAGCGAGAAACAAAATTAGAAACATAATAACTGAGGTAGAAACATCGCAAGAAGTGCGGTTGACTTCTTTCCCTCATTGGGTAATCTTGAGGGAAATCATGGCAGCGACTGAGCAATCTGTTATATCTGTAGACCAGTGTAGCTTGAGCTCTAAGATCGTTGAAAGTAAAGGTGTTTGAGGTGTTAAAACATCGGTTTGGTAGCTTGTAAGGTACTATTCTTTAACAAATCAGCAATTTAAATTCTCTAATTGTTGTGGTGTCTGAAAAATGTATTTATTGTATGTGACTTTGAGCTTTAATGTTTAGAGTCAATATAGTAAACTTTACAGTTGTCAAGGCATAGCAAAAGTTTTTCTAAAGGTTTGCGCATATTAGGACGACCGCAAATGGGGGGCCCGCAGCGTATAAATCAGCCCAAATCGATTCTTTAAAATTTCTATAACATTTCGCTTACTGGCATTGGGACGGAGCGGGTATCATTTTGCGCGGCGCATATCTGTCCATGCGATGCGGCCCGCTCTGGCCCGTTCTAAACGTAAACCAAACGGAACTTTTTACAACGTCTGCCAGCATTAAGTCAGTCAATGTGTTGCGTCTTGCGACCTGGAGTGCGATTTTTGAACATCACACGATGAAATCAGCAGTAGAAAATGTCAAAATTACAATGGAGATTATGCATCTTTCTACTGCCGAGTTGATCGTATGATGTTCAAAAATCGCACTTCTGGCCCGACCGCACCTTTAAGGTAAGCTCATATTACGACGGGCTGCGTCGAGGCAAAGCGGGCCTCGCGTACTTCGCACACTGGGGCGGGCCGGGTTGCAACGCATTGACACATATTTAGTAACACTGCAGACATAGTACTACAGTAGTGACGTAATACTGCTTGATATAATAGTACACTAAGACTGGGCCCTGTTTAATAAACGCGACAAGTGACAATTGACAATGACAATTCAGACTACATTGCTGGTTACTAATGAGGCTAATCTTGCAGTGCTTCATGTGTCCTAGTCATTGTCAATTGTCACTTGTCGAGCTGTTATTAACCAGGGCCCTGGCCACTTCGCAAGGACATAAATCCGTCGCGCAATAATGCGACCCGCTCCGGCCCGGCATGGCATGCGATAGTTCATATAAATATCATAGAAGCGATGTGGGATGATTTTGCGCTGTGGCCTCCCCCGATGCGGCCTGTCGTAAATTGGGCTTACCTAAAATGGTATGCAGCAAAAGATGTAATGTAAATGCAAACAAATGTTTGCATTTGAAACTGAATATAGAATCCAAGAAAGACACTGAATGTTCGTGTACCCAAAGGGTCAAAACGGGCTCCTATTCATAAGCCAACGCTGTCCGTCCGTCCGTCCGTCCGTCTGTCCGTCGTAGCTTCAGAGGGCTAGATCCTCTGAACTGTAAATAGGTAGCCACCTATAACACCACAAAATCTAAAAACCCGGTCAAGTGTTGTGGGTCTTGCGCTAAAGATCCCGGAGAAAAAACAAGTTTTTGGTAATATTGTATGGAGGTACGGAACCCTTCGTGCACGAGTTCAACTCGCACTTGGTCGGTTTTTTTTAATATCATGAAACGATTTTTCAGGAAATAAGCGACATTTAATATTTCAACATTACGTTCTCGGCTCAGAATAAATATTGTTTTTTAATTCTCCCATTTCAATGGGAAATTATTAACGGTACGTCATAAATTATGACAAACAGACAATTCACAAACGATCGACGAATATCCATGTTCATTTCAATATACATCTTACCTACTGCTGCATAATAAACTTTGCTTATAATTGCTTATAACTTGTGTGAATGTGTTACTTCAGCATTCGAAATTTCGAATGGGCATTCTTTGTTCGCTTCAAACGATCATGATGACGGATGATCCTTAACGAACTACTTTATTTTATTCGATACACCAACAATACTATGGGCTTAATACATAGGTATAGCACCCATACTATAAACTGGATGATTATTTAAATGATCAAAATGCTTGGGTCTGAGTGTCACTAACATATAGTTTAGTTAACTGTAGAGTTTCTGGCCGCATCTTCTCTACAGCGACAACACGTTCCGACGCGGTGGTTGCTTAAAAAAGAATTGACATTTAATAAGTGTGCTTCAGGCTCCTATATTGAATAAATTATTTTGAATTTCATTAAATTGAGGGTCCTTCTTAATATGATGACACTTTTTAAGGGGATGATCAGACTGTCAAACTGAACAACTGGCATCAACATCAAAATCTCGAAAAAAAATCTGCTCTTCCATACAAAACTGCAAACCTAATGGAGCCAAATGTATGGGACAGCTGTATTTTATTCGCGATTTAGATGTAGGTCCCATGCACAAAGTTTTTCAGTTTGATGGTCTGAGCATCCCCTTAAAAAGTTTCAGCATATTAAGAAGGACCCTGTATACAAAGTGTAACAAAACACCCCAAAGTAATATTTTTTGACCTTCATGGGCAACTCATCCCACACACGACTCATCCCGCGGGCTCAGTTGACACCTTTTATTTTGTCGGGGGTGACTCGGCCCATTCATTTCCCAAGGGGTCTACTCATCCCGCGGTGGATGGGGGCGGGAGTGAATGGGGAAACCCCCTTTTCCAACTCAGACGGTTAGGTTAGCGAGGAGCGAAGCGACGAGCATGTTAGGTTTCTTGTGACCACAGCGCACGAGCCGAGCGAGCGGAGCGAGCGGTGCCGCGGTAGCGGCCGGCGAGTGCCAGAACCGAATTGCTACTATTTACCTAATCCACCGCGGGATGAGTTGACCGAGTGGTCCGAGTCGCCCCCAACATAAAAAGTAGCGGTCAACTGAGCCCGCGGGATGAGTCGTGTGTGGGATGAGTTGCCCATGAAGGGTTTTTAAAGGGTGTTTTAGACCTCCAAACAGAACAACTTTCACTATGGAGATAAAAACGGAAATAAATAACAAAATAGCTTTCCTATATACATATGAGTCGAATAGGTACTGCTATGCAGTTTTGTATGAAACAGCAGAACTTTTTAATTTAACTCGATATCGGTTTCATACAGAAAGTTGTTCAGTTTGATGGTCTAAACTACCCCTTTAAATATTACTAAAGGTTGTTTAGTTGCACATCATTCAAGAATAAGAAAAGAATAAATTCTACTTAAACTTATAAAGCTCTTATAAATGAGCACGGTACAGAACTCGCTATCACGACTTTGACGACAGCAGCGGCCGTTTTATTAGAAAAACATTCAGGTAAATAATGTAAAAAACAGTCAGGATATTTTAAAATGTATAAGAGTGTGCACTAAACACATAATATGCACTATCTCTTCCTTACCGTAAGAGCGGTTTCGCACTACGTCCAATCCGAAACCGATCCGCCACAAAAAAGTTAGGATTTTGGCCACATGGCCATATTTTTTTATGTATTTATGTATAAACAAAGGTATGTGGTGAATGAATTATGAATGTGACTGAAAAAATCCATCAAAATTCATACTTTTTTGAAAATAATTTTGAACCCGTGCAAATAATGTTGTATGTAAAATCGGATGACGGAAGCCGGATCTAGTGCGTAAACTTCTTCTTCTTATCGTGTCGACTTCAAACTTTGAACAAAGTCGCTAAATAGTACCTTGCCAGAAGCCGGCCTGCCTTGCCATGCGTAACTAGGTACCATAGAAATACTCGTAGTGATACGACTACTCCGGACCGTATTTTCACGGGTCCGGATCGGATTCGGGTCGGATATGGTGCGAAACCGCTGCGCTCTTAGAGTATATTTTTCTTATCCTCCCGAATGCTCAGAGGTGGGGTCGGAAGTGGTCGGATGCAGTGGATATAACCGGCAGCCACACAGTGAGGACATCAGAGATCTGATGATGCCTGAAAAATATTCGCCTCTTGCGACTTACGGCGTACCTAATTGTAAACATTATTTTACTCATTATACTGAACAACTTTCCCCAACGAACCTAAGGGAAATTAAATGAGAATTTTATATTACTTTTTAATG
Source organism: Agonopterix heracliana (assembly GCA_963693445.1). Taxonomy (NCBI): domain Eukaryota; kingdom Metazoa; phylum Arthropoda; class Insecta; order Lepidoptera; family Depressariidae; genus Agonopterix; species Agonopterix heracliana. The sequence goes on from OY856310.1 coordinate 20,564,659, forward strand.
TAATACCGGAAACATTTTTAAGCATAACAAGAAAGCTTAACCCATTATCTACATATTTTAAAACTTTTCCAAGGTTAACTATACCTACGATCGACAAAGTTTAACATAATAAAAAATTGATCGAGTTTTTGTTGCCAGAGCAACACATGGCTTGTGTTTGTTAGGTTAGTAAAGTTTTCTTTACCTTGCGGCTCTTTCTGTTTTGGCTAGGCATCGTTACATAACACACCGTTGTAAATCGAGTTATGTTACAAACGATATGCTTAGAAAGTTCAATGTATTATTGTTGTTAGAAGGGAATTTGTTGCCTCCAATTCTTATGTAGCGAGGGAAGTTTAGTTAGGGTCGCAACAGGTCACAATCTATTGTCTCTGCCTATCTCAATCTCAGGCTTGAGTTGTATGTATGTAAAAATTAAAATAAAAATTATTGACCAAAAACAATATTTAGAAAAGACTGTAAGGGGGGTATTACAGAACGACTCTCAAGTGGAGATCTCTTCTTGAGTATAGATAGAAAAGGATGCAAATACATACAACATATAAATGCATCCTTGTCTATCTTTACTTAAGAAGAGATCTCCAGTTGAGTTTCGTTCTGTCATACCCCCCTTAGTATGTAATTGTAAAGTTTGACGACAAACCAACAACATGCTTTTCCTATTACTGTCTTCCGTTTGCAATAGAGGGAAGTAGGATAGGTACCTATTTATTTTTCCACGTCCTGTATTTATTTTTCATTGCGGGTTCCAAGGCAGATTAGTGTCTTCTCCCGGGCTCGCTGGGCTTCCTTGTCTTGAGTTCTAAGTGGTTGCATTTGAACTGCATTCAATCGACTTTCGTTTCTTGTTTTATTATATTACATTCTAAATATTCACTCACATTGCAATTGCTCTAAGACTCACATACACAAGGGAATGTAAATATTTGCCAGACCGTTGTTACATTTTTTTCATTCAGACCGGCTACTCACATCATTTTGGCGTATAGGTTAAATGTTATGGTACCATTTAAGAGGATAGGCCAGTACCGTTTTTTGACATTTAGATTATTTTTGTCTAATATGTGGTGTATGTGGTGTAGCTCCAGATGTCTCATGCCGACCTCTCTTTAGATCTCTTAAGATACTCCCTCTTCCATGCTTATACATTTTTGAAATGGCTAAATTTGTGAAGCAACACCAGCACAAGTTCTTTAAACTCGGAAAAGATATTCGCGCAAATACAAGATATCCAAATGACATAGTCCTCAACGAAGTGCCTCATACTACACGGTTTCAAAAAAACTGTTATTGCATGTGCAAAACTGTTTATAACAAACTACCAGAGAATTTGAAGGATTTGGCATTCACTAGATTTAAGACCGCTTTATGAAACTGGCTCTTAGATAATACATTCTATTCGGTAAAAGAATTTTTAACTAAGGATGACAATATAATAGTATAAATAAGTAATACCTATGTTAAATTATTGTAACATTCCATTAATTCTATCATTGCTTGTGTAATATTTGCATGCTGTTGTTAATGGCTGATCTAGGAGAGTCTCAATGTTTTACCTATTATCTGTAATACTGTACCCTAATCAAGAGCAAATAAAGATTACTTACTTACTTACTATGAAATGTAGTAGAACTATTGAGAAGTAATGTTCCCACTAGTTCCACTATTCGGTGGTGCATTTAAAAGTAGAACCAGTGGGAAATAAAAGTCCCATTATTTCTATGGCAGAAATGTTCAGTAGAACTATAGAGAATGAACGGTTTTTTCCATACAAACTAGAGCAAACAACTTTTTACCGTACAATCTATGTTACCTCTGCTATGTCCCTATGTTTTACTTTTTTGCATTAATTAATTCCTGTATGAACTAGGGACTTTCGAAAATTACCAACATAGCCAAAGTCTTTTTCATATTATTCTTAATCGGTTTAGATTTAGAGTAGGAAACATGGGAAAACGAAATGCTGTTTTCGTCAATTTTATGTAGATAAAATTGGTTCGAGCTGCAGTTGGCTGGTGGAGCGGATCGGACAAATATGTATACAGTCGGAAAAGTGACCTATTCTCCAAATTAGCATTTTGGACTGCCTATCCTCTTGAGTTTATTTAACGCCGTCACTGTCTCCACACATTCCCTAAATTCACCATTCACCAGCACTCGTAGTATGCTGTACGTGATACGGCTGTATCACGTCTTTTATCTCGTTCGTCCGCACGCAAATAGAAAGAGAGCAAAGGTGTGATAGCGCTTTATCACTGCGGCATGCTAGCTATGCAGATCATCTTTGTCTCCATCAATAGCAATAACGAACAATAACCCGAACCCAATCCCATTATTCTGACAGTATGAAAAACATTTCAATCCTGTTCACTACATCATGAAATTTATGAACGTCGTTTTATGATTTCTCTGAAATTAATCATATACAAGGTGTAACAAAACACCCTAGTACCATGTCCCATACATTTGAGTCGATTCAGTACTGCAGTTTTGTATGGGACAGCAGATTTTTTTTCACGATTTCGATGTTGGCTCCATAGTAAAAGTTTTTCAGTTTGATGGTCTGAAGAACCCCCTTAATTATTACTAGGGTATTTTGTTACACCCTGTAGAGAAAACCTGATAGGAAATCTCTTTGTTTTTTAGCGTAGGGGGTTCGCATATACTCCAACGATAGACAAGCTCGTTCAAACAGACAACATGTCACACAAAACAACACAAAATGGGACATTGCGGTCTGTCATTGCCATAGTGACGAAGTGAACTCGGGAACATCAATGCGGTGCGCCCATCACCGCATTCAAGTGGAACATGTTGCTTCTATGAACGGGCCTGTCTATCGCTAGAGTGTAATGCAATGCCCTTTAGTCCTCCTATCTGTATTAAGACCCACTGCATGGTACAGGCCTCCTTCTTTTTGTTTCCGGGCATTATTGTTCACCTGGTTTTTTATTATGCACACCAGACAGCAATTACGTAAAAGGCACAAAGTTTATATATTATAACGTTCAAAGCAGTATAATAGTAGTATTTGCTCCTAAGTATGTACCTTATACCTAACGTTTACCGGACCCAAGCAACGATTTCGTAACAATCGGAAAAACATTTATAAAATAACGCACTCTGCACAGAACGTGTCCCAATCACGACTGACAATGTTATTATATGAATATTTTATTTCCTCGCCCAATTGGCTACCGAACAAACATTTTGATATTCGCTCTGAATACGAAAGGGCCGCTTATTAATTGAACTGTACTGTACCACGTACGAGGACAGAAAATCGGTCTATGTGAATTGCTCTTAATTCGCCGGCCAATAAAATATACGGGGATTTGGGCTTCGACCGCACCAAAAACGAGATATGAATTAGTAAATAAACAATGTATAAGCGTTGAATTTATAGTCTTACGTTTATTGCTTTAGTGATTTGTGCGTGCCACCTGCTTGTAATTTTGAAATTTGTGGCGAACAAAAACAGTTTTATTTTTCAATCATTTCTTTATGCATTGCTACAACCAAAGAGTACAACTGGTTGTTTAAAAATATAGTTGGACTATCAACTCAATAATAATAACAACAAAATAGTAATTTTTTTTGCTAGGCTGCAAAGTTGCTTTTTGGCGCGAGTACTTGTATTGAATCCTGAGCTCAGCGAAGGTTTCAAAGGTACGAGACGCAGAATAACTTTGCAGCCGAGCGAAACACAACTTTTCACCTCACAATAGCGAGGAAAAAAAGTGAATTGCTAAAAAGAACATATTTAAAAAGTTTTTTTTTCGTGCTGGCCAGTGACATGAAATAGTTTATAAGTATTTTCAGTGGATTGGCGGTATAGAAAAATATTGAATAGACAGATTCAAATTTCAAAAACTATTTGCACGCTGGCGGATAAAATGCACTTTTGCACTCAGATTTCGAATGATAAACAGAATCTTTCCGAGCTTGTGAGGTGAAAACTCAATTATTTGCTACAACTAAGAATATGAAAAGCACCTTGTAATATAGGATAGGTTACAGGCCCTACCAGATGGCTTTTGGTGGTGGTCGTGGCTTTATGAATAAAAATCAAATATGTAAGTATACCTACTTACTGTATTCTATCGAATACATAATTTTGTGTGTGAGAAGCGGTGGTATCAGAGACAATATACCATACCATACCATACCTACCTATACCTACTCATACCAAATTTTCGTTACGAGGTACCGTTATAATAATCCGCAAAACGCGCAAATGTGTAAAGCCTACATAATTTTTTTTTCATGATAATTTATTCAATACAGGAGCTTAAAGCACACTTAATAAACGACAAATACCTACTTATAATTTTAATACGTTTTTGGGCAGTATTTTCTATCAAGGATCTACAAAAACAGACTTCGAACTCCACAATGAAAATAACTAACTTAAGCGACAAATCATAATATCCAGATTAAAACAAGCCGAGTCCCATCATTGGCTTAGAATTCCGATCTTTCATTTTAACTCAATGCATAATCAGAAGTTATTTCAAGCAAAAGTGGTTTTGAAGATTTACAATATTCAAACAATAGATTTCAATTTCCAGATAATATTATTGTTGAAATATCGGCTTAGGAAACAGCGAAGGTCTACAATAAGTCATTAAAATTCTGACGTCAATCGCGACTTAATAAGTGGGTAGGTACCTATATGCTAGAAACTCGAAGAAACTCATAAAAGTTTTTAATGAGGGCCTCGGGCATCTAAGTCCTTCAATTTATAATCTTGCTCCGCTTAAAGATAGCGTCAAGCTAACGCGGAATGCGGTCACGTAATTCCGTCAGATATCTCTAACGTTTGAAAGAAGTAATACTGAGAATTTCAACCCCTTTAGTATGGTTTCTCTACTCGCAAGCGTCTAAACTTTGCTACCAAAAAAGAGACCTTCCCGCAAACAAAAAAACATCCGCGCATGCCACGTCTGGAAAAATTCACGTGCGTTTAGAGAAACTATTCTAGAAGGACATCTATTAATCTGAAAGAAGGAAGGATGATGATAATGAGACGTCTAGGACACCAAAAAATCTAATCAATACCTAAATAATTGGTGACATGTATTTGTATTAATACCCTGTCCGCGGTCGAAACCGCGACCGCATCCCGCGTATGTTTGACCGGTTACGTTGAGTTGCACAGAAACAAATGGATTTCGACAGCCGTTGTTTTCCCACCACCTTCTATCTACGAATTAGAAGATATAACCAATGTCTTTGGAAACAACATTATTTTAGGGGTAATTGAGTTTACATTCAACAAACTATAAATAAAACAAATTAATTAATTATTGTTTCGTGCGCTTGGCGTTGTAATCAAGTGGGCTATAGCCGGGGCGTTTGAATTTGACGACTTTTGACGTACCTAGATAATTGTTTGAGCCAGTTAAGACCTTCTTAAAGTTAATTGTTACAATTTTAATGAGAAATTACTTTCTTTAAAACTAAATTCACTTAAACCAAATCTTACGTCACAACTTTACGCTTAGGTACGGTAGTAAAACCACCGTGCCGTATGCCTTGTGGTATCTGGCTTCAAATAGCACCAACGAACGCCACCAACCCAGGGTGTCTTAAGAGGTGAGGAATTCCTTCAGGCGTCTTACAAATCTTTGGCTGCCGGCTATAGCCGTTGCATCTGACCCCACCTCTGGCCGTATCGGTCTCCCGTTCCATCATCAGACATATGACGAGGATGAGAGTGCATCTTGTTTAACGCTTACATTTACATGCATTTCAAAATGTCTGTCTTTTCTGTAAATACCTACTTAACCAGTCGCCCGTAGTAGTAATCTACTAGGATTCCATCACTTCATATTTCCATTATTTGAAAAGCGTTCACTTCAAAATACAAAAACTAAAATCATTCCGTTTTAACGCTCTTAAAGGTTCTCTTCAAAAACTGTAGTTCTTGCTTACAATTTCATACAACTATCAATAGTTGGAGAACACCTGCGAAGTCACAAGAATCAAACAACTTTCCTACTTATCACTATAGGCAAACGGTTTCTCTCTTGGGGAATGGTTACGTGAAATGAACTGAACGGGATGCTTCCAAAGCTTATGCATTCCCCATTACGCCTGAACGACAATAGGTGTGTGTATAGACTAACTAACCTATAGAATTCTAATATGAAAGTTTCTAAATATTGAAAGATTCAACAAAAAGCTGAGGTAATACCTGACCAGAAATATAAAAACTTGGTTTGGGGGCGCTGCAATCGACTATAACCTTTAATGACAGTGTTCCAAATACAAATATTAGTTCCAATGATTTTCCGCAACATGGCGAAGTTTTTTATTTTTCTGGTCGGGCTTTAATTGAAATGTCGTCACTATTAAGGAGCTCTATGACGACAAGTTGTTATTATCTACCCATGAGAACTACAATTACACATCTATAATAATACCATTCAGCATTGGTCCAATAAAATTCTTAACTCATTATTTTTTTGTTACCTAAACCTAAAAAAATATTTTTTATTAATTCTACATAAAACATACTTTGGAATGAAACTGTAACAAAATCTAAAGGTTGATTTTGCAAAAAAATTTTTTTGTTACTTTTGTTTGAAGTGATACAGAATTTTCCGCCTTGTATACGAAGTCTATCGGGCAAGTAATCTATGCCTGCATCCTTGCAAGCTCTCACTTACACAATATAGCGTTTGTGCAACACTGTAATAATAGACTTTGCATGCAAGTCGATAAACCGATAGACTCCATTGCATGATAGACTGTCTTATAAAGTCCACGCTTTTATATTAAATATTATGCTAGTTTATTTAAATGTCCGTATCTTTTTTTAAACATAAGATAATACACACATAACAGATTATATCACATAGACGACGCTTTCAAAATCAAAGTCAAAGTCAACGTTTAAGTCAAAGTTAAAGTCAAAGTTAACGTTAAAGTCAAAGTTAAAGTCAAAGTTAAAGTCAACGTTAAAGTCAAACTCACAGACAAAATAATTAATACCATCTAGGAAACTAAGAGGAAGGAAACTGTCAAATCTTTTTTGAAGCTACCACAACGTGTCGGGACGGGTTGTCGTTGAAGAGAAGATGCGGCCGGAAACTTTAAGAAGTTGTTTGAAAACGAAACCGTCAAAAAAGGACACATGCAGGGGGGATTTTTCAGAATTATTATTATTTTCCAGACTAGAATTAAAAGCAATTTCTACCACTCTAATATAGAAGTTGGAAAATAATTGCAAAGAGTGTAAACTTCTCTCGGTCTTATGAAAATAATAAGTTATTTTCTTAGAAAAAGTATGTGTCTAGACTATAATGTGCCTCACGGTTATACCGTATAAAAACAAAAGGGGCTTACTTTCATAGGTTGGTGTGCTTGAGGCGCCATACAAATTATGAATGTGTGCGTGTATATGGTTAGGGTTTAGGGGCCAGTGCTGGTTGAAATATTTTCTACGCTTTTGTATATTCGACTGTCAATCTTGACATATAATTAACTTTATCAAAGGTTATTTTATTACATACCGAAAAAAATACCTGAATTTTATCACATAAACATATTTAAGCACTAAATACGTTTATATTATATTTATATTATTATTATACGTTCTCATAAATATAATGTAAGTATATTATAATAAACAGGAAAGATGAATATTAAATAATATTTTTTTTTAAGAAAAAGTAACTTTTTTGTCTGTTTTAGTTTCCAAAGATATTTATTTTGAGAAATTTGTAGTATTATTTAGAGAAACATGTAGAATTTTGGATCCATTAATAATCCCATACCGACAACACGTAAAAGTAGAAAACTCACTTTATTAAAATTTTGCAATACAAATCTAAACCTAGAATTTTAATTCTAGGTTACCGCGTTTATCGGGAACTCAAATATAGGTACCAAAACACGGTAAGAACCCGTTAAAATGTTTAATTCTAGATTAAATAATAACCGCGTAATTCTCAAAAACTGTAAATCTAAACCTAACTCGAGGTAACCTATCTACATCAACATTTCCTTTATGCCGAGTATATATTGCTAAACTTTTACCCCCAAATCTGACTGCTAGATGAGTTTGTGAGCTAACTCCACAACCCACAGTTCAGAACTCATTGTTCTAGTTAAATTAAACGTAACGAGTTACGATTCCAAAAGCCAGGTAGAATATGAATGTTATTATTGAAAACGTTGAATTTTATCCGCAAATTTGGGACATTTCAGAAACTTTATAGTCAGATTACGAAAGGTGTTGCCGGTGATGTTTTTTGCATTACCCCGATTGCGAATACAGCTGGTTTTTTTTTTAAATTTTCGAATCATTTTACGTTTATCAATATTTTATGCTAATTCTAGACATATTTAAAGGTTTTCACGAAAATTGCTTCCTCAGACAAACGTGTTAAAATATTAAGGATTTCTCGTTAATCTTCGAAACCCTCGGAATTGAATAATTATTTCTACACATAGCAAACAAAAGTTGCCAAAAGTTAAAAGTTATTCTTGAAAACTCATTTCCAGATTCTAGGAATTCTTCTGTAGAATTCCCAGCAGAATTCCCTTTAGTCAACTAATCCCCCTCACTTCGGGGAATTTCTCCCTGACTGGCTATACAGCGTACTCGCAACATCCGGAAGGTCCAATAATGTCGAAGGGTAACGATGGCTCAAAGTTTTAATTAAACAGAAACATCTGCTCAGGTCGTTACTGACACGACAATTATTGTTATGAGCCCGACAAAAACACATATTGGAGAACGTACAGGGTGCTAAGAATAGAACATTACAAAGTGTAAAAATGTTATTGGAAGAAAGCTCTCGACGCATAAGTCTGGGGTGACATTTAACACTTGCGTGGGAAGATAATCTTTTCTTTTACTCTCAAATCAGCGTGGGCGTCGTAGAATTTTTTTATTGGATGTATTAAAGTTATGGACTACTATTTATGGATGAAAAAGGCGCTGCTCGAAATGATATTAAATAAATGGTACATTCTATACGATCATCAGCCTGACATCGTCTACTGCTGAACATAGGCCACTGCCAAAGCGTGCTACAAAACTATATTTTCGGCCTTCACACCAGGAGCTATCTGTTTCAGATAGTTCCGTTGGTGCACCGACACCAGGTCGGAGGGTGAACCACACTGAGCCTGCTAGTTTTCTTGGCCTTCATTCTAGAAAGCGGACTCCATCGGTTATCAGTTCTTCGGCAGATATGACTAGCCACTTAGCTTGCTAATGTTCAGAACAATTTCAACTACTATTAGTTCTCTGACGTATTGTCTTATTCCTGACGTTAATATTTTTATACTCTTTGTGTCCTACTTAGTTGGGCTGAATGCCGATATAATTAAAAATAATTCAAAAAAGATTTTTTACTAGCCCATTTCATCCCACTGCTGGGCAAAGGCCTCCCCTTTCAACCTCCAACGATCTCTTCCCGGTTCATCGAAAGCATCATTCTAACATAATTTTTGTAAAATTATAAAGTTATGTGACTACTTTAAATTTAAACTTTCAATTATGCTAACTATATAAAATGTTTCAATATTTGCCAGGCTGTCACCTACACCCTGTATAGTATGAAATTGAATGTATGATATTAAAACCGTTAATTAGCGAACATCCTTTACTTTATCATAGTTGCGGAAACTCAAAAGCTATGCTATTTTATAATAATTGCCACTGAACTGTGTGTTCTAATAATTAACATAGGAGAATTAATTTTGATTGCGTTCAAAGTTTACTTTAACATATTAATAATGTTTTGCTGTTTGATACATTGTACCTACGTGAAATCATTAATATCAATTTTGTTTATTTATGTGGGAATAACTTTTATTAAAATGCAGTACTTATTTATTTATTTGCGTATTTAGATTATTGTTGGTTCTATTTATTTTATTCAAATTAAATATTTGTACGAATCGTTTGTTAATGGTTTTCTCTGAGTTTGTGGTTTTGATATTGCCAACTTATTCTGTATCTATGGTATATATTGCACTGGCAATTCTGGAACTTATTGGCATAAATGATGCCAATACAATGTCGACTGAGTTTTGGGAGTATCATACAGGGTGAAATTTAAATCATTAGCATCCTTTTAAACTAAGAGTCTACCCATCAAACTGGACAACTTTTACTATGGGAGCATGAGATGCTAATGATATCAATTTCAACCTGTATAATATCAGGGATTGTTTTGTGAACTAAAACACATATTGAGCTAATACAAAATGGCGGAGCGGCCACATCTACTCGCCAGGCAACTACAAAAATTACATTAGGTATTCCTAAACTTGAGGATGCCAGTGGGAGAGTGGGACGTATACAAGGTTTTTAGCAGGATGATCAGACCACCAAACTGAGCAACATTATCTATGGGAGAAACATTGAAATCGCGCAAAAAAAACATCTGTTCCATACAAAACGGTAATCCTACTAGACCCTAATATATGGGACAGCTGTCAATTTCTTCGCGATTTTACCTTTGGTCCAATATAGAGAAAGTTATTCAGTTTGATGGTCTGATCATCCCCTTTAAAAACCGTCAGCATATTAGAAAGGACCCTATATACCTATACAGGGTGTAAATTTAAATGAGTTACTTAATTATAGGGGGTACTTCAGACCATCAAACTGAACAACTTTCACTATGGAGCCAACATAATTATATGGTATTTATGGAACACATACACAGCAGGCTCTCACGCACGTGCAAGTGGGACGGCGCGTGTGCCGACGCCATCTTGTTTCTGTAGCAGTACTATCCAAGCATCTTAAGATCGTTTTATAGAATGCCAGGGGTGTGACCCTGAATAGCCCTGACCTGCCTAGACCCTGAAATGATGATGACAATTATTTTGCGAAAATAATGTGTTATACTAAAACGTAAAGGCGGTAGGTATATTTCAATAAACTCTTTGTTAGCTGCAGTACATTCATCTTGGTTGGTTTTACATAGAGGGCCAGTTCTCTGTGAATCGCAACAATTTTCCGGAACATTTCCGGAACGCTAACGAACGGAAACGCAGGGGACGCGGCCAATTGCCGGATAAATGCACCTCAATTACTGTACTGCGGCTACATTTTTCCTTTCCTTTGACTTTCAGTAAAAAAGGTTATTCGATTTTGTGGTTACTTATACAAATTAGTGTCTAGTCTGAGGGGGGATGGAATCTGATTATCTGTTTAGTGAATTTCTAAGAGGTCAAAGCTACGAGTTTTACGGTCTTATGTAAAAAAAAAATCGGTAATTTGGAATCAAGGATGCCAAAAAACTATAATCATATCTTTTTTCTAAATATCGTCAATGTATAGACACAAATCTGATACAGTTTTATATACCTACATAAGTGTAGATGTCATTGACCTCCTATTCTAGACCCACAGTGTTATATAAAATCTTAGCAAATTTTTGTGCACATTGACGCAAAAAACCGCTCAAATTAAGTAGGTATGCATGTTGCTGGTTGTCACTAATACGTTGTATTTGATTCATAAACATAGTCGTATTTCGCTTGTTAACTGTCAGCTAGTACAAAAAAGAGCTCATCCGAGCTCTTTTGGTTGTGCCATTTTTCGAACGTTGATTGTAAGTCTTGTTTGTATATAAGATGTCTATGGTAGATGTAGAATTTTTAATGTAACGTTACACCAGTTAGAAAAAAAGCAAAACACTTCTCATTAGATTAGAAACAATGGAAATTATATTATTACCATTTTCAAGCTAAATATCTTACTACGGCTGTATTAGGCTACAGTCGACACAACGTCATCGCGTCAGTCGATCAAGAATGTGAAGGATCTACTAAAGATGCTTTCAAACTTCCAACACGTTTATCCACACCAAGCAACAGTATGTAATAACATATAGTTTACAAAATCCGACACTAAGTAAGCCTAACTAAGTTCAAAGTTAGCAAGACTTGTCGAGAAGTAGGTATACTGTATATTGTTTTAGCCTACTATCTAATTAAAGGCCTACTTATCGACTAGTATAGTTAGGTTAGGACTTTATTATTCATACCGTAATGTCAATATTTTCATACCAGGATATTAAGAGTCATCACAAGATGAAAATAGTCAATATGTATTGTTTTTTTTTTTGAAATATTTGAAATTATATTATAGGTATATTTTTTGTACCTACTTACATTCTTGAAGCAGCACGATAGGTGTAAGAAAAATATTCCGAAAGTACGATAAATTGAATACATAATAAATGTTTTGGACCACAAATCAAAACTATACAAGACGTTGCCGGCTGGCGCGGCGAGTGGCAGAAATCAAGCCAGCGGCAGCGCATCGATTACGATGCGCCAGAGTGTAGGTGCTTATGGCCTACCTATGGCCGAGTGACGGCGGACTGCTACTGGAAAGAATGTGAATATTTTGAATTTTCTTCATTCATCTGTTACTAGCCTCGGGGAATTTACTCGTGAGCTCATTCTTTGCACATCCCTAACATAAACATCTTATTCCCTTCAGTGGCTAAAGTTGAAAAATTCCAGAAGAATGTGCTCGCATTAGGTTCGGTCGTTACTTAGGTAGTCGGGGTTCGAGACCGGGCGGTAACTAATGGCAACGGACCGGTGAAATATATTCTTCGCAAGTACGCAACATGACAAGTAACTGGCTATTCGTAAAACGTTACAAATTCAAGCTTGAATAGGTTTGAAAAATTGTAGAATGTGTTTTTATGAAGGGCGTTTGGAAAAGGTCTTTGGAAAAAAGACTTGCTAAGTAACAATGTGGCTAAGAAATAATGTTAATGGTATAGTAGATAACAAAGATTTTTCAAATTTAAAGATACTTAAATAAAAAATCGGTCAAGTGCGAGTCGGACTACTCGCGCACACTACACAACACACGGTAGTTTAGGTTTAGGGTTTACATGAGAGCTGTATACAGGGTGAAATCGATATCATTAGCATCCTTTTAAACTAAGGGTCTACCCATCAAAATGAACAACTTTTACTATGGGATCAAACCAATCGGAGCAAAAAAAAAAAATGCTGTCCCATACATTTGAGTCGTGTCGGCAGCGGCGGCGGGTGCAGTTTAGTATGGGAAAGCAGATTTTTTTTTGCTCCGTTTGATTTGCTCCCATAGTAAAAGTTGTTCAGTTTGATGGGTAGACTCTTAGTTTAAAAGGATGCTAATGATATCGATTTCACCCTGTATAGAGCTGTAGATATCGGTCAGTAGGAAATCGTTATCATCATTTAGTGCTCCTCTGAATTCTGATCATTATTACTGACGTATATCGTCCGTAGCCGAGCTATCGTATAATGTATCACTATACAAGTCGACTAAACGCGCAATAATAGTTGATTTGATTGGATTGGATACTACGTTCGAAATTCCTTTGGAAAATTCCATATCTCTCTCTATTTTCCAGTTTCCATTCATACATCGTCACAGACATACGAAGTAACTTTGATTCGATGTCCCCTTTGTTGTGTTTAGTGACGTATAAGCGGGACTTTATAATGATAATGATTACTATAGGGTGAAATTCATATCATTAGCATCCTTTTAAACTAAGAGTCTACCCATCAAACTGAACAACTTTTACTATGGGAGCAAAAAAAAAAAAAAAAAACAGCTGTTGCATAAATTTGAGTCGAGTAGGCATTGCAGTCAAGTACGTATCCAGGGGGGGGGGGAATAGGTGGGATTTACCCCCCCCCCCCCCCCCCCCCCCGAAATCTGAATATTTGTATGGAACAGTGGTTACAGCTATACATTTTTCATCGTTTTCCAATGAAAATCCCCCCCCCGAAATTAATTATCCCCCCCGAACTCAAAGTCTGGATACGTGCTTGATTGCAGTTGCTCCTATAGTAAAAGTTGTTCAGTTTGATGGGTAGACTCTAGTTTAAAAGGATGCTAATGATATCAACTTATCCCTGTATAGTGATACATCTATGATGCGATAACAATAGACTAATTAATTTTCATCCAAGCTCGTAATTGCTAGGCCAAATTCTATCAAACGAAGCTTATAAACTGTAGCCTTTGAAACAGGAATGACGAAGTGTAGTGTTGAAACAAATTAGCTTCCAGATGCACCTGGGTGTTGGAACAAAAATAGCAGCACAGAGAGAAAGCGAGTTCCGAGTCGAGGTCTAGTCCCCCGACACTCCGGCCGGCGGAACATAAAAAATTATTCCGCACATTTATCTCTTACCTACATCGGGGGAAAAGTGTAGCATAGACAACATACCCTGTGGACTTCTAGAGTAGTATAAACGTGGATTAATTGGGTAATTTATTGAACACTAAAATAGTTTACCTAGCAAATGCTTATTTTTTTCTCTGACACTATTTCATAATAGGCCTTTGCACTTCTCATTGATAAATTAAATCGTTTTTTCCTTTATTTTGATGTGCAAATAAAGAATATTTACTTATGTATATAAGTAATGTTTTGTTAATTTTGTGATTATTTGTTCGGAAAACTATTTTGTCCTTTAGAATAATGAATAATGTTCGCTTGCCTGTCTTTTTAGTTAAATAGTTGAAAAAAAAACGTATTCAACACCGACTAAACCTAGAGTTCATTTAAATAAACATAATTAAATTATTGTGTATAATATACATAAATAGGGTGTTACGGTAAACAGTTGCATTACTTTAAAGGGTGATTGTACCCATGATACTGAACAACTTTCCCTAAGAAACCTATAGGAAATCCGCAAAAAATTTTGGACTTTCTATACTAAATTCAATCAGCTGATCGAACGTTTGTATGAAACGTAAAAAAATAAAGTTGCGAATTTCCTATTGGGTACTTAGGGAAAGTTGTTCAGTATCATGGGTAAAATCACCCCTTAAAGTAATGCAACTGTTTACCCTAGCACCCTGTAGGTATATTGTAAGTCTATAAGTTAGTTATTCTACGTCAACATTGGAGGGGAATATAAAAGAATCCGAATTTCACCTAATGTGCTTTTAGAATGTTCATTCGGAGACAAATAAGTAGAAATAATCTCGAGGAGGGAGCCAGGTCGGGCCGGGCGACATTACTCAAGCGCCTCGTCTGAACTGAGCTCATTGTCGTCCTCACTTCCTTCCCTTCGCTGAAAATTATTTCAATTTTACGAATATAAAGGTACTTTTCTTAATTTAATAACATCATAATTTTCTGTAATTTTTTTACAAGAGCTTGATGTTTAAATAAGATGTAAGGGAGATGGAAATGATAATTAAATATTTTTGTATATCTTTCCTTAGGTTGAAAACAAGGAAGTTATCAATTATTCGTGTATGTTTTTAAGGTTCCGTAGTCAAAGAAGGACCCTTATCGTTTCGTCCATTCTGTCTGTCTGTATGCCCCACCTCAATTATCACCATTGCACCTATTGAATCGAAATTAGGCATTAACACGGTTAAAAATATATTTAATTTTTTCCCAATACAATGTTTTTATTGGATGGGATTGAATTTTTTTTTTTTTAGTAAACTAGTGAGATTTCCTTGGATAGCCCTTATAACGTAAACCAAACCAATACTCATACAAGCTAAGTCGATGCAATGTTTGTATCTCGCGAGATATTATGCGCTCAAAGTCAAATCCCACAAATCCGGCGATGAATGAACTCCTGAAATTTGAATTAAAACAATTGGTCTATGTTAAGGGTCGGCACTACCTACGGCCCGTTTGACATATCTGTCAAAAGAAAAAGACCGGTGGCCGACAACACTCGACCCTATCTTATAAGATTAATGAACAAATCAATTTGATAGCTTTTGGTAATAAATTTCTTGCAAAAAACTTGGTCGGCTGCAGCGCGCGACGCAGCTTGGCTGGCATGTTTACTGGTGTGAAGGAAAAAGTGAACCCTACCTGGTGACACAACATTTTACCTCGTTGAATTAAAGGACGTAACTAGTCTGTTGGTCTAGAGGCCAATTAGTAAGGACTAAAAAGTCTGGTCGGCCGACCCTATCCTGGCAGGTTCGTAGGTCCGACCGAATTTAGGGTACCTACTACCCGGAAGGCAGATTTTACCACATTAAATTAATGTTAAATGTTTGGTTGTGCGTGGCAATACTCCTGCAGCATCTGGATTTGAGAGCCGTAGGTCGAAATTGACATTTACAGCAACAGTACAGTACCGTGCGTGATGGACCTATAATGTGACTGATCAAAGATCACCCCTGGTGGTAGGATAGGATGGGATCCAACTAATTAGATCACAGTATTACTAAGGCTTAAAAAAACGTAAAATTATTATAACAGAACAAATTAAAACTTTTAACAAAATAAAGAAATTATTATAAGTTAAGGTATTAGCAAACTAAGGGTTTGTAATCTTTTATTATCATAATCATCGTAAGATATAATATTTTAAGCACGGAATAAAAGTAAATTTTGCAGTAACTGGAACGATAGCCTTCAAAAACATTTGCGCAAAAGGACATCAGTGTGACCACTTTTAGTAGATTTCTTCTTTATTGGTAGTTTTAGGGCAAAATTGTTTAGTAGATTTTAGTAGAAATTGGGTATTCGAAAATTTTATGTATTTAAAATGCAAGGATTCCGTCTAATAAAATCTAAACTGGCAATACAAATGGCTGAGAAAACGATTGCAGGGTTTGCAAGTTTTCCGGAACTTCTAGTACATCATCATCATAATCATCAGCCTATATATGTCCCACTGCAGGGCACAGGCCTACCTTCTAGGAGGGTGTTTGAGCGTTAGTCCACCACGCGTGCCCGATGCGGATTGGTAGACTTCACATAATATACATCAGAATTTCTTCGTCTGCATATGCAGGTTTCCTCACGATGTTTTCGTTCACCATTTGAGAGCAGTCGGTGATACGTACATAAGTTAGAAAAACTCATTGGTACGTGGCATGTTGTCCGTGCGGATTCGAACTCGGACCTCTTGATTGAGAGTCCTCTCCGCAACGCGCCACCGAACTCACTTCTATTACAGCAAATATTAATCATATCGCCTAATGTTGTTTTTTTTACAAAAGAGGGCTTCTGAGCAGAGTTGGAATTTTGGTACCTACCTAGCACTTTTAATATGTCAAAGGCATTGCATGTACTTATCGACTTCCAATAATGTCGATATACGGGTATATTTTATATCACTGCGGATAACTTCAGCATGGTATCGAACTTCAAAATAGCGAAAATAAATCAGCTGTCCCATACATTTGAGTCGAATATGTAGGTACTGCAGTTTTGTATAGGACAGCAGATTTTTTTTTCGCTCTTTTGAAGTTGGCTCCATAGTGAAAGTTTGATGAGTAGAATACATGCTGGAGTTATCCGCAGTGATAAAAAATTACCCGTATATCGACACAATCGGAAGTCGATAAACGTGCAATCCGTTTGACATTATTAAAAGTGCTACCAAAATTTCGGATTCTGCTTATGAGACACAGAAAACTGTACTAAATTTAAACTTGCATAGGGACGACCTAATTTAATATTTATTTGAAAATTAAAGCATCCATGTTACAAAGTGATAAAAACCAATAAAAATTATACAAAAATGCGAAAATAACATGTGTAATGATGAGCGTTTAGATAAAATTTATAATATTTTGTACAAAAACGTGTTTCATATTAAATTTTGACCATCTGTAACGACATAAATATTATTTGGTAGAATTTAAGTAGAATTTGAAACAGGACTGGTAGATTTTGGTAGATTTCAGCAGTAATTTTAGTCACGCTGAAGGACATTGTGCGAC
This sequence comes from Agonopterix heracliana, assembly GCA_963693445.1. Taxonomy (NCBI): domain Eukaryota; kingdom Metazoa; phylum Arthropoda; class Insecta; order Lepidoptera; family Depressariidae; genus Agonopterix; species Agonopterix heracliana. The sequence continues at coordinate 20,582,375 of OY856310.1, forward strand.
ACAAGAACATATAGGTGTTACTTAGTAGCTAAAGTGGGCACAGCAATATTAACAAGAAGTAATTTTAAAGATAAAAAAAATTTAGTACAATGTTCTTTAGGTTCTTTTGGTAGTTTTTGGTTCTTTTGGTAGGTTTGGGTAGTTATTGGTAGAGTTTAAAAATGATTTTTTGTTGTTTCTGGTTTTTTGGTAGTTTTTGGTTAGTTTGGTAGTTTTTCGTTGTTTCTGGTTATTTTGGTAGATTTTCGTAGTTTTTGGTTATTTTTGTAGATTTTTATACTTTTTGGTAATATTTGATAGAAGAATGAAAATTACCAAAAACTACCATAAAAACAAAAGAGTTCTTGACGGCTTGGCTACGGGGTGGGTCTGTTGACATAAATAAAATATTTGTTTTGCAAAAGAGGTGCATTCGAATCGTAAGCGGAATTCAGTTAGTAAGGGTGTCATGCCGATCCTTGTTTACCGACTTTAAATTAGACCTGTGTCAATCGATCATTTTTCGTAACCCGGGTCGATCATGACCCACTTGTAGAGTGATCGGGTTAAAATGACTCGATCTTTTCGATCATTTGGGTCACAGTTCATTTGTACGACTGACAGAATGACGAATGCTATGCTGAACAGGTTATTGCTATACTAATTTAACCTAAATAAAGCACGACGATCTTAAACGCGCGTCACGGGTGCAACTAATTCGAAAAATTCAAAAATCACCCGATCGACAGGTCGCGAGCCGCGGGCGCGGGTCACGACGCAAACAACCCGGTTTATTTCACTCACGAGAAAGAGTGCGAGCGAACGAACGCGGTTTGTAAGTAAACGAAAGAGATAGACACGTTTTGTTTGTTACGTCTTATTCGATTGACATCGAAGACTCGATCATTTTGTAAGCAAGCAATTAGTTACGGTAACAATATAAGAATAAAGTGCAATTTGGTTTGCTTTGTAATCGGGTTAAATGATCGAATCTTTTAAAGACCCGTGATTCGATGACTCGTTTACAGGTTGCGATCGAATCAAAACGATTCGATCAATCGCGATCGACACAGGTCTACTTTAAATTACTCACTGTGACAGCTTTGTTGTATATATCCTCGATCCGAGCAAAATCGTGAGACGATACCCCGTAGTATTCCGTAGCAAGAGATTAAATGTAACTCGCAAAAATGAGCTACTGGTACCAAATTACCGACTAGCATCAATGCAAAGGACTACAAAATAAAGTCGAATACTGTTCTTGTGTATAGTAAAATACCAGATGACATTAAAGCCGACAAGTAATTTCTGAAGAAGGTAAAAGAATTATTAATCGAACAGTGTCCCTATGACTTTAATTAGTTTCTTCAGTATAAGTAAACAAACAGGCATCAATCTGAGTAGAAAAAAATGTGTTGCAGGTTGCAGATCGATTATTTGAACTTCAATAAGGTTATTATAATTTTTAACTAATCACATTGAACTGACTTTATAACATTTAAATAATTTAATTGTAGTACTTTTCAGGTGGTAGTTAAGTTATTGTCTGGCACCTATTGTTTAAATCTGTTTTTTCATGTTGTAGTGTGACTAATAGGTACTCTGTACTTACCATCTGTAACTTATGTACCTACCTACAATTTAAGGTAAATAAATGAAATGAAATGAGATGAACCAAAAAGTACCAAATTAACCATAAACTACCAAAAAGTACGAAAAATTACAAAAATAACAATAATCTATCAAAAAGTACTAAAATCTACCAAAATAACAATAATCTACCAAAAAGTACGAAAATCTACCGAAAACTACCGAAAGACTCAAAAACTACCATAAATTACCAAAATAACCAAAAACTACCAAACAGTGACCGGACATAGTAACTTTTTTGAAATTCCTTTGTGTTTTCTTGTATCGCGCAATGTCTTTTCGCGCAAAATTCTGTCGTGCAAATGACTTTCGAAGTCAATCGTTTGAGTCACCTACTACGGTACAGAATTCACTCTTACACCATTCTTATTTAAAACATATCTGACGATGATGATGATGAATTCAGATTATCAATCCTTAGTTTGCTAGTAACAATAGTAATAAACTTACAGTTATTCTAATATAATAAAGTGGACAAAAATTTACGAGTAATAGTCGACCAATTTATAAAATGCACTTCTAAGTCCACATATCGTGACGGGCAACTACGGAACCCTACACTGCATGTGGCCCGACACCCACTTGCCCGGTTTTTTATAAGTTACTTTGCCTACTTTAGCTAAAAATGGAATTGTTCATTAATCTTCTAAGACTGGGTTGGGTGTTGCCGGTCACCGGACTATTCGCAATGATTTCGAACGATTGACGGCCCATAGTAATTTGTATGAAGAAAACGTCCAAAAAAATATGTGATTTTTGGTAACAAATTGCAAAAAAACTAGAAGTCGTATCGAAAAACTGATTTGTTTAAAGTGTTCTTTGATGTTTTGCCATTGATTATAAATATATTTTGTTGTTTTATTTTGTTTCAATAAATCACAGGACTCGGAACGCGGCAGTGCTATTCTAGAGTTTTTCATGAAATTCTCGATTACTTTCTGATGTAACTACACAATTTTACTGAATTTTTTTTTGTTCATCTTGTACTTCATCTTTTAGAGAAGCGATGGTCTTAATTTTGTTTCTAAATATAGCTATTTACTATCCTCAAAAGTCGGAACGCCGAACCCTGTTTTGCCCGATTAGGGTAGTGCCGACCCTTAATGTAGCCATTGCGTATCAAACTGATGTAAAACTTACTAACAATCAATATTTTCGTATAAACAAAATACCTAAAAATTCCTTCAGTTGAAACTTTGTAAAATATTTACATTTTTAAGCTGCCCCTATAAATGTAAGGCAAAGTGAAAATGTAGACGAAGTTGTTTAGATAAAATGAAAATAAGGAAGACGCCGCCGTGCCTTACACATAGAACCTACATGTCCAAGTTGTGAATGTGACTTAAATAAATATGTACAGTATTTCATGGAAAATAATGGGCATCGGAAATAATCGTAAAAGCAGCTCTATATCATTATACAATACTGCCTAGTTTCAGTCGGTCATCTTTGGGAACACGAAGTTAGTCGATGCCCATTATTTTCCTTGAAGTACTGTACCGATTATTATATGTACGAGCACATATTATGTGCAGTACATTTTCTATATTGAGGTTATTAGGGACTGTTCTGAAACATTTTTAATGAAAATGATATGAGTTTATTAAACACGGTTTTTACTTTAATTTGAGCAGATTTTTATATCTAGCGTATTTTGACTTAAACATGTTTAAATGCTGTCGCTGACTGTATTCTGACCGCCAAGTGTGTGAGGGTCAAAGTGTTCACTCTTTTTTGTGCAAGCCAACCCTAGTGTACCTACTAACATGAACGTTGTAAAAATATGCTGTCTCTTTTTATGTAAACCACAAAGTTGCATTTTATAAGATTGATGGGAAACTACCGTACCGCATAAGTAACACATCTTCTTCATTTGATTGAATCTAAGCGAAGTAAACATAGTGCAAGCAAAGTTTGCAGGAATCGGGGACGCGCGAGATATTTATGACTTCCTGCGAGCTCCACAGGCTCTCGGGGTTCAAAAGCTAATAAAACGATGTCACATAATACAAAATTTTACTCAAGTCTCAAATAAACTTTATCTTTATGGACTATTCGTGGTTAAAACGTTTTTGATTACGTAATTGTATGCTTGAGTTAGACGTACTTTCTTAGGATAATATGTAGAGGAATTTACAAACACCCATAAACTAGGCAGAAACTCATGACTTTAAGGTTGAGACGCATTTTACCGGCGGCGACCGCATAAAAACATTTTCGATGGTTCAGTATTTTCCTAACTTCCTATCCTTCCTATATTTAACAATAGAGGGTGTAAGGAAAAGTATCATTAACCTTAAAACCACATACTCTACCCATCAAACTGAACCACTTTTTCTATGGGAGCTTGCCCTCACGATAAGAAGAAGAAGACTATGGGAGCAAACCGATCAGAACAAAAATTATTCAGCTTGTTCTGATCCGTTTGCTGCCATCGTAAAAGTTGTTCAGTTTGATAGGTAGAGTATGTGGTTTCAAGGTTCTGATACTTTTCCTTACACCCTGTATAACATGGTGCATTGTTATTATACTTCTAGTTTAAGAAAACAGATTTTATCATACCTTACTAGAATAATTGTATTAACAAATAATATAAATATATTTCAGCTCTTAGCAAGTTGTCATCACGGACTTGAAAAAAAGGCGGACGTAATGTGACACTAAAAAAAGATGTGAAGCATGCAAGGTCCTACATATTTGTTTGTTCTGCAAGGGAGCTACACTCACACAGACGCACCAGTTCTAGGCGTAGTAGGTCCTACAACCCGCCACCATTTTGTACCGCGCGACAGTGCGTCAGCCCGCACACAAAAATAAATGGGTGCTTCACTCGTGATTAGACGAGATTACGTCCGGTTTTTTTTCAGGTCCGTGGTTGTCATATCACGCTACCTATTAAAAATCAATTTCCCGCGTACCTATCGATAACATTCTAAAATGACGTGCATAGAAAAAGACCTAGCTCGCCTAATGTCGCTTTTTAGTAGCCGTCGCGTTGCTTTCAGTCCTCGCGGTGAAATCGCGGCGTTTTATTTTCATAATAATTCATTTATTCTTTGAACGCGCTGCGTGCGAAAAGGCTCAAAATTCTAGTAAATGCGAATATATTTTTTTCTCCGACAACAGTTTTATTATGGTAAAGATAGAAGCTTATACTTGGCAAGGTTATGCCAATCTATCATGTAATTCTGTTCTTTCTCTTTTATTTAACTGGTAACCATAAACCTATCTGTAACTAAGAACCTTCAGATAATCCAATGCCAATTAGCTTTTATCCGCATAAACACAAATATTTTCCTAATAAATTGTAACTTCGAGAAAGATAGGCATAGGGATGTAGGAATGAGCAATTTCCTTTGAAACAAAATATGTTTTTGCGAATTCGAGGTGTGTATATAGGTTCCACTGTGTGTACATACACTAGATACCATGTACACATATACATACGTATACATTCTTTATTTTTTTTCTTTGTTGTAGTAATTTGGACTACCCCAAAAGGGATATGGTGTTTAATTTAAGTAGGCATGTATTTGTTATAGTGATTCAGAGTCTCAATATTCATCTTATATAATCTCAACGTTTAGAAAGTAATTTGAGCGTTTCGAAACTTTTCCGAGTTGAATGAACGATCGCTCGTGAGGAAAATTGTGATAAGAAAGTTAACCTGTTCATATTCAACGTACTTTGAAAATGTGTACTCAGTCTTGAAAGGGTTTGCTTGTATTAAACTCAGTAATTCCTTTAACTTATAAAAATAACAACTATATTTCCTATTTTGAGATCATCAGATAATATAGCACTGCAACGACCTTTTTACGCGTAAGTAAAATTAAGACAATGGAATATAATAGAAAACTTTATTTTTGACCAACTGAGATGACAATTTTTTTAGTTAGAACAAGATAAAAATGAGTCAAGTTTGGACCAATGTTCAGTTACTTTGCGCGCAGCACAACGTAGACTATGTATTATTATATACGCTTAATAATTTATATTGTAATGTCGTGTTATGCTGTAGAGTTTCTGGCAGCATCTTCTCTACAGCGACAACACGTTCCGACGCTCTCGGTGGTAGCTTCAAAAAAAGATTTGTCGTTTAATAAGTGTTCTTCAAGCTCCTACGTTGAATAAATTATGTTGACTTTGACAAGAAATGGTTCGTTTTACCTTCAGCCAAGGAATTTACTTAAGGGGTGACCGAGGTTTGGAACAAAAACAATAAGTAACAACTTGCCGAAATATCGTATCATAGATCCGAAAAAAGAGTCGAAAATATGTTAGTGTGTATAAAACGGTGGGTTGGCATTTCGGTGGGGTTTAGACCCCCAAACCCTCCTTGCCTTCGGCCTTACTTCAGCACACGGTAAATATTTATAACGATCCTAGATACTATAATATAAATTATATACACCACCAGTTTTAATACAAAACAAGTACTCAGCATACATGCTTCGTCAATCATAACATAACAGCCGGTAATCAGCAACATGCTTCGTTAAGGCGTATCTGCCCTGGACCACGACTCTCCATACTAATCGAACGAGCGCGTGGCTCCGGTCAGAATTTAGCTGTTTTCTTAGAAAAATTAGATGATTTTATATTCATTTCTAAAAAGTAAGAAAACCACATCATTCTTAATTGTATTGTGAACAATATTGTAAATTTTCATTTTGTTCCGATTCAAAATGTAAGAGTAAAATGGTTACAACTGGAAAAAAAGGGGTGACTTTAGAGTCCCTTTTCTTAGGTTTTATTCATTAAAATCGATTTCTAGAAAAACCACATCACTTCTCATATCCTGTAGATGGTTCAGTTTATTTTTCAGCTCAAAGAGTGCCATAGTTAATGAATAAAATGGTTACAAAGTTACCCAAAACCGGCAGGTAGCCCCTTAAAATCTTAAATAAACAGTTAGATTTCCGCAACATGCTTCGTCAACTTACCAAACTAAAAAAACACAAGTTTTTACCCAGTTGTTAATTACTAACAATATTTTAAAGGTGTATTCAGACTATGAAACAACTTTCCCTAAGGAAGACAGGGCGAAAAACGAGAAAATTAGTTGGACCTCCCATATAAAAGTGCGGATCAGCCAATCAATTTTCTATGGGAGGCTACGAATAAGAGAATAAATATGGAAGAATAACTCCAAACAAAATCGAAATCATTTTTGGCACCCCATGAAAAATGACATTTTGTATGAGTTTTGGCGGCGAGTTACAATTTTTAAAGAACAAATTTAGAACGCGTTACAATTTTTTTGGTGCCACTTTTTGAGCTTCATTTTTCTATACATTCTATTCGTAGATGGGAGGTTAAAATTTTTATTCGTTTTTCGACCTTGTTTTTTAGGAAAAGTTATTTAGTTTCATTGTCTGAATAAACCTTTAAAATTTTGTTAGTACATAATTAAAAACTACTGGTGTAAAATACCTAAGGCTATCAGTACGGGAACAACATTAAAATCAGCTTTTCCACACATTTAGATCGAGCAGCCAATGAAGTTTTCAATGGAACATAAAATTTCTTGGCATGCAACCTGCATGCTTCAATTTCGAGGCATGTATTGTACCTACCCACTGTCCATTATAACTGGCGACGGGCTCACCCCCCGTCATACTGGACAGAGTTTCGGTACCACTGGTGAAACGTGGATGTTTTGAGGTGTCAGAATATAGTCGTGAGCATAATATGCTATGCTTACAAAATTTCTTTTCGGGATTTTAATGTTAGCTCCAAAGTATCTTATCTTGTTGTGGGGGCTGGCAAGCCAGCAACACTTCGACCCAGTGGGATCTTTTGTGTTAGCCCCATTAACTTTTTGCTTTCTTCACCCTTCACATACATGGTCAATGAAGAAGGCCCCATTAAGGAGAAGAAGCCCAAGATCTCCCGGTTTTGGGTCCAAAGTAAAACCTATCAGTTTTTTTGTCTAAAGCACCTCTTAAATATGTAATGTGCCTATTTAAGTTTACATTCTTTATAAGTTACGTAGGTTTTACTATTTCTAGTCTATTCTATTCTATAAGTTGGTATTAGTTATTCAGAGCACGCCCGTGTTTGAGATGCGTCGGGCGCCACGCAACGTACTGATCTCTATTTAGAGCACCTGCTAGCAAGGTGGGTTAGTGTACAGGGTGATAATACAGGGTGACAGCGACGTCTTTCATATCACCCTGTAGGCACAGCCCTGACACTCCAAACAACGTGCTCTAAATGAAAAGATGACGTACACATGGGGAGCGTGTAATTTATAAAGGTATTATACCAGGAATAGAAGAACTGACAGCTGAGTGAGCGAGATGTACCTAGCGGCACCACTGTATAATAGAAAGAGATACGTGACGCGAGGCAATAGAACCGTTTTTTAGTCACTTATAAATTTTTACGATTCGGTTTCCGTGAATAATTGCGAATCTAAAGTGAAATCGTAGATAATTTTATGAAATATACTGACACTACTTCATTAATTTATCCACAATTTCACGTTAGACTCAGAATTATAGACAGTATTCGAATTTATGCCTGCGAATAGTCTCCAAAAAACATCCAAAATCGGTTTCATTTGACAACTCATGTTTGTTGCTCTATTCCTGTAAGGTATAATACCTTTATAAACGTACCATATACCTTTGACATTTGAGAGAAATAGGTAGTGCAGAAATTGAAGAAAAAGAAATCTATTTCTCTTAGGTCACGTGGACTGACTTATCGAAAGATGAGGTGTTTTCTTACTGTACATACATGTATGTAATTTGGTTAATAGTAGGAAAAAACCTCATCGTATCTTGATTGATTAGAAAATTAGCAGTAATTCTAAGTATTTGCATACGCTATTGCTTTCTGTTCGAATACCTACATGACCTTTTTTCATAATGACATTGAAGATAATTTAAATAGCGTTACTACTAGAGTAACTTATTTGGTACAATTGTAAATACGATCCGTACATTAAACGACAGAAGGTTGAATAATCAAGAAAATCATATAACACTTGTGTGCAAGGATCGCACCGCACATTCCGCACAAGTCTGTTGGTAAAGTGAGAGGAAGCGAGGTCACATCGTTTAGATAAACCGTTGTACAGTCACCGTCATTGATATATACAAAATAAATGAATGAATGAAATGAATGTATCGAAAAAGGGTTCGAACCTTTTTGTATGAACCGTGTGCATCAGAGAAGTAGGTACCTACTTAAGAAGTCGTGTTTTCGCGACCTATGAAAAATACGTCAATCGATGTAAAACTACAAAGCACAAATACTTTATGAGAAAAGGTCGTAAAGGACGTACTTACTAAATTTATAAGATTATAAGTCTGCGAAAAAAAATAGTAGGTATTATTCTACATTTTCAAATTAAAACGGTTTCTAAGGTCGATGCTTTTATAATCGGTGACTGCTATCATAGTCAAAATTACTCCTGTAGTATGGAAAAGTAATAGAATTCGGGTGAGTTATAGGACAAAGAATAATTTCGGAAGAGATATCATAGGATAACTACCCACTTTTCAAAACTACTAAACAAACAGCAAAAGAAATTAAAGTTAATTCACGTAATTCCTTATCATTTATTAATATTTTATATCCGATCTGGAAGAGTTATAAATTCTGGCTTATGAGCAATGAATTTATTGATTTCGTTTCTTAAAGCAATTACACATTATTTTGTTGTACCTACAATCCACAACACGTTTACATATCAGCGTAGGCGACTGTACCACAGCCGCCGCACCGAAGCGATTTTAACACGCCTTCAAATGTTATTTGAAAATGTTAGTAGCCATACAAACTTTGGGTAAAATTTGTTACATAACAGCGTGTGTTTTGTACATTTATTTGTACAATTTAGAACTGTATTCAATTGTGTGAATATGGAATCTTTATAATATGTTCACGGGTTATTTATAAAGGGTAGCATGATTTATTTTGGTGTAAAATAAAGTATATTTGATTCATTGATTGATAGAGCTTCCGCGACTGACGTATGCCATTCTAAAAAATCGAACAAGAATGATCTAGTACCCGAATCTTAACTATTCTGCCTGTCTAGAAACTTGGAATGTATTATAGACTCTAGCTAACGGTATAGAATACATACCTGACAATCCATGACTCTGGTAGAAAATATTCATATTCATGACACAAAATAATGGCCTTAGTAGGATTCGAACTCGCGAAGCATCTTAGCAGGCAAGCTCACTCCAACTAGGATATTAGCGAAGAATACTATCACTGCGTACAGTGTATTTTTAAAACTACAGCCACCCGTAATAAGTAGGTATATCGTCAAATACTACGAAAAACGATTACGTCGCAGTTTTTCCGTCTGCCTCCTTTCAGACTTGGTCTAATATCTTTGATATGAATATTAAATAACGAGCACATCTTTCCGGACACCTTGTGGTAATATGAACGTTCGAAGTGCAATATCGGCACCGGCAGTGAAGGCTCAATAACGTTCCGCATTCAGCCGCGGAGAGCGGTAAGTGCCCCAATACGTACGAGATAAGAAATGTTACCGACAATCGTACTGCCTTCGAACCCATTGTACCTAATATTTAGGGATGCGTTATGTTTCGGATTCGGATATAAACGTCGATAATTATTTTTGTGAATTGATGGATCTTTGTAAGGTCTGTAAATGTAAATATATAGCTCTTTTCTTCTACCAAAAGGTCTAACAAAAACAGTACTGCATTGAATAGGAGGTATTAATTACTGTTTTTTTAAATATCTTGAACCTTTCTTTAAATTATTCAATGTTAGTTAAATAAACATAATTATAGGGTCCTTCTTAATATTATGCTGACGGTTTTTTCAAAGGATAATCAGACTATAAAACTCAATAAATTTCTCTATGGGACCAACATCGAAAAGGAAAAAAAAAACAGTTTGTATCATCCAAAACTGCAAACTTACTCGATTATTATAGATTCTTTTCGCGGTTTCTTTGTTGGTCCCATAGATAACGTTGTTCAGTTTGATAGTCTGATTATCATCCCCTTTAAAACATCAGCATACTAAGTAGGACCCTTTATTTGTGAATAGATGGATTTTTGAGAGATCTAAAAATATATTATGGTTATAGCTCTTTGCTTCTGCCCAAAGGGAATACAAAAACGAATCAAAATTTTATTCAAAGCGCTTAAAATGAAAGATAATTAATGTAGGTAAAATGATATTTAAACACCATTTTGTTTTTCTTAAAAAAAAAAGAGACTACAGACTGCTACTAACAAACTGATTATTACTGTAATTAATTGATATCGCGAAATTCGGGAACAATTTCGTATGTGGGTACAATTACCAAAATATTTTTATTCATGCATTAAATATTCACGGCAAAATGAGTCCGATTTTTAAATCTTCACCCAAATTTGTTTTAAGATTCGAACAATGATAATGATGTTATATACAATATTAATATACCGCTATCGTATTTTATTTCAAACAACCACCATGTGTTGTTTTTGTGTAGTAAAATATACGTAACTCAATACCTACGTTTTGGTTTCGAATGTTTGGATATCTGATAGTTTCGGTTTCGGATACGATGTCCCACGACATCCCTACTAACGTTTGCATTTTGTATGAAATTCATAGCGAGGAAACGAGCGCGTGAGGCGTCACAATGAGATTGGGAGATTACTTTTCATGGAGAGTATTTAAATTTAACTATAGGTTTGTTTGTAAATGTTAGTGGGGGATTATAACCACTTTGCTTAAAGATTGGAGACGATGTTTGTATGTGTATTAGGTAGGTATATAATGTGTTATATACAGGGTGTAAGGGACAACCAGGCAAATACTGAAATGGTGAATTAGGACCATCAAACTGAACAACTTTTAATATGGAGCCAACCTCAGGAAAAGTTAATAAAAACAGCTGTTTCATGCTTTGAGTCGAGTAATCACAGCAGTTTTGTGTAGCACAGCAGATTCTTTTTTCGCGTTTCCCAATGTTGGCTTGGAGTGAAAGTTAAAATTTATTTTTGTTTTATGGTCTGAATTCACAGTTTCAATATTTTCCAGACTGTCCCTTACACCCTGTATTACTAGTTGTAATTAGGTACAGTCTCTACTCTCTACAGCAGTGATAGCTGTACAAAATGTTGAAAAAACTTTTTCGTATCGGCCTTGTCAATATCCAAGATTGTATGAAAAGTATACATTTTGTGGTTGGATCTAAAAATTGAAATAAAAAAAAACTGTTTAATTAATACATTCATATTTGTTTCAACTTAGGATAAAGCTAGGGTGGGTGGGCTGGGGTTACTCAAAACATCCAATTAATAAGTTATCTTTGATGTCATTTTGCAATATTACATTTTCGCGTAACTCTACCAATAACGTGTTAGGTAAACTTTATAATAATTTATACGCAAGTTTAATTATTAACTTGTAATAAAAGGACCGGCGTGGTGAAGTACAGTCAGCATCAAAAGTATCTAAGCATGTTAAATGTTCATTAAATATCTGAACAACTTTGCGATAGAAAACCTTATTTCAACTCGCAAAGAAATCAAATTAGTTTATCTGTCATGTTATTATTTGTTAAGTTGAAATCAAATGTTATCTAGTAGGAAATATGGTTTATTTTCGTTTAATTGTTCAGATGTTTTTGAACACCGGAGATGCTTAGATACTTTAGATGCTGACTGTACCTACATATTGCCATATGAATAAATAATTAAACCTTTAGTATTTTATTAATTTTATTTTATTAATTTTAGGAAAATTTACGGACTATTACAGGATATAGGGTATCAAAATTGTATAAAACAGTGCTAACTAAAAGTTTCCTTATTTATTATTTAATGGTATTGATTGCTCGCTCGCTAATCTCGTTCCATGGGAAATTTGCACTACAGCAGTAAAACATAATATACAGGATGTTTTGGGGGTGAAGTAGATCATTAAACTGAACAACGTTCGAAGACGAAGGCTGGCCAAACCCAGACTGTTTTTTTTTATTTTCATTTATTTATCTTCAATCTGCTCTGATCGTTTAGCTCACATAGGTAGTAAAAGTTGTTCAGTTTCATGGGTAGACTCTGTTTAAAAGGATGATATAAATTTTACCCTGTATACTAAATTACCTAGTATCAGAAAAACCTCTTCAGAACAAATTCAAATAAAAATATTTATTTCATTTGTATTGAGTGCGCTGCGCTCCGAAATATATCCCCTTAAATTAATGTGATATTGGTTTTTATGTATAATAAATCAATACAAACAATGAAATTAATTGTAACATGTAACTTGTGACATATTATAATATGGAATTTATGTTCTGAAATAAATGATTTGATTTGATATGTTGTTTATTAGTAGTCTGATGATTACTGATTAGAAATAAATTAAATATGACTGAAAACCTCTTACTACAAGTAGTGGCCCGGCGCTGCCCGCCTAGAAAATCTATTGGCCAGAGCTATAGAGCCAACCTCGATTTTGCGATTTTTTTTTCATATAATTTATTATTATTTTAAGCCATTTATTTCCTGAATAACTATTATACCAACATTTTAAATAATTCACATGCATATTACATTTTGTTTTTCATACATTACGTTAATGCATCGCCGCGCGACTTAAATGTGTGAAACAATAGATTTTTTTGGGTGTAAGTTTGGGTATTTGTTTATCGTATCGTTCAGCTTGATGGTCTAAGAAGAACTCTGAAGTCAAAAGAAGCGTGTCGACCCAATTCAAACTGAGGCTCCTCAAGCTAGACGTGGTCTCTGGCGGGAAGGCACCAAACTTCCTGACCCGTTTGTCCCTCTTGTAGAAGACTTTCCTCCAGGACAGGAGCTGCCTAGACCAATTTGGAGGAGCGTAAATAGAATCCGAACCCAAGTCGGCCGGAGTAAAGACAACCTATCAAGTGGGGCTACATAGACGGGTCTGATCTCAGGAGTGAATGCGGTGTTGCTCCACACACTATGGCACATCTTGTATCCTGCCTGGATACCTGCATGAACGGAGCTTATGGACGCTGCCGATGATGCTAGTTATGCCATGCCAGTTATGCCATCGACTCGGTAGAAGAAGATGGTCTAAAGCATCTCCTAAAATATGTAACGTTTTGAAGTTTAGGCATTGCTTCGTCACTCACGTTTGACAACTGCGATAAAATCGTGACGTCAGGTGCATCTTGCAAGATGTTGACAAGACGCAGGCTGTCTGTTACGGTAGTACCGTAACAGATAGAAAACTAAAATAAGCCTTATTTCAATGACTGACAGCCTGCGTCTTGTCAATATCTTGCAAGATGCACCTGACGTCACGATTTTATCGCAGTTGTCAAACGTGAGTGACGAAGCAATGCCTAAACTTCAAAACGTTACATATTTTAGGAGATGCTTTAGACCATCTTCTTCTACCTTCTACTATTAAGTAATCTGTGGTTTAGGTAGTACATACACCCCAATGATCAATCAATCAATCTCCTGGCTTGTACAGGGTGTAAGGGACAGCCCTCCGCAAACTGAAACGGTGAACTCAGACCATCAAACTGAACAACTTTCACTATGGAGCCTAACTCAGGAAACGCGAAAAAAAATCAGCTGTCCCATACATTTCAGTCGGCGGTACGGCAGTTTTGTATGGGACTGCTGATTTTTTTTCGCGTTTCCTGAGGTAGGCGCCATAGTGAAAGTTGTTCAGTTTGATGGTCTGAGTTCACCGTTTCAGTTTGCGGAGGGCTGTCCCTTACATCCTGTATATTTGGAGTCCGCCCTCCTGATACTATTACGCCACTCTTGGCGGTTTTGTGTCATTTCTGGCGTTAAGCCCATCGTCAACGTGTCCTTCGAGACGGTTCGCATCCGTGGGCGTCCTCTACCTCTTTTTCCCTCTTCAAAGTCCATCACATACACCCCAATGATGATCTGCTAAAACAATATAGCTACTTCTTAACGAGCTCGCACAATGGTAATCGTTTTCTTAAAGAAATTATATTGTGAGCTACAACTTTAAAAAAACAGAAAGTTGGTAGTTGTTATGTTTCTGACCACTGCAAAAGGGATTAAGGTCGTGAGTTTATGAATGTAAGAATATCATTGTCGTGAGTGACGGCCTGATCCCTGCAGTGGGTATTTTGGTATTTATAAAGGATGTAAGGAAAAGTATCATTAACCTTTAAACCACATACTCTACCCATCAACTAAATAACTTTTACTATGGGAGCAAGCATTTCATGTCCACACAGACGAAGTCACGGGCATAAGCTAGTTATTTAATAAGAATAACATTGAAACGGAGAACTTTAGATAGTCATCTCAAGATGTCTAAGAATATTTTAAAGCTTTTCGTATTGTTGATTTCTGTTCAGCTGTGGCATGCTGAATAGGGCTACCACCAATAGAAAGATGCAAACCTGAAAATTATACAAAAAATCTGATCAACACTTGATAACGTAACTTTTTTTTTCGACTGTTGTCTTCTTTTTCGGGTCTTTTACTGGTTGGTAATTGAAACTTGTTTTTTTAGAATTTCAATAAGTTAAAGGTTCGAAATCTAAATATTATGTTATAGATTCTGTACGAATTGTTTTCAAGTCTTGTGTTGTTTTATTAACACCTTGTATATTTATTTGATTTAAGGCTTACGATCCATAAATCCACGACCGTTTTACCTTTCAGGTTGGCCAGAAACTTTGCTAAAACTACCAACAATATTTTATTTAAGATGTGATTGTAGATAGTTTAATTTACTCTAGTCATTTTTAAAGTTTCAGGATGCACATGACATACAAGGTGTTACAAAACTACAAATAAACATTTAAGGGGGTGGTGTAGACCATCAAACTGAACAACTTTCACTATGGGACCAATATCGAAATCGCGAAAACAAAAATTATGTTCTATACTCTACAAATCGACTAGAGCTAAAATATGTATGGGATATAAAATTATTTTTTTCGCGATTTCGATGTTGGTCCCATAGAGAAAGTTGTTCAGTTTGACGGTCTGAACAACCCCCTTATGAGTATTAAAAATTTATTGTTACTTATGAAACACCCTGTATAAAATGATAGTAGGTGGCCAGCCCTTTTCCTACTACCGTTTTTATCATAATTAGACGACCAACTTCGGCAGATGTTGACGTCATTTTGCGATCTAATTATAGTTGCGACAAATTGGGCATCTTATTATGATTAAACGTATAAAATATTGCAGAAGATAATCATATCAAATTAGTAAAAAATAGTTAACATTATAATTATTATTTCACTTTGTGACAGCCCTAATCAAGTCGACAAGTGTAGGTATTCTGTTTTGTACTATGTTCAACTTTGTCATTGTTCCCCATAATAGGCCAGTCATTTTAGGGTTTGACCCGGGAGTAATTAAGAATTGAATTTTTTTTTCTGTATCTTAGCTTAGAACAAACCTCTCCAAGAAATGGAACAAAATTAAAAAAATAATACGTCGGCAACAGCCCTAAATTTGAAATTTTGCGTTTAATTGCAGCAATCCCGATGCATAATATTTATGGCACTGTTGTTTTGCACAGTTCATTAAATTAATTGGTATTAATTATGTATCTAAATATTAAAAGCCTAGATCAATTGCATATGCTTAAAGTCACAACTGCAGCGTCAAAACTAGTAAATGTTGTATGGTGCTTAAACCTCTATATTTAAGAGAAATGTTTCTCGAGATTTACTTAATATATTACGTTATAAACAAAATATATTAAATATTAGAATGAATGTCCCAAGGCAGTACCTCAATCTGTAATTTACGTGATTTATGGTTCGAGATGGATTATTAAGCGGAAAATTTTATTTTAATAATTGCATTTAGTATAATACACAATAGTAAATATTAATATTAGAAATACATTCTCAGAGATAATAATTTTAAAAGAATATAATAAAAGTACGCAGCGCAATATCATCTTTACGCGAGTAGCATTAGAGTATAGTTTCAAAAGAAGCGGGCGGAGCGGTGTCGAGCGAAGACGTGAACCGTCACTTGACCCGTGCCAATCCGTTTGGAAAAGGAGGTAGATAGCCCGAATATGTTCCTTTAATAAGTATAGGTACCTATACTGAAATTTGATATCACGTGGCTAGTTCTTACTGTTACGCCTGTCACACACATACGAAATCCCGAATCAGGTTACGATTTCGTATGGATTTCCCCCTACAGAATTCTGTTCGGAATTACGGAGGCATCAAATCCTATAGAAAATAACAAGTCTGAGAATTGGCCATTTCGCGAACTCAGTCGGTTAGGTTAGCGAGGAGCGAAGCGACGAGCATGTTAGGTTTCTTGCGACCACAGCGCACGAGCCGAGCGAGCGGTGCCGCGGCAGCGGCCGGCGAGTGCTAGAACCGAATTGCTACTGTTTAACCAGTCTACCCAAAAACATTCCCTTTAATTAGACCCTTCATTTCATGTTCAAGGTCAAGGTCATTGACCTTGAGGGTCATCAGAGGTCACGCGTCGTGACAATTGAAACCGGTAAACAAAGCAACCATTTCATGTTCAAGGTCAAGGTCAATTACCTTGAAGGTCACCAGAGGTCACGCGTGGTGACAATTGAAACCTGTAAACAAAGCAACCATTTCATGTTCAAGGTCAAGGTCAATGACCTTGAAGGTCACCAGAGGTCACGCGTGGTGACAATTGAAACCTGTAAACAAAAGCAACCATTTCATGTTTAAGGTCAAGGTCAAAGTCAAGGTCATTTTAGTAGGTATACCTATTTTTGACTGGCTTGTGCACACGGCGTCAGCTCAGGCTACCCCATTTCATCATATTAAGTTGGACCCTTTATGCAGTAACATGAACAACATGGTCAACTTGGCCAACTCGAACAACATGAACAACATGGTTAACTCGGACAACATACACAACTCGAACAACGTCAACGGAAAACTCAGACAGCAGGAACAACTTGATAAGTTGAACAATTTTGCTAACACGCTCAATATAAACTACTTGGTCAACTCTGACAACTCGGTCAACTCGGACAACATACATAACTTGGTCAACTCGGAGAATATGAACAACACGAACAACTTGGCCAACCTGGACAACACAAACAACTCTAACTTGGTCAACTTGGCCAACTCGAACAACTTGGTTAACTCAAACAACTCAGACAACTTGGACAACTCAGACAACATGAACAACTTGATCATCTCCGACGACACGAACAAACTGGTCAACTAAAACAACTCGGACAACATAAACAACTTGGTCAACTAGAACAACTTTGTCAACCGTGATAACATAAACAACTCGAACAACATGAACAACTCAAACAACTTGGGCAACTACAACTTGGCCAGCCCGTACAACTTGATCAGCTCGGAAAACTCGAATAATATGGGACAACTTGGTTAACATGAACAAATTGAGCAAGTTATGCATGATGTCTGAGTTGACCAAGTTATTCTAGTTGACTAAGTTGTTTATGTTGTTCGAGTTTACCAAGTTGTTTATGTTGTCTGAGTTGACTAAGTTGTTCATGATGGCTGATTTGTCCAAGTTGTCTGAGTTGTTTGAGTTAACCAAGTTGTCCATGTTGTTCGAGTTGGCCAAGTTGACTAAGTTAGAGTTGTTTATGTTGTCCGGGTTGACCAAGTTTTTTGATTTGACCAAGTTGTTTGAGTTGACAAAGTTGTTCGAGTTGACCAAGTTGTTCGTGTTGTCCGGGTTGACCAAATTGTTCATGTTTTCTGAGTTGTCCAAGTTGTTTGAGTTAAGCAAGTTGTCCATGTTGTTCGAGTTGGTCAAGTTGACCAAGTTAGAGTTGTTTATGTTGTCCGGGTTGACCAAGTTTTTTGATTTGACCAAGTTGTTTGAGTTGACAAAGTTGTTCGAGTTGACCAAGTTGTTCGTGTTGTTTGCGTTGGTTTAGTTGACCAAGTTGTTCGTGTTGTCTGAGTTGACCAAGTTGTTCATGTTGTCTGAGTTGTCCAAGTTGTCTGAGTTGTTTGAGTTAACCAAGTTGTTCATGTTGTCCGAGTTGACCAAGTTGTTTATGTTGTCCGAGTTGACCAAGTTGCCTGAGTGGTTCGAGTTAACCAAGTTGTTCTAGTTGTTTATATTGACTGAGTTGACCAAGTTGTTAATGTTGTTCGAGTTTGCCAAGTTGTTCATGTTACTGCATACATAACGTACCCACAACTGAATACATACCTAAAAAAAACACTTATCTATAATGTATATTTGATTGACATACTTACAAACCTACGTACCCCCCTTCATATTCACCAATCCGGGCGGGTCGACCACTCCCATTTTTCTGAACACCCAACTCGCCCTGTGTTGAAGGCGACATGACCCCTACCGACTCGAAAGAGTGGCAACTCGCCTTGAGGCGAGATTTTTTACTGGCAAGATGTCACCTAAGTCTGGATTGGCAGTCCGGCGTGGTAATCATTGGGCCAACCGAGTCATGGTAACCTTCATTGATATTATTATAAATCTCATAATAGTGATAGTATTCGAACAAGATTTAGGGCCTGTTTCACCACTTCGGAATAAGTTCTTGTTAGCTTATCCGACAGCTCATTTGACATATTCTTCAAACAAAATGTGTCAAATGAGATTTCTGATAAACTAACATGAACATATCAAAAAGTGGCGAAAAAGGCCCTCAGCCAATCTTTTTATCAATAGGTCCTTTAAAAGCAAAACGCCGCTAAAAACACAGCATGATTGCATTGGGTTGCAGTGCCTTTGTAGTGCAGACGCGAGCGCACAAGGGCACCGGCCGGCCGCGCGGGCCGCGCTAAGGTCACGTCGTCGCCCGTCCCACCCCGCCTGCACCCCCGAGAGCACCTTGCGAGCCATCGTCGATATTCGATCCTTTTAACACTACATACATACACTTTATGTTTTTAATATGTATGCAAAATAATTAGTATAAATATACTACGTGTTATTAAAAAGAAAAATATACATTTAAATTCTTATCTACATAATGATTTCGGTTATTTTAATCACGGCTGAATATATCGTTATATCGTTTTAATAATGATAAAATAGAATAAAACTATTATTTATAAGGCTATACACGCTTTACACTTGGAATTTATATTTGTATCTACTTAGAAAAAAAAAAAATGACAAAATATTTTTTAACGAATAATCCACTTACAACACATTTCTAATTTTTATGCAAATTTTATTGTTCAAAAATCACTATTAAGTCTAATTAAAATAAGCGTTATAGGTTTATTATTGAATGAGTTACAAGCCTTCCGGGAGTTTTAATTTTTTTTTCTATGTTCCATACAAATATTTTGTCTAATTTTTTTTCAGGCTTTACTTTCTTCACTAAATGATGCCAATTACGGTTTAAAAGTAAACATAAAGATTACTTCGACCTCCTCCAAACTGAACATGCTAAAATGACTGGCCTATAAACTCTCTTCATCTTGTTTAAAAGTTTTGCATTGGAAAAACATCAGCCTCGCAAAGTTTGTTTAAAATATTAAGATATGCCAATCTTTTTCTTGAATTATTTTATATTTCTAGTGTCTGCTGGATGAAATCTCTTCAGAGATAAGCTCGTCTTTTGTACTTGTCTACTATCATGTATTTATTTCTGTATGCAATAAATTGTATAAACAAGGTGAGTACAAAAAAAATATACATGGTGAAATTGATGTCATTAGCATCCTTTTAATCGAAGAGTTTACCCATCACTGAACAACTTTTACTAGGTATCGAAGCAAACCAATAAGAGCAAAAAAAAATCAGCTGTTGCATAATATATTTGAGTCGAGTAGGCACTGTAGTTTAGTATGGAACAGCAGACTTTTTTTTGCTCCGATCGGTTTGCTCCCATAGTAAAACTTGTTAAGTGTAAGGATAGACAATCGTTCTAGGGATAGACTCTTAGTTTAAAAGGATGCTATTGATTTCAATTTCCACGGATAATAGGTAAGTAAGTAAGGATGAAATTGACTTCACCCTGGATACCTATTTTCCGTAAATGGAGCTAAGATTCTTTAAAACAGACAGTTTTAGACGGCTTGGTAGATAAGTCTGATGTTTTCTTAAAAAACTATTTGAGAAATTGATTAGAATCACAGAATATATCAGGTATAAGCATAGACATAAACTCTAGCGATAGACTTGCCCTTGCATAGAAGCAACATGTTCCACTTGAATGAGGTGTCCGCACCTAATTGATGTTCCCGAGTTCACTTCGTCACTATGGCAATGACAGACCGCATTGTGACATGTTGTTTGTTTGAACGAGCTTGTCTATCGCTAGAGTAATATGTCTATGGGTATAAGTACCTGAGCACATTCCATGTGCCACCAGGGAGTGAAAAATATGTGCATACATTACCTATTTCAACAAATACCTACCTACCAGGGCTTGCTGCCCACACGATAAGAAGAATAAATGCATGCATAATTGAAACGTAAAAATTCATTGTGCTTATGATTGGATAAAGGACATTATCGGCGTTTCATACATTTTTGGTTCAAATGAGAAAGTGCCGGCCAACAAAAACTAATGTTATATTTTGGTAAAAACTTGTCCATCTAAGCATTTATTCAATTTCAACATTCGTGATTTTTGTCTCATTTCGGTGAGATTTTTTATTTTCAGGTTTTTTATTTACTTTTTAACTTTGACATAAACTTTATAATTTTTAATTGTATGTGTTTAAGCGGGCACAAAATATCATAAGTAGTTACTGAGAAAAATGATTTTGTTTTTTTAAAAGCCACTGAAATGAAAAGCGTCCACCGAAATGAAAAATATATGCACCGAAGTGATACAAGTAAACAAATAAAAGCCTTTATTTTTCTACATTAACGTGCTTTTTGTGATAAATACAAAAGAATACTTAAACACAAACAGGTTAAGAGCGATAAGAGCGTGCTCGATGCTTCCCAGCTTTGTATATAGCTAAAATTGTAAATTTATGTGTAACACTGAAGAACAATGTTGGAGCGAACGAAGGAAGCTTTAAATTACTCAACACAATGACTCGGTTTTTTAATTGTGTACTAAAAATGATGTTAGTCATGATTTCTGTGGTACTTTTCATTTCGGTGGGGATTTTAAGGGCATTCAAGTCCACCGGAATGAGAACACCGTAATGATAAAAGAAAGATAATTCCAAATTATCTGAAAAAGTATAATGTTGATAAGAATATCAACATTACTCAGGTGAGTGTATACTTAAAGCACATACAATATACAGATTTCAAACAAAATGAACAATCAATTGACGAAATATAACGGCAACCGAAATGAAGATCTTTTTGTCCCCATACCACCGAAATGACATTCTTACGTTTTTTATGTGAAGCTGCAGCACGATGCAACTGGTGCGTCTGCGCCTAACCCTTGAGCATGACTAATCAAAGATGCAAGCGAGGAATGGGATGCATAAACGCATTCTGGACAGAGCTATTCCAGAAAAACTTTTTGTCCACTGAAATGATATTGTATCGCGGGACAGTTGTATTTATACCTGTCAGAACTTTTGCAGGATAGTTAGCTAAGCAATGATATCTGCTTTTGATACTACAGTTATATGTCAATTAAGTTACGGTAGAAGTTCATCTAAATAATAAATAGTTTTTGAGTTAGAAGACAATTAATAATCAAAAAAGTGTTGCGGACAAGCCACCGCGATGATAAAACGGGCCTAAAACAATTTTTTTATGTTATAAATAAGATTCTTAGCTTAATTGTAAATGTTGCCAGAGATAGAGGACTACATTTTGTATTCAGAAAAAAATAACACAACAACATATCAGCAGTACATTCCATACACAGGGTAGAGTGACCATTAACATGTTCTATAACAAACTTTAACTTTATAAAACCATTTTTTTTTTCGATTTCGAAGTCGGGTCCTTAGTGAAAGGTGTTCAATTAGACGGTCTGTATTACTAGGGTGTGTACCCTATCTAATAAATAATGTTGTACACTGCACTAAGCAATTTATCAGACTGACAATCAAAATTTTTAACCATCAAATTAGGAGAATTTTTTGTCAAATTTACTTACGACATCTGCTGAATTCAAATTTTATTTTAAACGCCCTTGGAAATCAATTAAATCAGATACAGCCAGCTACAAATAAACGCAAAAGAAAAATTGTAAGGGATAGAAACAGACCCAGAAACTTTCCGTCCTCATGTCGTGCTCTCCGAAGATTAGAGTATCATTAATTACAAAGTTTTGGGTACATTTATCAGGATTAATCTTTCACTTATCCTCTATTCAGATATTTTATGCTTAAACGATGATTAAGCGTTGAAATTGTATGTAAAAAGTAAGTTATAGCCTGTAGAATCCCACTGCAGGGCAAAGGACTCCATTCACGAATAAGGGTTAGAGGGAGTGGGCCATACTCCACCACGCAGGCCCAGTGCGGGTTGGTGGAGGCAAGTTGTGGTCAACTTGCTATCAGAGAATTTTCAAGCCGCCTTAATAGGCCTCTGACCGCCAGGTCCGGCGTTTGTAGCTATTCGTTACGAATAGCTACAAACGCCATCTGACGGAACTATCCGAGACCAACTGCTTAAAAAGCGTGCCTTCCGAAGCACGGAAACGCTCGAGATGAAATACCACTAAACGGTCACCCATCCAAAGACTGACCGGACCTGACGTTGCTTAACTTCGGTGATCGTTTCCAATACCGAAGCTCCACTACGCCAACGAGCGCTTAAAAATCATTTTTGTTTTAATCAAATTGAGACACTTAATTACTTTTTATCTCACTCATTTTGTGCATGAAGAAAAAATTAAGGCAGTTCAACGCTTTGTCGCGGGTATCATGAAAGACAAACCTCTAGGAGATTTTATGGATCTATCCATACCTATAAAGGTAGGTATTTTATAAGGTACCTATAATAAAATACTAATTTATGCATTAAAATAGTTTTTGGTTTTTGGATCCAAATCGATTTCCAGTGAATCCATTTCTGTCTAATCCATAGAATTTTTGCAAAATTAGGGAGTTCTTAAAATAATGAATATAGCTGGGGGCGTTCTTGAAATTTTAATATGCTTGATTTGTTTTTCACCACTTTGTAATCAGGATAAAGTAAGGAGTCAAAAATCAATTAACATAATAATCACATAATTATAATTTCCCTTTCATTCAAACAAAATGTTCACGTTCAGTATTAAAATTAATCAAAAGTGATTTGCCTCAAAAACAAACAAAGACAAAAGTGTCGAAGTGAATACAATAAAATGTTTATAATAATGAGTAACTCGTTAAAAGTTTGATTGCTTGACATCAACTGATTGACGTAGCCCGAAGTGGAATAAATGGAGGATATACAATACAGGGTGTAAAATTAAATGTGTTACGTAGGTACTTTAAGGGTACTTCAGACCATCAACCTAAACAACTTTCACTATGAACGTTGAAATCGAGATTTTTTTAAAAGTTTGTTATAGAACATGTTAATGGTCACTCTACCCTGTGTATGGAACAGCAGATTAAATTTCCCCGATTTCGATTTTAGTATCATAGAGGAAGTTGTTTAGTTTTGGTGGTTCAAACCATCCTTTAAAAAGCCGTCAGCCTATTGAGAAGCACCCTGTATTGTTCTATGAAGGCGCGTAGCTTATACCATCAGTGTTGTCAGATTTTTTAAAGCAGTATCTGTACCGAGGATTTTAAAAATTCTATATTTGGCATTGGTATTCTCAAGTATTCTGTATAATTTTATCTGTAGTTAACTACCTACGTGCTTTAATTGTTACATTTAGAGCTGAATAAATAAATGTTATGAATATTTATAAATAATCTTTATTCATTTTTGATAATAAGCCATGCTATTTGCAGGCTGAGTCACCTGATTGTCTGAAAAGAAAGATGATTCCGTGCTTCGGATGGCACGTTAAGCTGTTGGTTCCCGGCTGCTATCTCTGATGGTAGTAGTCGTTACATAATAAAAACCGCGTCAGAGGCCGTAAGGCGGTTTGAATAAACTCTGACACCAGGGCTTGCAGCCGACTCGATAAGAAGAAGTTGATCATAATTTCAATATTCCCTCATATTTTAATATTCTCACAAAACCAACATCTTAAATTTAAAACCCTACACGTTATTTAAATGAATAAACATTATTTAAATTCGAGTTCACAAAGTTTTCAACACGTTATTTGGGAACGTGATTGTGATACGACTTGAAAACAGCATTTAATTAAAGTTCTTGTTATACCTAATTTTCTTGTGTTAAAAGCACATGCTCGCTTGGAGATGAGAAATAAATTTAAATTACATTTTATAATTATTAGTTACTCTAGAATGCATTAAAAATGTGCTTTACAAGAGCTGCGGTTTAGCTTATAAATAGAATTGCTAGAATAAAAGTTTTTGCTAAGTATCTTTATTCTTCTTTCTTCTTTTTTCTTCTTCTTTATTCTTTAGTATCTTTGTTCTACCTCTGTATTACCTGTGTTATACGGGTACGGTTTTTGTAAAATTACATAGTGTTATGGAAGCATTGACCAGAAATACTAGAGACCCAGTCTCATATAAAATCTTAGCTAATTTTTGTGTCGGAATTGATAATACTTTTTAAACTTCTGCAAAACGTTTTCAATTACTAGCCTTTTTTCTGTAATCTTTTCGCGTAATACGTATAAATGGAACATATACCTTATACACCAGGTATAAAGTTGTAAATACTTCTTACATGTCTTTAAAATAAATTTTATTTCTAAAGCTCGCACTTTGACGTTTTGTTCTCAATCGATCATGATCATTAAAGTGACCATGACTTCAAAAATTATTTTTAATTTAACCACACTTACATGGCGACCTTGATGAAAAGTAGGAATCTCCACTACATAGTTTACACTTTCAAGATCTTTACTGATAGCGCGATTTAAAAACATACAACGCCATCTGCTGACATTTCGTTGGTATCGAAACTTGTTCTACGTTTGTACCACATAATAACATAATTTATACTATAATTTACTTTACTACATAGACGATTTTTTTTCCGCTTACGCTGGTAGTAACCGGGTATGAGATAGCGATAGTCATAAATTTATATAAAGTGACATCTCGGAGTCAGGTGGTCGTCCCATACAATTTATATGAAAGCGTTTTCCTTTTTTAACTAGAGCGAATTTGCTATGTGCATCTCTTACTAAGTGAATATGACAAGACACGTGCTTCCTTCTAGTACCTTCTCTTTCTACGCTTTACTACCATTGATATAACTTTAATTCAAAGTACCTACCTAAACACCTAACCTATATACCTAAACGCGTGGTTTATTTTGAACTATCTGATGCCTAGCGCAAAAGAACCAGAGTAGCTGACATAGCCCAAAGAATTGCTAAACTAAAGTGGCAGTGGGCGGGGCATATTGCTCGCAGAACCGATGGCGGATGGGGCTGGAAGGTTCTCGAGTGGCGGCCGCGTACCGGAAAGCGCAGCGTGGGTAGGCCCCACACGGTGGACCGACGACCTGGTGAAGGCGGCGGAAAACCGTTGGATGAGGGCAGCGCAGGACCGGTCATTATGGCGATCCTTGGGGGAGGCCTATGTCCAGCAGTGGACGTCCATCGGCTGAGTTGATGATGGTGATGATGATGATCTGATGCCGCGTCTTAGTCCGTATGGGCATGTGATTTCTATTAGTTGAACAATTTTATAATCGGTTCAGTGGTTCTAGAGATTACCCCTTCATCAAGCAATCGCGAAAACCAAGCAGGTGTTTGATAAAGTTTTGAACCTGATGAACACAGAAAGGAAAAACTGTATAACTTCCTGAACTTTGAATCTATCAGTGTAAAATCTTATAGTACATACTTTGAACCTATCACAGGTTAGGTAGGTAAAAGATTTTACAATGATAGGTTGAAAGTTTCCTGTGTAAAGTTTTTCTTCTGACACTTACGCGGTATTTGCAAATGCTTATAATGATAATAATTCCTGAGTCCCTAACATTTGATAACGTCAACAACCTAATACCAGGTGAACAGCGAACAATTAACAATAACTAAGTAAACTGTAAAGCAAGTTAGTTAAGTAGCCGTACACGACAGCTACTGCCACACAGTTCGACAACTGGAGGTAAGCGGAAGACGTTCTGCGCTTGTTTAGATACTTTGCAAGTGAGGTGCTCAAGCGGGGTGTTATCTTATATCTTATCTTGTTGTGGGAGCTGGCAAGCAAGCAACACTTCGACTCAGTGGGATCTTTTGTGTTAGCCCCAATACTTTTTGCTTTCTTCACCTTTCAAATACATGGTCAATGAAGGAGGCAATACCATTGAGGGGAAGAAACTTAAGTGGGATCACACACGATGACGCATTGACGGAGCTGCAGACGTCAGTCCGTCATTTGTGAAGCAAGGAGTTGTATGAAACCTCACGTAGAAGCACCACACGGTGCGTCAATCCGTCACCGTGTGGTGCTTCTACGTGAGGTTTCATACAACTCCTTGCTTCATAAATAACGGACTGACGTCTGGCGCTCCGTCAATGCGTCATCGTGTGTGAAAGCGCTGTTGGGTATCCATCTTCGAGGAGGCACATTTTGCCGCAAAAAAATCACAGTCACAAAGGATATATTCCATGGTCTCTTCATCCTCTCTGCATGCTCGGCAGCTGGGATCTAGGGTGAGTTTCATTTTGTGCATCATCGTGCCTGTAGCGTAGTGCCCAGTGAGGGCTCCGACGATGGCACGAGGCTTGCTCCGGGTGCAAGCAGGGAGTTGGTAAGCGGGGTGTTGGCACCAGCATCATCTTCATTAAGAGCTTCACACTTGTCTGTTGAGTAGTCGCCAATCTTGTCTTCTTCCTGCAAGTGTCTTGGAGTTCTTAATACGACACGACGTAGTAATAAGTAAAGATAATTCTTTGCTAATATATTGGCACAAAACATAATACAATGTTAACTCTACGCTACTCCTTTTTTTTTCAATGTTATTCCATAAAGAAAACTCCCTAAACGTATAAATTGGTTGGATCTTATTTATTACCTATACATTGGAACATTCTATGTAGCGTAACAACCACTCTTAATAGCGAAACCGGATGCGTGTGTTCTTTTGTCTCTAATAAATCTCTTAATAACGCAAAAAACACTCAGTC
The DNA here is from genome assembly GCA_963693445.1 of Agonopterix heracliana. NCBI lineage: Eukaryota > Metazoa > Arthropoda > Insecta > Lepidoptera > Depressariidae > Agonopterix > Agonopterix heracliana. The sequence goes on from OY856310.1 coordinate 20,610,089, forward strand.
CATGGAGTTTTGTTACATCTAATCGTAGAGTAATATACTAGTACCTATTTACTTACTCTTCCCGCAACTTTATACACCAGGAGTGCGATTTTTGAATCTCATTCGGTGAGCTCAGCAGTTGTAAATGTCAAAGTTACTTTGGAGATACGCATCTTTTACTGCTGATTTGACTCTCAAAAATCATACTTCAGGAGTGCGATTTTTATAAGTCAAATCAGCAGTTTAAAGATGCATATCTCCAGAGTAATTTTGACATTTTCAACTGCTGAGCTCACCGAATGAGATTCAAAAATCGCACTCCTGGTACTTTTAATTCACTAATCTTTGTAAAAACAAAAAAAAAATGTATGATATATTAATGATCCAATAACAACAGTTTAAGTACCTACATAATACTTGTACAATGGATCTCGTAGACCGCACATTTTCTGAAGACAAACATCAGATTTTGATACCTACACAATGAGTTTAATTTGTCATAAATCATATGTCATAAGTCTTTCATTTGCATTAAGAAAAAAAGTTGGTAGGTATACAAAGCGTGCCTAAACTTGGAAAATAAACGATAATCTTAGAAATTAAAAAACAAAATAAATAAAATAACTCTTCAAGGGAAACATTCAAGTCCCATTGGTAAAGAAAAGATTTAAGGCTTAGGTCACATCTAAAATGTAGGTCAGAGAAACTTTGCTTTCAGGTTTTATATACCTGAGACACACAATGTAAGTGAAGTTGAAAGTAGCTAGGAATGTTCTAGATATAATTATCATGAAAGTTATTGTTCACTTTGCTACGATCACATTTTTATTCCTGAGGTTAGATTAGAACCTTTAACTGGAAGCACCAATTTAATGTCATATTGCACATTTATAATACCTAACGACGAATATTCTAATACAAAAACAAAACATTTAAAAAGGTACAAAAACTGATCGGTTGAGACAAATTATACTGTATAGTAGTAGTATAACGTAACAACACATAAGCTAGAACTTATTATCCACGCTTAGCGAAAAAATTTCCTTAAAAAGAAAAACTCAACGTGAACAAGCAAGTAATTAGCAAGTATATGTATGTAGGTACGTATAATGCTAATTGTTTAATATCTTCACCATAATGGCAAGACAAATTCAGTTACATGCCATCGAATGGGCATAAAAATAAAAATAAACGAAATACCTAAATTAATTTTAAAGTAGACCAGGTACCAAACTAAATCTGAAGTTTAGCAGCTAAGGTTTGGAACTCTCTCCCTATGTCAGTTCTCTCAGCCTGAGTGACTGCGAATGATAGAGGACTACACCTTAGTCTTCCACGAGGGTATGACGAATAAATTGGGCGAGGCAGGGTGTCTCCCTACTATACAGGGTCCTTTTTAATATGCTGACACTATTTCAAGGGGAAGATCAGGAGTGCGATTTTTGAATCTCATTCGGTAAGCTCAGCAGTTCAAAATTACTATGGACTTAAGCATCTTTCTGCTGCCTATATCGCACTCCTGAAGTATGATTTTTGAACGTCAAATCAGCAGTAGAAAGATGCATATCTCCATAGTAATTTTGACATTTTCAACTGCTGAGCTCACCGAATGAGATTCAAAAATCGCACTCCAGATCATCAAACTGAACAACTTTCTCAATGGCACCAAAACATCGAAATGGCGTAAAAAAACAGCTGTTCCATACTAAACTGCAAACCTACTTTAGCCAAAATGTATGGGGCAGCTGATTTTTTTTCGCGATTTCGATGTTGGTCCTTTAGAGAAAGATTTTTAGTTTGATGGTCTGATCGTCCCCTTAAAAAAACTAGTGTGCTTTAGACCACACGACTGAAGTAAAGCTTCCATTCGCCTCGCCCGATCACACTTTTGGTTACGCTCTCGTCACGCATTCACCAGCTTAATACTGCCTCCGTGGTCTAATGGTTAGAGCATTGGGCTCTTGACACGGAGGTCGTGGGTTCGATTCCCACGGGGGGCACCTAGTGAAATGTCACTTTGTGCGTTTTTCCCCAGTTGGTTAGGACATTGCAGGCTGAGTCACCTGATTGTCTGAAAAGAAAGATGATTCCGTGCTTCGGATGGCACGTTAAGCTGTTGGTCCCGGCTACTATCACTGGTGGTAGTAGTCGTTACATAAAAACCACGTCAGAGGCCGTAAGGCGGTTTGAATAAACTCTGACACCAGGGCTTTGCAGCCCACTCGATAAGAAGAAGACCAGCTTACGCCCCAAGTCAAGCGTGCGTAAAGAAGTTTTACATACTTCAGAAAGTGTCAGCATAATATGGACCCTATGTACCATACTCTTTCTTATACTGCGCTCAAGGCAATGTGCAAAGTTACAGAGAAATGTACCTCGCAGATAAATTTTCCACTTTTTATCTACCCCGCTCCCCGCCCCCGCTTGCCCCAAACTAGAAAGCGCAGCGCAGTCCCCAAGTGTCTGAGATAACAACTGCGCCGCGACAAGGGCCCTCGCAACTTGGGCCCGATGCTTGCAACTTTTCCCACAAACGCTTCCACCTCGGCACACGTTTGGAAGCGAGCAGTTGGAACTTTGTGAAAATTTAAGGTTAAGTAACACGGAGATGTACTCGTAATTCAAAAGAATTATGCCCGAAACCAGGCTAAAGATGCGGCATCAATGTTTCATCATCATTTATTTAAAAAAATATTTGTTCTGAGTTATGAATCCCATTAAATGTATATTTGGCCCTATGGGAATGGGGGTTTAAAAATAAAATTCAATTTTTATACTTAGTATTTTTTTGTATTGAATTAAAGATTTTTTTTTAATAACCTATCTATTTTTTAACTTAGGATTTTTTTAATAGTAGGTACCCATCAATTATTTAGCGATTTTCTAGTTAAAATAAGGCTTATTACATGTCCTATCTTTAGGTGACTATCTGACCAGACGCAATTTCATAGAATTTTGGGCATGATCCTTTTCGTTTGTAGAGCATGACCAGAAAAAAAAATACCTCGCCATGTTGCGGACAGTTAATCATTGGAACTAATTTTTGTATTCAATATATACCTAATATAATCATAATTGATCTTACCGCCTCTAAAGCAACATTTTTATTTCTCTGGTGAGGCTTTTATAATGCTAACAACTATGTTCCCCTAAATGGTAGATATAGATTTAGATTACTCTAAATATATCATTTATTTAGATTTATCACATTTCACCAGCAATGTCCAAACTTCGTTGGTACCGACATCAGGTAGGTAATAAAATTCATGAACACAATACACGCCTCGGAATTATTTTCAAGCATATGTTTCCATTCGATATTTTATTTTTCATCCCTCCGGGCGGAAAGCGTCAACTTTCGTCCCGCTGCGCTAAACGAAGTTGCCGCTTTCCGCCTCCGTCGAGGAGAAAAATAGTATACTAACCTCGGTTAGTATTTACTGCTTTCTTATTTAAGAAAGCCTCATAGGTCACATGTTTGTTGACCTTGGCTTCGTCTCGGCCAACAATTACTTGAGATCTGAGACCTTTTTTACTTTCATGCCCTCGGTGTATAATCTACTATTACTGTTCTTATCGAATATTTTTGTACTATGACTGGGGCACATGCAGTGTTGCCAGATCCAATTTTTAGAAATCCGTAGGTCGAGGTTGAAAAATCCGGAGAAATCCGTAGATGACCTCTTGAAAAATCCGTAGATCTACAGACTTTTTTTAATGCTTTTTATGACTATTTTGAAGTGAACTGATCCAAAACATCGCTCTAATTTGGCGAAAAAAATGGAAACTTGGACAATTTTAAGCGAGAACAATGCCGAAAACGCGAAAATCAATCTATGTCAGTCCTTTTGTCATACACGTTACAGTTAAATATTTCAGTCGTGTCTGTATAGCGACAGAAAGTACTTAGAAGGAACAGAGTAGGGACGAGTCATATTTCACGAAACAGTCAAATATACGAAAATAGTAAACATTAATTCGAATTATTTGCGGCTGTGTATCATTTTATGCAGCAAATTGACATTTTAGGGAGGAATTCAGAAGATTTGCCACTGAAATCCGTAGATCCGTAGGCCAGGCCGAAAATCCGTAGATGTACGGATAAATTCGTAGGTCTGGCAACGCTGGGCACATGTTCAAATTGTATATTTCCAACTCCTCATACGTGGTTACACGATGACGTTCTGTCTACTAGTGTAAGCGAAACTTATTCGTCGATGAATGCTGTTTAGTTCCTGTCTTGTAATGTCTTGGAAAATAGTTTCAAGGCACTCTATGGATTTAGTTATTGCTCTGAGGAAAGAATACAAGAAATCACAGAACTTACCTCACAACTTTCACTAAAAACCTTGTCTTTAAAAAGTTATAAAACTTTTCGAGATTATACAGTGTACGAGTAGATTCGCCCTTGACATTTATTCTTCCATTTAATGTGTCAGGGGAATTGTGAACAACGTCAAATCTAATATCATCGGCTTAGAAAACCTTTTCCCATTCTATACGGAAAGATTACAGGGAATAATATCTCGTTCCGAGTCTTGTTTGCTTTTATATTGACCTTTTCAAGTTTTAAGTTGGTTTACTTATTATTTTATTAGGTTGTGTCATTTTCATCTGCTACAGTAACCAGAGGTTCAGTTTTCATGCACATCGTCACGTCATATTTAATTAGTCAAAAACATAACCCTCCTTCTGTCGCAGTCGGGTAAAAAAATTTACTGTTTATAAACGTGCACTTCTTAAACTTACCTAAGTCTGTGTACTAGTAAGTAAGTGTAAGTGAGTTCTTAGGTACTTAACAAAAAAAAAGAACACAGCTAGTCCATATAAAACTGCAATACATAATTTTGAATCGAAAGACTGAAAACAAAAAGTAAAACATTTACTTGTTTTTAGTAGTTTTTTTGTTTTTGCCTTATAAAAAAACTTTTATACAATGTGGAGTAAGGTACGGATAGTACAGTACGGAAGGAACCATCGACCGGTGTGCGACACCGACATGCAACTTGGCTTGGCTGGTTGTTCGGATCATGATCTTAAGCGACCATGACTTCAAAAATTATTGTTCATTCAAAAGAACATAACTGGTGACCCCGAATTGAACTAAAGATTATAAAACTCCACTACATAGTACACTTTCAAGAATTACACTGTTAGCGTGATTTAAAATCATACAGCGCCATCTATCGATATTTTGTAGTAATCGTAACTGATTTTTCTTCGATCTATCTTGATTGTACAATTGGGTTGAGCAGCCATTGATATCTTCTATGGTCTACGGCTATGGAACAATCGCTGTTCCATACCTACATTTGAGTCAGTTAGGCAGGTACAGAAGTTTTTTATGGAACAGCTGATTTTCTTCGCCTTTCCAGAGGTCAGCTCCACTCCGTAGTTCAAAGATAAGTTTGATGGTCTCAATTCACCGTGTTGGTATTTGCCTGGATGTATCAGGCCCTACAGTGATTTTTTTTTAGTTTGGTTGTCTGAAGCACCTCCTAAACTTTAGGGGCATGTTGCATACTTTAGGGCCTAAAGTATGCAACATTAGGGGAAAGGTGTACAAGATGATCCCTTGAGGTAAGATGATCCTTTTCAATTGCAGCTAAACTATTAACACCACCTTGTTGCTTTCTTTGCTAAAACATAGCCCTCGATTCTCCCTCGCTTCAGTCATTTTGTGATTGGCTGTGTAAGAAACTAGCAAAAAAAACAGAAATTTGGTGACTTTGACCTAAGAAAAGGTAGATTTTCAGCTTAGGTACAGTTCAAAGTTAAAATAAATAAAGAGATTTGTAACTTTAAAAAAATAGTTGTTCTTTTCATTGAACTATACCAAAACCTAAAACTTTCCCAAATAAGGGGTAATATCATCTTTTGGTAGGGTTTTAAAAAAAGTTAAATTTAATAATGAAAGATCAACAAATTAAACATTTTGATTATGACAACAGGTAGACAGATAAATTAGCTATCATTAAACGCTTTAACATTTTCATTAACTTAAATATAATTCAAACTATGAGCATTAAGGGGATCATCTCGTATACCTTTCCCCTATTTATTTAAGTTTAGGCCCTGTAGTATAATGAAGGTTTTAGGGTAAATGATGTTTCAGGCGGTGATGTTCGTAAGCGTTTTGCTTACAAGCATACTAAATAAGAAACCCTATAGTTATTTTTGTCGCTTAGTGTGGCATCCACAACTATGACTGGAAAAAAAATCCGCTGTCGTATACATTTGAGTCGAGTAGGCTGCAGTTTTGTATAAAACAGCAGATTTTGTAGTATTCCATACCAAAATTGGCAAAACGGAACACTTATGGAATCACCTCAATTCACCTCGGTGCCTGTCCGTCCGTCCGTCCGTCTGTCACGGGCATTTTTCTCGGAGACCGTAAGGCTCATCACATACATGCGGAATCGTCAAACGGAATTCCAAATGAAAACAGGTTTTTTGTATATGTGTGATATAATGTGTGATGTGCGGTATTTCACACATATACAAAAAACCTGTTTGCATTCGGAATTTCGAATCGCAATTCCGTATGTATGTGACAGGCCTTAGACACAGGAAGCTGAAACTTGGTACAGTTATAGCATGACACAAATGAAGTCAATAAAGCTTAATGTTTAAATTGAGGGGCAGTTTTGGGGGTCAGAAAGAGACAAAAACAATTTTTTTTCTACAAATATGTTCTGGGGTAACAAATGAAAGCTTATAAAAATACGAGCCTGAAAATATTTTTATTCAAATTTTTCTTTGAAACGTTGTTGATTTTTTTTTCAATAAACTCAGAAAAACTGTTGTCCCCACCTCTATTTTATAAAATATATTATGTAGATAGATAGATAAACACACATAATATTATTGAGAATTTCCTATAGGTTTCTTAGGAAAAGTTGTTACAATGGGTACAATCACGTCCCTTAAAGTTATGCAACTGTTTACCCTAACACCCTGTATATCCAAAAAAACCACCTACAGTTAAAATGATCTTCAGTTACTATGAGCTTACATCTAGGCTTAAATACTTAGTAAGTATCATTTTATACTGGTTATCACTTACGACCCATGTAAAACAACTGGTGGTACGAAACACTAATTGCCCGATTCCCGACTCGTACTTGGCCGGTTTTTTTCTCGATATTGGCTACATAGTGAAAGTTGTTCAGTTTCTTAGTCTAAACCATCCCTTTAAATATAACTATGGTGATTTCTTACACTCTGTAGATTATTTATCCACCATCTTGTCTGCGTGGTTCTATAAACAGAGTAATGTTAAAAGAATTTGTGTCCGAGACAAGTTGCAACATTTCCAGCGAGCACGTATTCTCAGAAACAGTGTAGTTTGTAGTTGCGGAGATAACAGCTGCGCCGTGCTAGCCCGCCCCGCCTCGCAAGTCGCTACTTCAACTTGTGAACTGCGAAGCGATTGCAGAGTGTACCCGGCTTTCCTTAAATCGTTTGTAATCGTCACTTCAAAAAGATAGTATTATTGCATAACCTGTTCATTTGTTACACCACTTGGCTTTTCGGTGAAGGAAAACATCGTGAGGAAACCTGCATGCTTCAATTTCGAGGCGTGTATTGTACCCACTGTCCATTATAAGTGGCGACGGGCTCACCCCCCGTCACACTGGACAGAGTTTCAGTACTACTGGTGAAACGTGGATGTTCTGTGGTTTCAGAATATCTCTGACTACCCCCTCGGGGAATATAGTCGTGAGCATATGCTATGCTGTTCATTTGTGAACGTGTGACGGTGGATCTTACAGTTTGTATCTTCTTCTTCTTGTGCATTATGAAGTTGTAATAAAGTATTGAATCGATATGGTAACTCTTGGCAGGCGGTTCTTGGTATACGACAACGGTAAAGGAAATAATAAATCAATAACTGATCCTCGAACGTTCGTTTGTTTTATTATACAATGTGGCTACGGAATGTTGATTTAAGTATCAAATTACGCCGTTTCGTCCAATCATTTTAGGGTTTAACCCTAGCAATAATTCATCTATCGCTGAAACTTTGCAGTGTGATAAAGTGAAGTACTTATACAGATTACGGTTAATAATCTAGGTTGTTTTTTTTTCGGTCCTAGATTATTTGTCAAGCGTAATCTGTATACTTTACTTTATCACACTGCAAATTTTCAGCGATAGATGAATTATTGTTAGGGTGTAAAGGAAACTTTAAAATGATTGGACTAGTTTTGAAATTTTGCCGTCGTGACAGGTCCATCTTGCGGGGCGCGCTGGGTTGAAGGGGGTACCTCACTACCACAGAATAGATAAATAGTCAGAGGCCGTAAAGTGGTTTGAATAAACTCTGACACCAGGGCTTGCCCACACGATAAGAAGATAAATAGTACCTACTAACTACTGACAAGTTGCAATGGGGTATTTGTATTGAGATCCCATTTATTATCCTTCGATCAAATTAATTTTATCCATATTATCAGCCATTTTGCGGCATTGTGCGCATCTTCCTAATCTCACTATACTTACAGTTTATGCAATGTGATTAAAAGGTTAATTAGTTTAATGAGCGCGTGATATCATACGGATCAAATGTCTATCGATAGATGAGTTTCGTAACGTAATGGCACTAAGGTTTGTATCGTGGAAAAACAAGATACATAGGTTGCAATTAAAGACAAAATACAACCACATCCGAACGACTTAAAGCACAATATAAACTAGCAGTATATCTCACAGGACAGGTAATTACGAAGCAAATAAATAATTCGGTCTCATCGAGTAATTCAACACACTCTGATCCTACGCAATTCTATCCGCGCTTACGGGCTCCTGTATATAATTGCCTTGGAAATAATAGATACTTACTCCTGAGCACATACTCCATAAGAACTCTCCTTTCAAAGGTCTAAATCCAACGAGATAAGTGTGGAAATTGGTGGTATTGTAGGACTATATACGATGGAAGGACTATTAAGCTAAGCTCCTCAGCTGAGCTCTAAAGATGCTCTCAGAAACGTTCAATATTCATCAGCTGTTACCAATAATAGATTCTGTGCTAATAATGTTAATTTACTAAATATTTAAGGAATATTTAATTTCGTTTGAACGGTCTGTTAGATTTTCTTATAAGGAATTTCATTGGAAAACAATGTTGGTTTAGTTCGGATAAATGGTTTTTGGGGAAACTGAAATTTGATTAATTTCATATAGATGGTTCTTAATTCTAGGTCATGTAGGCAAAAAGAAGATTTTTATGTGGTTCAATATCATGGGGTAGGTAGTCTAGTTTTCAATTTAAAAATAAGTTATTTGTAAATCATTTTTACCTTCTATCAAACTCTTTTCCGCTAATATCTTTAGTTCTTGATACATCACGATATTAACCTTTTCCTTCACTCGGACAAGATAACTCTGTCTAGGACTATGGATTGGCGAATACTCCACCGACAAGAGCGTAGCTCTTAAATAAGATGATGATGATGATCACACTATGCTTTAAATGCGTTTATAAACGTAAATAAAAACATTCAAACAGCATGAATATTCTAAAATCTTCGTGGACTGTGAACGGCTATATTTTCCAGCTAGATCTTAGTCTACCTACTATGGTCTAGCTTATATAACAATAAAAGTTACATCTCATTCACTGCCCGATAACATATTTTCTCCCTCCGGACGGAAAGAGTCAATTTTCGTCTCGCTGCGCTAAACGAAGTTGCCGCTTTCCACCTCTGTCGAGGAGAAAAATAGTATGTTAACCTCGGGCAGTAAATAAAATAGCCTCAGATCACATGTTTATTGACGAACTTACTTTCCTGCCCTCGGTGTGTAATCTAGTAAACTACTAAAACTGTGTTAAAGTTTTTTGATCGAATATTAATATAGCGTTCTTCTTAAGGCGTATCAGCCGTGGACCACTCTCCTCTCACTCACACTCCATACTAATCGATGAGAAAGAGCGCGTGGCTCCGGTCAGAATTTTGCTGTTTTCTTTGAAAAATTCGATGATTTTTTATTAATTTCGAAAAAGTAAAAAAACCACATCATTCTAAATTGTATTGTGAACAATATAGTAAATTTTCATTTTGTTCCGATTAAAAATGTAAGAGTAAAATGGTTACAACTGGAAAAAAAGGGGTGACTTTAGAGTCCCTTTTCTTCGGTTTTATTCATTAAAATCGATTTCTAGAAAAACCACATCACTTCTCATATCCTGTAGATGGTTCAGTTTAAATTTCAGCTCAAAAAGTGCCATAGTTAATGAATAAAATGGTTACAAAATTACCCAAAACCGGCAGGTAGCCCCTTAATGTACTGATGGTAATACTGACGCTCATTTGCAGAAACGCTCATTAGAGTTAATCCTACATTAAATCTCTTGCTAGCTTTTTCTACGTCAACAAGACAAAAAAGTGACAACAAGAGATTTAATGGAGGATTAACTCTAATGAGCGTTTCTGCAAATGAGCATAAGACCATCAAACTAAAACAACTGTCAGTATGGGACTAAATTCGAAACTGCGAAAAAAATACCATGAAGAAAGTTGTTTTGTTTGATGGTCATACATATCGAAACATCAGCATAACATCCCTGCATAATTAATTAGTCATTAAATATTCCCATTAAATTAGTTTAAACACCACAGCGCCTTTCAAAAACGAATGCAAGTTTTTTTTTAAATTTGAATCAGAATAAAAATTCTAACACAACTTTGAAACTTTTAATGAGAGAACTCCATTACTCAGAAAGTAAACGTCTTTTAAAGTTACACTCAAAAAAGAAAGTATTGAATACCTTAGTAACCAAAAGTTGGCTAAAAGTTTCAATTAGAGCGTTCAGTTTGGAAGCTAGTACTTTTGTACTTTCCACTTACAAACGAATTTTCTTTTTCAAACAGAACTTCATTTTATTACATGGCGCATGCAAATACTACTTTCTAGTTTGCAATTTATTTAATTAAGTTTTTTTTCTGTCTTTTTTATGTCTGGTTGTCGATCGTGGTAATTTAAAACATTGACGTTTGGTGCAGATTCTGTTAAGCTTCAGCTTTGGCAGTGGCATCGCGCTAAACTTGACTGAAGGCCTCCGCACATTGTAGCGATTTTAACGAGCGATATTATCGCTGCGACTTTGCGATATTTATTTCCAGTACAGTCAGCAGCAAAAAGATTGATGCACTTTTACTACGTCGTAGTATAAAGATGTATACACTTTAGTACTACGCATAGTACTAAAGCGTATACATCTTTTGCATAAGGAGGCATACATCTTTTTGCTGCTGACTGTACATTATGTATGGGGTCGCGCGCAATCCTACACTGCCGCGATATTATCGATATTCGCTATTTTGCGATAATTGTTTTCAGTACATTTTGTATGGGGTCGCGCTCGATCCTACACACTGCAGCGATATTATCGCAACCTGACGCAATCTCTTTAGACTACTTTCAGTGGTGTGGCGCATGCGTGACGCGAATCGCGGAATCGCTGCAGTATGTAAGGTGCCGCGAAGTTGCTCTTGATAATATCGCTCGATAAAATGCGCTGCAATGTGCGGAGGCCTTTATAAACTATCTATGTGATTGACAGCGGTAACGAGTCAGTGGCGATAGAGTGACGACTCAAATTGCTGTTAAATCATTAGTGCAATGCCGAATGGGCTAAATGCTGTTTATTACGCGCGATAAATGACATTTATTTATCGCGATCGGCCCTCTATTCTTTTCGTAGCTTTTCCTATTGTGGTAAATACTTGGTAATGTTTTATACCAAACTGGTTTAACTATCTTTTTTTATTGTTGTATAAATTAATAATATTATATTGTAGTCACGGACCTGAAAAAAAACCGGACGTAATCTCGTCTAATCACGAGTGAAGCAACCATTTATTTTAGTGTGCGTGCGTGCGTTTTTCTGTCGCGCAGTACAAAATGGTGGTGAGTTGTAGGACCTAAGCCTAGAACTGGTGCATCTGTGTGAGTGTAGGTCCCTTGTAGAACAAACGAATATGTAGGACCTTGCATGCTTCACATCTTTTTAGTGTCACGTTACGTCCACCTTTTTTTCTAGTCCGCGATTGTAGTATGGTGTTGCCCATGTGTTACGACTATGGATTGAAGGTGATGAGCAAATATGGCGAAGAACGCCATTCTTTTGTACAGGGTGTTAGGGTAAACAGTTGCATTACTTTAATGGGTGATTGTACCCATGATGATACTGAACAACGTAAAGTATAAAAACGTAACGTACGTGGATAAAGTATAATTGATTGATTGATTTAACAACTTTCCCTAAAAAACCTATAGGTATTTTTGAAAAAATACCAATTCTAACAAGAAAAAAATAGTTAAGTTTTCCCGCGGTCAAAGATCACTTCACAGTATAATAAAGGATAACTCCTTTTAGTGGTCGTACAGCGACAGGTAGGTAGAGGTACCGTGGGTCCCTTTGTGTGACTTTGAAGTGGCGTCGCTAACGAGGGGACACAAAGGGACATCGCGGCCAACGCTATTCGTTCAGATGAAAACTATTCCGGGACATTACTGAATTTTATCTGTTAATTAGAGGTGGACTGGCACTGGTATTGGTTTAATTGCTGGTCCTTTGAAATGTTTTACTTTATGTTGCTGTATGGAATGAAAGGAATGATGTTCAGACACAATGCATTATTGTTATTGAATAAATAAATTAAATTAAATGGAAAAAACTTATTAAATTAAAGATTTAAAATGATCGGCGCGCTCTATACAAACGAAGTCGGGTTATATTTTCAGCAATTAAAGTCACCATCCAATTAAATTTCTCAGAAACAACCTAGAAACTAATCTCTATGCTTGTATGTTGTCAGATTTCCGTTTGTTGTTTGTTTCGAAAAGTCTGGATACGGTACTGTCTACGCCAACGACCGCGTCTTGTAAATAAATAAATAAAATTAATTTTATCATAATACGTTAAATACTTTAGAGGTGCTTCATAACACGGCACAACTTTCAACAAGGGATCAATATTGAAATTGTGAAAAATATAATTGTTGAATGGAACAGCAGAATTTTTTTCAGGAAATTGATATTGGTCTAGTGTGAGTGTAGGTCCCTTGTAGAACAAACGAAAATGTAGGACCTTGCATGCTTCACATCTTTTTAGTGTCACATTACGTCCGTCTCTTTTTCAGGTCCGTGTTGATCTCATTGAAAAAGTTGTTCAGTAAACCATAGCATAACCATTTTTTGTAACATATTTAAATGTACGTACGTACAGACTTCTGTTTCAATTTTTATAATAGTGTAGTCAAAGTAGAAATAGAAACTTTAATTTTCTCACGTCTCAACGAAACGTACTAAAAAGCGGCATAACATAAAGTTTACTCCCACGTAATTAAGTTCTCCTGAGCTAAAACAGACATTACTCTACTGAAAATAAAGCTGAAACGAGATGAAACATGTCTAGTAGAACAACGTATGAGTGGGACGGGAGATAGTAATCCTTCCAAACACATCTCACAGGTAGACACAGACTGTGAGTTATGGACTTTTCACATAAGTATGTTAATAGTTGTTGTTATACGTGCTTTAAAGAAGTTAAATAAATGTAGGTATATGTACGGGGGACACACTTTAATGGGACCAAATTTAAATAGAACATAAAAAAAATAACAGCTTTTCCATACAGTATTTTGTGCGGTAGGTATCTAACAAACAGCTGTATTTTTTTTTTGAGTTCTCATTTTTAGTCCCATATAGTAAATGTTATTCATATTGATGGGTAGGTACTTTCACCTTTCACCCCTTTGAGTTTTCGGGATTGTGATAATTGATTTGCAAAAACATATTAGGTAAGTATATAATAAGGTTTTATAAAAACACAATTTTCCAGCATATTCTAAGTACTATGAAGGCATGCAACAATTATTTACAAATATGATTCATTTAAGGATTTTTTGAAAATGATGATATATCTATAATCCTTCACAAATTTGAATAAAATAAAAAAGCTTTGGTTGCAATAAATCGTCACATGGGCGTATAAGCACAACGAAATTTATTTCAACTTAAACCATCCTACTTACTTTATAGTAAAACGATATAAATATTGTTGCACTTTGATTGTGTATAAAGACGATACAGAATCAGATGTCTGTAGGGTAGATGTTCCGTGCCGGCGGACTTAGGAAATGAAAGCCAACCGAACCCAAATTCATTAATGTTATCGTGCAATCCTGCACTTGCAGTGGAATGAACCGCACCGGACTCTAACCAAACTGTTTCTACACCAATTTCCTCTCAAATGAACTTTGCTTCAATTAGTTCGTGTTGATAATTGGATTTCAAAAATTGGTTAATAATAGAATTGTTTATAAATGTTTGATAAAGATTTAGATTCAGAGCTTTTAACCGTTGAACCACGGCCGGTCCCCAGGCTTCACACCCAGCCTGTTGAAAGATCTATTATCAATGGAGGAAGCTTCCACCTATCCACATAAGACATGTTGATAGCCGTCTATCCGGTGCATCCAGGATTCGATGTTTCATATATAATCTAAGCATGATAGCCTAAAAAGATATTAGGTAAGTAATTTACTTCTGAATAACCCATTTCAATATTGATCGGAATCAGCTAGCCGTAATCATAAAAAAATAGTATAAAAGTCACTTCCCGCTGTCTGTCCCTATGTATGCTTAGATCTTTAAAACTACGTAACGGATTTTGATGCTTTTTTTAATAGATAGAGTGATTCAAGAGGGTATATATGTGCCCGTGCGCAGCCGGGGTGGGTCGCTAGTCTTCAGATAATTAACTATTAATTATCCGTAGATTACGGCTGATTCCTTGGCATCGCAGATGATTATTTTTAAAAGATATGCTCCACGTTTCCATATACCTTGCAGTGTCAATGTAGGTACGTATAGTTACTATATTGCATAGTAATGTATATTTTCTATGAAGTGACGTCCCCGTGAGTTTCCCTGCATCCTCCGTCGTCAGCGGATATAGCCCCACACTACTTATATCAGATCTCATTACAGACAGGAATTCACATACTTCTACTACACTTTGCGTAAATTGAAAAGATGTCTGCTCAAGCTTGAGTTTGCGGTCGTATCGAAAGCAACTATTTTTTAGGGTTCCTTAAGAAACAAGGAATATTTATAAAATTGTCCATCTTTCTGACTTTCTGTTCTTCCATCGCAGACTGTTACAATGACTATGGCTTGGCGCAAACGGGTCACCGGCCACACGTGGCTGACGCGGTCGCGGAAACTGCTGTAGCGAGTGGCGGCCATCGGCCACATTCATGCGCCGAATCCCTACAAAATGTATGGAAAAGCGTGTGAACTTCTTGACGCTGGCCGCCGGTGGCTGTGGCTGGTGGTTCGTTTGCACCGAGCCTTAGTTGCAGATCTCAATTTCAAGAAATCAAAATATTCTAAATAATTATTTGTAGGTGTAATAAGGCATATATATATGTATATCTACTACGTTCACGCGGGCTTACTGCCTTTTGCCTTATAGGGTGTTACAAAAGTAACAATAACCCAACGCCGGACTGCCAAACCAGGGTCCTGGGTTCGAATCCCGGTTCGGTCATGGATGTTATATGTGTGTGCCGTTGTTGTGTGGTTCCCATAACAAAAAGCCTGAGGCTTACTTGGGATCATTACAATGTATGTGCCTGTGAGCGTTATTTTAGTTAAAAATTAAAAAAAAAAGTGAGCGTTATTTAATTTAATTTAATTTAATAAACATTTAAAACCTAGATAAATTCGGGAGCCGCGTGAGGATGTTTTTAAAAAAGACGAAAAAACTTTAAACTTAATTTATTTTAACATAAAATTACACGAGCTTATAACTCGGAGCCGATTTGGGGACTGACAATACAAAGCTTAAGCCTAGAGTTACAAAAATGTAGAGCTATGCACTCTCGTCGCCCGGTGGCCGGGACGCCAATCGCTAGACATAACATCCTAATTGCAATTCAGCAAGACGCTCAGGCCTGCACTGTGATAGAGCGGGAACCTGGGTGCATAACTCTTCCCCCCCTAGATTCAAAATCGTCAGGGACGTTTTCAGTAGCCTGATGATTTTGAAAACATAAAATTTTCTTATATTTAAGTATCGCTAAAGTACAAATGATTAAAATAAGGATTACATATAGCCCTAGAGTTCCGACACTGATGGTTTTCACATTTACTACACTATCATTGCCCATTTCCACTTTTTCACTATCACTTTTCTTCAGCTCGTACTGCAAGAGTCGAAGATCAGCCAAACTGATTCCATCCAGATTTAGCGGTCGTCGTTCTGCAGTAGGAGATAGCGTTACAATTTCAGGCAGGTTAATGATTGGTAATTTTGGCACTATTTCTTTTCCTTCAATCGTTTGGTGCCTTCTCAAAGTTATTCCGCTAATCTTAGCCTCGCAGCTATCATCCAGAGTAATAATGTAGGTGCCAAGGATAGTCTGACGGGTTACTTCAGTTTCGCAAAATTTTGTAAGTATCAATTTCAGTTTTGTGAAAATTAACCATTGATTACGCTGTAGATTCTCTATTTTCAGATCACGGATGTCTACTGGAACCGGATGACATGAGCTGGTGTTTGTGCTGAACTTCATCAGCTCTGCAATGCAGCTATCCTCAGTCAAGGTAAGAATTTCGTCTTCGTGACAGAGGAAGAAGTCTTCATCAATCTCGTTACATGGTTGAGCCACTGGTTTTGATTTCAACCCTTTCACCAGGACATATGGATATTTAGGAATAACAAGGGTGATTTGGTTGAGGGAGTTAATGGTTGGTAGGGGTAAGATTTTATAGTAAGTATAGACTGCGTTACGAACGATCGGAATATCTAGCAAAAACGTTACCTTGCTTCCTTTTAAATACACCTTTAACTCTATACATTGCTCTATCTTTAATAAGTTTTCATAATTGACGGGATACACTAATTTTTCTTTTGTTTCAATGTTTTTCAGGATTTCAAATAACTCATCTCTATTTATAACACTCTGATGTAATATTTTAAGCTTGCTTAATGCTATGGCATTTTCAATTTCGTCCAGTCTGACATAGAGTAGTAAGAAATTATGTATGAATAAGTTATATACGTTAATAATTTGATAAACGATTTCGTTAGCCTTTGTATCATTAATCTGTTTTCTAATTTCCCAAATTTCCTTGTCCAACTGGATGAAATTTGCTCTAGTAGAGTTTGTGATATTTACAAAGGACTCCACCATTTCGGCAACCAAGGTGAACTTCTTAGAAACCGCGTCTTGTCGTGACTTTATCCCGCTTATCAATCTATCATACCTAAGAGCGTCTTCATTGTCTAGGTTTCCAGTTACAACTTTGATCAATGAACCTAAGGGATTTAGAATTCCACGTTTGACTCTATGCACCGGGGCTATTTGCTCTATTTTCTCTATGGTTATGTTTTTCAGATGGTCCGCTTGAACTTTTAGATTAAGTAGTTGAGAGTTAATTGTTTTTTTGTGATAAAAGTTTGAAACATGCTTATTTAGGTTTGCATATCGGTTAATGTTGAATTCTAAATCTTCACATACTAAGTTTAGATCTAATGTCTTCACAAGAGTCCATTTATCGTATGCTAAAACTGCTCTACCTTCCTTAACAGGCAGGATACCGCGGTCACTTTCGATCTCTTGAAGTTGAAGGGCCTGGATCTCCATCCCTTGGATCAAGAGTAGGAGGGTGAACCTGTGAAGGGCGTTTTACATCTTTAATTGGAATTTGTGTGTCTCTACCACGAGTCGTTACCGGCAAGGTGTTTCTAAATACTGTATCAGTAGCTTGGGCTTTTTGATATCGCGGTTTATCTTTACTTCTCCTGGTATTGGCTCCTTTCATGAACAAGGTGTCACCTTCTTCTACGTTAAACTCTGTTTCACCTCCACGTTTTTCCCTCACTCTTTCTTTCCTCTCTATCATCCTATCAGTTAAATACTTATAAAGGTATTTAGTCTTTCGGGCATGATCACGCACCAGTTTTTGGGTGTATAGTCTGTCAAAATCGACTTCAAACGCTTCGTTAGCATCTGTATGACCAAACGCAACCTCGAAAGGGGTGAGGCCCGTAGATGAATGTATCGTTTGATTGTAGGACATAATAGCGTATGTCATAACGGACGCCGCGTCACTGTGCTTTTGCTCGTACTTCGCTATTCTATATATCTCTAATATAGTAGAGTGGAAGCGCTCCACAATACCCATCGAATTCGGATTATGAGGCGTGCCTATATGTATTTCTACTTTGTAGAACGCTAGCATTTCCTTTAATAGAGCATTGTTAAACTCTACACCGGGGTCTGAACTGATTTTTTTGGGAATTCCGTAAATCGAAAAGTATTTTATGAGCGCCTTAACAACCTCTGGTGTTGTACGGTCGGGAATTTCGAAAGCTTGACCAAGCTTACTAAAAGCGTCAACTATCGTGAGGAAGTATTTTCCCTCTATGCTGAAGAGATCGATGAAAATCTCCTCAAACGGCTTAGTTTGTGTTTGAGTAAGCTGCAGTTTGGGATTAAAAGGTTTTCGGTCGTATTTCATTAATTTGCAAGTCTCACATGCATTTATTATACTTGCAACGGTTAATTGCATGTTATTCCAAAAATAGGTTCGTTTTAGATGTAACAAAGTCTCTCTAATACCGCGGTGACAAGATTTTCCTTGATGGTACTTTTTCACAATGGCACGCTGTTCATTTTCATCTTCTATAAACACGACTCTTTCGGTACATTCCAAAATGTTCACTGCGTCTTTTCTAAATAGAGCTATTACTGCTTCGACAAACTGTTCTCTATGGGCTCTATGCTCAAAGTAAATGAAGTGTTTTATTTTTGGCCGAATATATTCTTTTAAGAATTGTTTTACTAAGTCGGGTCTGTTGAAGGGTAGGTGGACTTCTAAAATCCTTTGCTTATCTCTCGAGAGATCTTTAACTGATAATTCACTCCGGTTCCAATCAAATACTAGTATTTGATTGGGTTTCGTGTCAATAGCCTCTCGAAGGATAGGTATACCTTCGACATCTACATCTTCTGCAGAATGTGCAGTGTCAGTGCTGGAGTTACTGCGTTTTTCGGAGGCTGTTAGAGTACTTGTAGAGGGAGATCGCACTGGGTAAGAGTCGACATACATTCCTGAATGTACACTATGGCTATCGTCTGATATTAAAATAGGGGTGTCTGCACGGTTGGGAGATACTGCTGCTGCCGGCTGGTCTTCTGCCGCTAGTCTGTCGATTTCATTAGTAATTTCTTGAATATAGTCCTGTAAGCTCTGTTCGTTTTTATCGACATTCACCTGCATCGATATATTGTCATCTTGACCTAAAATGTTTAATTTTATACGAGACAGTGCGTCCGCGTTTGTATTTTGCTTGCCGTTCTTATACACAATGTCATAATCGAACTCTTCCAGTCTCAATTTCCAACGTGTAAGCTTGCTGTTTGGCTCTTTGATACTTTTAAGCCAGGCCAATGGTCTGTGGTCCGTATAGATGGTGAATTTCCGACCATAGAGATATGGTCGAAAATGTTTTGCCGCCCACACAATCGCCAGTAATTCTTTTTCGATTGTGCTGTAACGGGTCTCTGCGTCGTTCAACGTTCTACTGGCATAGGCTATTGGTTTGTCGCTACCAATCTGGCCTTGTGACAATACAGCGCCTATAGCGACATTTGACGCGTCCGTGGTGAGCACAAAAGGTTTTGAAAAGTCCGGGTATTGTAGCAATGGAGCGTTGACCAGCAACTCCTTGCATTTTTGGAATGCAGCTCTATATTCGTCTGATAGCTCTACTTTCCTTCCTTTCTTCAGACAAGCTGTAAGAGGCTGGGTAATTTTTGAAAAATCTCGAATGAATTTTCTGTAGTAGCCTACTAAACCCAGGAAGCTTTTAATTTCTGTGGGTGTTTTTGGCATTGGGAAGTCAAGAACAGCCTTGATCTTGTCATCATTTGGCTTAAGGCCATCTTTGGTGATCTGATGACCCAGGTAAAGTACCTCTTTACGCAAGAATTCACTTTTGTCTAAGGTTACCTTGAAGTTTGTTTGTCTCAGTCTATCGAAGACTAAGCGCAGTTTATCGATGTGTTCTTGTAGGCTGGACGAGTAAACTATGATGTCATCAAGATATACCATACAATGTATACCTTGAAGACCCTTGAGCACGTTGTCCATGGCCCGCTGGAACGTGGCGGGCGCGGTCTTCAGCCCGAATGGCATCCGTTTGAATTCGTAGTGGCCAGACTGAGTGGTAAAAGCTGTTTTTGCCCTGTCTGACTCTTCTACTTCTATTTGATGGTAGCCACTTGCAAGGTCAATGGTGCTGAAGTAGTTTGATTTACCCAGTTTGTCAAAAAGATCCGTTATGTTGGGTAACGGATATTTGTCATCGGTTGTAATATCGTTAAGACGTCGATAGTCTACGACCATACGATATTTTCTTTCACCCGTAGCGTCCATTTTCTTGGGCACGAGATGGACCGGGGCACTCCACGGTGAGTGCGATTCGCGGATCACATCGTTTGCCAGAAGTTTGTCAACTTGACGTTGAATTTCCTCATTTTGTGAAGGTGGTTGTCGAAAAGGTCTGATATAAATTGGGTCTTCGTTTTTAGTTCTAATGCAATGCTTTACACTGCTCGTAAAACTGAGTGGTAAATCATCGCAGTAGAAAATGTCACGGTATTCGTAGCATAGCCTACGTATGGCTTCGCGTTCTTCAGAGTTTGTGTGGTCTAAACGTACTTTATTCAAATTTTGTTTTAATAGAGCATCTATTTCACAATTTGCCATATTAACGGAATTTGTAAAAATTTCCTCCTTTCCAGATTCAAATTTTGTCACTTTAATAGGTTTTGAGAATGTAATTACCACTTTTTCATTTGATGCGTTCTGAATAATAGTGGTCGCGAAATGATTTTTACATGTTACTAATGCAGTTGGCATTCTGATACCCTGACCAAAATCTTTGAACTCTATGAGTGCCGTACCGTTAGCTAAATCGGTTGGAATTTTAACTCTTGTTTCAGTTCGTGGTTCAAGATATATTTCACATGGTGGTCTGTAAAGGATCGGAATTTTGGTGTCACGTGTGCACAGTATCTGATGTTTCATATCTACTGTAGCATCTAATTGTTTAAGTAAGTCTGTTCCTATTAAGCCATCATATCTGTCATCCACATCGTAGACGTAGAACTTGTGGTAGTCCGTGCTTTTAAATGTCCTGAATAGAGGAATATGTATAACTTCGTTATGTACGCTTCGCGCGTGCGTACTGATAACTTCGAATGGTTCATTATATTTGAATTTAGAAAAAAACTGATTAGCTTTTGCAGGACTTATAAATGATCGCATGCTTCCTGTGTCTATCATAAAACGCGCGCCTATTTCCGGAAGTTCAATATGAGGAAGTTTTAACAGACTGTCACAATTTAGGTGTATCACTTCCGGTCCTGTTTCTCTGAGGCCGGTAGCCGAAAATTTTCATTTTCAGAGACGCTGTGAGAGTCAGCTGTTTTATTTTCAGGCTCTACATAAGCCTCGGCTGCTATTGGAAGTACTGTACTGTCAGGCTCCTCACAATAAAAGTAAGGATCCTCATAATACGAGCACTGATCGTCAAAGGTTGAGTCTAAATCATAAAATAAATTATCCATCTCATGTGGAACTGTTAAAGTATGCTGTTTCACAGTGCGCATAGAGACATCATTAGGCTCATAAGGTCTCCGAGCTTGACCTTGAGCATTCGGGATTCCGAACCGAAATTGTTGGGGCTGATTGCCTACGTATCCTGTTTGTGGCTTATAAAAATTATTAAACTGGGGTCTAAATCCTTGCTGTTGCGGGGGAATACCGAATTTGAAATTTGTTTGTTGATTTGGGATACCAAATTTAAATCCCTGACCTTGAGGTCCTTGGTTAAATTTGAATCCTTGCGGTGCTTGATTTTGTGGAAATCTAAAACCCTGTGGTTGGTATTGTAATGGTTTGAACCCTTGATTGGGTGTACCGAATTTAGTTTGAAAACCAGAATTAGGTTGTGGATATCCAAATTTGAAATTAGGATTAGGGTTATTATTTTGATATAGTGGAAGCATTGGCTGAGGTGCCTTTGGTTGTTGTGTGGCTGTCTTGGAATTATGTTTTGAGTCATATTGAAATTGGAAGTTTACTTCCTCAGTTACCACACTCAATGCTTCCTCTAATGTATCACAGTCTCTAAGACGCACAACCCTTATCATATTTTCCGGGAGATTATACAAAAAGGTATTCAAAGATGTGTTTGTGTAAATAGTCACTTTAGCGTTCCTGACTGCGATGTCCTCTATTTCATTCACTTTAGCAATAAGGGTGCTTCGAACGTACTGTATACGATTGCAAAATTGCGTATATGTTTCACCCTGTTTTATTTTAAGATTTTCAAGTTCAATGGCAATACATTCCTCTGAACGAGGGTCACCGAAATGTTGGCGTAATAGCCTTTTGAGAGAAAGCCATGTTCCTATATCTTCTCTTTCACTTAAAAGGCACGCGGCTTTCCCTACGAGTCTACTCGTAATAGTATGAAACACATAAATATCCTGGGCAGGACTGTCGTCAATTCTGAATCTATCGATGACATATTGGGCTTTTCTCAAAAATAAATTTAATTGTTTATCATCCCCATCGAACTTGGGAACAATTTCCAAAATTTCCCTAGGTATCATTTGCAATTGAGCCATTTTAATTAATTGAAACGAAAATTAATAATTGTAGTAACAAAATCGAATTTAAAAAAATCGTATTATATTTCCTAACTCTATGTACCTACTAATATATAGAGCGCGCTACCAATGTAGTGTAACGTGCTGTTTAACCTAATTAAGATAACGTTTTCGTTAGGGATTCCGACGATTTTGACCAGAATCCTACGTAATATTAAGACAACAGAAAAGGAATATCACGGATAAGACAGGAAAGTGAAAAGGTCTACTCACAAACCGCTCGTTCTCATGACTCCAGCTGCCGTCGTTGTAGTGCCGCCTTGTATCACCTCACGTCACTTACGTCACCCAGAATGTCTCTTATTTGTTTGGTTCGAGGATATCCGCGGTTCGCGCTAGTTCCGATTTTAGTGTCCTTTCGCGAACTTTTACACTGCGGACATCCTACCGGCTGCGCCAGATAAATTCGGGAGCCGCGTGAGGATGTTTTTAAAAAAGACGAAAAAACTTTAAACTTAATTTATTTTAACATAAAATTACACGAGCTTATAACTCGGAGCCGATTTGGGGACTGACAATACAAAGCTTAAGCCTAGAGTTACAAAAATGTAGAGCTATGCACTCTCGTCGCCCGGTGGCCGGGACGCCAATCGCTAGACATAACATCCTAATTGCAATTCAGCAAGACGCTCAGGCCTGCACTGTGATAGAGCGGGAACCTGGGTGCATAACTACCTTTAAGGGGGTTGTTTAGACCATCAAACTGAACAACTTTCACTATGGGACCAACATCAAAATCGCGAAAAGGAAAATCTTATAGTAAAAGTTGTTCAGTTTTATGGTCTACACCACCCCCTTAAATGTTTATTTGTATTTTTGTAACACCTTGTATAGAAGGATGATCTTAGGGTCGAACTATTGCGGATCCTAAACCTTCGCCAAATATTCCCAGAGGCGTAGAATTTGGATCAGAACAAGAAGTGGTTAGCATCGTAATGAACTATGCAAATGGCCGTTGGCATTAGTTAATATTAACGTAATCAATAATCACGGTCTCAGATGGACCATGGATCTATAATACGGATTTCACAGTCTACTGAATATCTTTGTTATTATATCAATAACTAATCATATATTATTACTAGCAGGATTTCCCGTGCATCGCATCGAAATTTCTATACAATTATAAATTACTTAGTTGCAAAGGCATTATAGGAGAGTGTCGGTGGCGCGTTGCGGAGAGGTATGGACACCCAATTATGGGGATCCGGGTTCGAATCCGCACGGACAACATGTCGTACCAATGAGTTTTTCTATCTTATGTAGGTAGATACGTTAAACCGACTGCTCTCAAACGGTGAAGGAAAACATCGTGAGGAAACCTGCATACGCTGAAGAAGAAATTCTGATGCGTATGTGAAGTGCAAGCGTGGTGGACTAATGCCCATACACCCTCCCGTGGTGCCTGTGCCCTGCAGTGGGACGTTTATAGATTGATGATGATGAAGATAGGCATTAAGCTATGTTCTTCGAGGGGGTGGTCATAGAGCCTTTTGGCAGGTTTTGTTTTTTATGGTTCGATGTATTTAAAATCATAAATACCTATGCCACCTTCCTGGGTTTACTCCATTTTCATTCGTATTATAAACCTCTTTATCAAAATATTCTCTGCTACATGGCAATTTCTCAGTCATAGGAACATAGGAATATATAAAAGACAATTTTGTCAACAGTTGACAACGGATGGCATCCCACAGGAATCCCCATCCAAGAAAATGATGCGCTGTTTCTTATTATTTTTATACAACCTTTAAAGAATGAATATGCTAAAGCCTTGCTACAATCTGTACGCAAAGGAAATACGATGCTCATTTTAGTCATGTTTTCTCATAGACTTGTTTTCTAAAACCATTAACGAGAACCTAAAAAGATCATGTGAGTCACTCGCTTGTCCACTGTCCGAACCATAAAGCTATTATACCTTACAGGAATAGAGGCAGTGACATGAGTTGTCAAATGAAACCGTTTTTGGATGTTTTTTGGAGACTATTCGCAGGCAAAAATTCGAATACGTCTATAATTCTGAGTCTAACGTGAAATCGTGGATAAATTAATGAAGTAGTGTCAGTATATTTCACAAAATTATCTACGATTTCACTTTAGATTCCCAATTATTCACGGAAACCGAATTGTAAAAATTGATTAGTGACTAGAAAACAGTTCTATTGCCTCGCGTCACATAGCTCTTTCTATTACACAGTGGTGCCGCTAGGTACATCTCGCTCTCTCAGCTGTATGTTCCTCTATTCCTGGTATAATACCTCTATGGTCCGAACCGATTTTTATTGTAGGTGAATTTGTTGGTGATAGGTAACGCACACACTGCCACACCTTGTTACGAGTGTATACTGTACCTGTAAAATAATATAAAGCTTCGTATCTGTGTGGGATTTACTCATGTGATTGTTTTCTAGCCTGTCTAAGGCTTCCGATGAAGTTCATTCTGTTAGTCTCGCATTTGTGATCGGGGACGGTCAGATAATTGTTTTTCTATTCCTCTATCTTCATTGATTATTCATTGCGGGTTCCAAGGCAGTTCAGAGTAATCCCCCAGGCTGGCTGGATTTCGTAGTCTAGTGTTCTGAATTTAATTGTAAGAGGCACTCGTGAGTCATCGGCATTTGAAACGATAATCGAATTTCTCTTGAGACGGGTGACTTGTTTTAGTGATATTTCATCTCGAACGCCTCCGTGTTTCATTGGTTCCTGATGCCGCCAATTTGTATAAGTGCCCTTTTAGACGAATGGCTGACGTGTGAACGTGTCTCATATATTTAGTGTGACCAGCAAAAACCGCGTACGACTAGGCTGTCTGAAAGAGCCTTAAAAGTATGAAACTTTGTTTCATGATTCTCAAAAAGCTACATATCAATAGTTGTAAGATATAAAGCCAGTTATAGTAGATGACACACCGAGGGCAGGAAAGTAAGAAAGGTCTCAGATCTCATGTAATTGTTCTGAGGCTTTCTTATTTACTGCCCGAGGTTAGTATTTTTTTTTTCTCCTCGACGGAGGTGGAAAGCGACAACTTCGTTTAGCGCAACGGGACAAAAATTGATGCTGAGAGAAAAAGCATTTTTACGGTTCAGATTTATATTTATAAACCCTTTGAAGTTTGTCAATATAATGTTGTACAATTTTCTTGTCAATTTCTTACCCATTCCGTAGCATCGAACGTTGGTACGCTGAACGACATCGTAACCCGTCAATATCTGGATTCTTATCAGGTTCATAATATTTTAAGAGATACTTCGTTTTAAAAGTTCAGTTGATACGAGTAAGTATCAATATTTTTAATGTTCAATAAGGTACTTTTTCTCCCCTCCGGACGGAAAGCGTACATTTTCGTCCCGCTGCACTAAACGAAGTTGCCGCTTTCCACCTCCGTCGAGGAGAAAAATAACATACTAACCTCGGGCAGTAAATAAAAAAGCCTCAGATCATATGTTTGTTGAACTCGGCTTCGCCTCGGTACATGAGATCTGAGACCTTTCTTACTTTCCTGCCCTCGGTGTGTAATCTACTATTTCTGCGTAATATTAACGTTTGTTAATTATTTTAAGTTTTTATAATTAAAATTAAAATTAACTTAAAATAATTATTTTAATCGTTATTCACCTATACGTTACATATAGAGTAAGATAAAGTTAACAGCCAGCCCAACTTCTAACTTCTTCTTCTTCTTCTTCTTTTTTCTTTTCCACTAAGTCACAGTCTTACCGTTATTTGTGTGTCATTATCATCGTCACCATCGTCCTTTTCTGCGTCCTACTGTAGGGCAAAGGCCCACCCTCAGATACCCCGGTGTACAGGCGTCAGTCCACCACATGTGCTTAATGCGGATTTTCTTTCATACTGTACATACGGATCACAAATTCTTCTTCAGCGTATACAAGTTTCTTCACGATGTTTTCCTTCATCGTTTAAGAGCAGTCGGTAATACATAAATAAGTTAGAAAATCTCATTGATCGTTTAAATACATCAAGACGTTTGTGCGGATTCGAATCTGAACCCTCACGATTGAGTGTCCTTCCTTACCTCTCCTCAACTCATCACACTGACGCTGTGTAGTACTTACTTGATTCTTTATCTTATACCTACTACTCCGTGTGGTGTCAGCTAAGAGTAGCACCATCCCATTTCCTCCCGTGGGTGTCGTAAAAGGCGACTAAGAGATCTACCGGAGAATGGGCAGCAGCATCCTCTGAGTACACACATTCAATCCAACTGCGATCGCCAACCCGCCTGCTAAGCGTGGCGATTATGGCAAATCCCCCCATTTTTGGGGATGCCTATGTCCAGCAGTGGAGGTTTATCGGCTGATATGATGACGATGATGATACTTACTACTGTGCTGAAGCTCTGTCATGACATGTTGCGTAGTACTTATAACTAAAACGTATCAAAAACAATGTCGTTCTCGCAAAGTAGTTGATAATCTCTTCAGCCCTAAGTAGTTCCAGTGTAACAAGACCTCTGCGGCTACGATAAGTTCGTGGTGGGAATCTGTTGGAAGAATGTTGCCATGTTGTTAGTTGTTTACATATTTACTATATTCTATCCTGAAACCTTCAATAGGACCTAAAAGTGCCTTGCTTCAACAGGGTGAAATTCATATCATTAGCATCCTTTTAAACTAAGAGTCTACCCATCAAACTGAACAACTTTTACTATGGGAGAAAATCGATTGGAGCATAAAAAAAACTGCTGTTCCATACTAAACTGCAATGCCTAACTACTCGACTCAAATGTATGCAACAGCTGTTTTTTTTTGGTCCGATCGGTTTGCTCCCATAGTTAAAGTTGTTCAGTTTGATGGGTAGAATCTTAGTTCAAAAGGATGCTAATCATATTAATTTCACCCTGTACCTATATCCTATGAGACTGGTTATGAGTCACTTTTCATGGATTACTGTAGACACAAAATACACGCTTCCAAATTGAAGCATGTACTTATTTCCTAACTATGTTTTCCTTTACTAAAAAGTCGAGTACACAGTGTGATGTTACAAATAAGTCGTACAAATAAGTTTGTCAAAGTTTTAATCTAGTCTGGAACCGAACCATTGCCCCTGCACGGAAGTTGGGGAACTTACCACTAGACCACTAGGCTTACTACCGTCAAATATGCGTTTGATTATGACAAAAACTAATTAATAATTCATCTGTTTTATTATACAAACGAATTCAATAATATTTTTCATGAAAATGTATAAAACCGGTTCAGTCCGTAAATTGGCAACCTTGTAGATATCAGTAGCTCAAACACGACTGGTAGACTATAGCTTTGTCACTAAGTAGGCACTTGAACTCGATGAACACTGCTGAATCGATTACTTACCCGGTCATCGATTACGATCGATGTCAGCTCTGATGAATTTGGACAGAGTCATTGACCGAGATGAATTATTACTATATAGTATACAACAAAGGCGCTTCCCGCTGTATGTCTGTCTGTCTCTATGCATGCTTAGATCTTTAAAACTACGCAACGGATTTTGATGCGTTTTTTTAAATAGATAGAGTGATTCAAGAGGAAGGGTATGTGCATTGCACCCGTACGAAGCCGGGGCGGGTCGCTAGTAGTTTATAATACACTAATTGACCGTAGACATTATTACTTCGACAATAAAATTGCCAAACCTCTCAGAGTGAGAACGATACGTCCGGCACACCCTGGGCAAGCGGGCAATGCGGAACCTCTTCATCATGTTAGACATTCCATGGACTTGACAAAAGAAGACTTCTGAATTTGATAAAAGCGCAGAACATCCACGTTTCACTAGTACCATAACTCTGTCCAGTTTGACGTGGAGTGAGCCCGCCACCCGCCCGGCCGCCCGTCGTCATTTCAGGATAACTCTGACTACCCTCGGGAATATAGTCGTGAGCATAAATGTTTATGCTTAGGTAGGTATTTTATGAAATCGTTCATTTTTAAATTGGTTTTCATGTTGGCTGTTTCACAGAGGTTTCACATAGCAAAGGTAATCGCATATTACGACGGGCTGCAGCGCAAAAATCCGCCCAAATCGCTTCAATTTATATGAACTGCCACGTACTAAGCCGGGGCGGGTTGCATTTTTGCGCGGCGGATTTCCGTCCGGGTGGTGTAACACATCTTCGTATAATGCCAAACGTCCAGTCGTTCGTATACCAAACGGAACTTTTTTCCGACAGTATTACAAACAGTATGTCAAACTAAAAATACGTCAATGTGGTGCGATCCGGCCCGCTTTAGTGTAGTAGTACGCATTTTCCGCTGTGATGCGGCCCGTTGTAATGCGCTTACCTTTAAATCCCAATCACTTTTAAAATTATGGCAACATAAGCTTTATTACGAGAGCAAAAACAACTAAAATCCTTTTCTCGTTTATTTACTAAAGGATAAAGTATTCCGTATACACTACATGTAAAAAGACACAAGAAAACCCACGTAATTAGTGCACAAACTGGGAAGCTTCGCTGAAAATGTTATTCAGACTTTATTAGGTACTGAGGAAAGCTAAAGTCCTAGATTAGCTAGCAGCTGTATCGCTTTTTAGAGGAAGACTGCTATTTTAAAACCGCAATTGAATTTCAAATATCGACTCCGTCGTGCTCTAAAAAAGATCTGAATATGGATGAATCGTCATAAATCTTGAATACTGACTTAAAACTGTGGCTTTGCTGTATAGTTATATAGAACTATATACCAAACTTATTCTGTGGTATAGTTTAAGGATGACAGACGACAGAATATAGACTAAGGGAAAATTCATGTTTTTTATTTCCTAAATTATGCTTTTTGACTTTGTTGGCGTGGATTTCGGAAGCAAAGTACCTGTGTACGGTTGATTTCAATTTGTTTTTTTTTTGTTTTGTTTTGAAGAGTAAAAAAAATTATAATAAAGGATTATAGTTTTATTTTAAAAACTATAATTAATTATTTAAAAATTAAAATTTCGTTTTTAATAAAAATGTATTTTCACATCCTATTTCTTCCACTTATGGAATAATTTCCCCTTTTAGAAAAATCCTTGCTTAGTGCGCCTACGTCCTCTGTAGACATATATATATTTTATTTTTTTTATTTATCAAATACATAAACAGACATCTTATGAATTAAAAACATTGATATTCACATTCACATTCCATACTTCTATCCACAGTGGTTTATGCTGTGTGTTGTCTGTTAGTCATTCAGTTTAGATTTTTATCCTCGTATTATAAAGGAATTTGTGAAAATTATAACATTTGCTTTGTTGAAACCGATATCGATGGAATGTTTGAAAAAAATTGGCTGTTTTGATAAAAAATTTAATTAAGTAACAAATAAAAGATAAAAGAGTCACCGTGTGAATTGTGATGCTCGCATTGTTTTGTTAAAATAATGGTTAAACCGATACGGTAGTAGTGCAGTACAATTAAAATTTTATCATTACATTTGATTAATGTATAGATTACTAGGAAATTTAAATAGAGCTTGAAAATGATGTCAAAGTAAAAATAAAATAAAAATAAAACCACTAACTTCAATAACCATCGGTTATTCATCATCATCATCATCAGACTATAGGTATACGTCCCACTGCAGGGGTCAGGCCTACCCTGCGGTGTTTGGGCGTTAGTCCACCACGCGTGCCCAATGCGGATTGGTTGACTTCACATACGCATCAGAATTTCTTCTTCTGCATATGCAGGTTTCCTCACGATGTTTTCCTTCACCGTTTGAGAGCAGTCGGTAATACGTACATAAGTTAGAAAAACTCATTGGTACGTGGCATGTCGTCCGTGCAGATTCGAACCTGAACCATAATATAATGATTGAATGTCCTTACCTCTCCACAACGTAATGACTTAATGATATACCTAAGGCACAGTATAAAAAAGAGTATCGTATATACCTAAGGGTAGAAGGATGATATACACTATAGTATAGAGCTACTAGGTATCTACGACATCTGGATTCGTTCTTTTAAATCAAAAGAAGTTAAGGATCTTTCGCCTAGAATATGTATATTTACTTGTGTATGTGTTTGAGTACAAAATACACAAATTATGAAGCCTACTAACATAGCGAGCTTTTACAAAGCTACATGGCTGAGGGAACAGTTTCAGAGAATGTCAAATAAATCAAAGAACTCAATTAAAAACAGGGATTCCTTTATTTTACGACTCTTATGTTGAAATAACAGTTACGTACATAAAAGTTCGTCAAGCAAAACATCACTATTTCCTCCATAGAAGTTCTATACAAATCTAATTATTTACAAGTATAAAATCCACTACAATCAACTCACGATTTTTTTGATAAAAATTCCTTTATTTACCTGCATAGTTTTCTTTTAATTTCTTCAATCACTAAAACTTTTGTTAGTCTAACACTGATTCGAGAGAAAATTACAAGTTTGGATGATTTATCCTTAGTCTTCAGATCATCGGATGGACCTGGAAACAAATAATATAAAATTAATCATTGACGTCTCGTCCTATAGATTCCTGAAAATGGTCACCAGTATCCAGGTAGACCTAGGAAGAGGTGGCGGGATGGCCTGGATAAATGTGACGACCAGTAGCCAGAGGTTTCCCATAATAGTAGGTATTGACCGAAATTTCACTTAGCTCACCATCAATTGTTTATACAGGGTGTAACAAAACACACTAGGTAATCTAAACTATTATAAAACTGTAACTGAAGTGTGTCTGTACATTGAAGATACTTACAAGAAAAAGATGACGATATAGTTTTTAGGGATCCCTGACTCCAAATCAACCTTTTTAGAAGTTGTGTCTGTCTATTTGTTTGTTTGTTTGTTCGCGCATCACGCAAAAACTACTGAACCGATTTTGATGAAATTTTGTTTGTTTGATGCTTATGATCTGACTTAAAATCTGGTAAGTATATAATTTGTGCGGACGAAATCGCGGGTTAACTCTAGTACCTTTTAAAGGTGTAGTTTAGATCATCAAACTGAAACACTTTCACTATGGAAACAAAGTCCAAACAAAACAAAACTGTTGTAGTGCAATACTGCAGATTTTTATGAAACAGCAGATTTCATACAAATATTTAATATTATTTTTCGATGTTGGCTCCATAGTGAAAGTTGTTCAGTTTGATGGTCTAAATTCTAAAGCACCTCTTTAAACATTACTTTTTGTTACACCCTGTATACGAAGAAATGGAAACATAAGTATCTTTTAGGTCTATTTGTTGTCTAATGGTAAACAGGAATTTAAATATTCTCTTACAAATTGCAATTTTCTCGCAATCGCTCATACTAGCCAGAGGAATTTCTTGACCCTCTTCAAAGTCGAAAAAAAAACATTCGGAAAAAAATCACTTGATGTTCTTAATTTAAATACGTTGTATAAAATCTCGCTAGATTATTTATATTAACGTCTTAACGATAATGGACTTTAAGGGACATTAATTAAATTTTTTATTTACGTCGCACACGAAGAGCTGGTAATAAAAATTGAGAGTATCTTTACTTCAATTTATTGTGTATCTATTATATTATAGGTACATTACCTGAACGGATTTTGATGAAAGACACACATAATATTTTCTGGATGAATACCTACAAATAATAAGGGAATTGCTTTCGAAAACTCAAAGGAAAACTTTGCGGGGGGCGAGGTTACATGCAATCCGTAACTTTGGATTTTATTCCCTCTAATTTTGAATGTTAAAAATCATGAAAAGTAGTCTCGTGTGAACCTCAAACGTTCTAAGTTCGAAATTATTGTTTCGCAATTATAGGCTGTCTTGTTTAGGATAAGGTATAAAATTTAATGTAAATGCACATGATCAATTGATCTTATACCGTGGCAGAGGGGAAATGCTACCGCAAGGCGAGTCCTATTTATTATTATTTACCATTTCGTCGCGCGCAGTATACATCTACTTAGATTTAAATTTAGAAAAAGGTCGAAATCATTTATTATTTTAAGTAAAGAAACATTTCATTGGAAAGTCTAGCATTAATTAATTTAGACATGGGAGAGATACTTAAAAATGTTCTGTCGTTACATACATTTTAGATATATTTGCTAAGTAGCGGTGTTTTATAGAAAAGTGTTATTGTTCTTTGTATTTAGAAAACGTCTCATGCTGATAATAGAAGCTAACATCAACTATAAAATCACAAAGGAAAATATTCTTCTATCGAGTCGATATAGCTAGCATGTCATTTTAAATTTTTCCAGTCTGTATTTTACTACACGGATAGCAACAGCGTCCTTAGGGTCCGATCGCGTGTAGGTGGGGTGTTTTTAATCTTGCGATTGTATTTCAATCTATTTCCAATTTCCAAAGTGGGATAGTAAACTATTTTTGCCCGTACTGATTCCACGTGAAATCGAAAGATTCCGTTCTTTTCAATTCTAAACATACAGGGTGAATAGTATCCTTTTAAACTAATAGTCTACCCATCAAACTGAACAACTTTTACTATGGGAGGAAACCGATCTGAGCAAAAAAAATCAGCTGTTGCATACGTTTGAGTCGAGTAGGCACTGCAGTTTAGTATGGAACAGCAGATTTTTTTCTTGCTCCGATCGGTTTGCTACCATAGTAAAAGTTGTTCAGTTTGATGGGTAGACCCTTAGCTTAAAAGGATGCTAAAGATTTAAATTTCACCCTGTATATACAGTATACATACATAAACTCAGGACCATAATCCCTTTCAGGGAGGTCAGAAATATTGCTACAATTACCTATTCTATGAAGTTGCGAGTAATTTTAGTAGTTTTTGTTTATTTCAAGAGTTTGAGTTGAGTTTGTTTTGTTTGGTTTGAGTTTTTCTGAATTTATGTACGATTTGTAACACCACTGGCTTTTCGGTGAAGGAAAACATCGTGAGGAAACCTGCATGCTTCAATTTCGAGGCGTGTATTGTACCCACTGTCCATCATAAGTGGCGACGGGCTCACCCCCCGTCACACTGGACAGAGTTTCGGTACTACTGGTGAAACGTGGATGTTCTGAGGTTTCAGAATATCTCTGACTACCCCCTCGGGGAACATAGTCGTGAGCATATGCTTATGCTATGCTTTATTTCAATTTCAATTTATTTATTGTACATCATAATGTTACAAAGGTGTTAATATAGTCGAAAGCTAACAGTTCATTATGAACCCTGTTTGTAGGGTATGGCAAATTAGAAGAGAGGAGGACCATTATGTATTAATAATATCATTAAAGTATTCATTTATACTGTAATAGGAATTCCTTTTTAGACATTTTCGATAAAATAAACCTTGACCTAGAAAGACTTGCATTAGGTAACATAATAAAAAGAACAAACCGACGCCACCACTAACCGCAAAAGTAAATTGTTTCTACTAACTATGCAATTGCTTCTAACCTCACCTCCTATTTATTTTGTTTAGTACATTAGTACCGAATTACCGATCTAGATTTTTTTTACCAGATAACAATAGAACTAGAACGATTCTAGGCTTAAAAACAGATCTGCGGCATTCTTTTTAAAATTAATTCAACACTATGCAGAAAATTAATGAATTTTTATAAAATACATTTTCGATGCTTCAACTGAAACTAACTTAACTACTAACTTTAAATAATCATCATTTTTAAGTAACTTATAGTTTACAAGATCACTAAATGTAATGTTCAATGATTGGTTACGTAGATACCTATTAAAACAGTGTTGTAATGTACCCGAGTACAAATCTCATTGGAGCGAAGTTTTAATGAAATTTCAACCAAACTGTATCCACTTGCGGGGAGCGGTAGCCGCCCGCCGCGGCTTGTTGACGCAATAATTCTACGTATAATCCATTTCACATAGGAAGGTGCGTGAAACAAGCAATTTTCGCACTTATTATGTTAGCATAA
This sequence comes from Agonopterix heracliana, assembly GCA_963693445.1. Taxonomy (NCBI): domain Eukaryota; kingdom Metazoa; phylum Arthropoda; class Insecta; order Lepidoptera; family Depressariidae; genus Agonopterix; species Agonopterix heracliana. The sequence goes on from OY856310.1 coordinate 20,644,683, forward strand.
GAGTCCTGTCAGAACCCTTCCTATGTGAAATGCAGTATAATGTGCGTATGAAAATTGTTTCTATAGCACCCATTATCCATTTATGTTAGGCGTGAAACCCACTCAAGAGGTACGCGTAAGGGATAAGGAAGCGGTGTGGAATGGATACGTCACGCAAGAGGCATCGACGCGTCATCGAAGAGTAGGCGATGCGGTGGAGTTCTAGTCTAGGAATAATTACGGTTTGAGATTGCATCAAAGACACTTTAGTAAATTGTGTTTGAACTATATTACTGTTAGGAGGTCTGGCTCACTCCGCCTTTAGGTATAAAAATGTACCTACGCGGCCGGGTCCGGTACCGTAACGACGCGTCGTTACGACAGGGATATCCTCTTAAACCTGAAAATTGCTGTTGATAAGATCTTCGATTATTTAATACTTTTAAAATAGGATCAAACTTCGTTTGTATGCAGCGCGCTCGGGCGCGCTGGCAGGAATATCCTCTTAAATTCAAAAATAGCTGTTTATAAGTTGTTCGATCAATTTAATTAATAGAAAATAGGATTAAACTTCGTTTGTATGCAGCGCGCTCGGGCACGCTGGCAGGAATATCCTCTTAAACTCAAAAATAACTGTTATATGAAAATAGATAAAAATGATATTCAATAATACACAATAAAAAAATCGGGGATTGTTGAGAATTTATGTTTTTCAGTTTATGTTTTTTCAATTTACCTATGTTTTTCAATTTATGTATCTACTATATCCCAAATTACCACCTAAAGTGCAATTAATTCAACCTACTCCATACAAAAATCCGTAGATTTCCCCGACTATTTCGTGAGGTATGGGGTAAGCAAGCGTAGCGTAAGCGGTGAGGAAGGGATACGCATCGGGCATCGAAGCGGCGTGGAAGCGGCGCCGCGTCGATGCCCGATGCTTGCCCGATGCTTATCCCTTCCTCACCGCTTACGCTACGCTTGCCTCCTGCGGCATGCGTTATAGTCGGGGAAATTTACGGAGCCTAGCATAGCATAGCATATGATCACGACTATATTCCTCGAAGGGGTATTCAGAGATAATCTGAAAACTCAGTTAGAACATCCACAGGTAAAAGAATAAAATAAAATTTCTTGAATAATTAAGACATTAACAAAACATTACATTTAGGTATGAAAAAAACATGGAAAACTTGGTGATTTTCTGCACGATGGCTTCGTTTAAGAGAAGTTTATTCCGAGAGCGCAAATCCGCGCTGCATACAAACGTAGTTTAGTGATATTTTCAATACTATCCAATTAAAGTCAATGAAATTTTTCAGAAACAATCTAGAAACTAATCTCTATGTTCGTATGAAGTCAGATTTTCGTTTAAATATACAGTTTTAATGCTGGGATTAATTATAGATTTGTATGGAAATCTTTTAGGCACTGTAACTTTAAAACTATGATACATTTTATCGAAAATCTGACTTCATACGACGAACTCGACTGAAGAAGAAATCGTGGTAGCTACGACCGACGCACAGTGGGTCGAAACTGCAATTGGAGGGACTTAGGATATTTTTTCACTGGACCTATTTTTAACTGTGTCAATCGGTAGATCTTACGATCCTAGTGAAACATTGTCCTAAAGCTTAAATCAAAAATCGAGTAGTTTAGGTGAAAATATTTTATTTTTATTTTTGTTGTATGGGACGACACTTATCTTAGCTCATTTCTGCTTCACTAATAGCCGGTCCACCACCGGAGTGTAACCACCACGTATTTTGCGTGTACGTTTTCGGTCCAATTTCAACTCTATTACAATGGAGTTAGGTCCGAAACTGTCGCGTTAAACTTCAACTGAAATAATATTTTGGTCGAAGATGATAAATTGAAAATCGAAACTCCGAGTACAGAGGGTCTACCATGAGTTTTCACTGTACTTTACTACTGTAGTTACGTCACCAATTCGTAGGACAGAAATTAGTTCTCAACGCCACAAGGAGCGCTGTACGAAATTCAATACAAAATTGGTGACATTACTACAGTACTAAAGTACGGTGAAAACTCATGGTAGGCCTACAGGGCAAGGTCGTCGTTAGGTGCGATGCAATGAGAGCGTGACACTCGACTGAATTAGGCCTCTAAACTTCGGCGTCGGGCCGCGTAGGTACATTATTATACCTAAAGTGCGGAGCGAGCCAGACCTCCTAACAGTAATATTAGTTCAAACACAATTTACTAAAGTGTCTTTGATGCAATCTCAAACCGTAATTATTCCTAGACTAGCACTTCACCGCATCGCCTACTCTTCGATGACGCGTCGATGCCTCTTGCGTGCCGCATCCTTTCCTCACCGTTTCCATATCCCTTCCGCTTACCTCTTGAGTGGGTGTCACGCTTTAGTTATTTCATGCCTCTTCAGATTAAATGTAAGTTAGAGATCAGATCATAATAGCCGTGGGTTCGTAATAAGGGCGATCCTTCTTTTCCCATGCATGGGTGTCATTTATGCAACTATTACCACTTGACTTGTTAAGTCTGGTGATAAAGTAAGTTATAGCCTATAGAATCCCACTGCAGGGCAAAGGCCTCCTCTCACGAATAAGGGTGAGAGGGAGTGGGCCATACTCCACCACGCGGGCCCAGTGCGTGTTGGTGGAGGCAAGGTAGTGGTCAACTTGCTGTCAGAGAATTTTCAAGCCGCCTCAATAGGCCTCTGACCTGGCTTAACGAATAGTTACAACGCCATCTGACGGAACTATCCGAGACCAACTGCTTAACGTGCCTTCTGAAGCACGGAAACGCTCGAGATGAAATACCACTAAACGGTCACCCATCCAAAGACTGACCGGACCTGACGTTGCTTAACTTCGGTGATCGTTTCCAATACCAAAGCTCCACTACGCCAACGAGCGTGCAAGTCTGGTGATATTTTATGAAATTTTTCAGAAACAAATAACAATCTAGAAACTGATTTCCATGCTTGTATGAAGTCAAATTTTCGTTTAATTGTATAGTTACAGTGCCTCAAAGATTTCTATATAAATCTTAAATTAATCCTGCATTAAAGATGTATATTTTATCGAAAATCTGACTTCATACAAACATAGAGATTAGTTTCTAGATTATTTCTGAAAAACTTCATTGACTATATTGAAAATATCACCAGACTACGTTTGTATGCAGCGCGCATTTGCGCTATCGGAATAAACTTCTCTTAACCTGTAATATGCTAAATATGAGCCTTGCCTTGACAACTACAGCAGTATAAGAAAGAGTATACTACATAACTATAAATATGCTTAAAAACTCTCAAAATACAAGGTGTAAGGGACAGCCCTCCGCAAACTGAAACGGTGAACTCAGACCATCAAACTGAACAACTTTCACTATGGAGCCTATCTCAAGAAACGCGAAAAAAAATCAGCTGTCCCATACATTTGAGTCGGGTAGGTACGGTAGTTTTGTATGGGACAGCTGATTTTTTTTCGCGTTTCCGAGGAAGGCTCCATAGTGAAAGTTGTTCAGTTTGATGGTCTGAGTTCACCGATTCAGTTTGTCAGGGCTGTCTCTGTATAGACAAAATATAGACAAAATTGATTGTGAAAATTTTTATGAAGCATGAAGTTATAGCTTGAGCAAGAGTCACTTTTAGGATATTAAAGATCTTTTGTCGAGTCAACGCAATTTCATAGATTTTGTATTGTCATCGTGGTGATGGGTTTCAGGCTGGAATTACGTGTCAAGTAGGGGGCTAGCATTTCATTGACAGAAGCTTTAAATTAGAAACCTCATACGACACACTTGGGAAGAAATGAGGTGACCCCATCATACTTAAATAAAAAAACAAAGTCCTTACCAATGCCTATACAGCAAACAATTGATTAGCGCCAAGGCGCCGACTGGAGACGTGGAGCGCCGCAGCCCTGTTAAAAACAACGGGGTTAAACATTAAAAACAAACCAAACTGTCATTTTCATTATCCTCGTCATCCGACCAGACTAATCGTTGTGACTTCAGTTGGCTACGGTCACAGCGCAACGAATAAAGACACGCCTCCGTTATACAATTATGAGTCGTGTGTATAAAGAAAACCGTAATCTAAATCGGTCTAGCCGTTTTGGAGATAAATGAGAACATTGGTTTTGCACAAACAAACAAACGAACAAGCAAACAACCTCTACACGTTCTCCGTTCCGTCGCGGGTAAAAATGAGACATATTAATTTAAAGGGGTTGGCATTAAGTCATCATCAGCCTATCATCGTCCACTGCTGAACATAGGCCTCTCCTTCCTTCCTCATCCAGTCCCTCCCCACTACTTTTTTTAGGTCGTCTGTCCAGCGGGCAGCAGGGCGTCCCACACTACGCCTACCAGTTCGCGGTCTCCACTCTAGAACTCTGACACCTCATCGGTTGTCGGTTCTTCGGCAGATATGACCAGCCCATTGCCACTTCAGCTTGCTAATTTTCTGAGCTATGTCAGCCACTTTAGTTCTGTGACGAATCACTTCATTTCTGACGTGATCCCTCAGAGAAACACCGAGCATAGCTCGCTCCATAGCTCGCTGAGCGACCTTGAATTGAGGAACTAGTCCTATCGTCAGAGTCCACGTTTCTGCACCATAGGTCATCACTGGCAGAACGCACTGATTGAACACCTTCGTTTTGAGGCATTAAGTATAGGCATTTTATTTTAATTTAACATTTTAATGTTTCATTTATTTTTTCACAGAACTTGATTATGATTAGAAAGGATATATTGTAATGACTCATTCCGTACGCTACTGAGTTATTTTCTATAATATTTTTAACCTGTATTTCTCAATTGCAAGTGAATTGTATTCTTTTTTGTGAAATAAATATCTTAAACCGTAACTACATTTTTAATGTTTGTACTATTTTGTTTGTTCGAATAGAACATTAAATGCTTAAAAACAAACATTACCCGTTGCGAATTGCCACTTGTTTGAATAAGCAAGAACATAGGTAATTTATTTTAAATATTTATTTTCTCTAAAACAAGTAGAGTAAATACTTAACAAACAAAATTAGGTTTATCTAGATTTATGTCTAGACTAAATGAAATTATTTGCATAAAATTGACAACCTGCGTGAAAATATCTAAATTATTTATTTATGCCTACTGACTTCTCAGAAAGAGTTGAAATAAGAAGACATGGATTTATATGTATGATAAATAAATAACCGAAATTATACCGAGTGACGCTAAATAAAAACCGTTTAAAAGGAAAAGTGTAATTTTCCTTCAGTACTCTGTGGCCTTTATGTCACTACTTCAAATACCTAGTCAACCCTCGCAAAAAGAGCAAACTTTTCCTTTCTTTCATAACAAGTTAATGTACGAACCGGTTAACTTAATCGGCTATTGTTGGAAGATGAGCATTTTTTTCCGTCAAGTTAATTTGAGGTCAATGGGTACCCATTGGACTTCCTAGCAAGTTTTTAGAGATAATTCACGCGTACTATCTTATTTAGGATAAGAAGAGCTGTACATAGGAGATTCTTAAGACACCTCAAGTGGTACCTTTTACGTTAATTAGAATTAGGATATTATAACATTATGAAGCTCATAACTGATTTTGATTACAGCGAGAGCTTATTTACAAAAGCAATCAGGTACCTACGCAAGATATATTGAGTTGTATATAGGGTCCAACTTAATATGCTGACACTTTTTTAAGGGGACGATCAGACCATCAAACTGAACAACTTTCTCTATGGGACCAACATCGAAATTGCGAAAAAAAATATGCTGTCCCATACATTTGGATCGTACTCGTTTGTAGTTTTGTATGGGCCAGCTGTTTTTTTTTCGCGATTTCCGGTGCCATAGAGAAAGTTGTTCAGTTTGACGGTCTGATCATCTCCTTGAAAAAGTGTTAGCATATTAGGAAGGGCCCTGTATAAGGGTGCGTACTAAACGCGAACGCTCTCTCTCTCATGAATCTGATGGAATGGAGGATAGCTATGGTCAGAGATCACAGTGTTGTCAACAAAGATGCTGATCGTCAGCATCCAAAGAGAGCATCGTCCCAAAGAGATTAGATGCCTGTTACGACACCCGTCTGGGGTTGATTGGTTGATTGCATCATCATCACCATCATCACAGCTTGTATACTTCCCACTGCAGGGCATAGGCTTACGGCCTCAGGGAGGGTGTATGGGCGTTAGACCACCCACCACGCGTGCCCAATGCGGATTGGTAGACTTCACATACGCATCGGAATATCTTCTTTAGCGTATGCAGGTTTCCTCACGATGTTCTCCTTCACCGTTTGAGAGCAGTGAAGTTTGAGAGTAGAAAAATTAAGAATTTGTAAAAACTTAAATAAATTAAAAAAAAAAAAAAAAAAAAAAAAAAAAAATCATTAGTACATGGCATGTGGTCCGTGCGGATTCGAACCTGGACCTCAAGATTGAGTTTCCATAGCTCTCCGCAACGCGCCACCGACGCTCTGATTCCGACGCGACGATTGATTGATTTGTGGTTGGGTTATTGCAAGCAAGGGTCGTTATCTAACGCTAAGACCATCGCTGGTCCTTTGTGTTCGCCCCGAGCTCACCCATATTTTACGCTCTCGGCATTTTTCGTTCTCGGGAATGCAAGTTTCCTTACGATGTTTTCCTTCACCGCTGAGCTAATAAATGATAAATACAACCGTACAAAAATTCCGTAGAACCTAGTGGTACAGGCCAGGAATCGAACCACCGCCTCATGATTGGGTCGCTAGCTCTCTTCCGTATGAGCTATTATCGCTCTTACTCGTCGCCTGGGGTACTCTTTCTTCAACTTTCTCTTTAGCGACATCTACGATCACATTAGAGAAGATCACACAGCGTAAGCAACATAAGATTTATGTTGTAGATTAGGATCTCTGCATCGCCACACACAAAATATGTCAAATGCGCCACACACACATTTGACATATTTTGTATGAAATTATGTCAAAATATCTGTCGGATAAGCTAACAAGAACTTACCCAGAAGTGGTGAAACAGGCCCTTTGAATATGTCCGAAGCTTTGACTACTTATATGAGGACTGGTAACGCGTGTAATTCTACTAACAAACATTTCTGCCACTTTTTGCGGGGGGCGAGGTAACATGCAATCCGCAACTTTGGATTTTATTCCCCATGACTTTAGATACTATATTTGAATGTTAAAAATCATGAAAAGTAGTCTCGTGTGAACCCCAAACGTTCTAAGTTCGAAATTATTGTCTCGCAATTATAGGCTGTCTCGTTTAGTGATAAGGTATAAAATTTAAAACAAATGCACATGATCAATTGATCTTATACCGTGGCAGAGGGGAAATGCTACCGCAAGGCGAGTCCTTATAATAAATAGTCAAAGGTCCGAAGGGATTAGTAGCCACTACCAGCAACTGTCTGGATTGATGGTATTCTGAGCCGCAAAATAAAAACCAGTTTCCATGCCCTATTTTGACAAAACATAACATTTTTTCCAGTTAAAAAAAGGATAGGTAATCAACTTTGCCAACGTCGAAATAAGTTGTTACATCAACTAACCCCGCTTGCACGAATTGCATTTCATCTCACAAAATTCCCGAGGTTATTTTAACGATAAAATGCTTTTATCATCGAAAAATGTACTGTCATGCCCTTTGCAATATCCATGTTGATTTTTGGCAGCTTTTATAGTAACTATTTTCACAAAACGGGCTTATGTTCAATTTCGGAAAATTTCATGGAAAATGATGATGAAGCACTCCATCAGATATTGCCTTATTGACTCGTATCTTGATATTCGTAATTTTGTACTTACATAAGAATTTAGATCAATGCACTGATGAAATAGCTGCTGATAGAAAGTAGCTCTTCACGCCAGAATTGGCGGCTGTTCCATTTGTGGACTGCCTGGTGCTATCAAGTGTAGCATATCATGCTTAAAAGATCGTTATGTCTATCCCGGAATTAGAATCCGTGCTGCCCATGAAAGGCGCGAGACGTGGCCTCTCTTTATTTATGAGGAATCTGTCCAGAATTAGAGTCCCAAGTGTCCATGACACACGCAATCTGTGGGCGCTCCTCGTCTATAAAGACGATACGGCTGGTTGTTTAAGCGTACCATGCGTTTTACTAGATGCTGGGTGCCTGTACCAGTACCTGAATAAGAGCCTATGACAGGCGCGATCTGTGGCCGCTCTCGTCTATGAGGAGAATACCAATGGTCGTTTAGAGTCCACGCGTATCATAGATGGTACTTGAGGAAGGATACCTGTATCTGTACCTGAATTAGAGTCCCTGCTGCCCATGACAGGCGTGATCTATGGCCGCTCCTCGTCTATGAGGAGGATACCAATGGTCGTTTAGAGTCCACGCGTCTCATAGATGGTAGTTGAGGAAGGGTACCTGTATCTATACCTGAATTAGAGTCCCTGCTGCCCATGACAGGCGCTATCTGTGGCCGCTCCTCGTCTATGAGGAGGATACCAATGGTCGTTTAGAGTCCACGCGTCTCATAGATGGTACTTGAGGATCGGTACCTGTATCTATACCTGAATTAGAGTCCCTGCTGCCCATGACAGGCGCTATCTGTGGCCGCTCCTCGTCTATGAGGAGGATACCAATGGTCGTTCAGAGTCCATGCGTATCATAGATGGTGCTTGAGGAAGGGTACCTGTATCTGTACCTGAATTAGAGTCCCTGCTGCCCATGACAGGCGCAATCTGTGGCCGCTCCTCGTCTATGAGGAGGATGCCGCTGGCTGTCCACGCTGACATCACGCGTGCCACGCATGTCACGTTTAGACGACCCTGTTTTAATAAAATACTGAATTAGGTATGTGGTGAAAGAAATATCGCAGGGAATACCGTACCGTAAAATGTTTTTATTTACAAACGTGTGTTGTACGTACTTTTCGTTAAAATTGGCGGTGAAATATTACTGACTATCAGGGGAATGAGCATATTTATTTTCTATTTGAATTGAAAGTAGAGTAATGGTTAGTCTAGTTTGTGTAAAGTTCAATTTTCAATGTCTATTATCATTCAATACCTACCACTGCCAGATATGACTTCTGCTAAATATAAGCAAAATCTTCCTCGGTGTATTCTACAAAATAAATAATTCTAACTATCCTTTTTTATACATGGCAAGATAAGGAAGCGAGAAAATTGTATGCAAATGCAAATGATCAATTAATTGATCGTGGAATTATTTAGTTAGTGTTAGAAATTTATCTTTCAACGTAGGTATATTTCCAGAAAGGAAAACCTTTTTATCTCATATAAAAATATAGATTACGCATTCTTTTTTTTCAAAAATGTTGATTTGTTGATCCGCTTATAAAATAATGCTCGAGCTTATAACAAAAACCTACTATCAAATAAAAAAAAAGCTACAAATAACCAATCATTTTAGATGGATTTTGGATTTTTTCCTGTTGTGGATGCAAGTAATGTATTGCCTTTGACGAAGCCTGTCGTGGATACGCACTTTGTCTTTTTTATTAATGAATAAATAATACAATTGTTTTAGATGGATTTTTCCAATATTTTCAAATTGAAAGTATCTCGTTTAATATTAACCCTTTACCATTCGCGTACGGTCTCGATTTGGCTTTTTTTAGGTTGATATGTTTGTATTGTCCATATTTTGGTCCTTAATTTTCCTATATCTATGACATTGGTTGCATTGTAGGGAAATTGGTGTACATCAACAACACGTAAATAACGAGGACATTACCGTGACACCAATTCGATGGCTTACGTTTATTAGTTGGTAAATGAGGGTTTAAAGATTTTTATCATTCAAAAGAATTCATTTTTATGAGATAACAACAAAATAAATAAATCAGAGCGTAGGCAGAGTGTGTAATTTAATGCTTACCTACATAATTTTGTTAAAAATGATAGCATTTTTTTTTAGACTCAAAGCACCTCCTTACCTTACCACACCTATTTAACCTACCTACTAATTTAATTCTGTCTTAATTTTCATAAACATATTTTAAATAAAAATTTGGATAAGAGACTGATTACTGATTAGTTAAAATATTATCCTGAAGCTATTATGTTATTATAAATAACTAGTGCTACTACGATTAATTATACTTACACCAGATTTTAAGTCAGATCATAAGTTATCAAGCAAAAAAAATTGGTTCAGTAGTTTTTGCGTGATGCGCGAACAAACAAACAAACAGACAGACAAGATTTCTAAAAAGGTTGATTTCGAGTCAGGGATACCTAAAAACCATATCGTAATCTTTTTTTTTGTAAATTTCTTCAATGTACAGACACACTTCAGTTACAGTTTTATAATAGTTTAGATTACTTCGTTAGTCGTGTTCAAAAAGAAAAGAATGAAATAAATTTTAATAAAATGATTAATCTAATCACTATTGATATAACTAATTAGGTTTAAGAGTGCGGGCTCTCAGACCATTACGAATATACATCTTACATTCGAACGCGAGTAACAAAGGGTTAAAAACTAGAACGATTAAATCGTTCTTGGTAAAAAATCTGCAATCAAAGTAAACAAATTCATAATCCATTAAAATATCTACTTACTTTGCGGAAATGTACTGACTGCACTCTTATAACAAGCTGGCTGAACGAGGAGGATTTATTAGATTTTTCTTCTTCGCTACTAATATTCAATTTACTCGCTATTTGCTCCAGCCCCTGGCGACTGCTCGTCTTGTTTTTCCTATTGCTATCATCATCCAGAACACCGATATTGCCTGGGATATCTATTACATCTGTTACTGGCTCTTCGTAACCAGATATGGTGTCCCAGGGACTGAATATTATTCTATTGGCATCTTCTAGAGATGCGTCTGTTATCACAGGTTTTCTTCTTTCTTCATACGACGCGTCGTGCATGGGAATGTCGAGTCCTTTCACCTTTGAACAAGATTATAACGATTTTTAATATTACATGTTTATATGCATGAATTTTGTTTCAAACATCTGAGCTGAACGTGTTTTTGGCGTGGTAATTTGTAGATAGACGGCGGAAATTCAAAGCTGTTTTAGTTTGGCAGCAAACGTAAAGATGTTAAATTAAATGATCGTTTAAAACACATTTAGCCTTAAAACAGCTCAGCTGAAGTGGTGGTTACTTATTTGTCTCTGGCATTAAAAAGACAATTGCTACAGCAGAGATGCCATTGAGAGTTACAGAATATACATTGACTTTAAATATGAGCATGAAAAAAACTCAAACTGACTTTAATTATTTCGTGTCGATCTATTTTCAGGAAAATAACACGAAATTTAACACAGCACAATTCACCTCTTTTTACAATCTGTCTTCGGGACATTCCCACCACTTTCTCTGTATAAAAAGTGGTGACCAACAAAACTAGACAGTAAAGTCAAGCGAGCACCAGATTTACTCTCAACTGTCTTGCGACCGGCTTAGAGTTCAAGCAAGAAAGGTAGACTTTAAGTTAGTTATGGTTATGGTCTGTTGGATCCCACTGCAGGGCAAAGGCCACCTCTCTGCTCGTGAGAGGTCATAATGCGGTCACGTAATCACCACGCGAACCTATTGATGGAGGTAGAGTTAAAACAATGTCACCTCTTGTCCATTGAGAAGCCAGGTGAGGTTAGCGGGGGGGTCCGCGGGGGGCGACGTGCAGTTTGCGCGGAGCATGTCCCCAACTGAGTACCAGCTCTTCTGTGCCCGCACCATCGGCACCGTGTCCGGCAGATCTGGAACAAATCTTCATTAGCCTCTTTACGTCCAAACCTGGGGCACTAACCACGTGTAATAGTAAGGGCCCATCCTCTTTTGTAAAGGCTTTAGTCCACCACGTGTGCTCAAAAGGTTATGTTTGACGCAGGTACACTATAACTAATCTTTTATATTTTAAAACTGTAACTGAATTGTGTCTGTAGTGTACAATTAAAGATATTAGGTAGGTAGGTACCTACATATACAATTATGAATGATCCGGATTATGTTATCTATTTTACTAGTTTGTGTTAGAAACACTGTGTGAATAAAAGCGTATTTTTAAACAAGTAAGTAACATTTAAAAAAATGGCCTTAACGATATTATCTAACGCCACGTCAGCTACTTTTTGATTAAAGTAATTAAATTTGAGTTTAAGCATTATTAAATTAACCCCCAGGTAAGGCAGGTAACAGTGAGACGTCAAATAAATCTTTCGCACAGCTTGTGATTTATTCCCTTAACGGTGACTGCTCCAAACTAATTAAATTACGAGTCCAACAAGGAGGAAATCGAACTTTATTCATTCGACTGGACGTGCAAACAAACCGACGAGGGTACCTACGCTACGTGCTTACAGCGGCACGAGGACCGTGATAGCTATAAATTTAATCGGAGACTGACAAGTTTCAGAACGCGGGCGTCGACGTTGCATATTCATCTTCCATACGCGCGTTCTATTTTCCCGCAAATTTTCGTGCTGTTAAAACGCCGAACCGACAAAATGGCGGCTCAAACTAAAACTCCGCGTGCTTTGTTTGCCAGCAGCGCCCTCTATTACATTGAGGCGGTGGAACTCAGCCGAGCAAAGTTTTAAGTGTTTACATTCCTGTTCTGTCGCTTTTTGCCAATTCTACTTAATGGGAACGCAGGGAGTTTTCCAGCACCTCGTTTAATTCGACCGTCCGGGTGTATTTTAGTATTTATTCAAATCGTCAAGACTGCCAAAAACTTGCCTTGTTAGTAGCGAAGTGTTTTTGTTTCGAAGTCAAATATTGCTCGCGATCAAAACTAGAGCAATTAAATATTCGCTACGTTACATCTGGGGTTCTCACGCTGCCATTAAATTAAGATTTAAATACCTACGAGTACCTACTTCAGTTATTAAATTTACTGAGAACCGTATAATGAGCGTTTTTCTTTTTGTTTTCTAGGGGATCGATAGATGGCACTACGGTCTGTACGAAGAAACGTCAACATTTCAAAAAGTGTTTCTTTGAAATAATAAAGAGTGAAAAGATGATCAAGAAGATGCCAACGCATCTTTTAATGACATATTTCATTATTTACTAATCATTATAATCGAAAATTCTTAACTTTTACGCCTGACATGGCTGAATGGGCTCGAACCCATGGCATTAAAAAAAAAAAAAGCAGGCATGGACTTGACCAGATTTTGACAGGATCTCGCTTACGGCTCTATGGGGCGATAAACATGTCATCTGTCGTGTTTTTTAGGAACTAAATTTAAAAAAGAAAAGAAAAACGCTCATTAGGTCGTCCATATAGACGAAGCGGCGGCGGGGCGCCTCGCAATGCAATATTGTCGCACCTGTGAACTGTAACGTAGTAATTCGTTCAACCGATCAACTTCAAAACTTAATTATTCACGATCGGCTACACACGATACCACGTGTATTTGACAAATGGGAAATTGACCGCGTCACCAGCACGTCGCGTTGGTCGAGCGATGGAGTGGGCTCTCAAAACACGCTAACAAACGTTTAGTTATATTACAATAACAGTAAATTAACCAAGATAAACCTTAATCAAACATCCCTTGTGTTCAATTCTCTCGTTTATTGGCTAACAATAGTTCTGATTTACGAGCTAGGATTGGTCGAAGGCGCGGAGGGATTGTTCATATTATTTATACGTTTATTGCTCGTTACCTACAGTTTCTAAGGTCTAGTTTGGTTAGCAGCGAATTCAATAATCACAACTCCCGAACCTAGGACCGTAAATGCAAATATAATATCCTGTTATCGAATTTAGTAGTTAGCTGTTAGTAAGATAATATACTATTCAGTATTGAACGTATCTATAGGTACCTATTAGAACAATGTTTGCTTATCTCTACAATACGGTTTGGATACCCATCGTTAATATTGATGTACCATTCGAAAACTTGTTACATAAAAGCCAATGATACGGCAAATGATTACAATTTCAATTCCCCATATCTATTATGGTTGGTAGTAAGTATAATGTTACCTTTTTTGATATAATAATGTAGAAGATTATTTCTAAATGAAGTTTGGTTTCAGTATTTTTGTAGAGAACGAGAACTGCTAGATTTGGTGGCTTAGTTCCCGGTCGTTTAGCACCTTCTGGGTATATATATGTTACATGTTAGGGTAAACGGTTGCATTATATTGAGGTTTGATTGTACCTGCATGATACTGAACGACGCCCTAAGAAACCTATAGAAAATATACCTAAGTACATTTTTTTTCGTAGTGAGGATTTGAGGAGAAGAGGGAAAGCCTTTGCCCAGCAGTGGGACACAAAACAGGCTAAATAATAATAATTTTTTAAACTTTTCATACCTATGGAAAGTCCAATATTGTTTATGCTAATTTCTTATTGGTTTAGGAAAACTTGTTCAATATCAAGGGTACAATCAATCACCCCATAAATCAATGCAACTGTTTACCTGATCCTTAGGTAATTCTGTGCCCTAATACTCCGTATAGCGACGTTTGTGGTAAATATTGATAGCGCAATTCAGGCATCCTGATTTTATTGAAAATTTGGAAAATTGAGTGGCTGGACCACTTTATGTTTTGAACGTGAGTTACCCAAAGGTTCATTTAATAATGCTCGCGGGATTTTTAAGTTCACTTGTCAGTAAGTATATCATAAATTTCGACTCCTGAGTATTTTTACTATGGGGCTTATGAAAGTGCTAGCGGTTGCTTGCCTTTATTAATATGGACTTACATTTTTCAAGATACATACCTACGACACGCATATAAGCGCTTTTGTAGACGGTGTGGAAGAAAGGCGCGTCGGCAGAGACCTCACAGCGGTACCTGCCGCTGAGGCCACGCGTCGCCCCTCGCAACACCACCTGCTGGGCTGTCGACCGCGATATCTGCACGAAGACAACACATTTTTAATACGAGCAAAGAACAGACAGGTTCTCTATGAGACCCGTATTTAGGGTGTTAGGAAAAGTAACATTAACCTTTAAACCACACATTCTACCCATCAAACCGAATAAGTATTATTACGGGAGAAAGCCGATTAAAGAAAAAATCTGCTGTTTCATAATAATCTGCAACACCTACTCGACTCAAATGTATGCAACAGCAGAGTGTAAGTCAATGGCAACAGCTGACTTTTTTTTGCTCCAATTGGTTTGCTCCCACAGTAAAAGATGTTCAGTTTGATGGGCTCTACCCATGTGGTTTAAAGATAACTTTTCAGAGGTTGATCACACCATCAAACTGAACAACTTCTCTGTGGGAACAAAAACGAAATCGTGAAAAAACAGCTGTTCGTACAAAACTGTGAACCTACTCGACCAACATGTTTGCTGCCGTGCTAACAAAGAGCAGTAAGTAAGGTTTTTTCAAAAAATGAGTTAAATACAGATTCGAGATCGTGAAAATAAGCTCTATATGATGATTTGATCCCCATTTAGCTAGCACGTTTAGAAACCGATATTTTTTAAAGAAGAGTGCAGTAAGGTATCACCAGACACGTAAATTACTAACTATGAGTGCAGTAAGCATAGCCACTGCACTTAGCATTACCTAATTTTCAAAGGCTTCTGTCAATTCAGACTAATAAGTAATGCAGTATGGTAATTTGCTGCTTTATTAATTAGCACCAGTGAATTGGGTTCTTTATAGAGCACACTAAGAAAAAGTGCAGTAAAATTGATTGCTGCATTGTTTGTTAGCAACACGATTGGATTTATGATAATAAGATACTACGTAAAAATGCAGTGGTACAACAATTTTACCAATATACCTCATACAAAAAATTACATTTGAGTTACTGCATTTATAATAAGTACCCAGTGCATTCGTTAAATATGATCTTACAAACGTTAAGTGCAGTTACAAGCCTTACTGCACTTTTGATTAGGAACGCCTTATAGAGACGCTAAAGAGCATACTAAGCAAAAATGCTTCTTTCGCGATTTAAAACGCTACATTGCAGCTGTGCTAATGAAGGTCAGCTAAGTTAAAACTATTCATTTTTTCCTATACAGTAAAAATAAAACAAATATGAAAAAATCATAAGAAGGATTGAAAAACATAAAAAAAAAAAAAAAAACTTTAGGCGCGATTTTCTCGAAATGATGACGTACCACCTTACTGCACTCTTAATTAGCACGGCAGTTTGGGACAGCTGTTCGCTGTTTCGATGTTGGTCCCATACAGAAAGTTGTTCAGTTTGATGGTCTGATCATCCTCTGAAAAAAACGTCAGTATATTAAGAATGACCTTATATGTTATTTACGTGAACTACAGCACCGATTTTGAAGATTCTTTTACATAATTTTGGGTCTGGGAGTTATGATTGAAAGTTGATTTACGAGCAAGCATGGAAAATCAGACCTATGAGGATGTGCCAAAACCAGATTGGGGACGTCATTTGATAATGCCAGATTAAAAGTAATTATATTAATACTTAGTGAATAAACAGGCGATATGAAAATCAAATAATGTTCTATCATTCACTAAAAGCATTATGATATTATGTTCTGTAAGAGCTAGGATTATTTACTTCAGGTATCTTCAGTGCAAACAACCAATAATGTATACCGTTAGAGAAAATTGTCTCTTTCTCCGCGAACAATGTGCATCCATTTCTCTTCCTAGAATGTTTACTTTATATTGAGCTTCCGACGTTCCATCAATAATATAATATTTACTCACATTTATATCGAATATGTAAAAATATAAGCCCGATAAACCTCAGAACTTTCAAATAAACATTTTCCAATCACTTCAGTAATATTTGCAGTTAAACTTCGATATATGCTCATGCGTAATTTATACCCTCTCTAATCCCACTTACTGTAACCGCGTGCATTTTGCCGTACGTACTGTATCAACACAAATTGAGCTAAAAGCTTCGATCCATCTTACAGAAAGTCGGTCCACTTTGAGAAACCGCCGAACTAAATCATGCCGGTCTCGCGCTCGAAAACGCCTGACCCGATTTTCAAGGACCTACCAAGCTGCGTCACATTCGAGAGCGTTTTGACTTACGTCCGCTGAGATGCAAACTTGGAGTATTCGTTATTCCCTGAAAGGGTTTTTAATGTTTTATTTTGGCACAATGTTATAGCTGGGGCGTGGCGGTGTGCCAACAGCTAAAGGTTTAACGTGCTCGCCCGACGAGATTCTTAAGTGATTTTTTGCAGCGTACTCAGAAGGCAGTTTAACGAACTAGTGGCAAGATGTCGCAAAGTCGTTGACCCATATATAATCTCAGTTATGACGTTGTTTATCGCCGCGCCTTAAGTGAGCCATTTGACTAAGAATCTCTATTTCTTTTTATTCTCCCATTTACGTTCGCGAACAAGATGACTAAGGTAAAAGTTTTCTTATGGTGATGCCGCAGTTAAGCGTTGTTTGTTTGTTTTCTTTTGATGTTAAATACTTTGTTAAGATGGTTTATGAAGTGTGAGGTGCTTTGTTTAAGTTATTATCTTACTCGCTTATTCAAATTTATGTTGTAGGTACTTTAGGTTAGTCAGAGCTTGAACACAAACCCAATTTAATATGCAGATGGTTAAGGTGTCTGGAACATCGTTATTTAATTGATCATAGAAACTGTATTGATAGGACATAACAATGTCGTGAATACGAGTATCAAGCATCAACGGAATGCAGAAAATGTTCTTGAAGTTCGATATGCGCCCTGTTCTACATAATACGATACTAGAAATTCATAACATTAACAAAGCACTACAAATTCTTAGACAATTACTGGTTATTATAGCATTTCTCTCCGTAGATCAGATGTAGTTTGAAAGGGAAATATTTGCGGTTTAGTGAGAGGTTGCATTAAGTGAGCGGGTGCTACTTATAAAGAGCAAAAGTAAATAAGGTGCCCTAAACTTTCGGGCGTGCATGATACCTACAACGTTGTTACGTAAAGTTCGATTTTACAAGTTTGGGACTTTTATCACATCGTTTCGATGGCTTACTTATGCTGGTCTATACATGTGTTAATGAATTAACGCAAGACTAGAAAGTAGTTTGTTTAGAATCGAGAGCAGAATCTAATTATAACATAGGTTCTTTTTTTCAAAATATTAATAATTTAATTGTAAAATTTTAGAACTCGATCTCAACCCACCGCACGGGCACACGCACCCTACTTACTACAGAAACAAGATTCTTAAAATGTATCCATGAGCACGTTAGCGCTTTCATTCATTGATGAAATGACAAAAAATCATTTTTGCCTCGAAACTTAAAATGCGAATAACTTTAAATTTTACCTAGTTAACAAAATAATGAGATTATTGTTTCAATCTAATTGTTTTGTTATAAATCATGAGTATGGTGTATGAGGTTTTGCGCTTATTGTATAGTGGGCTAGGTTATATCATAATAACAAATAAAACAATTCAGAAGGCTGTAAAAAACTTACATCAACACTGATGCCAGTCTGTGAGAAGATCCTCGTGTTAGGTAGCTCCTTCGGCACGAAGCGGTAGAACTCCTGCGCGCCATGGTACCACTTGACGGTGTACAAGGTCTCCCCGGAGTCCAGGGCCCAGCGGCACCCGAGGGTAGCGCTGGTCCCCACACCGACTGCTTCTGGGACGCTCAGCTGGATGTCGCGAAGGCCGAATACACCTGGTAAAATATGTTACTTAATTGTTACTACAATCGAATAAAATGTCATTGCCGTGTTTCTACTTTGTTAGAAAATGAGTATCGTTTCAAAGTATGCGTTATATTGCAATATTTATTTATTTATTTTATTTATTTATTGATATATGACAATACAATGTTGTAGATTAACAAATAATCGACGCACTATAAACCATTACTGGTTTGTTCGTAGTTCGTTCATACACGATGTTTTAGCAGTATCGTGGTAAAAGTTTGAAAATAAATACGAATTTTGAGTGGTGCAATTGTGTAAAAACTAGTCTGTTGTTTTTCTGTGGTAATTTCTCGTGGGCGTTTTAACCCTGTCACATACCTATATAATATTGTATAGCACTGTTGTAAAGGATAAAGAACAATAATTTTCTAGATTATTGTATCTTTTTAAATTGTGTGTTTCATGCTAATAGATGTATTCATAGAAGGCAATCCTTTCAATTCAGGAGACGGCCCGATAGCACAGTCGGTATTGATCCTGCCTTCTAGGGTCACGGGTTCAAATCCCGTAAGGTACAAATATTTGTATGATGAATATGAATATTTGTACCCGAGTTGTCTAGTCTTCATAATACCAAGTCCAGGCAAGATTCTGGTACTTTAAATGTGACTAGATAATTTGTGTGACAATGTCCAAGATATTTATAGAAGCGATGGTGTTAAAACGCCTGTGAGAATTCCCCATTTACACTTAGATTTTCCCTCCAACTTTTACATAGAAAACGTTTTGTTTGTGATAAAAATGTATGTTCTTAAAATAACTAAGCTCTTTGCTAAAATACTCCGAAATTAGTTAGTTAGTTTAGGGGTGAAGATGTGTGTACAAACACACTATCAGAATTAATGATAGCGCGGACATCGATTATGATTAGTTTGGGTCTCAAGCAGCCTCATGTATAAACATTTACAAGGCCTACGAAACAATTAATAATGACAAATTGTCATATTTGTAGGTTTACCCTAATTGTGTATGCGAAAAGGGTATTCATTGTAAGCAGGATAGCAGGTAAAGCAATATAAAACGCATCCGGTCCCTATTCCTTAATCGAACTCTATAATTACAGAATGTATCACGCCAGTACTTGTATTGTTTAAGGGGTGGTTTAGAGTCTAAAGTAAAGTGTTTATACCATCAAACTGAACAACTTTCAATATGGAGACAAAGCCGAAAAACAAATATACAGGGTGTTACATAAGTAAGAATAAATTTTTAAAACTCTTAGGGGTTGTTTAGACCGTAAAACTGAACAACTTTCTCTTTGGGACCAATGTCGAAATCGCGAAAAAAAAAATTATGTTCTATACTCTACAAATCGACTCGAGCTAAAATATGAATGGGATATCAGATATTTTTTTTCGCGATTTCGATGTTGATCCCATAGAGAAAGTTGTTCAGTTTGACGGTCTGAACAAACCCCTTAAGAGTTTTAAATATTTATTTTTACTTATGAAACACCTTGTATAAGCTGTTCAAAAAACTGCAGTACGAGCAGGTATACTCGACCCAAATTTATGGGAGAACCGTTTTTTTAAACATTTCCATAGTGAAAGTTGTTCAGTTTGATGATCTAAATCTAAAGCTAGTTTTGTTACAACTTGTTATATTCAACACTCTTTTAAAAAACTACATGATAGCTTAGGAATTAGGTAAGTACCCAATATATTTCTGTGGCTGTCCTATTGAGATGACTAAGGGAAAGGGTAAAACTGTTTTATACACATCATAATCAGCTTCTAATTTGCAGGGCACAGCCCTACCTCGAGGAGGTTGTAAGTCCACCACGCGTGCCTATTGCGGATTTGTACCTACACATCATAGTATACTTAGACTCTTTGCTTGACTAAATGCAAGGATTCAACCTAAATCCTGTCGGGGTAATAGAAACTGAATTTATATAGGTAAAAGAAATATGTGACTATTTCTAACAGAAACTATCTTATTGTAGGCAACTGAAAAATCACATAGGTACCTAAAAAGTCTTGTAAAACGACCTTAAATCACTTTCGCTTCTAGGTAAATACTTTTTGTTAAAGGCAAAGGCAACATTGCGGTCGGTCCGTTAATGGTCCACCGAACCGAATTCTGGCCCGTAAGTAATCAAATCTTGGCCTTCAAGCTTCAGCGTGCCTCAGCTATACCAAAGGTGGGCAGAATACATAAATCAGGTGAACGTAGGGTTACCAGACGATAGGAATTTTGCTGACATGTCCGAAATTTTTGCCTTCTGTTAGGAGACAGGACAGAATGTGAATCTGGCTGTTATTTCAGATGAGAAAGATTTTAAGGGTGAAAAATTTAATGCGTTACATATCGAACAGGGTGCATCAGGTCATCAAACTGTAAAACCAACATCGAAATATCGATAATAAATACGCTTTTCCATAGAAAATGTTGAAATAGCTACTGGAACAAAATTTATATTTTTTTTTTTTTTTCGCAATTTAGAACGTTGTTCCCATAGTCAAAGTTATCAGTTGGATGGTCCGAAGCACCACATAAATTACCTATGTTGCACATTTAAGTTTACACGTTGTATAATTGAAATGAACTTTAAATACTTTCGTTTTAAAAGAATATTTTTATTTTCTCAAAAGAAATGTACATTTCACTTATTCGAGAAATTTATACTAAAAGAAAAACTTATAAAAGCAAGAACAAAAATATTTGTGTGCTAACAACACTAAATTCATTCATCAATCATACATTATACTCACTCACGCTCAATTGTACACCAAAGTTATTTTAGACAAAATTTTGATGGTCTGGCTCAACATGTTGGCATGAATAATATTCCATAATATAGTGTCAAGTTGTCAGTCTGTCGCCTTTGTAATGTAATATTATTGTACCATCTCGCAGAAAAAAATATGTAAAAATTAATCTGAATTAAGGTGGTTGCAGAGTTGTCAATTTCATACAAAACTTTGTCGTAGAACACTCGTTGACGGTATTAATAAAAGTAATTTAATGTGAAAAAATAGCTTAGAAAATCTATGGATTGCGCGTATCAAATAATATTTACAATTTATAATATAATTACGAAGATATCAAGCTTTAAAATTTTTCACACAAAACTTCAAAGCCTTCTTCTTCGTAATTATATTTTATAAATTTTAAATGTTATTTGAGACACGCAATCTAGATTTTCTAAGCTATTTTACCACGTATAAAAAAATACTTTTATTAATACCGTCTACGAGTGTTCTACGACAAAGTTTTGTATGAAATTGACAACTCTGCAACCACCTTGCACGATTCGAAAGGCAAAATATCGTGAAAACTGACAAATATCTGAAAGTTTTGTCAGGAAATCTAATTTTAGGATTTGATAACCCTACGTGGACGGTACGTGAACGTGATCGAATTCAAGATCAACCCAATACACATTCCGGTCGACATGAACTCATTACAATGTAACCAAATTCAATTTACGGTTCTGCCACATCATAATATTTCATCTCAACGTATTTCATTTACGTACGGCTTATACGAGTATGAATTCATTTCCACTCTGCTCGGTGCTCAAATAAGAATAAATATCAATTCTGTTGTATATATTTCGGTTTATTTAATCTAAATTCATTCAATTTAATGAACCAATTTTCTATTATCGATATCAATTTTATGTCAAAGTCAAAGTCAAAGTCAAAATTTTTATTCAAAATAATATCACATAGATAACTTTTTGACGTCATTTTTGATTCTACCACCGCTTCGGAAGGTATTCCGTTGTAGAGAAGATGCGGCCAGAAACTCTACAACACACTTCTTTTTAAACAAAACAAAATATACAAAGTACAATTTTAAATTTTAAAATTGAAATTTTAAAATTGAATTACATAGTGTAACATTGTCAAGACCAGACATTTTGGTCATTCAAATAATCATCGAGTTTATAGTAACCTTTTTTACAGAGGACTTGTTTAACATGGGATTTAAACTTTTTGTCTGGCAAGTTTAGAATATCCTCTGGTATCTTATTATAATAGCGTATACAGTGCCCCATGAAAGATGTGTTGACCTTACTGAGTCGAAAATGTGGGAACACTAATTTATTTTTATTTCTTGTATTGTAATTATGAACGTCACTGTTTTGTAGGTCGTTATTACGTACCTAATGCTTTATTCATTGTAATTATAATTAGATAAAGTAGTGGGTAATGTTGCACAGGTAAATACAATATTTTTTAATTACCCATAATCTTGTTATATTTTCTTTATGCTGCTATTAATTATTATAGTTACTCCCACACGAAGTAAACATCACTGTTTTGTTTCTAAGAGAGTATAGATTAAACAAAAGTATTATCTTAATGACTATATACAAAAAATGTTGTCTTCTTTGTAAGAAACAACGTAGTAAGTAACGTTGCATGTTTAATATATGGAATATTTGCAAATTTAATGCTTTTGTATTTTTATCGCACGAATTTAATAAGCTGTCTTGTAAAGAAATGTTTTAATAAGATCAAACGATGGAAATAAATACGGCACTGAAAATAGAACTGTTATAATATAAGTTGATACTACTAAGTACCGAAGTTTTATCATTCAATTCATTCACAACCCAACCCTTTCGGCAATAAATTTCTTCTAAAAAATAGGTTTATGGTCGGTGGATTCCAGTCTCATCAACAAAATCGCCGTCGTAATCTTGTTACTTAATTCCCAAATACATTTCTCTTAGTTGGTCATAAATGTCAAGGAGATGGATAATTCGCTGAAAGTTGTGCGAAACTGCGAAGTTGGGTACGGAAGGAGTGACGTGGGGTGAGTGGTGACGTCCGCCGCGTGCGTTGTGAGGTTCAAATATCCTACCGGCTGCGCCAAACCGCCCACAGGCCCGCGTCGGCACTTCGCCGCCATGTATAATAAATGAATGAACTTGCGTGTTCCGAACCAATAATTTTAGATCTCCTACAGGAAAGAGATTGGCACTTTACAAAATTTTTCGAGAACAGCCAGCTCTCCAAGGAATACCGATAATCAGCTTTACTTAAGGGATTGGATTCGAAAACTCAATTGTATCTGGAGTGATTTTAATAATTCATCTCTTCTGTACATTTATTTCGCCTTATAAGAAAATATCCTGATTGAAAGATGGTTCTGTTGATGAAAATTGCGATGTGAAAGTTTTGGGAACGAAGTCGGTGTTCTTTGAGTTATTTTATTTTCTATATGAATCGAAAATGCAACGCTCCACAATATTGTAATAAAACAATTTACACTACCCTCTATTAATTCAACTCTTGTAGTGTATGATTAATATCGTTTGACTGATAACTTGATGAGTCAAATACTAACAATCAAATAATTATTTTTAGAAAATTTACGATTAAACTAACGCAAATGTAAGTCCTGCTTCATAATCTGACATATACGAGTAAATTACATTTTCATAACTATAATTATACACCTTTAAAATACGATAGAAAAGTCCTAAGCTTTACTACAGATTACTTAATGGTGAACAATACTGCGCTATCATCATAGTCAGCCCGTACTGCGCTATACAGAGTGTAAAAGGGTGAGATGGGAGTGCTAGGGTTGAACATTCACATTCACATTTTTCCGTCGCTCCAAACCCTTTCTGTCACTCAGGAACGTCATTTGCTAGATATACGAGTAAGATAGACGGAACGTTATCGCACGCGGCTGGCTGTGCAGTCGCGCGCGATCCTGTTCCGTCTATCTTATATGCTCTAGCAAATGACGTTAATGAGTGACAGAAAAGTATGGAGCGACGGAAAAATGCGATGCGGTGCTGTGTGATGTAGTTCAACCCCTATACTCCACTAAGCGGGCTCAGTGCAGGTTGGTGGAGGCAAGTTAGTGGCCAACTTGCTGTCAGAGAAGTCCCATCCCATAATTTTTTTTAATTAAATGGCAACTTTTATATGTTGTCTCAAGGACTGTTAATGCAAGGTTTCACTCGTATTTCGCTGGATTATTTAAAAAAAAACACAATCTCAAATATCACAATAAATAATTTAAATTGTTAATATTTTCATTGTAACATCTTCAATATATTCAAACATAAATAATATTTATCCCACAAACTTCACATCGTCAAGCCATACTGTCATCAATCAAACACCACATTTGAAAGCATCTCTTCAGAACCATTACTTATGCTTTGAATGCATCATTCATATACCTACCGTTCCGCAACCTCATGAGTCGAAAGCCCAGATAATGCAAAGTGCTGAAATATGTGCCTCTGAAAATGTGGCCCGTTTCTTGGAACTTATGTAATTTCACGTAAATAACTTCAGTGTTTGTTTGTAGGTAGGTATTAAATTACTTTAAAGGTACTGGAGTCGGAACATAATTGTGTTATTTTGATCAAAAGGCGTGGGTTTAATAATGGTAACTAAAATAGGTACAGTATTTTATTATTTTCTCCCCTTGGCTTCGCCTCGAGTCGGTCAACAGTTACATGAGATCTGAGATCTTTCTTACTTTCCGTAGTTTACAAAGGGACTTCATACTAAAAATAAACATGAGAGAAGATAATTAAAAAAAAATGTCACTTCCCTGTACTATGTGAGAATCTTTTTGATATTGAATCTTTTTGATATTGATCTGAACATCTCTTTATTACTTGGGGTTGGTGCAATTATGTCGTATCCATTCATCTCTTTTTGTTATATTTCACACCAATCCATCAGTTTTTTCTTTGGTCGTATTCTCTTCATGCAACCATCCAAATTCGTATTATCATCTTGTAATATATCACTCATCTCTCCGCGTACATATCTCAATACTGACGTATAAAAATTCGTAGGCCTACTATGAGTTTTCACTGTACTTTCCTACTGTAGTTACGTCGCCAATTCGTATGACAGAAATTAGTTCTCAACGTAACCACTAGGAGCGCTGTACGAAATTCCATACAAAATCGGTGACGTAGCTACAGTAGTGAAGTACGGTGAAAACTCATGGTAGGCCGACAGATGTCTTTCCACGCAACTGAATTGTGAGCATCAAATAAGTATTTTTGTAGCCTATCATTGCTTGTTGTCTCTGCCTACCCCAGTGGGAGACAGGCATGAGAATATATACGAGTATGTCTGTATGTATGATTGTTTGTTTTATTCATTCTGTATGCGTATCTATGCCATCTACAAGGTAGGAAAAAAGAAAGTGTTTATATACTTACTGCCTCCAAGCCACAACAATATAGCGGCGAGCTGTGAAGACATGTTGAAGCGTGGAGATTCACACGTCAGGTCACGACGGAGGTGGAGGCGTGCCCGCTCGTGCCCATCGCACCCTCCCTCATTTTTAAACCGACGAGACAAATATTAGATTTCTGACTGTCATTGTCGAATTGACTTGGGGTACGTGATTCAACATCTTGACGTGGTGGTAATCTGAAACAATTATTGTGATGTTAGAAAGTTAAACTTTATTTCGTCAACATTCAACTTAGTCAACGTCATCATCAGCGTCCTATACAGGGTGTAAGGAAAAGTATTATTAACCATTAAGGGGCTACCTGCCGGTTTTGGGTAATTTTGTAACCATTTTATTCATTAACTATGGCACTTTTTGAGCTGAAATTTAAACTGAACCATCTACAGGATATGAGAAGTGATGTGGTTTTTCTAGAAATCGATTTTAATGAATAAAACCGAAGAAAAGGGACTCTAAAGTCACCCCTTTTTTTCCAGTTGTAACCATTTTACTCTTACATTTTTAATCGGAACAAAATGAAAATTTACTATATTGTTCACAATACAATTTAGAATGATGTGGTTTTTTTACTTTTTCGAAATTAATAAAAAATCATCGAATTTTTCAAAGAAAACAGCAAAATTCTGACTGGAGCCACGCGCTCTTTCTCATCGATTAGTATGGAGTTTGAGTGAGAGGAGAGTGGTCCACGGCTGATACGCCTTAAACCACATACTCTACCCATCAAATTGAACAACTTTTACTATGGGAACAAAACGACCAGAACAAAAAAAACTGCTGTTACGTTTGCGTCGAGGGCGGACAACTGACTTTTTTGCACTGATAGGTTTGTTCCCATAGTAAAAGTTGTTCAATTTGATGGGTAGAGTATGTGGTTTAAAGGTTAATGATACTTTTCACTTTTCAGAGCGTCGGTGGCGCGTTGCGGAGAGCTATGGAAGCTCAATCTTGAGGTCTGGGTTCGAATCCGCCCGGACAAAATGCCATGTACCAATGAGTTTTTCTAACTTATATACGTAATACCGACTACTCTCAAACGGTGACAGAAAACATCGTGAGGAAACCTGCGTACGCTGAAGAAGAAATTCTGATGCTTATGTGAAGTCTACCAATCCGCATTGGGTACGCGTGGTGGACTAACGCCCATACGCCCTCCCTGAGGGTAGGCCTGTGTCCTGCAGTGGGACGTATATAGGGTCCTATGCTGACACTTTTTTAAGAGGATGATCAGACCATCAAACTGAACAACTTTTTCTATGGCACCAACATCGAAATCGTGAAAAAAAAAATCCACTGCTCCATACAAAACTGCAAACCTACTCGAGCCAAAATGTATGGGACAGCTGATATTTTTTTCGCGATTTCGATGTTGGTCCCATAGAGAAAGTTGTTCAGTTTGATGGTCTGACCATCCCCTTAAAAAAGTGTCAGCATATTAATTTGGACCCTGTATAGGCTGTGATGATGATGATGATACTTTTTCCAACATCCTGTATACGTCCTACTTCAGGGAACAGACCTAAAAACCTCAAGTAGCGCCTGTGCCTAACATCAGCCCACCTCACATGTCCAATGCGGCTTGGTAGATTTCACACACGCATCATAATTCTTTTATTCTTTCATTTCGTTTGAGAGCTCTTATTATTATAAATTTTCTTAAAACTCTTTGGTACGCGGTAGGTGCGTACGGATTTGAACACGAAACCTCATGATTATCCTATATCCGAGTAATTTTCAAAGTATGCTGCCAATTTGGACCACATACGTACGTCTGGGGCGACCCCTATTGACTCTTCCATTTAGACTGATCTGATGATCTTAATTTGGGAATTAAAATCGAATAGGTATTACAACTTGACGGCCCAACAGCACAGTCTGTAGTGAACCTGCCTGCTGTGCCGAGGGTCGCGGGTTCGAATCCCGTAAGGGACAAATATTTGTATGATGAATATGAATATTTGTACACGAATCATGGATGTTTGTATCTATATATGTATTCTATATCGTTGTCTAGTTATCATAATACAAGTCCAGGCTAGATTCTGGAACTTTAAATGTGACTAGATAATTTGTGTGACAATGTCCAATATATTTACCTACTTATTTAATTTTATTTTAAAACTTATTGAAATTCATAATTTTTTTGTTACTTTTCTACTCGGTGCAGTTGTATGTTAGGCAGGTAACGTAAACAAAAATATATTTTCAAATAAGTGAACCCGCGTTCGATTTTTATGGAAAGCCACCTAACCTAACCTACTCTGTAGAGTTCGATATAGATAGAGTGCTTCTTTTATTAATTTAAAAACATTACCTTTCTTTTCGATTTGTCCTAGTCTAGTCGAGTAAGAACTGAAAGAGTAAAAATTCCCAACACAGTTTGCTACTATCGTCCATCCACATTTTCCAAAGATTTTCGAAAAGCCTTTTCCTGTTAAATAATTTACAAACAATCGTTTATTTTTATATAAACTTGCGCTAGACTGAACTATAAATCCTAGCGGAGGAATGTCTGGAACTTTTGCAGCGAAGATTCGGACATAAGATACCTTCGAAGTAGCCGTGTGTTCTATTGCTTTTGTAGATATACCGGGTGACTAGTTAAAAGAAGGTATGAAACTTATAATTGGAATGGAACTTCAATGAAACATTAAATTCAAGTAACTATTAACTACATACTACTACTATTGACATTTATTGTATTGAATTAATTATTGAGTTTGTCATTTATGGATATTGTATGATATGTGATGTCAAAATTATGTTTAAAAGAATGTTTAATTTTATTATTACTTAGTAGCGATCTAAGTGGAAAAATGTTATTTGTGTATAATTATTGCATGCCTGATCTAGGTACGAACTGTGATTCGAAACTATCCTTCATTTAAGACCTACTTGTTGTAACCAGTTCTGCAATAAAAATTTCTGATTTCTGATTTCATAATTGTTCACATCGAAGTCCACATGATAACAAAACTAAAAAAAAACATCTTTAAGAACACATATTCAAAAACAATAATTAATGTTGAAGCAGGTTTTTCAAATATTTGTAATCGATACTGGCATTTCAGAATGTTCTTTTTACCACACTCTGCACACTACTAATTACGATCAGTTTACATTGTACTAAACCAAGTAAAACTACTGGAGTAAACTACAGTTTTTGTATCGAATTTCGTACAGCGCTCTTGGTGGTTACGTTCAAAACTAATTATGTCATACAAAATGGGCGCCGCAACTTCAGTAGTAACGCACAGCGAAAACTCATGGTAGGCTGACTTCTATTTTATTTTTTTTATTTTTTTTATTTTATTGGATTAGAGAAACATACAGCATTAATATATACACTTGGATTACAAAACTTAATCAACGAATTAGCCAAAACAGTTTCCACTTATAGAAATTACAGTAGATATGTTGCTCAAACTTAACAACCAAAATTAAATTAAAAAAGAAACGATACATTTAAACAAACGCTTCAATTTTGAATAAAGTTAGGTACCTACTATTTAAATTATGACTTTACTAAAGCTAAAGGCAAAACAAAAACAAAATGGACTGAATTAATAACGAAAATCAAGGAGAATTCAAAACAAATCATATAGCTACTACTTTTTTGACCTCAGAAACATATTTATGAAATTTCTCATGAAACATATCGATGTGCTGATATTTATCATTGTATGCAGAACAGGTCCTTACAATGTACCGGTTCGAAGAGTAATTAGTTCTACAGAATGGAACAGCGAACACATTATTAGAGCGAGTGCGGGTGCCAGAACAGCGAAAACGTACTTTGCTGAGCAGATAGGGTGAATCGATGATGCCATTCATTATTTTGTACAGGAATATCTGGTCACGATGTTCTCTTCGCTGCTTAAGAGACACAATGCCCTCATCTACAAACTGCTTAAACTTATATCCCATTCGCTTAATAAACTTGTTCTGAATGCGTTCAACAGAGTTACTATGCTCCGCATATTGCGGACTCCAAACCGTAGAGGCATACTCCAGCAGCGATCTGACAAACGAGTTATAAAGGAGTATCAGTGTGTTAGGATTTTTAAAGTCCTTGCCTTGACGAAAAATGAAGCCTAGCATTTTATAGGCTTTTGCAGTTATTTTCGTCACATGGGAGGACAACAAAAGTTCCCTGTCCAGTTGCACACCCAAATCTCTCACCTCGTCTACCCTTTTCAATTGAGTATCAAAAAGTTTGTAATCAAATGCTATGGCTCTGGTCTTTTTTCGAGAAAAAGAGATAGTACAACATTTTTCGACATTAAGCTGTAGTTTATTCTGAGTGCAATAAGTGCAAAGCCTATTTAGATCATTCTGTAGGTTAACACAATCCTGAACAGATTTAACTATGGTGAATATTTTTGTGTCATCAGCATACAATAATACATTAGAATTGTAAAAACACTCAACAACATCATTAATAAATATATTAAAAAGAAGAGGGCCAAGGTGAGAGCCCTGGGGAACCCCAGACGTAACAGGGACAAAGCTTGACGTATATCCTTTAATAGCCACTGCCTGAGTCCTATCTCTCAGATACGAAGTGAGCCACCTCAGTAGATCACCGTGCACACCGAAATTCTGAAGTTTTTTTCTCAGTAGTGCGTGATTTATTTTATCAAAGGCCTTGGAATAATCGGTGTACACAGCATCCACCTGGTGACCTTTGTCCATGGCATCGAGCACAAAATCTAGTAGCTCGCAAAGGCTTGATTCCGTAGAACGCTTGTTCACAAATCCATGCTGCTGGGAAATCAGAAATGGTCTAACAGCGGGAAAAAAAGAGTCGTAAATTATCTTTTCAAAAAGCTTAGGCATTACCGACAGTTTAGATATGCCACGATAGTTTCTAATACTATGTTTGTCCCCGCTTTTGAAAATGGGAACCACTAATGAGCGTTTCCATATTTTAGGCATCGTTCCAGATGCCATCGAAAGTTTAAATAAATAGCATATTGGTATAGCCAGTTGTTTACTACATCTTTTTAAAAAGAGGGGATGTAACCCATCAGGGCCACTACCTTTAGAAACGTCAAGTTTAGATAGGTATTTTTCAACAATATCAGATGTTAATTCCACATTATTTATGAGAGTTTGGCACTTACTAAGTTCAGTTCTATCCAAGGTTTCCGAAAGAACACTGCCATTATCATTATCAAAAACGGATTGAAAGAAATTATTAAATAAATTAAAAATAGATTGGCCGTCGTGACCCTCGCTGCTATCGTAATATAGTGTGTCAGGAATACCGCTGCTATTTTTCTTTGATTTTATGAAAGACCAGAACGATTTGGAGTTAAAACGTATATTTTCCTCTGCTTTTGAAACGAAAGAGTTATAACATGAAACTTCCAAACTTTTTACCATTCTTCGTAAGTTAGAGAAGGCATCATAATCACAAGATCTGCCGTAGACTTTCCATTTTTTATGTACTTTTAATTTATTTTTAATTAGTTTAATTAGAGGACGAGAAAACCATACGGGATACCTACTGTCACTATATACAGTTTTGGACGGTACAAACCTGTCAATGATACTATTCAAAATAATATAGAAACTATCAACAGCTGTCTCAATATCGTCAACAGTGACATGTGATTTCCAATCAATTTTGGAAAGTTCAGAATTAATAGCATCATAATCAGCAGCATAGAAACGTCTAACAATACGAGGAGCAGGTCTTAAGTGATGCCTATCCATCCCAAAATCTGCCTTTACGTTAAAAGCAGGATGATGGCCATCCTCAGGTAATGAAAGTGGCTCTACGCGAGACACATCACAGTGACAATTCGAGAAAGCTAGATCTAGTAGTCTATTATTCATATTACGTATGCTGTTATACTGATACCATCCAGTAAAGCACATAAAGGCAAACACTTGCGTTGACAAAGTATCCACCCAAGAATTTTGAAGTACTAAATCATTACGATAATCACAACCAGAGGGTGCCCAGACGGCATCCCTTACATTAAAATCTCCCACAAGCACATGCTGTTTCCGTCGCATCGATGCGTCTCGGAGTACCTAATTGCTCAATCAGCTCTCTCGTAGCTCCACTGCAGTCACCCTGTATACTTCAGAATGGAGGAACCTTCGCTAGTAATAAAACAGGGCGAGAACAGAAAGATCTTTTCATTAAACGTATCGGAGACGTCGGTGATTTATCGCCTCTCGAGACACTCCATTCATGGTGCGTTTTGTTGTTTACAGATCGATTGGCTGCGAATAAAATACTTTCGCCAATTGAATAGCGTCCCAGCGCAATGTTTCAACGAAAACGACACTTTTTCAGGCGAGGCGAGGACTAATGGCTTCGCGCGGGTCCCGACTTTCAATAAACGGTCGCCGCCTGCGCCCCGAGGACCTGGCTAATCTATTCGGCCAGCATTTTTTATCGTTTCGCGTTTTGAATTTGTGTCGCAAATTCTTTCGACTATGTTGCTTGTTGACCCGTGAAGTGCGTGTTACCGAAAGGGGCTGACAACAAATTGGGGTGTGTTTTATTTTGGGGTAGCGGTATCGTATCGGGAACTGGCTTGGCATTTGCTTTCACATGCTTTACGTAACATGTTAGTATTATTAAGTATCTTTTACCGAAGTAACCTACTAACAACTTCTGTTCTCTGCCATTTTGGTAAAAAAATATGGTAATTCAATAATTCAGTGATTTCCTGAAAAGTCGCAATAAGTAAGTTACGAGGTTATTTCTATGAATGAAATGAATGTCAAAGTATTATTTAGTTATCAATTCTGTAAAATTATATTAAGGAGTATCTTCCCGGGACCATGACTCTCCATACTAATCGATGCGAACGAGCGCGTGGCTCCGGTCAGAATTCGTCGTTTTCTTTGAAAAATGAGATGATTTTTTATTAATTTCGAAAAAAGTAAGAAAACCACATCATTCTAAATTGGGTTGTGAACAATATTGTTATCTTTTACGTCTATGTAAGAGTAAAATGGTTACAACTGAAAAAAAGGGTGACTAGAATCCCTTTTCTTCGGTTTTATTCTTTAAAAATCGCTTTCTAGAACAACCACATCACTTCTCATATCGCTATCATGTAGATGGTTCAGTTTATTTTACAGTTCAAAAAGTGCCATCGTTAATGAATAAAATGGTTACAAAAATACCTAAGTTCATGGTAAAACCAGGAGGTAGCCCCTTAAGGTTTTAGTTCATTTGTTATAGTAATGTCACATTCTCTATAAGTTGGCGTTATTTAGTAAACTCGTGCTCTCTCTACTGTGGTATCTACCTATTTCAGTAATTAACCCGGCCAAGGATACTAAATTAACACATAAAAACTTTGTTTACTCAGAGTTTGAACGTAAAAAAATATAGCCACTTCAAAATTTTACTATCCGCGATTCGAATAAAGCAGCTAAAAGCGTAGTAAATTTCATTATCAAGCTATTCTTACCAACACCTGAAAAGCTTAAAATTTCCATTAAATTTAGGTGGAGTTATGAGCAGGCACGTAAGCCGGAGCGTGGAGCAGGCAAACATCCAAGAGGGCCGGTGCCGGTGCCGGTGCCGGCGCCGTGCCGGTAGCGTGCCGGTGACCGGCGCCGCTTGTTTGGCAACCTGTCTAACTAATTGCCGAGTTACTGCACCTCTCTTCACCACAGTTTATGCGATCCAAGTGTACGGCATCGGAAAGTAGCACAGTATGCTAATATTGTATAGAATATACTCTCCCACGTGAGCAGTTCACCAGATTATCTACTTACCAAAGTATACTTTACATTAATGGCCAAATTGCCTGGTCTTGATAACCATACGCTATGTAACTGAATGTTGTACTTATTTATTTTGTATAGTACTTTAAATACTGTTTTATTTGTCTAAAAGAAATTGTGTGTTGTAAAGGTTCTCGCCGCACTTCTCTACAGCGGTACACCTGCCGACACGGTGGTGAAGTCAAAAAAAAGTCGTCAAAAAGCTTTTACAAATTTTGAATTTTTACGATGAGACACCAAAATATAACAGAAAACAAAGTTTTCAACTAACTTTAGTATAGTGAGTAAGTGAGAAAGCACACACGTATCAAACCCACACTCTTTTTCCTATACTATATTCCCCGAGGGGGTAGTTAGAGATATTCTGAAACCTCAGAACATCCACTTTTCACCAGTAGTACCGAAACTCTGGCCAGTGTGACGACCGACAGTTTAAACCGACTTTAAAAAATATAGTTTCTTCTGGTAAACTGGTTTCTTCTGGTAATCTGGTAAACTTCTCACAAGGGATCTTATTCGTGAAAGGAGGCCCGCAGATTTGCTTTAAAATCACGTTAAACAGCTCTTCATGTACACATTATAAATAAACGTAACTTTATCATAATCGGCATAAGCAAAGTTTTTCTCTTTTCATTCACACGATTCAAGCATACAGCATTTGAAAGTTGTAAAATTACTCGTATTTCTAGAAGAAGCGAGCTCAAACTGTGGTGAAGTTCTTTCTACAGATGAAGTCTTCTCACAGAACTTTTAAAACGACTCGATAAGAATGAAAATGGCTTGATTCACGTGTATTCGTATATTGAATAGACTGTAATACACGTTCACATTCTAAACTTTTCCTATCGAGCGCATTGAATAGTATGTTCACGTACAACAATAAAATTACAGTTTATGTTACGTGTTTCAACATAAAGCGTACGTGGTACGTGGAACCCATGCTTTAAATATTCTATGAAGTCAAAGGTATTGCTAGTATTAACTTGATGTGGTTCTACCATACTGCGTAATCAGTTTAATTTTGAAAACCTAGAATCTAACAGACGAGCTACACTTTGCGGTCGCAGAGGGTTGCGCGACGGTCGCGCGACACACTGCTACCTTAAAGTCTATGAGCGCGATGGTCGCGCGACCCTGCGACCGCAAAGTGTCGCTAATCTGGAAGAGTGCTAAGTCTCTCTTATACAGGGCGTAAGGGACAGCTCTCCTCAGACAGAAAGGGTGAACTCCGACCATAAAACTGAACAACTTCCACGATGGAGCCTACCGCAGGAAGCGCGAAAAAAATCAGCTACGAGTTTGGCACGAGGGGTGAGGTTAAGCCATATCACACAAGTTATTTTTGAGCCTAGGTTTTGACGGAAAGATATCGCTGCAAACTCCACCAAATTACCGCGATGTTTCCAGGCGGTGCAGTTGTGACGTCATCCGTCGTTACGAAATTGCATACGCTTATAAATAGCGTGTGTGATATGGCTCTAAAATTGATGGAATGCAGAAAGTATCCGTGCTACATATAGTTCCATACCATTCTCTGTCTCATACTGTAAAATTCAAAGTAACAGCATTACAATGTACCAGGCGAACATAGAAGCCGAGCGTATTGTCAACAATAGAGAAATAGACGGCAGCCACGACCCCCACTCGCCTCGCTGCGTCTATACGTCAAGTCAACGCAGACAACAGTTCGATTCCAACACTCCACTTTATTGCTCCGTTCACACTTCAAACAGCGGAATGTTTTGAACGACGACGTTTTATTTTAAAGTACTTTTTACCCGTCAATTTTTAAACCATTTTATTGGCAGTGGGAAGGAAATGTAATCGATGTCGGAGGAAGATGATTAACTAATCTTCGTTTCGCTGACGACATTGTTCTCTTCGCCTAATCGGCTACGGAATTGGGTCTCTTGCTACAAGATCTAAGCACTGCAAGCCTTGGGGTACCTATAGGACTAAAGATGAATATGTCAAAGACAAAGTTAATGAAAAAAAACAACGTCGCTATCACAGCTACCAATCTAAAGTGGGATTGGGCTGGTCATGTCTGCCTCATGCCAGATGACCTATGGGCCAGGTCCCCAACGTAACGAAATCGGCATCGAGGAAAACCTAGAGACGAAGGTGGCGGGACAAAATTGAAGGTTCCCTTAAGAACTGCCCTATCGAAGCGCGGAACAGAGAATCTTGGAGAGAACGGAGGAAGGCCTTTGCTCAACAATGGGACATCAATGGCTGATAATAATAAAAATATTGGCAGACGTAATATTTTTCAATAAAAGCCTTTTATAATTATTGGCATAAAGTGACGGCAGTGTTACTATCTGTTGTACCTTGTACCTGTACCCAAAAGTTTCATAAACAGAAACTTCACATAGCAGAAATGCGAATGCTGTGGTGGTCAGCAGGAGTCACAACTTAATGATAAGATTTGAGTTCATCAGGAACAGTTTTAAAATCGTTCCTGTTCCCGATAAACTGTCCGAATCCCGACAGATATGGTATGGTCTGTCATGCAAAGACCGAATGATCACAGTGTCTAAAAATGCATATGAAAATGAAACAAGCAAAAGAAGACTAGGAGAACCTATAAGTTATAACCTCATGGTAGACTACTATCCATAAGGATATGAAAAACCAAAACCTAAGCTAACAGAACGCTCAAATAAAAGTAGCCTGGAGACTCAGTATAAGGAAAGCCGAACCCATATAACGTGAAAAGGCAAGGAGGAAGAAGAAGACAGGTCCACTACCTATCACACTATAGAGCTGGACAGACTTTGAGCATTGGCTAGTGTAACGTAGATGTCCTGAACATGGAATATTTATAACATCTCTGACTATTGGACGCTTATTTTACAAGGTAGATATACCACACCATTCCGAGATGTACCAGGCGAACACGGAATCAAGGAGAGTATGATCAACAAGAGAGAAATAGCTAGCGGCTTCGATTCAAACTCGTCTTCAATATGTCAACACAGACAAGAGCTCGGTTCTAACAGAATCTAACACTTCACTTTATTGCTTCTTCATTCACATTTCTACGAACCGAGTCTTGAAATTATAGTTTAAGCACAGAGCACTATGACGACCACGACGACCCACTATAATTTAAAAACCTATGATTGAATTTTTGCATCGTCCTCAGTAGCTATTATTAAACCAGTTAACTATTTTGATTCCAAAAGTTAAATGTTCATTCGTAAGGTTAAAAAACAGACTTTGATGTACACATGTTCTTTCTTAATTTTGCTAATTGTTTTTAAGATAAAATCATTAAACTGCACAACTAAAACAAAATTAACCGTCCTATAAATTTGGGTCGAGGAGATTTGCAGTTTTGTATGGAACAGCAGATTATTTTTTCGCGATTTCGACATTGCGTTGGTACCAAAGTTTTTCTGATTAACTCCTAAAAAACCGCCAGAATAATTAAGAAGGACCAAGCATACATATAAATAGCTATGTTAAAGTATGTAGGTATATCGTATGAATTGACTAAGAGATAGTGCCTTATTTTAGTTGCTGGGTGGATAGGGTCGTTCTAATAAATATGTTGACGGTTTTTTAGGGGATGATCTGACCGTCAAACTGAAAATCTTTCTGTATGGGACAATAAGGAACGCGTGAAAAACAATCTACCCTTCCATACAAAACTATAAACCCAAAAGTACTGGGACAGCCGATAAAATTTTTTTGCGTTTTCGATTTTGGTCCCATGGAGAAAGTGGTTCAGTTAGATGGTCTGATCATCTCCTGAAAAACCGTCAGCATATTAAGACAACCGTATAGGGTTGTACCGTATGTCTAGAGCAAAAGAAGATAAAGTAGGTACGGCAACTAACCTATTTAATTGTTTTTATTTTAGTGCCTAGGTTGATCTACTTTACAGATGGACTTTATTAAAAAAAAATTAAGTTCGTATCAACGACATCGACACGACAGGCTTCGTCTAAAGCAATACATCAGTCATATTCACAAAAGGCGTCTTTATTGGTAAATACATCACTCACATTCACCACAGGCTTCATCGCTATCACAAATTGACATGTCAAGAGAAACTTGCTGCAACATTAGCTACCCATAAAAAGTTTTTGTAAAGGTTTCTAGCATAGCATAGCATAGCATAATATGCTCACGACTATATTCCCCAAGGGGGTAGTCAGAGATGTTCTGAAACCTCGGAACATCCACGTTTCACCAACAGTATCGAAACTGTCCAGTGTAACGGGGGGGGGGGGGGGGGGTGAGCCCGTCGCCACTTATAATGGACAGTGGGTACATACAATACATGCCTCGAAATTGAAGCATGCAGGTTTCCTCACGATGTTTTCCTTCACCGAAAAGCCAGTGGTGTTACAAATCGTACATAAATTCCGAAAAACTCATTGGTACGAGTGAGCCTGGACGGGGATCGAACCATCGCTTCCTGCATGGCAGGCAAGGTTACTCGCCACTGGACCACCACGGCCACTAAAGGTAAAGGTTTTTAAGTACCGCGAAATGACATGCGATCGTGAATTTATTTATAAATGTACATGTATACGGTAAACAAAGCTTCAAGTGTGTTTGTCTCGCTTGAAACCACACTTGGCATAGGAATTGGACTCACTGAACGTTGTAGCAGTGAGCTGAATGCCATTGGAATAACTAAACATTCATATTTATTCAGAGCCGTGGTGGCTTAGTGGCTAGTAGCCTCGCGTTCCGTGCAGGGGCGGCAGTGGGAGCGGCAGATCACGCTTATGCAATGGAGTTTTGTACGATTTATAACACCACTAAATAGTCTCAGCAGCCGACCGCGTACTTAAAAGCGCGGCGTGGTTAGGCCCCCCACAAGGTGGACCGACGACCTGGTGAAGATTGCGGGCACCCATTGGAAGAGCATCTGCACTGCCTTCATGCTGGAGGAGTGGTGATCCTTGGGGAGGCCTATGTCCAGCTGTGGACGTTTATCGGCTGAGATCTTAGACTATTTATATAATTCTACTGACAAACTTTTTGCCACTTTTTGCGGGGGGCGAGGTAGCATGAACTTTGGACTTTATTCCATTACTTTAGATTCCAATTTTGAATGTAAAAAATCATGAAAAACTGTTTCGTGTGAACCCCAAACGTGAAAAGTTCGAAATTATTGCTCCGCAATTATAGACTTTGTAAAATTTATTCAGTTTGATGGGTAGAGTAATAAGTGGTTTAAAGCTTAATGATACTTTTCCTTTCACCCTGTATAAATCGTCTAAGGCTGAGATGATGAGTAATTTTCTCATTTGTGCTTTGATTTCAAACTGTGTTGAATGCCACGTTGTTAATTTGTCTATGCAACAGATTTCTGTAAGTATCTAAACCTTCTCTAGACAGAGTTTATATTAACTTAGATAAACATGAATATTCTGGATATTTTCATCAGTAAATTATTAATAGAATAAAAAATACAAAATTAAAAAAACTTTTCTTTCGACGCCTTCACGGAGAAAGATTTCTTCAAATTAAATCCCGACGTGTTAAAAATCCGTATAGCGAGCAAATCTGACGGCCCGGTTGGTGTAATAGTTACCACGCCAGACTGCCAAACCCCCTGGTTTGGTCCTGGGTTCGAATCCCGGTTCGGTCATGGATGTTAAATGTTCGTGCCGTTGTTGTATGGTTTCCATAATAAAAAGTGCTTGTTTGGGATCATTACAATGTATGTGCCTGTGAGAGTTATTTAAAAAAAATAAAAAATAAAAAATACAGATCTATAACCAGAATACAGCAACCATATTTAAGAGACTGATAATGATGACGATGATGTTTTCTTCTCTAACTCGAATGATTTTACACTATACAAAGATTTAAAATCAAGGTTGAGTGATGGAAAGTGTTACTTTTCTAATAAACTTAATAACAAAGTTAGTAAGTTGGCTGTTGTTCCATACTTATTTGAATATTGTATTGCGGAAATTGTGGAAATGAAATTAATTGTTGTATGTATATATAGAACATTACCTAAACATTTTAAATTGACTAAGAGTATTAATATCTTTTTTAATAAACTGACCAGACTTCTGATTATCTTGAATAAAAAATATAGTAATAAAAAATTGATCATTTGCGGAGATTGGAATATTAATATTCTGAAAAATAATAATCATTCTAGGGACCTAATATCACTGTTAGCAAATTACAATCTTTACATCCATATTTTAAAACCTACGAGACAGGCATCTTGTTTAGATTTGATAGCTAGTAATATATCTAACGTAAAACCTGACATACATTTTATGGCGTTATCAGATCACGAAACCTCTCAAACCATATCTTTTGAGATTGAAACTGACCGTAAGTCGGTTAATGCCTCCATTCCATATTGGTTTGAAAAAAGAAGAGACTATTCCAAACATAATATCAAAAAGTTTGTTGACTGTATGTCAACACTATCATTTAGCGATGTTTATTTGGAACCTGACACAAATAGAGCTTTTAATATTTTACACGACTATATACTTTTATTCTACGACTTATGCTTCCCTTTAATAACAATTAAAATTTCGGGAAAGCAAGCAAAGACTAAATGGATTACGAAGAGTATAAAAACAGGATGTATTAAGAAAAGGTTACTGTACCTGAAATATAGATTTTCGAATAGCAATAAACGAAGGAATAAAATTGCATATTCCACGTACTCTAAGATATTGAAGACAATTATTTTTAATGCTCAAAGGATCGATAATGCAAAATATATAAAATCCGCATCTAATAAATGTAAAGCCTCGTGGGAAATTATAAATGCAAATACAAAAAATAAAACGTTAAGGGCGGATATAAAATCAATCTTATTACCAGAAACAAACAACATCAGTACGTGTCCTAAAGAAATGGCGGATTCCTTCAATAAATTCTTTATTGAGCTTACTAACAAAAATGATATCGTCTGTGACCAAAAAATTGCTACGAAATGTTTAAGCCATAATCATAAAACCATATACCTTGCTCCGACTGACCCTGTAGAGGTTCTCAAAACTGTGAAATCTCTGAGAAATACGAAATCTACAGGCTATGATGACTTGAGTACAATTATATTAAAATTATGTGCAGAACATTTGTCATCGCCACTCAGTCATGTTATCAACTTATCTCTCTCTCAGGGTGTATTTCCTTTAAGGTTGAAATACTCTATTATTAAACCATTGTACAAAAAAGGTGATAAAAAAATTATGAATAATTATAGGCCTATAACACTAAATCCTATACTCTCAAAAATTTTTGAAAAGATTGTCAAGATGAGAATTTCTAACTTTGCTGATTCATGTGACCTCTTGAGCGCAAAGCAATTTGGCTTTAGAAAAGGTAGTTCCACAACTCTTGCGTGTTTTTCTTTAATCAAGTCTATTACAGAAAGCTTAAATAGTGGCAATCGGGTAGCTTCCGTACTCCTAGATATGAGTAAAGCTTTCGATTTTGTTTCTCATGATATTTTACTAGACAAATTAAATTTCTACGGGATTCGAGGTAAAGCCCACGAATGGTTACAAAGCTACCTATGCAATAGGAAACAGTGTGTAGAGGTTGCTCAGATATCTAGAAAAGATAATAAAACATATTATAAGAACATACATCGATCATGCTATGTAAAAAACAACTACGGTGTTCCACAAGGAAGCGTGCTAGGTCCGCTGCTCTTTCTATTTTATATAAATAATTTACCGGACATCATTGAACAAGAGTGTGTTCTATTTGCAGACGATACCACCATTCTTGTTAAATCTAAAGATAAGAGCACATTTGAAAAACAAATAAATGATGCTATACATAAGACAGTAGACTGGTTGAAGAATAATAACCTAAATATTAATGCATCCAAAACAAAAGTCATAGAGTTTTTGACATACAATAGTGAATCCTTAAATCTAAATTTGACATTGAATAATGAAAATATTGACATAGTAAATGATACATCGTTTTTGGGTATAATTATTGACAAAAATTGTAACTGGAAGGCACATATACATGGATTGTGTTCTAAATTAGACCGTTATGTGTATGTATTAAACAGATTACGACGTGTGACAAATAAAGACTCTGTACTTACAGCCTACCATGGACTAGTGTCTTCCATTCTACGTTATGGTATTATATTGTGGGGCTGCTCTGTAGACTCGGAGAGAGCTTTCATAGCACAGAAGCGATGCATTCGTGCACTGTGTGGAGCCGACTTTTTGGAAAGCTGTAGGCCGTTATTTAAAAGCAAAAATATATTGCCAATGCCCTCTTTATATCTATTCGAGTGTTGTATATTTGTACACATGAACCTTAAATTGTTTACTAAGTGTAGAGACGTCACAGACAGAAATCTCAGACGAGCATATATAAACCAATTAGTACTCCCGCAGCGAAAGTTACAAGTTTTTAATAAAAACTCATACTGCATGGTTATCAAAGTGTACAACCATCTACCTGACGTATTTAAAACATTGAACTTACGAACATTTAAAAAACGTTTACATGTTTTTCTGTTGGATAAATGTTATTACTCAGTGAACGAATATTTGAACGATATACTGTACTAATAATTAATTTGAAGTGACTGCATGTTAAGAGGAAAATCTTTTGCTGTTTTATCAAAATGTATAAATAACTAGAAGATGACTAAATTTGTAAAAATCTTAAAATTTGCACGCCGCCATGTGTGGTAGAATATGTCTTGCTTCATACTATATATTTAAGACCGTAATGTACCATATTCTGGCAAATAAATGAGTTCTTTCTTTCTTTCTTTCTTGTTCGAAGCAATCTATCTTGTTTAGTAAAGGCATTGGAAATTAACTTGAAATCAAAGTTTTCAAGCAAATAAAAATAAAGTCGCGTGGGAATTTAATGAGGTAAGTATAATTCCCACTGAGCGTGGTCGGTGGCGATACGATTAATAAATACAGTTATGAGTATTGTCAAGTATCTCCATACATTTGTAGCGCGCACTAAAACCTTCGCTGTGCGCTGCGCTTCGAAGCGCTCGTTGGCGTAGTGGAGCTTCGGTATTGGAAACGATCACCAAAGTTAAGCAACGTCAGGTCCGGTCAGTCTTTGGATGGGTAAGATAGTTCATCTCGAGCGTTTCCGTGCTTCAGAAGGCACGTTAAGCAGTTGGTCTTGGATAGTTCCGTCAGATGGCGTTGTAACTATTCGTTAAGCCAGGTCAGAGGCCTATTGAGGCGGCTTGAAAATTCTCTGACAGCAAGTTGACCACTACCTTGCCTCCACCAACACGGACTGGGCCCGCGTGCTGGAGTATGGCCCGCTCCCTCTCACCCTTATTCGTGAGAGGAGGCCTTTGCCCTGCAGTGGGATTCTATAGGCTATAACTTAATAACTAAAACCTTACGGAAATAATTAATGGTTTTGGTCTCATTTGATTCGGTGCAATATTGTATACACGTATAATAACTTCATGGTCTGTATACCTTCTAGGTTTTTAAGTTTCGATCGTACTTTAAAGATAATTAATAAAAAAAAATTACGTTAACGTTTAATAGTGTAAAAACGTTTTCGCTTTTTATACGGAGACAGATAGCTTCACAGTATTCTTAACTCGGCATATAAACTCTTTCTTATACCTACTGTGAAAGTCTAAAACTTTGACAAACATTGAAAAAAATCTCAGCATCGCGCCGCTCATTGTGAATTACGCTTAAGTAACCAATACGTAATAAGTTTCGTCTAGACATTCATAATGTATTCAAAAAACAAACCTGCCTAAGTATAAATTAACTTAACTTTCACAAAATGGCTTACTTTTAGTGAATTTGTAATATTGACATCTACGAAATATAAAAAAGAATAGGTAATTAGAAGTATAAGGTACCTCTCAAGAATTAAACATTTTTTGTTACCTCACAAAAGTAAAGAATTCGATAATGTTAAAATTAAGTTTAAAACCAATTTATTATTTAATCCAATAGCAATACGCATTTACCTATCTACATATTATTATGTATACTCAAGCTTTGTCCTCGAGATTAGCATGACGACTTCTAAGCACTGAATTTTAGATCTAAAGTAATGAATATCTTTTAATTTTCAGTAAATTTCACATAAACTTGAAAAATAACACGCTCATGCATGAATGTAACTATAAGGACTTTAAAAAATGTGTGTGAATTCCCCTTTACAAACATAATTCGAGTGAATAAAAATATGCCAGCCTTAACAGTAAAATTTTCCAACCACATAATTTATCAAACATTTTCTTATACGCTTCGCAAAAATACCTGTAACTAATATAAGGATGTACTATAATAATATTCTTAATTGTTCATAAACAATTATTTTTTCGTTATTTCTCTAAAATACACTTTAGGTACAAGCATCAAGTTATTGAAGAAGAAAATCAAAGAGCCCCGGCTCCAGCGCCCCGGGGCGAGCGTTTAACGAAGAATAAACCGAACCATAGGGAAAGGATAATAGGAAATCTGTACGCTCTTATCTCATTGATTTATTTCAGTCTGTTTATTTGAGTACTGTATGCTATAGCTTCTATAACAAACTATATAGTTCTAGTACACTGCCGAAATATCGGGAACTCAAATATACCAAAATGCTGTAAGAAACAGAGGATAGACGGTCTGAAATGCTAATTTGAAGAATAGGTCACTTTTCCAACTGTTTACATATTTGTCCGATCCGTCCCACCCGTACACCCCAGTGACTATAGTGCGAATGAGACAACTGCAGCTCGAACCAATTTTATCTACATAAAATCGACGAAAAGAGCATTTCGTATTCCCCTGTTTTCTCCTCCAAAACTAAACCGATTTTTATAATTCTTTCAAGAATAATATAAGAAAGACTTTGGCCATGTCTGTATGTTTTTCTTTTTTTGTTTATATTGGTCAAATTTGTTTGCTGGATGTCTGAAAACGGGCGGTAAAATTGGCCATTTTCGAAGGTCCCTAGTTCATACAGTAATTAATTAATGCAAAAAAGCAAAACATAGGGACATAGCAGAGGCAACATAGATTGTATAATAAAAATTGTTTTGGTCTAGTGTCATTATCCAGGGAGAAAACAGGGGAATACGTTTGTATGGAAAAAACCGTACTCGCCTATCCTCTTAATTCTAGATTAAATAATAACCGCGTAACTCTCAAAAACGAGTATAGTTCTAATAATATAAAATAAAAACTGGCCAAGTGCGTGTCGGGCCACGCGCAGGGTAGGGTTCCGTAGTTGCCCGTCACAATGTACGAACTTAGAAGG
Source organism: Agonopterix heracliana (assembly GCA_963693445.1). NCBI lineage: Eukaryota > Metazoa > Arthropoda > Insecta > Lepidoptera > Depressariidae > Agonopterix > Agonopterix heracliana. Next base: position 20,689,453 of record OY856310.1, read on the forward strand.
GGGCTTTTTGTTTTATACTACGGTTTGACGGCTAATAAAGTCTAAAAAGTACATTTTTTAAGTTGGTCGACTATTACTCGTTAACTTGTAAAGCTAACTTAGCGGTGATAGTTTTCCTTTTAATTTCATTATATACACTACTGCCATGAATTTTTTCACATATCCAGAAACAACCGTTTAGCTGGCAGAGGGGGGACACTCGACTCTAACAAAAATTAGCACCTTAAAGCGTAATATTTCGCTAACGGATCCCTAAATCGAAAAATAGTTTTCCCACACCTACCGTATTTTTAAAAGACCTATCCAACGATACCCCACACCATGGGATAGACGAGAAAAAAAAATTGCATCCCCACTTCGCGGGTAGGGGAGGTACCCTAAAAAAAATATTTTTCAAAATTTTATTTTACCACTTTCTTGGCGTGATTAATATGTGTACTCATGCCAAATTACAGCTTTCTAGTACTAAGCGTCTCTGAGCTAAGCCGCGGACAGACGGACGGACGGACGGACGGACGGACGGACGGACGGACGGACATGGCGAAACTATAAGGGTTCCTTGTTGACTTCGGAACCCTAAAAATAGGTTTATAAGGCATCGCTTCTACCAAGGTCGTAGAAAGTGGTAAGCGTATCACAAAGCTAAAGTGTAGACGTGTGGGGACTAGGCTAGAAGAGAAGGCGGCCGGTGAACCAAAGCAGAGCAGTGTCAGAAGAGAGGCCAGTATGTTGATGTGAGCTAATTTGATTAATTATGAGACTAAAGAAGAAAGGTAACGGCTCATAGTAATACGAGCAATGGATAGAGCTATGCTCTGAATTTCTTTGCGCTATCGAAGAAATGAAGAGATTCGCAGGAAGATAATATATACAGCAACGTATTGCGAATGATCAGAAAGTTCAAGTGGCAATAGACAGCATATACCTCGCTGAACTGTTGCCCTAAAGATATATCCTGGCAAAAAATGTTTGAGAGTAATTGTACCTATGATATTGAACAACTTCTTTTAGGAATCCTAATGGAAAATCGCAAAATCGACTTTTAATACAAACGGTTGATCCGCTTTTTGCATTTATTAAGGAAAGTGCAAAAATTCACAGATCTCGTGTCTATCACGACCTTCTTGGACATTGAAAATTAATTTTATGAATTACTTAAACAAAACATAATTTACTCATCGTCGATTGCGTGATGCAACAAATATTGATTTTTAGGGTTCCGAAGTCAACAAGGAACCCTTATAGTTTCGCCATGTCCGTCCGTCCGTCCGTCCGTCTGTTCGCGGCTTAGCTCAGAGACGCTTAGTACTAGAAAGCTGTTATTTGGCATGAGTACACATATTAATCAAGCCAAGAAAAAAGGTGAAATAAAATTTTAAAAATATTTTTTTTAGGGTACCTCCCCTACCCGTGAAGTGCGGATGCAAGTCTTTTAAAAATACGGTGGGTAAACCATTTTTCGATTTAGGGATCCGTTAGCGAAATATTAAGCTTTAAGTCGAAAATTTTTGTTAGATTCGAGTTCTCTGCCAGCTAAACGGTTGTTTCTGGATATGTGAAAAAATTCATGGCAGTAGTGTATATAATGAAATTAAAAGGAAAACTATCACCGCTAAGTTAGCTTTACAAGTTAACGAGTAATAGTCGACCAACTTAAAAAATGCACTTTTTAGACTTTATTAGCCGTCAAACCGTAGTATAAAACAAAAAGCCCCGTTTTAAGTTCGTATATTGTGACGGGCAACTACGGAACCCCACCCTGCGCGTGGCCCGACACGCACTTGGCCAGTTTTTTAGCTTATTTTATTTGTAACTGTGACACGTGTGACAGACTCTGTACCACCCTTTTCACAGTTAATCTTTTGTGATATTGTTCGTGAGCGACCCTATGAACAATAAAGTCCCATCTTTTTCATGTTCTTAAATTACTTTAACAACATACCTACTTACTTTTACTTTATTGATTTATGACTTCTATCCTTTCGGGACCTTAACAATTATCATGCAATATATGAGTCTCTACCGCTTCCTGATCTGTTCACAGAGAAACAATGGTCTTTACGCTACTGTCATTGCTTTTAACATTAGTTTGGCTTGTATTTGTACAAATAACATAATTTACAGTCACATTTAGCTACAATTTTTTTTATTGCAGATACATTTACTCGAAGGTAATTTCTTCTCCATGTTAAGGATCTATTCAAGTTTATATTCTTTACACTAAATTATCTTGTAATACCAAATGAAAAAAAAAACTGCCAAACATTTCTCGTATATCTAGGTATATACAGCGCAGACGGAGATGTGAACTGTAAATCACGCTACTTTCATTTTCCATGCCAACTGAATACTTATGTCATAACATAAGCCATAAAATTTCGCTTTACTACTTACCAAATCATAAATATTCCCATTTAATTATGGCAACTTAACTTGATCACATGTTTGTTGACCTCGGCTTCGCCTCGGTCAACAATTACATGAGGTCTGAGACCTTTCTATACTTTCCTGCCCTCGGTGTGTAATCTACTATTTATGATGGCTCTTTATTACACAATCAGTATAATAAATTTTCTCATTTAATTATGTCAATTTAACTTGACTTTTTAAGAAGTCTCGTGATTACTTAATTTGTTTTTAGTATCGTATAACTTACTCAACCTAATTTTATTGCAATAACTCAAGTATAAAGATCGATCTCCATAATTCGGCAAAGAGTAGGTAAGGTTTTTTTTCACCCCTCCGGATGGAAAGTGTCAACTTCCGTCCCGCTGCGCTAAACAAAGTTGCCTCTCTCCGCCTCCGTCGAGGAGAAAAAAGTAGGTATACCTACTTAACCTATACCTACTAACCTTGGGCAGTAAATAAGAAAACCTCAGATCACATGTTTGTTGACCTCGGCTTGTTATTGTGTGTTTTGTTGTGAGTTGAATCAGCTCAATTTAAAATAAATACCCTACACTTACTTTTTAAACCCGAAGCCGATGATGGCTGGTACAAAATTGGTTTGTGTTTCGTGAAATCGATTACTTATACAAGGTGTTACAAAAATACAAATAAACCTTTAAGGGGGTGGTGTAGACCATCAAACTGAACAACTTTCACTATGGGACCAATATCGAAATCGCGAAAAAAAAAAAATTATGTTGTATACTCTACAAATCGACTAGACCTAAAATATGTATGGGATATGAAATTTTTTTTTTCGCGTTTTCGATGTTGGTCCCATAGAGAAAGTTGTTCAGTTTGACGGTCTTAACAACCCCCTTAAGAGTTTCAAAAATTTATTCTTACTTATGAACCACCTTGTATAGGGTCCAACTTAGTATGCTGACACTTTTTTAAGAGGATGATCATACCATCAAACTGAACAACTTTCTCTATGGGACCAACATCGAAATCGCGAAAAAAAAATCTGCTGTCCCATACATTTGGCTCGAGTAGGTTTGCAGTTTTGTATGGAGGGGCAGATTTTTTTTTTCGCGATTTCGATGTTGGTCCCATACAGAAAGTTGTTCAGTTTTACGGTCTGATCATCCGCTTAAAAAAGTGTCAGCATATTAAGAAGGACCCTGTATTATTCCGTGGTGAAAGATCGGTCATTGTTTACAATTTGCAATTTACAATTTGCTGTCTTAAGAACTTGTGTAAGTAGGTAATTAAATTAAATAAAAAGAAATTTATTTTTTATTTCTGTTAATAATAGTCTTTCAACCACGAATATCCCTCGCACAGTGCAGAATCAGAACATTTTTTTTACATTAAGTATTTTAATGTTTAAACTTTAATTTTTTTTTTATTCTTAAATTTTATTATTCCTTCCAAAGAATATACAATTTAGTAATACACGGGTACCATTAATTGTAACAGAAATAAACATTTTAAATAGGTATGGAAATAAAATCACAATTATAAATATATTACATGAAATTTTAAATCAAAAGTATTATAGTTACTCAAATCAAAATACGAAAATGCCTTAACTCTAATTAACTATCTAAGTCTGTAACACGCCTTAACGCCACGCGCCTTCAGCGCGCCGCGCTATCAATAATTTCGCTAAATAAAGGAAAAGCCACAGCCTAGACCGTAAGAGATAGAGAGGTCCGGTTTTTTTCAAAATGTAGCCCAACTCATTACCCCGAGGGGTTTTTTTCATTTTTTCGATATCGCTTTTTGTTATCGAGAAATAGGCGATATAGTGAGACAAGACCCCGAAAAAATGCGAAATTTTTCGACACTTTTACAATTTTCGAAAAAAGTTTTTTACTTTTTCAATTTTTTTTTACATCATATTATAGTCCTCGTTGAGACACACCTTTTGAGACTTCAACCATTCACGTAGCCCTAAAACTCACGACACCAGGGCTATATTTCACTTTTTGTGAATCTGGATGCTATACAGAAGCGATCGAAAAAACATTTTCAATGTTAAAATGTTTTGCGAATTTCCTATAGGTTTCATAGGGAAAGTTGTTCAGTATCATGGGTACAATCACCCCTTAAAGCAATGCAACTGTTTACCCTATTCGTAGGTTTACCCTAAAACGCCCTGTAGAAAGAACGTGTACCTAATCGGCTTATAATAACCATGATTAAATAATAGCGACGCACGTCTATAAGCTGAAAATGACAACAATAATCTTTTCACCTCACAAGCTCGGAAAGATTCTGTTTATCACTCGAAATCTGAGTGCAAAAGCGTATTTTATCCGCTAGCGTGGAAAGAGTTTTTGTAATTTGAATCTGTCTATTCAATATACCTATTCCTATACCGCCAATCCATCAATCAATTTCATGTCACTGGCCAGCACGAAATAAAAACTTTTTAAAAATGTTCTTTATAGCAATTCACTTTTTTTCCTCGCTTTTGTGAGGTGAAAAGTTGTGTGTTACGCTCGGCAGTAAAGTTATTGTGCGTCTCGTACCTTTGAAACCTTCGATGCGCTCAGGATTCTACATTTGAACCCACTCGCTTCGCTCGTGGTTCAATCTTAGAATCCTTCACTTGCTCAGGTTTCAATACAAGTACTCGCGCCAAAAAACAACTTTACAGCCTAGCATAACAAATAACTATTATTTCATTTTCCACTAAAATCACGTACATCTAAAATCAGAGAAATGGAATCCTTTTTTTCCAATGAACCAATTTTCTCTCTCACCACTGATAATGCGATTTAATTTTTCTGCAACTTTTTTCCAATCCAAGTAGGATTATTGAATATCACTTCGACAAAGCTGTATCGGATATTCTCCCTGCTATCTCCCATTTCGTAATATATCTTGGTAATATTATGCGGAGTATAAAATTTTAAGGCTTTTAAAGTAAGCATGAATCATACGCCAAGTTGACCATTAACTGGGTTGTTAGCAATTAGCCTTCACCTATCCGTACTGGGCCTGTGGGCCTGGGCTTTGTGGAGTATAAAGAAAGAAATTTATAAATGTCCTCCCTGCTGTGGGACGCTTCCTCTCACGAATAAGTGTTTGGGTCATACTCTACAAAGCGGGCCCAGTACGGATAGGTGAAGGCTAATTGCTAACAACCCAGTTAATGGTCAACTTGGCGTATGATTCATGCTTACTTTAAAAGCCTTAAAATTTACAATCCGCATAATATTGCCAAGTTATACGAAATGGGAGATCCATGATCCCTGCTGTAGGACATTTATAAACCTAATGAATACCATTTATAACCAAATATAATATGGAAGTACCAGTAATAAATAAATATAATATGGAAGTACCAGAATTTAGTCTAGACTTTTATTTTGATGAGTAGACAATGATATAGAACTAGAACACTTTATATGGTTTAAATTTTATTTTGATGACTAGACAATGATATAGAACTAGAACACTATACAAGGTGTTTCATAAGTAACAATAAATTTTTAAAACTCTTAATAGACCGTCAAACTGAACAACTTTCTCTATGGGACCAACATCGAAATCGCGAAAAAAAATTTATCATATCCCATACATATTTTAGCTCTAGTCGATTTGTAGAGTATAGAACATACATTTTTTTTTTCGCGATTTCGATATTGGTCCCATAGTGAAAGTTGTTCAGTTTGATGGTCTACACCACCCCCTTAAAGGTTTATTTGTAGTTTTGTAACACCTTGTATATATATGGTGTAAACTTAAATTATTCTATTGGATGATTAAGACCAACAAACTGGACAACTTTCACTATTGGACCAACATTAAAACAGTCTGTAAATTGTATTTTTACCAGTCCCACGCACACAATTAAAAAAAAATTGGTGAATCGTTAAAAACTGGTTTCTATATTTTCAAACTATAATAATAATAACACAAAGTTCTATTTTTTACTCCGTGCCATTCCGAAAAAATAGTGTGTGAATTTTAAAACACAAATTCTGTGGGACTAGTAAACACGGCGGGCTCGTAGTTTTGAGCAAATTGACATGTTTTCGAGGCCGAGTCGACGTCCGTTAACATCAGAGTGTGCAATAAAGTTGGCATTCGTGCTGGCCGGACGATATTTTCGTTAATTCGTCGACGGTTCATTGACAGGGTTGCGACACAAAACTAATGTAATACCAACTGTTTGAAAAACACATGAGGAAATCTGCATACGTTGAAGAATAAATTCTGATACATTCTATAAATTCCGCATTGGGCACGTTTACTAGGATGTTTATTTATTCATATATGATTGCCACCCGTTCTATATTAATTATACGTAATTAGTATCTTACTATGTTTTGGTCGATTGTGCTATACACCACTAGATTTTAAATAATTAAATATTTGTTTAATGGCATCCGATGTCTTATCACAATTTAGAAAACGTCTCGTTATATTAATAATATACGTAGGAAAATGATCAGTAGTTTTAATTAAATCTAGAGTGGCAGTTTTGCCAATGTAAGTAGTTTAGAGTCTCAAGTGATTGTTTTAAGGTTAAAACACAAAAGAGTTCACAAAAAATGGCCGACCCGCATGGCCAGAACAATCACGAGCCGACGCAGACGTCCTCTCGGTAGACCTCTAGCCACGCGAGTCCTAGATTTTAGTAACAAAAGAATATATAAGTGTGTATTCAGATAATGAAACGTAACAACTTTTCCTACAAGGAACTTTTCCTAGGAACATGTGTCGAAAAAGGATAAAAAATGTTCGGATGTGCCGATCGATTTTGTATGGGAGGGCCAACATTTTTTTCGACCCACGCTCCTTAGGGAATGTTGTTTAGTTTCATTGTTTGAATACAATACAACCTTAAAAGCCTTTTAGTAATTAAAAACTAGGGGTGTGCGTATTATACTTACCTACTGTTATATATGCGAACGTGGGACAAGTGAATGACACAACGGGCTGTAGCACACTGGTTTATTAGCTGTCAAGCAGATTAACATATAACACTGTATAAGTATAGCTAGGATGCATACACAACAATCCCTCCCCTTAGCATGACATCTACATTTTATATTACACATCTATACGTTACGTATTAACATAGTTACTTACAATAGTAGTTAACTTGCATGTACTGAACTCATAAATTTAAACAAAAGAATGGCTTATAATTAACTTTAGGTATTGCCCGTAAAGACCTCCCATCGACTTGCCTTTGCTCTGAATGATCGCCTTGATCACTGCTATCCTCACTTGTTACTGCTTCGTGGAACTCATCATCCTCCGACGTATTAGTTGCCTGTTCCCCTGAAGGATCGTTGCAAGTTGTAGGCGAATCTAGTGGTCGCTCTCCTCCCTGGGCCTGCGTCTGATCCATTGATTCAGTTTCTTCAGTCGAAGTTTTAGGCGTTAGGTCTTGCAAGTCGATTGGACAATCACCAGTAGGCAAGGCATTCGTGCCCTTATACGGTAACAATTGGTTTATGTGTTTTTTTATGTTTACTGATGTTTCCACATCTTGTACTATATAAATAACATTCCCTATTTTCTTAATTACAATACCCTTATTCCAATACTTCTGTTTGTTCACTTTTACACTTTTGTATAAAACCTTATCTCCTATTTTAAAACTAAGTTTGTTCGTGCCGCCGTACGCTTTATTCTGCAAACACTGTTTTTGTTGCACAAATTTAGAGAGGGTGTCTGACGAAGACGGTGGCGGCGTGGTTAACTCTGTGATTATATCGAGACGCGAACGAAGTTTCCGACCGAAAACTAACTCAGCAGGCGAAGAGCCCGTAGTCGAATTAACCGAATTCCTATAGTCAAAAAGATACTTCAATAACTTAACATTAACTTCGTTTATTGATGAGCTAGTCATAATACTCGTCTTGATGCCCTTTTTGACTATTTTTACGAAGCTCTCCGCCTGACCATTGCTAGCCGGGTGATAAGTAGGTGACGTCACGTGCGATATGCCATTCATGTTACAGAACAATTCAAACTCATGTGAAACGAATGCTGTACCGTTATCACTCACCAGCGTGTGCGGTATTCCAAATCGCGACATAAATTCTTGTAATTTAGCTATTACGCTTTTAGTTGAAACACTACACATGTGATAAACCTCAACCCACTTGGAATGTGCATCTACTATCACGAGGTACGTGTTACTATTGACCGGTCCAAGTAGATCTATGTGGATTCTATAAAAAACTTGAATGGGGTATGGCCACACTGCAAGCGGCGCCCGTGTTGGAGATGGCCTTAACTGAATGCATGTTTCACAATTTGCTATCATTTTTTCCACCGCATCGTCTACCCCGGGAAACCAAAATCTGGATCGTACCTCAGCCTTAGTTTTTACTATTCCCAGATGCGAATTATGTACTTCTTGTAGAATTTTTTTCCTAAGCTTATTAGGAATTACCACTTTGTGTCCACGCATAATGCAGCCGTTTTCATACGACAACTGGTTTTTACATGCATAATAAGGTTTAATATCAATATCTTGAATTTTTTTCGGCCAACCTTTCATAATATAGTCTATTACTTGACTCAAAATTAAATCCTGCTTTGTCTCATCGCGCAGCTGCTTAAGTGTTATTGGTAAGCTCCCATCAATTATAAAATTAACATAAGATGCTCTATCCTCAACAATGTCAGAACATAAGTCATTTTCCCGCTCGTACTGGGCCCGCGCCCGCGCCTCCCGTGAGGTACTCTCCGGTTCGGGTAAGGTGGAGCGGGACAGATAATCTGCACTATTGTCTGCGCTCTTGACGTACTCGATAATATAATTGTATGCACATAAAAACATTGCGTATCGTTGCAGTCTATTTGCGGAGACTTCCGGTATTCCGCGATGGGGACCAAATATTGAAAGAAGTGGCTTGTGGTCGGTGCGTAAGACGAATGGTACTGACCTACCGTACAAGTATTGATGAAAGCGACGAACTCCAAAGATAATAGCGGTTGCTTCTTTTTGTATTTGTGCGTATCCTTTCTCTGCCTTATTCAGTGTACGCGATGCAAACGACACCGGCCGTTCGATACCATCACTACCTATTTGTGACAACACTGCACCTAGGCCGCTCGGTGATGCGTCTACCGTTAAAATGATTTTAGCGTTTGGATTGAAATGCGCGAGTACCTGTTCGGACGCAAGACAGTTTTTTATTGTGTTAAATACCCTGTCATGCTCAGCGTTCCAACACCACTTTGTGCCTTTTTGTAATAAATTATATAGCGGAACTAATATCGAGGACGCTCCAGGTACGAAGTTACGGTAATAGTTTACTAATCCCAAAAAGGATTGCAATTGGTTGACGTTGTTGGGAATTGGTGCATTGACGATTGCTGTTACCTTTCCTGGTGACTTCTTTAAACCGAATTTATTTATTGTATAGCCCAGGTATTCTATTTCATCTTTGAAAAATTCACACTTTTCTTTTTGAAGTGTCAACCCTGAGTCTTGTAGTCGTTTCAATACTGCGTTCAGCCTTTCTAAATGTTGTGTCTTATCTACACCTGTAACCAATACGTCATCCAACATGCAGAGAACACCCTCCATGCCCGACAGCACGCACTCCATTGCGCGTTGGAATATTGCAGGTGCGCTCGCGAGCCCGAAAACCAAACGTGTATATCTAAATAAACCTCGATGGGTATTAATGCACGTATATTTTTGTGACTCCTCTCCTAACTCAAATTGCGCATACGCTTGGGTGAGATCTAGCTTGCTGAACTGCTGTCCACCGTGTATTTTCGTAAAGAGTTCCTGTGCTGTCGGCAATGGATATTGTTCCACTTTTAGTTGTTTATTTATTGAGACAGAATAGTCTGCACACAACCTAATCGCTCCGCTGCGCTTCAACACGGGCACTACTGGTGACGCGTAATCCGAATACTCGACCGGTTTTAATATACCTACTTGCACTAATCGTTCGATCTCCTTATCTAATTTATCTTTTAAAGCGTAGGCTATTGGGCGCGCTTTAAAAAATACACGGTTCGAACCTTCTTTTAGTTCTAAGTTTATCTTATATTTGTTAAATTTTCCTAACTCATCGGAAAACACAGAGGGAAATTTGGCTTGTAATTGTTCAATATATTCATTAGTTCCTTCTACAAACTGTATAGGTAACATTTCTAGTTTAAATGACGACATAAAGTCTCGCCCTAAAAGCGGCGGACCCCCATTACGTATTACGTAGACATCGAGTGTGTGTGTTTGGCCTGCGTAGCTGACCGATAGTGGAATAATGCCTAAACTCTCGATATTTCCTCCCGTATAGGTAAACAATCGCTTGTTGGTTGATGATAACGGTACAGATTTAAAATGAGTTTTGTAGGTTCGTTCTGAAATCGCAGTAACGGCAGAGCCACTATCTATTTGAAACTTCATTTGCACCCCTTGTACACTAATTGATTCAAACATGGGTTCGCCCTTGACTGTACGTATATTGAAAAACTCACCGTCATCGTCGTCGTCATCACCCTCCACGGCACCGCCATTTTCCACAAAATTAACCTTTTTTTTACACATACGGCTCAAATGCCCTTTCACGTTACATTTTTTACACTTGTAACTCGCAAACCGACACTGTGAAGAACTGTGGTTTTTATAGCCACACACCGAGCACTGCACTTTATTCCCATTGGCGACGTTAGAACTCCTATCGATCTTGAACAGCTGATCGCGCTCTGCGCGTTGCGCCGGCTCTGACGCCGCCGCCGATACTGCGCGTGCGCTCCGCATGCTCTCTGATAGTTCTGCTGCTTTCGCCAATGTCAACCCCTTGCAGTCCAGCGCAAACAGTTTCTCTCTTTCTGGTCCTGGTGACATACCCATTAGGAACCGATCCCTTAGAGCCTCTTCCACATTCAGAAACTGACACTGCGCCGTCAACCCTCGAAGTCGTGCTGCCCACTGTATAAAACTTTCTTCCGTCTTCTGTGTCGCAGAATAGAAATGAAATCTATCCCCAAACCCACTTCTCTTAGGGGTGAAGTGGTTATTTAATAATTCGACAATTTCATCGAACGGTACGTCCTGTAACTCCTTCGGTAAAGCTAAATCAGCCGCGAGTTTATAAGTACCGTCACTGAGTGCACTTAACAACACTGCCCGTTTTTTCACCGCGTCCTTTACGTCGTTCGCGATGAACCACTGGTTCAATCTGTTCTTATATGTTTGCCAGGTCTGAGAAACATGATCAAAACTTGACAAAATTCCGTAATTCGTCATTTTTTTTAAATTTTTTTTTTTGTTACTTTAATTTCGCGGGTAGATCGTCGCCACTGTTATATATGCGAACGTGGGACAAGTGAATGACACAACGGGCTGTAGCACACTGGTTTATTAGCTGTCAAGCAGATTAACATATAACACTGTATAAGTATAGCTAGGATGCATACACAACACCTACTCTATAATACAGACGAGAGGTTAAGTATAATAAATTTCAGACATATTATTATTATTATTATTTCGGGGGTGTTGGGCCTTGACAGGCCTGCTGAGCCTGTGCCACGTAGACCATCGCTGGTCCTTTGTGAACGACCTTTTTTATTACCAATCCCCACTGCGGCCAGAAATCGCAGTAGATTCTTGATCAGGACGGTTTGTATTTCATCTGGTGTCAGTACCTGCCTACCTTGATGAGTACTGCGTTTGTACATCAGGGGGCCACAGTCACATTAGAGGTGCAGAGGAGTTTCCATCTCCTCCTTGCAGAATCTGCAGCCGGTCGTATCACTTAAATTCAGTGTAAGCATGTGCTTGTTTAGTTTGCAGTGGCCTGTGAGTGACCTTGCTATTGTACAAATTTGGTCTTTGCTTAGGGCAAGGAGACCGTTCGCAAGCTTGCGATTGTAGCCTTTGATAAGTGCCTTGGAGTGGCACATGCTTGGGGTGTTACACTATGATCACAGAAACAAAATATTACTTAAAAATTGCCTAGTCCAGTCATAATACGTTACAGACCTTGTAATGTAAACGATTTAATCAGAAACTTACACAACAGCCCTACAGGTCGGTAGCGAGATATTTTTCTAATGACACGACAACCCGTTTTCATTGACCGAGCGAACACGGTAGGCTTAATGAAAACATCAACTCGATAAAATGGAGTCAGTCGGCGAATCGACTGTTTCAAGTTACGTGTTTTTGCTATATTTAGGTGCCAATTAACATGATGAAGTCCTATCCCATACAAATGAAATTTTTGTTCAAAAAATTGCAATATATGGCGTTATGGTATCGTTTTGTAATTAATGTTTACGTAAAAGTGTAAATTGTTACTAAAAATACATGATCTGACTACAAAAAAATCTCATGAGCCTCGGAAAATCAAGCAATTTACTTTGCCCGAAGACTGCCCGCGTTACGGCAGTCGCGTTACATTGTTTGACGTTGGGCATCTGTACTGTATAGTATTATATTATCTGTGCTAAAGGACTGTGTGTGACCTTTATGGTGGCGCGTGAGTGCAAAGGGGTGGCGTTTTTGACATTGGAAATGTCTTTTTGTTCGCTCCAGTATAGGCTCCGATTTCACGAAAAAGTGCGATCCCCTTATATCTCGGAGAGTTTTGGAGATATGATATTTAGAAAGATTCAAAAAAGGTTCAGGAAAGCTGTAAGATGCAAAAAAAATTATTCGAGAAAGTCAAAAAGGAAAAAAGTTATGGCCGAAATAGTGAAAAAAAAACTCGATTTTGGCGCTCGATATTTTGGAAACGAATCGATATTACCCGACTTTCAGAGACAATATTTTTTCGACGGAAGTTTCGACGGGTTCCGTAGATTAATTTCCAATGTGCTCGATAGTCGTGTGAGGCACGAAATCTGTAAATTTTTGGAGGTATGGATACTCCAATATTGTAATGTGGTTTCGTTCGTTGTATGAAGCCCCCCCTTCTGTACCTTTCTCTTTTGTGATATCTGATATCACCACCCATCCAATGGATGTTTAAACTAGCGCTAACTGAAAGCCTTCGAACTGCATAATTTCTTTCAATTATTGGAAATAAAATAAAACGCAAAACGCTAAAACATTAAAAACAAAAAAATTATTTTAAAAATCATTATAAAAACCTTTTCTAAATGCGAATGGAATGGATTTGCTTTTGTTTAACATTTTTTTGTTATAATTTAACTGGCTCTTAGGTTGTAATCCCCTGAACTAATGGTTCTTTTATCGGCTTTCAAAGCAAATCTGTTGAATAATCAATCAACGTAGGTCGTTTTGGCGCCGAAATGGATCAAAAAAGGTGTTGGGAAAAAAGCTTACTTATTTTTCTAATGTTGATTCAAAATGTAAAAAATAGGCATCAAGCATAGTATCATACGCATAAAACATTTAGCATAAGCATATACTCACGGATATATTCCCCGAGGGGGTAGTCAGAGATATTCTGAAACCTCAGAACATCCTACGTTGCACCAGTAGTACCGAAACCCAGTGTGACGGGGGGTGAGTCCGTCGCCACTTTTATTTAAAGCATTTATGATCACGATTATGTCAAAATATACAGGTTGTAAGGAAAAGTATCATTAACCTTTAAACCACATACTCTACCCATCAAACTGAACAACTTTTAATATGGGAGCAAACCTATCAGCGCCTCCATACTAAAACTGCAATACCTACTCGACTCAAACGTATAGAGCACCAGAAATTTTTTTTTTGCGCTGACATGTTTGCTCCCATAGTAAAAGTAGTTCAGTTTGATGGGTAGAGTAGGTGGTTTTAAGGTTAATGATACATTTCCTACATGCGCGGGGAGCGACTGGATGAGGAAGGCCGAGGACAGAGTTTTGTTGCGCGCTTTGGCCTTGGCCATAGGCCTATGTTCAGCAGTGGACGATGATAGGCTGATGATGATGATGATGTGTCAGAGTGATTTCCTGCACTCTGTATATCATTATATGGGTTACAGAACAATATCCACATTTCGCTAGTAGTGTCCAAACTCTGTCCAGTATTCCCGTCAGTGAGCCCCTTGCCAAGTAGTGCCCAAACATAAATCCACCAATAGCATTGCTTCATTGTCTTAGCCTCGCACAGCACAGCTCTTGTGTAAAAAGGCTTATCAGAGCTACCTTTTTTTTCCTACAATGTGAGCTAGACATGTGTGCGAGGGATGTGAGCGACGGATGCGTGCGAGGTATGAGTGTGTTAAAGTCAAAATAATTTATTCATTATCTTGGACATTGTCACACACGTAACTTGTAAAGTACCAGAATCTAGCCTGGACATAAATTATGTTGACAATAAAACGATATAGAAATCATAAAGATACAAACATCCATGACCACAAACTATCATGTGTATCCATGACTCGGGTACAAATATGAATATTCATCATACAAATATCTGTTTTTACTATTTGTTTTTTACCGTTGAGGTTGCACTGTAATCAAACCAAGCTTGACATTTGTGTGTATTACCGGTTTTACGATAGAGCAAAAACAAACGTAAAACTTTGAAAAAAATAACTAGTTTTCTGTATCCCTAAATTTTTGTTATTTGTAAGCAAATCCACCATAATAACACAAGTTCTGTGAAAATTTCTACTGGCTACCCATTACGGTTCAAAAATAGGACCAAAGGATGGACGGACGGACGGCGTTGGCTTATTGATAGGGTTAGGGTTCCGTACCCAAAGGGTGCCGACGGAACCCTAATAAAACTAAATACTTAAGACACCTTTTACCGTTAACTGGCTGCAGTGCCCTTCTCTCAAAATATAAGATTTTCCATTCAATAAAACAAAAAAAAGTGCAAAAAGAAATACTACAAAAGCTTTTAGTAGTTATTCGTTCTTAAAAAAAACTTTAATAGTGCACTAAAAGCTCTGTTAATTTCTATAGAACCATCAGATATTTTTATTATAAATCTGACAAAAATTTTAAAAAATCTAAATCTGATACCAATAATTATCAACACTTATAATTAAAATCTACAAAATAAGTAAAAAACTCACCCTAAACAAGTCCGATCCAGTTCATTCTTAAAAACCAAAAATATCCTTACAATTTACAAACACTTATTTAATCGCACAAGTTCTTTCACAACAATATCTATCACCGAGTTCTTTAGACTCGCTGTGTAGGCTTACTACGGCGTAGTCAGTTGCTACGAGCTACGACCAGACGTAGCGGAGTCCGGAGGGCGACTGAGCTATCGGTTGCACCGCTCGCACCGCGCAGGGATGCATCCCTGAGAGATGAACTTATTCACTCCAATTTAGACATTGCACAATTTGTATGTCAAAGTCTTTGTTCTTATATTTTATCTTTTTCTTATGTTATTTTATTATTCTTAGAAAGAGCAATTAAATTACAAATCTCTATGTGTGTGTACATTGAAGATATTTATAAAAAAAAAAGGTCACGATCTGACTTGAGATAAGTGATTGGTCTTCGCTACGCTTCGCAGCTAAATGAGAGATAAATTATTGGTCTTAGATCTTAGAATCTAAGGTCAAAATATGATGTTTAGATTTCCCTGATTCCAAATCAAAAATTTTTGGATTTTTTGTATGCCTGTCTGTTTGTTTTTTTTCTTTTTCGCGCGTCATGCGAAAACTACAGGACCAATTTAAATTAAACTTTTGATGTGAAACTTTTTACGGAAGGGATTTGAAATTCTGTTCCGCAACCTTTTCGTGTGAGGTTCGAAAGTTCGAAATTATAATTTGACAGTTTAATTTGTATGCTAAGTTATTGTTCTCATATTGATTGATACTTTATTGATTTGCGGATAAAGTTAAAGAGGATAAAGTTGCGGATGTTCCACTTCTGCCGGGCGTCCCGCGCCTTTTTTTGTAATTGAGACTGAGTAAAACTGGTATAGCTATATAGCTACAATGACGGGAGCCGGCGCGGACATACCATCCTGGCATACCTCTTCCTCAGCCATAAGTTGTTCGTTTCATACATGCTCGTTGGTTTCGGGTACTTTTATTTGACTCTACTTAAGTATGCTGCCAATTTGGTCCGCATACGTACGTCTGGGGCGACCCTTTTCGACTCTTTTATTCACACTAGCTTTATATATTAACTAGTGTTTTCCCGCGACTTCGTCCGCACAAATTATATACCAGATTTTAAGTCAGATCATAAGCTGTCAAACAAAAAAAGTTTCATCAAAATCGGTTCAGTAGTTTTTGCGTGATGCGCGAACAAACAAACAAACAAACAAACAAACAGACAGACAAAATTTCTAAAAAAGGTTGATTTCGAGTCATATACCTAAAAACCATATTGTAATCTTTTTTTGTATATATATTCAATGTACAGACAAACTTCAGTTACAGTTTTATAATAGTTTAATAACGATTGCCTAGGAAATCAGGTGAATAATGAAAGACTGTAA
The DNA here is from genome assembly GCA_963693445.1 of Agonopterix heracliana. Classification (NCBI taxonomy): domain Eukaryota; kingdom Metazoa; phylum Arthropoda; class Insecta; order Lepidoptera; family Depressariidae; genus Agonopterix; species Agonopterix heracliana. The sequence continues at coordinate 20,706,227 of OY856310.1, forward strand.
AATATCCAGATTTTTCTTTATACTGTGAATATTAAATTTTGCAGGAGCTTACGGTCCCGACCCCGCCGGTCCCATATCTGCCTAAAATTGAGAAGGGCAGTCAACTTGCGAACTTTAATAATTTATACACGTAAAAGTTACTTTTTCGATCCGCTCCGAAGGATTGAAAAGGATTTAGCGCGTTCGTTAAAAACAAAATTGATTTCCAGTAGACTTTGCATTTGAAACAAGGCTTTAATAGCCTACAGTTAATAGCCAATTAAGAACGGACGTGTGTACAATAACGTCCGACAAATGGAAAGAATTACGAGGAATAGTTTAAGATTCTGTTGCAAGTTTTCTACACCCGTATGTTTAGACAATGTTACATATTCCGTGTGTGGAAATTAAAATGTGAATCGAAGTATGTGGAAATGTCAAAGTGCAAGAATTAAAAATATTTAGTCGCTCCTTGCGGTCTGTAGCAAATTCTTGGTAATTGGTTGCAAAATTATGATCATGTAATGTTAGAATATTATAAATATATTCCCCGAAGAGGAAAGTTTGAATAAAAATAAATAAAATAAAGACATCGATTTCAGACAAAGACCTGTTAGTGAGTAGTTTGTGTTGAAAGGGTTGTTAATAGGTACATTAATGACGTAAGTCATTAAGTCATCAATTGCCTCAGTGGTCTAATGGTTAGAGCATTGGGCTCTTGACACGGAGGTCGTGGGTTCGATTCCCACGGGGGCACCTGGTGAAATGTCACTTTGTGCGTTTTTCCCCAGTTGGTTAGGACATTGCAGGCTGAGTCACCTGATTTTCTCAAAAAGAAAGATGATTCCGTGCTTCGGATGGCACGTTAAGCGGTTGGTCCCGGTTACTATCACTGGTGGTAGTAGTCGTTACATAAAAACCACGTCAGAGGCCGTAAGGTCATTTGAATAAACTCTGACACCAGGGCTTTGCAGCCCACTCGATAAGAAGAAGAATCACGTAAGTAGTTGAATTGATGTGATAGAAATATCATTAGTCCATTAGCTTTAAGTAACTCTTCCCTATTTGCAAGACCGAAATCCTAACGACCCCGTGGCAATCAGATTTTGCCACCATTTTGTATGCAGACACCTTAATTTTTTTGTGTTCTGATAAGTACTCGTAATAAAATAGCTAATATGTACATTTTTGCACTTTACCTACTGTCAAGGAGTTGTAATGGTTCTAGAGTAGGTAATTCATATTTTCTTAAACTACGACATTTTCACCTTGACATATTGTATTTTTCCTAAAGAAATGGGTGCAGAAAATTACTAACGGGATCTTGTAATAGAAGGTACAACGTTACCACACTGAACCGCAAGACAAATGAAATTCCATTACGATATTAAAGAAAATCCCTAAAGCCTCCAGTAGCTTTATGAAGGAATTTAATAATAAAGACCAGAATATTATTCAATTTTTCCTGAAAACAAAGATGGAGCGGAAAGAAATTCTGTTCCCACCTGGGGCCTCGGGGGCCAGTCGAATTTATTAGCATTCAAATGATTTATAACTAGCGAGCGGCAGCTGAATATTTTCTGATTCGTCTTAAATTAAATTCTTTCTTTCCTTTGACTGGATTTCATTAAGGGTAACGAAATGCCACCGAGATGAAAAAGATAATCTGGGCGTAGCGCGCGCGCTTGGTCGGGCGTTCCCCCCGCGCCCCGCACCACACCGCACCCGACGCTACCAAAAACAGCCTCATACATAAAGCTATCGTTTACTTTTAAATATGATTTTGTGAAGAGATCGTTGCCGTATGATGTTTAGGTTTAAATTTAGGTACAAAATATATATATATTTTTTATTTTTATTTAGTGCACCCCTTTCTTTCCGTTTACAGTCCGTTCATTCCTTTTTGAAAAGCTGGTGTACAGGTTGGTAAACTAAAGCTGGCGCAAATGCGTTTTTCCTGTCACTGCGTCCGTGCTTGATAGAGATAGAGAAGCTTTACATTATGCGTGCAGTGAGACGAAGGCATTGCGTAAATGTGTGGCACGCGCCAGCTTTAGTTAACCGACCTGTGGGTGGCGCGTTGCGGAGATGGTACCTATGGATGCTCAATCGTGAGGTCCGGGTATTATTATCTATTCATATGATCTGGGTTCGAATAAGCACGGACGACATGCAGTACAGTACCAATTAGTTTTTATAACTTATGTACAGTCAGCAGCAAAAAGATGAATACACTTTTACTACGTCGTAGTATAAAGATGTATACACTTTAGTACTACGCGTAGTACTAAAGTGTATACATCTTAAAAATAATCTCAGATCTAATAAGATGTATACACTTTAGTACTACGCGTAGTACTAAAGTGTTTACATCTTTATACACGACGTAGTAAAAGTGTATACATCTTTTTGCTGCTGACTGTACCTACGTAAACCGACTGATCCCAAACGATGAAGGAAAACATAATAAGGAAATCTGAATACGCTGAAGAATAAACTCCAATGCGTGAATGAGATCTCTCAATTAGAATTGGGTACGCGTGATGGCCAGCCCAGTGGGACGTATACAGGCAGATGATGGTGATGTTAGTAAATTATGATCACATGGCAATATTTATTATTCCTTCTTGAAAACCAAAATGCCTACCTATGCACTTTTATAGCAAAGTAGTACCTATTATTTCATACATTGGACACTACTCTTAATGTTCTGTTACAGTTTTAAACCGAAAATTAATGGAAATGCTTTCGTTATTCCGTTTATTTCTTCTCCATTTATGATATTATTACAAAAATCATTTTTAGCTTGTTGATTTAGAAAAAGCTTAGAGAGATAAAGTATGATTTTTAGAAATAGAAAAGAGCCTTACATTTTATTTTGGACGAATATTCAGGGAAAAATAATTTATTATTAAAATGTCGGGAGCAGTTGACCACAGTTGAATTGTCACCTTCTAACCCTTTTCATATCTGAAAGGTCTTTTGAACATCGAGAACGCAATTTTATGGTCCGATAGCTTATTTAGTCGTGAACCTGTCTTCGGAAACTAAGGTTCCTGGTTTAAATCCCATAACCAATAACTTTTTATGAATATGAATTTCAATTTGTACCTATGGACGTTAAGGTACTACTTACACACATAAGTTCATGACCAGGGTGACCAGAATCATTGTAGTAAATACCAACACCGTTTTCAAAACTGCAATCGTACCACAGATTAATAATAAGTTACTACGTCTCGTACGTACAAGACTCATCTGTTTTTTTTATAAATTAGTGATGTTTTGTTATCTGCATTTCTGCCAGTGTCAAGTGAGTTGTGGGCTATAGTTGTGGTATAAGTGTTATACAAAATGGTGGAGCCTCCTGGAAAGCCGGAAAGAAGGTATTGGATATGCGACCACCCAGTAACAGACTTGCAACGCAAATCAATACTCACTTTTATTTGAAGTTTAGCATGACGAAATGACGTTAAGTGATAGGGGGCTATTCTTAGAATAAGGGACCCAATTTGATTCCTGTGGTGGTTCTACGAGGTGTCTTAAGCAATGCAGCGTTGTGTGATGAAAGAAAGAAGACATATTTGGTACCTTACTAAAAGATTAAGTACGAAAATGAAAAATAAAATTATCATCTGCCTATTTACGCCCAGGGCACAGGCACAGAGGATTGTAGCACAGGTCTACACTCAAGGAGGGTTCATGGGCATTAGTCCACCACGCGTGCCCAATTCGGATTGTTATACTTCACATACGCATCGGAATTTCTTCTTTAGCGAATGCAGGTTTCCTTACGATGTTCTCCAAAACGGTTTGAAAGCAGTATCGGTTTTACTTACATAAATTAGAAAAACTCATTGGTACACAGGGTTGCCAGACGTACGAGGAACCTCGTACAAATACGAGATTTGGGGTCTCCCATTCGAGGTATGAGGATGATGTCAGCCTCGTACAAATATGTACGAGGTTTTGACTTTTAGGGAAATTATGGCATGATTTTCCATCTCAGCAGACGTTTTGAAGAATAAATGAATGTGTTAACCATGAAATACTTCCTATTCACATGTTCATGTGATTGTAGCTTGCCGGGAAATCCTCAAGAAACCGATCACTGCTTAAATTTGTTTCTTGTATTAGCTTTTTTTTTTTTTTTTTTTTTTTTTTTTTTTTTGGTCGAATCGGGCCTTAGAAGATTTTATAAAAACCTTTCTTATTATATACAATTAGATAAAAAACAATTAGCTTTTTTTACCTGTAAAACAAAAACGTTTTTTCACACTTTTGATTGATGTACGAGGTCTAGTAGGCAAAGTACGAGATTTTTCTTGCTTTTTGTACGAGAAAAAATGAACTACGTCTGGCAACCCTGTTGGTACGTGGAATGTCGTCCGTGCAGATTCGAACCCGGACCTCAAGATAGAGATTCCTTATCTCTCCGCAACGTGCCACGGATGCTTTAAAAAATTAAAAAAGCAAATTAATTGCAAATGAACAATTTTAACAAAGAAATATTGAAGGCTCCAAGATACTAAACCCTCACCAACATCAACTAGGTAGGTAATATCTCAAACTGCTTAATTGTATGAGCCAAGCTAACAAAATTAGTTTTACGGACGCTACATTGTTTCATATGAAACTAATTTATATCCAGTTTCCACTAGAGGAATACCTCAAGTTAAATCTCTTTGTCTTCAGGAGAAACATGAGTTTACTGTAATAATGTCAGCACATTGAATAAGTTATTTTTTTAAATTATGCTTCTCAGATCAGAGTGTATTTTCAGCATAAAGGTATTTATACCTTACAGGAATAGAGCAACAAACATGAGTTGTCAAATGAAACCGTTTTTGGATGTTTTTTGGAGACTATTCGCAGGCAAAAATTCGAATATTGTCTATAATTCTGAGTCTGACGTGAAATTGTGGATAAATTAATGAATCAGTATATTTCATAAAATTATCTAAGTTTCGCTGTAGATTCGCAATTATTCACGGAAACCAAATTGTAAAAATTAATTAGTGACAAAAAACGGTTCTTATTATAATTCTAACTATAATTTCCCTGAAATTGAACCTAAAGTTCTTGTTCTTAGTATAGAATGTTGACCATGAACAAGGCATAGTATCGGACGCACTTTGTCGCGCCTCGGGAGAGAGATGTTCATAAATCATAAATCATAAATCATAAACTTTATTGCTTTACATGAGGTAGTTACATGGGTCTTAAAGTTTATTTTAGTACAGCTCATGCACCCTGAGAGGGCACTGCAAAAATTGAAGACAGAACAGTGTCTTTCTCATAATAAACAATGGACATTTACAAAATCATAAAAATAATTCAAACTATATCTATAAATGTCAACTTAGGTTTTACTTACTATAGAATATACAAATTAATAACATAATAAAATTAGCAAAATGTCTTATATAATAGTAATAGGTATGGGAATAATAATAGAATTAATTCAATTACAATATAAAATAATGGTTTTGTCAACATAGAAAGAAAGAATCGTCATTGAACAAAAGTAACAGGTAAGTATTTATAAAGTCTTATCGTCCAGGTACTCTTTAACACTATAGTATGATTTTTGGTATAAGATAGCCTTTAGACTTTTTTCGAAGCAAGTTCAGCAAGCGGATGACATGCTGATGATGATACCATCGACCACAGTGACTGTGTCAGCTACGAGTGAACAATTGTAAACATTATGTAAACTCACAACATAATGTAATTCAGTGTTTCAGGATGGAATGACATGCCAACAAGTGATGATTGATCGCTGTGATTTATTAGGTACACAATTTTCCAAAACTCCTGTTTTCTATTTCTATACAAGGTGTTACAAAAATACAAATAAACATTTAAGGGGATTATTAAGGCCATCAAACTGAACAACTTTCACTAGGGGACCAATAGTGAAATCGCGAAAAAAAAATCGGATGTTCCATAAACTACAAATCTACTTGAGCTAAATGTATGGGATAGCAGATATTTTTTTCGCGATTTCGATGTTGGTCCCGTAGTGAATGTTGTTCAGTTTTATGGTCTTAAGAACCCCCTTAAAAATGCAAATGTTTATTTTCTACTTTTGTAACATCTTGTATAACCTTTGACCATTCGCGCACTGGCCACATTTTAAAAGAAATACATCCTGTAGTCGTACTACGACACTCACATAATTTTTTTGATTATTCTTCTATACATCCTTATAAACTTCCAACTGTAATCCCTTTTGGGGCTAGCTGGCCAAAAACTGTGAAACTGCCATCAACTATATTTGTAAGCTTGCTGTTTTATATCAAGGTTTACAACCTCCGAGAATTGCTATGCGATAACAAAATGCCCGTACGCCTGATAGGAAAGGCATATAAAACCGCGGGCCACCCTGCTTACATCTATGGTACAGAATGCTGGTCCATGAAAGAAAAAGCTCCATACCACAAAAGTGCACACCACGGAGACCACTGTTCAACATGGTGAGAACCTAGCATATCGGTGGAAGCTTTAAAAACCGCCCAATTAAAGAAAAGCTCTCCAAAACACGCGTGAGGTGGTACAGCCTTATAATAAGAAGGCCTAAAGATCATAATGACCAGACAAGTCCTGGGCCTAGACACTGGTCCGAAAGACGCGAGGAAGTGATCCCTTAACTTGGATGTCCATCATCAACAACGACCTGAAGAAAACACAAGTAGATGTCTCTTGACAACCCAGTACAGACACATCTGACTGAGAATGACGAGATACGGCCCAACTGAAAGAGAAGACGTGTTACCAAAATCTATTACAGTTTATATCAAACTCAAACTCCCAGCTATCTAATTACCTATTCACTGACTACAAAATGGCAAAATAGTCGACAATTTTAATAATTAGCATGTAGACAAATACAGTATGTCAATAAAATTCAATGATTGAACAAAATTTAATCACGTGAAACCAACACACCGCGACAGTCGATAATTGAAATTGGCATTTCATATGCATCGGCATTCGCCCTCGCGTCGGCATTTCAAAACATAAATTCTGACCACATTCTAATTAAGGGGGAACGTCACGCGTCATGCTCTATGCAAACATAAAGAGACCAATTTGAAGCTGGTGCTTTTTAATCACAAAATGTTATTAAAACTCCTAGTAGATGAACAAACGAGTGTTTCGCAAATATGTGTAACAACAAAAAATACGTTGTTTTATAAAAGTAATTAACAATTTTATGTTTGGCAAGGTTTTTCCCATTGTTGAGATCTATTTAATTGTTGATAATTTAATAAAAAATCACCATTATCATCATCAACTCACTATCGGACAACGAACGGTGTTACAAAATATATATTTCTGGTGGTGGTATTTTAATGGGATGCTTCACAACTTACATTATCGAGCCATCATAAAAATCAATACATTTAATTCCGGTAAGTACCGAAGAACAGCCGAATTTTGTATTTAGTAATTTCGTTAATTCCGTCAGGAATCGTCAACATAGCAGTTGTCGCCGTGTGGCAGTGGCTGTTGACGTTTTCGTTCCTAAATGAAATTTGTTTAGTTTGATGTTCTGAAACATCCCTTGAAATATTACTAGAATCTTTTGTTACGTCCTATATACAGGATGTTAGGGTAGACAGGTCTCATTATCATAATTATTATGATACTGAACCACTTGAAATTAGCAAATCAAATCATCTTTCCATATAAGCGTTCGATCAGCTGGTTGAATTTAGTATGGAAAATCTTAAAAATTGTTTGCTCATTGTGGGGAAAAGTTTTTCGGTATCATGGTACATACCACTTAAGGTAATGCAACTTTTTACCCTAACATCATGTATGTACCTCTAATTACTTCATATATACAAATACTGATAAACACAACTTGGTTACTTCCAAAATATGTAGGGATTCGAACCTGCTACCTCGACTTCCCTACTAGGCTATAAAAGCACCAAATAGTTTCTCTTAGTTTCTCAGAACATTTCAAACGATAGCAAAAACAAGGTATCAACATTGTAAATGTAAAGGATTAGGTGGAGAACGTTGAGTGCCACATACCAAGCCTTTTTACAGGACTTTATAGACACAGCGGTAAGATTCGAAATGCCTTGACTTGTGGAACTTTAGTACGCAAATCTATAGTGTTTCAGCGAAGCTAGTTGTTAGTCTACAAGAACAAGTTGTTTGAGTTTACGTACCGGTGAGTTTCTTTTATGTTTAGTTAAGGGTAGGTATTATACGTACCTAGATTCTGCTAATTAATTAATTTCAACAACTTTGAATGTTGGCACGCTCAAACTTTGTAACATTTATGGGCAATTCTTGTTTTTATAGAGTAAAATTGTATAGTTACTCCTTTCCAATGTCACGCATACGTGCAAGCAAGCGTAGTATTTTAATGTTTTTTCCTAAACCCTCATTCACATTCATAGAGGTGTACTCTATACGTATTTTGGTTTCTAAACACCTTGCAACGAAAAACAGTCGTGAATTATTCTATGTAGCTAGTTTTTCATCCATAAATCACTGTGCAATAGAACCTTAGTTGCCTCGAAAAGAGCTTTTTCCCATTTCAGTACGGAACTCTAATTACAACGCATTCAGAACTATTCAATGAAAGTCGTTAAAGCTAGAAACTACAGCCACTATTTCAGAAATATCGTGACGTCATCAATAAAAGTAATTAAATGAGGCATATCGCTTTATAGTCCGCTAGCCCATTCCCATCGCGCCCGTTTGTATGGCTAACGAAGTCGGGGACGCATAAAGAGCGCTGAATTTAATGACGCCGCCTTTTGGGTTCGCCTGAAATGCGTACAAGCAGTTATCAAGCAGTATTGACACGATTTTTTTTACCGAAACAAACAGAGTCGAACAGACAGAGTGGAGCAAGAGCTCCGTCCGCCCCCCTTCTCGCCGCGCCCCTACCTAAGGCGCAATGTAGCGCTTACGGTCACACTATATTCCCATACAGAAAATTGCATGATCATCCTCTTAAAAAGCCGCCAACATATTAAGAAGGACTCTGTATAATAATAATAATGTTAATGACTGTATTTCGTGAAAACCCTCTGAAGCCAGTTGTATGCTATTTCCTGCCAGCTGATTGCTGCAGCCGAATATGCCATATAACAATTTCCTCATGCGATTCCAAACGCTGTGCCGCCGCTCACCGGCAACAAAAGGCAGTCGCACATGCTACCTTGCCTCCCTCAACGCCTGTACCCCGCGGGCGGTGGTTAACTAACTAACTTTTAAGACTATCGCTCCGTTGCAGAAATGCTCATTTGAGCTAATCCTCCATTAAATCTCTTGCTGTCACTTTCGTCTTGTTGAGGTAGTAAAAGCTAGCAAGAAAATTAATGGGGGATTAACTCTAATGAGCGTTTCTGCAACTGAGCGTATAACATTCAGTGCTCGCGTTTGTGATACGTACTGTGACTACTGCCTGATTAATGTATTAGGTTATTAGAATCGAGGGGATTCAGAGTGCACCTTATACGGTGTGCGAGTCTATATTTTATGTACTGTCATCGATCATGCGTGATCGCTGATCTTGCTTAGTATCTATACTGTTAGATCAGTGTATTGATATGTGAGGCACGGGCTGGTAGACATGTGCGCTAAACACAGGGCCGCTTTGTTCTTTGCACTGCGCTCGTTAAATATTTTAAACTTTAGAAAGCTGCGGACCGAGCGTTTGTTCCCCATGGACCTATTACATTGACGTGCAGTACAAACGTATTGCGAGTGTTTACGGGTTAAAAACTGTTCTTTCTGTTTCAGATAAAATATTTTCATCGTCATGCTTTTTATGGTTCCGTTATCAAAAAATACACGAAGAGAAGAATTGTGTCGCTTTTGTAATATGTTCTGTGAAAACTTTACTGTTACTACTGATTTTGGAATTAAAATATAATCGATAGGAAAAAAAAAACAACAAATATCTTGGACGAATATTTATCAAAAAAATCTTAGAATTTTCATGACTATTGAACCCTACTCTATTCGTGTTCCGTGACACACTTGGCCAGTTTGCTGTCACAATTGCAATTTTGTTCAGCGTAAAATCGTGATCAATTTGTTGCCTATGCCACAAACAGACAAACCTCAAATGAGAAAAATTTACATAATCATATTTTTGAGATACGCTGTCATTCTTAGAGCTTCTTCTTTTTGTGACGACAGACAAATGAAAAATATTCACTCACTCATTTTTTTACCGTTTGAAGTTGGCCCCTTTGCGGCATTAGGTATTGGCGACGAATTTTGTACCTACCATCCCAGATTCAGCCTGAAATTACAAAAATATCGGAATATAATCGGAAAGTATTAATTAACCACCAAAATATAAATATGAGTTTTACATTTTAATCAAAAGCAATGTAAGGTCAACCAAAATATTAACCACGAAACCACAATTAAATTACAATACATTGAATTTGTAGGCAGCAGGTATAGGTACCACAAATTGAAAAATTAAGCTACCCACAATACTATCCGGTTTTGAACTTGGAATAGGTGCATTGAATTGACTTGATTCAGCCTTTATTTTTCTTCTGGTATTCTATTCTATTTTATTTAATGGCGTTTCCTTGTTAAATTTCACCAGTGTCAAGTTATTTGAGGGTGTGTCTATCCAATCTCGAGGATTGTTTTTGAGTAAGAACAACTGAGAAGGATTTTGGAGCCTCGTGGCAGGCTAAGACGCGAACCGCGCGAACACCACGCGAGAGACAAGTGTTCGAGGCAAACCCTGCAACGTGACTCCTTTCTTCTGGTACCTACTTTAATATGTTTGACAAATACATTTCCAAGACATTTAATTATATTTATTTAGTTATCTATTTGTGTTTTGTGAAAGTGTCGTTTCGTTTTAGTTGGAATACTAAAGAATATATTATACAGCTCTGTTTAACCTGTATTCGTAAATGAAGATCATTCCTCTGAGATGTAGGTAGGGAATTTTTGGATCCGATCAAAAATTATTTTTATACGAGATGTTACAAAAATACAATAAACATTTAAGGTTTAGACCATCAAACTCAACAACTTTCACTATGGGACCATTAACGAAATCGCGAAAAAATAATAATTATTTTCTATAGGTACTCTACAAATAGACTCGAGCTAAAATATGTATGGAATATCAGATTTTTTTTTTCGCGATTTCGATGTTGGTCCCGTAGAGAAAGTTGTTTAGTTTGACGGTCTAAACAAGAGACCCCCTTAAGAGTTTTAAAAATTTATTCTTACTTATGTAACACCCTGTATATTACTTAGCTTAGAGCAACAGCTCCCGTCATCGGCCGTGTTGCTCTAAGTATTAGCCTATTATTCATTTTTATCGTATGGGCAAGCCCTGTTGTCAGAGGTTATTCAAACCGTCTGCGGCCTCTGACGTGGTCTTAGCCTATTGATGCTGATTGTTTAATCTGTCTACTTATGCTGCAATGCCGTCTGTTCCTGAAAAGCATCAATACAAAAAACTATCCGTTTGCATCGCGTTCTAATTGCAAACATACAACTTTCACTTTGAATGGAACGAACCTAATTATGTCACATCATTCGACTTAACAAATCACATAGCGTGACTCTTCAATTTAATACACAAGTATCAAAATCGCTAGATATACGAGACTTCGTACGGAGGGCTGAGTACAGTGAAAAGTGTTTCAAAAGAGGTGCACATCGCGACTCGAGGTGACATTGTGAAGACTTGCCAACCCTAATTACCCTGAACTTTTCCCTGACTGCTCTGTGCTGTACGAAAAGGGTTGGATGACGCATCGCGAAAACTGTCTGAACAACGTAAAACTGCCGTATCAACACAGCTGTGTCAAAAGCGCGAATTTAGTTGTTACAGGGTGTAGAATTGGATCTGTTTTATATTTAAGGAGGGGATGATTAAATTTCATGCAATGAAACAAAATTAAATGACAGAATAAATATTACGAGCGATTGAATTTAAGCTTTAGAAGATTTAATTACTTATGCAAATAGATACATAAACAATTTATTTGCTTAAGTAATACTAATAACATTACAGTTCAAAACAAGTTAGTGTTTTAGTTAGACCATCAAACTGTAAAATAATAGGTACAGAAATTTCATTAAAAGATCTGATTTTGTACAGGAAACTTCAAAGCCAACACAAATGTATTGAACTGCTATATAATATTTTTCGCGGTTTTGATCCCATAGTGCAAATTGTTCAATTATTTATGAGATATTGTGTTTAATAATTACCTATAAAATAAATTCTTATATTAGAAGAAAGGGATGAGCGCTAAACTGACGAAGAAGAAATAAAGATCGAAGAAAAGATGGATGTCTGTCTTAACAGACATACCATCCACCATCCTTTCTTCGGTCTTTCACTCCTACTAAAGTTTTCAAATAAACATTACGTGTTAAAAAAAGATCATGTCGTACATAAACAATTCATTTGCCTTTTTGCGCTCTTTGCTTGTTGAAAAAGGGCACATTTAAGTCTACACCCTGTTTATTCGTTTGCAAATTAGTGCCTCAGAATTCAGTAGCTGTCGTCAGCATGGATGAAATATGAATACAGTGATTAACTGCCTCATTGCTAATGTAATTATATATTATACGTGAGCGTGGGCTAGTAAAATATTCAGTTAAATGCGAAATTATCATTATATATGTACCTACTTTTCTAATAGTGTGACTGCCCGATCATCGATCGATATATTGTGTTTAAAGCGGGCTTTTTTAATAGTAATCGAATAAAAAACTTTATTTTTGATCAAATGGGATCGCAATATGAGTATATATTACTACATAATACACTTAAGCCTATTGTTAGATAACAACACACGATCCCGACACATACTTGGCCGGTTTTTGTTGTAAAACTTATGTTATTTTACTTTAGAGTACCTATTCTCTATAATCACACGTAGTTTGAGGCTTGTATGTATTGCCGTTTTTACGATCAAACATAATCAAAGAATAATCCTTGATTTTTTTTTGTATGTAGCATAATTTTTTACATGTTGTAATTTTTTATTATTTGTTCTAAAGACGCTTCCTCTAGGGTTCTTATCCTACGCAAGAGGGGTGTACACCTTTATCACAGTTATTGCATAGTAGTGTAAAAACAATGTATTTGTGCAGCGGCGAACATCCCATCACCTATAATGATCAGGAACACAGGATGGTTCGTAGTTGTAGGAAAGTTTCTGCCCAAATTGTGTGTTATGTGTGTTATCATCACCATTATCAGCCTAACGTCCCACGTCAGGATATATGGGCGTTAGTCCACCACGCGTGCCCAATGCGGATTGGTAGACTTTACGTACGCATCGGAGTTTCTTCTTCAGCGAACGCAAGTTTACTTACTATGTTTTCCTTCTCCGTTTGAGAGCAGTCGGCAATAGCGTATATAAGTTAAAAAAACTCATTGGTACATGGCATGTCGCCGGATTCGAACCCGGACCTCAAGATTGAGTTTCTATAACGAAACGCGCCATATCGACGCTCTGTTATGTGTGTACCTAATTATACTCGTATTAAGATTTACTTAAGCGTATTTACAGTTTAAGATGAAAATATTGTTTTTTCACAACATAACATTATAATTTCCTAGTTCTAAGTTTCCCTCCACGCTAGGTTCTAATGAGCCGCAGAGCACAAGGCAAGGGTTCGTTAAAGAATGCCGATCTGTCCGCTCTAACGACCACTGTGCAACTTTACTATGCCACAGAATAGCTAACCGTATATAGTTCTACATACTATGCACTAAAACTAGTAGGGTAAACATTATACAGGATGTTAACTAAAATACGTTACATATTTAAAGTGATACTTCATATCATCAAACTGAACACCGTTTACCATGGATTCAATATTGAAATCGCAAAAAACAAAACAGCTGTTTCATACACTTGTTCAGTATGATGGTCTGAAGTTTGTAATGCATTTATGTTTACAGCCTGTGTAGAAAATGGTTTGCTGTATTGTGGTCCGTAATCCGTATATTATATAGTATGTCCCCTATTATTCATCTCTTCTCAATATTGTTTTTAGTGTCTTTTCCCACACATTGCTTCGCTAGACTTATTCTAGTAACCTTCTAATATTAGAACCTATCTAGCTTTTTCCCGCGAACTTGTCCGCGTAAAACTTCAATATCCCGTTGTTATTTTAAAAGGGGTTAAAATGTTATAGGGTTATTTTAAAAAAATATTTCTTATGGCACTCCTACATCCTCTGTAGAGTAAATATTCCATGTTTCTATCTTCAATTCAATTTAATTTTTGTTTAATGGCATCCGATGTTCACAATTCAGCCAACGTCTCGTTATGTGGAGAGAATACGTATGAAAATGATCAGTATTAGTTAATTAATTAGAATGGCAGTTTTGCCAATGTTTTGTTTTGCCAATGCTGAAGAAGAAATTCCGATGCGTATGTGAAGTCTACCAATCCGCATTGGGCACGCGTGGTCGACTGACGCCCATACCGTCCCTGAGGGTAGGCCTGTGCCCTGCAGTGGGACGTATATAGGCTGATGATGATGAAGAATAAAAATCCATTCAATGCATCATCCCCTTCTCATAACGACTCGTTAAAAAATACTAAAATCACTTGCAACTTTTGTCAACTCAAAACAAAGGATCCAATAACCGCAACTCATTAACGAGTGAGTACCTAACCAACTATTTCAAAATTATCCGGCGACTAAAATCACTATTTTTGAGCACAAAGATTTTAATGAGCATCGGATGCAATAAGAACTGAAACAATGGCCGTATGTGTGGCTCGTATTGTGGCTCTTTTGTTTCAACCATGGCTCGCCATTATTTATTTTTAACCCGACATTTTTTTTCTAATGAGTCTTTGGAGGAAAAGGGAAGATCTTCCACGGGCTAGTTGGAATGCCCGGGACCGCGGTCCAACAGTTCTTAGTTGGATGTTGTATATATGCAAAGTCTCTTGATAACTTCGATAGTGCGATTCAGGACTCGCCATGTAATTGGTTGTTATTCGTAATGAGCTGTGATGCGTTGGATAGATCCATATTGTGATTGACCGTCTTCTGTGTGATAAGATAAGATAAATATTCTTTATTTGCACACCAAAATACACAAAAAAAACAACAACAATATACATGAACAAGAAGGGTACAAAAGGCGGCCTTATCACTAAAAGTGATTTCTTCCAGACAACCAGTGGATGGAAGAAGTCTTACATGAGATAAATGCTATGGCGGTGTACTAATCGATACAAAATATTATAATTTACGCAAAGTATAAATATATACATAAATACATACATATAACTAACTCAATATAACAAAATAATTGTATAAATTGGTACCTTATAAATAAGTAGTAACTAATGTAAAACAAAATTTCAAAATGTAGGTACCCCAAACAAGCGAAGATTGTCAAAGCGAGAGATAGTAGTTTTTCAGCAGTTTTTTAAAGATATTTAGTGAGGGAGCTTGTCTAACAGAAAGTGGCAGTTCATTCCATAGACGGACGGACTGAACAGAAAAGGACTTGTCATAGAAGGAAGTGGTGTGGGAAGGCATAGCAAGTAGAAGATTATTAGCCGATCGCAGTACTCGGTCATGGGTGGCGTGAAGAAAAGTGAATCGGTCCTTGAGATAGGAGGGAGTAAGAGGAAGAAACAGAATAGAGTAAAGAAGAGAAAGTATGTGAAAGTTTCGACGAAGACGGATGGGCAACCATTTGAGCTTAGCACGAAATTCGGAAACGTGGTCATATTTGCGAAGACCATAAATGAAACGTATGGAGAAATTTTGGAGACGTTCGAGTTTATTTAATTGGTCCTCGTTGAGATCAAGATAGGCCACATCAGCATAGTCTAGAACAGGTAATAAAAGAGATTGCGCAAGCGCAGTTTTGGTGGCTGTTGGAAGGAAATTGCTGATTGAGAAAAGGAAGGTGATGTGCTAGGTCGCATGCGCTGACCTGGATAGATCTCTGTTTGTTTACATCGACTCGATCGATGTGTTCGGCATTGTTGCTTAGTCAGCTCTCTCGTAGCTCCGCTACAAGTCTAAAAGCCAAGGTGTGCAATTTTTCAGATACGTTGAAACGGCTATAGACCGTCTAAATCATAAATTTTCCGTTACGGACCCACCTTTCGGGGGGGTAGGTATAACCCAAGAAGTTTGGAATACAGATGGAATGGAGGGAAATGGTAATACATGGTAATACTTCTTGGTGGTCGGTAAAGATCGTTCTTTTCCGTCGTGTCCGTGTTTTTTGTGACGTCAACTACAAAGGTAATAAATACGAACATAATCGATTTCATCCGACAGCCGAATCCTATTCTAAGTGCTGACCATGTGCTGACGGACTTTACTTTGTTTCAAGGATGAAATTATATGTCAAGTGATATTAATGTCAAGCTTTTTGGCACATAAAAATTAGCCTTATCGCTACGACACTAGGTTCAACTCACACGAGATATGGAATTCAAAAGTTTTTTTATGACCTTGGTACTTAAAAAGTTAAAGTCGCTTGCTAATTTTGGCAAAAACTCAGACCTTATCCCAGACCAGACCTTAGAATAAAAATCTTTGATGACATCATAGTTATAGGGTCCAACTTAATATGCTGACAGTTTTTTTAAGAAGATGATCAGACCACCAAATTGAACAACTTTCTCTATGGGACCAAAATCTAAATCACGAAAAAAAAACGTTTGTCCCATACATTCGGCTCGAGTAGGTTTGCAGTTTTGTATAGAACAGCGGATTTTCTTTTCACGATTTCGATGTAGGTGCCATAGTGAAAGTTGTTCAGATTGATGATCTAAAGTTTAGCTAGTTTTGTTACAACTTGAAAGAAGAAAGTTGTTCAGTTTGACGGTCTGATCATCGCCTTAAAAAAGTGTCAGCATATTAAGAAGGGCCCTATATACCAGAGTTTGACGGTTGTTATTATTAAAACTTTTGTTATAAAATCGACATTACTTACCTACCTACTACAAATTTATGCGAATCTTCTATCCAATGACTTAAGGGTAAGTTATGCAGTAAACTATTAAAGTTTCGGTAAGAGCAACAAAGCTCACTGTAAACTTAGTCACCGCTACTTAAGGTGGAATCAACAGCGAAAATACCCATAAGTGAAAACCACCAACCAATCTATCACCTGGCAAGCAAATAAATAAAATTACTTACCTACTAATCTAAACTATTATAAAACTGTAACAGAAGTGAGTGTGTACATTGAAGATATTTACAAGAAAAAGATTACGATACTGTTTATAGGTGTCCCGGACTCCACATCAATCTTTTTTAGAATTTTTGTTTGTTTGTTTGTAACAACATCATGCAAAAACTACTGAACGGATTTTGATGAACCTTTTTGTCTTATAATTTGACTTAAAATCTGGTATACCTTCTTATAATTACGGATGTTGCGGGTTAACTCTAGTGACTAATAAAATATGTGTCACTGACGTTGGCACCTTAAGCTTCCTGGTATTAACTAAAAGATATGAAATAAGAATTGTATATTTCTTATGCAAAAAAGCCCACATTAAAAGTTTCGTAGATTTCTGCCTGCATTCATTTGACCCTTTCTAATAATTTGTTCCAAAACTACAATGCTCTTATTAAACAGACTTAAAACAGGTGTGTATGGAAGAGACAGGCCTTTGCCTGGCAGTGGGTTGGAACGGCATCAGTTAGCTAATCATAGAGGAATATGTATTATATTTTAAAACAGAAAGCTAAAAAGTTTTAACATTCTACTGGTTGTAAAATTTAATGCATTACACACGCCTCAGACCATCAATCTAAACAACTTTGAAGCCAACTTCTAATTGAGAAAAACAATTTGGTTGTTCCATACAAAATCTTAACGGTCACTCGACCCAAATGTATGAAGCAGCTGATTTTTTTTGCGATTTCTGTTTTATTCAATAGTGAAAGTCGTTCAGCACCCCCTTGAGTATACTAGGGTGTTAGCAAAAGTATCCTTTAAACCACATACTCTACTCATCAAACTAAACAACATTTTCTATGGGAGCAAACCTGTCAGCGCAAAAAAAAGTCTGGTGTCCCATACTAAACTGCAATATAATTAGCCCACTACTCGACGCAATAGTATGGGACAGCAGATTTTTTTTTGCTCTAATAATTTTGCTCTCATAGTAAAACTGGTTCAGTTTGACGGGTAGAGTCTGTGGTTTAAATGCTAATTATACTTTTCCTTACACCCTGTATAACGTATTTAATTTTACACCCTGTATTAGGTGCTTAAAAATATTACGTAGAAGAAAATGAGACAGTAAACTGACAGTGATTCCTTTCTTTGAATAAAATATATTTCTGTTCGTAACAGTAAATAACGCAAAAAAATACTTACCCTATTTACCAACTTACATAACCTAGATTATAATAATTCAACTTAAATAACATAAGTCACCGTAAAATTGATAAAAGGTACTTCTAACGAATAACTCACAATATTCTGGAGGAAGATATAAAGTGGCCAATTTATGTTGATATATGAGACCCGAATAGACTCCCCCTCTTGCGTCTTTAACAGTCGTAGGCGAAAGGGAGGGGAAGGTATGGTTACACTGGTTATCATAGGTGAATTTCGGGAGGTCAGCGAAGCAGGACCGAGTGCCAGAGTGTAAGGCATAGCATGGAAACGGAAATAATGACTCCCGCTCGGTAATTGGACGGACTTCGTGCACTTTGGACTGGCTGCGTCGACATTTTTCAACCGACTTATAAAAAGTGGTTGATTTTAATAGTAATGAAAATTTCTGACATGAAAATTTATCGTTTTGCAAATCATTATTTGGGAGTCACGTTGCAGGAATTGACCCGAGCACACGTCTCGCGTGGTTTTCGCGAGTCGCGTTTTTGCCTGCCACGAGGCTCCGCAATCCTCAATCTCTTCTTGTTCTTGAACAAAAACAATCCCTGAGATTGGGATAGATACTCCCATAATCTACTTGACACTGGCGGAAATGCAGTGCTTACGCACAAGCAAAAAGCCATTAATTATAAATAAAAAAAAACATTATTTGTGTGGAAAACTTTTGCAACAGCAAGGAAGTTATAGTACTGCTTCGTTGGAACTTGAGTTCTACAGGGTGAAATTGATTATCATTAGCATCCTTTTAAACGAAGAGTCTACCCATCAAACTGAACAACTTTTACAATGTGAGCAAAAAAATTATCAGATGCTGCATACATTTGAGTCGAGTACGCACTGCAGTTTAGTAAGGGACAGCAGATTTTTTTTTGCTCCGATCGGATTGCTCCCATAGTCTAAGTTGTTCAGTTTGATGGGTAGACTCTTGGTTTAGAACGATGCTAATGATATCAATCGGTTCAGACCCGTGGTATGAATTCACCGTTTCCGTTTATAAAGGGGATGATCATACCATCAAACTAAAAAACTTTCTCTATGGAACCGGCATCGAAATCGCGAAAAAGAAATCAGCTGTTCCATAAATTTGGGTCTAGTAGAATTTGAATTTAGTATGAAATAGTTGTTTTTTTTTCAATTACGACGTTGGTCCCATAGAGAAAGTTGTTCAGTTTGATGGTCTGATCATCCCCTTAAAAACCGTCAGCTTATTAAGTTGGACCCTGTATACTTATAACCATCGCACTGCAGCGAGGTAGTGTGAAATCCACCTTATTTCAGTCAGTTTTTTAGTTGTCGCTCATTACAGAGATTCATGTATAAACAAAATAAACTCTCTTCAATGTAAAACAATTATTTTATAAGATTGTTTAAATATCCAAAAACTCTATAATTCCAAGCAAAAGGCCGAAATAATAAGGAATCTTGTTGCCCTAATTTAGTATCCTGAACAAAAGAATTTTTAAATTCATTACAGTGACGTCTCTCTAGAAATTCAATGAACTCTTCAAGAATATCGTAAGTTTTGAATATCGTCCATCAAAAGATGCTTGTTTTCTGATAGATACAGGTTTTAAAATTAAATGTGTTACAAATTAAACAGGGTGATACAGACCACAAAACTTCAACCAACCAATAACCAAACTTCAGAGCCAACATCAAAATAGCGAAAAAAATGTTGTTTCATAGGAAACCTTAATGGCTCTCGCCCTAGAACGATTTAACCACTGGACCAGTAATGCTGCCCGCTCTCGCCTTCACCCCGCTGTCGCGAACCACATAATTTTGTGTGGTCGGAGTTTTTTCTCTATCAGTTTGACTTACCAGCTCGATGAGAAAACATCAAGGAAAAATGACGAAATAAGCGTGTATTGGATGTAAAAGCTATAGTGAGCGAACAAGAAATGTTTCTTTTTACGAATAAGTACAATTTTATACCAATTTTGTGGCTATTTTTCACGAAAATAATTATTGTTGACAATTATAAACAGTGCAATCCAACCAATTTGAGTATGTAATGTTGTGACATAGAATGAAACCAAAAAGACGAGAACATAATCGGGCCGCATTATCGTTCATTCATAACGTTATTTCTTTTTTAAACTTGACATTGAAGTCTATGGATGGGATGAACATAGTCGATAAAGTATCGATATAAATGTCTAAAAAGATCCGATAACATTTTCTTCGCTCAAATAGATACTGGTCCTTTACTCGGACTTATATTCGATCTATCGTGATCGTTTTTGTCGGAACTTCATTGGAATTGGCATTTGAACGAAAACGTTCACGAAAGATAGAAAATCTAATGTCCGAGTAGACCCCCAGATTATATTGTCGTCATTTAATACAGTTGTAGATAAAGTAGGAAAGTAGGTTTTCTTTATAGTGTAACCTAACCTATGTTGAAACCTTGATAATTCGATTCTGCTCTCGATTCTAAACAAACTGTATTCTAGTTTTGCGTTTATTCATTAACTTGTATGCAGGGTGTTAGGGTAAATAGTTGTATTACTTTAAGCGGTGATTGTACCCATGACACTGATCAACTTTCCCTACCTAATGCTCCGTCTACACGCTCCGTTATGCCCGCGCGCTTACTAGCGCAAACTGGTTTGCAACGGCAAGACTGTAGCTCAAGCAGTCCTACAAACGCGGCTCGAACAATCGGTGACATGCTGAAGATTGGAGATTAATTGTCGGCTTAAAATAAAAATATCACAGCACAGTCTGTATCACTACAGACTGTGCTGTGATATTTTTAGTTTTGCTTTCTAGTAAAACCGTGCGGTTTTATAACTGCGCGGGCAAGAAGGTATGTGTGTAGACGGACCATAAGAAACCTATAGGAAATTCGCAAAAAAAAATGCGGTCTTTTTAGACTAAATGCGATTAGCTGATCGAAGGTTTGTATGAAAAAATGATATTTTTTTTGCGAATTTCCCATTGGTTTCTTTGGAAAAGTTGTTCAGTATTATGAGTAGGTACAATCACCCTTTAAAGTAATGCAACTGATTACCGTAACATCTTGTAGTGAAATTGATGCTCTGGTCCTCCTGTTTTTTTTTATGAAGATTAAATCGTTTTATTTGTATCCAAATTACCTAAGCATAATATTAAACATTAACGATTGACAATTTTTATCGATAAAAATAAAATCGTTCACAAACAAGTTTTATCGACTACGTCTATCACTAGAGTCGTGGTCACGTGACCAGTTTGTAAAAAAATTATGAATGACTTCCCCCCTCGACCCGCAAATTTCGGTTGAATGTCATTTCATACATTTTCAAGAAGATCTCGCGTCCAGTGGTTAAATCGTTCTAGCTCTCGCCTCTCAACCCAAATGTATGGAACAGCAGATATTTTGTTTTCGCTATTTCGTTGTTGACTCCATAGTTAAAGTGGTTCAGTTTGATGGTCTGAACCTTTCTGTCCTTAAGGCCAGGTTATCCCAGTGCAAGCGTCTCTTTCTTGCAAGCATAAGTTTACAATTAGCCATCCCGCTCCAATTGAAAGCAGGATCGCAAAAAAACGTGTTTTTCGTCAATATCTTTGCTCATGGGAGTTTCTAAGCTAAAAATTCTTCTGAGTTCACTAGAAATATTTAATGTATTTAGTTAAGTACAAGAATAAAAAGTTAAATATCAGGAGTTTAATCATAGTATTGAAAAAAAACATAACAAAAAGGGGTAACTTTGGGATTGGGATCTATTAAAATTAATCTAATCGTGTTATTGAGCACGGTCGCCTATCAGCCAGATCATTAAATAAGACATAATTGGTTTTCAGACTTTAAAACACAGTTTAAAACACTTTCGTTCGTGTTCAAAAAACGGCCTCGACCGAATAACAGCGTACCGTAACACCTTTTGACCACCAAAATCGGCTATAACCGACAACGCCAAAAAATTTCATAGTACCTATGTTAGGTGACGAATTGTCAGTATTGTTATGTATGGTGGCATGAAATAAGCAACGCGATTTAAAAAAAAATGCTTATCGGGGCACGGTGGCCAAAAGTTAGTAAAATATGTAACGTATTTAAAACACTTTTAGGTATTTATTAATTTATAACTATTATAACCCATACCTTTGTGTTCTCGAAACTAAATACATAACAAAGCACGCAATAAATAAAATTAAAACTATCACGAAGCTCGACGTGAATCCTAGTATTTTGAGCTAAATAGTTATATGGGTGAACTGTTAGTTAATTACATTTGTAAACTAAGAGCTAGCATATTAATTGTTCATCACTTTTCCCACGCACCGGCTAATAATAGTAGAAAATATATAAACAGGGTGTACTTTAGAAGATGCTTCATACCATATTAAACTGAACGACATCAACAAAACAGTGAATTGAATAACACTTTTATTATGGTTTGGTATTAAAATGGCTTAATTTTAACACAGGCTTATTTTGACCTATGTACATGTGACAATAAGGAATTTTAGCATATTTGAGAGACAAAAACCCTGAATGGGCATCATACAATGCAACGTCCAACATACAAAATGATGAATTTTTGTCCTTCCTTGAAAGGTGTCTTCCAAAACCTTCCATCCCTCTCTAATTCACCCAATTATGGGTCAGCCTATTTCGTTAGCATCCAAAGCCAGAGTTGGAACAAGAAAACAATACACAAACAACATTAAGAAAAAGTCCCATTAAAAGCACACAAAATAAGTTTTAAGCAGAATAGCAGCGGTACGACCAGTTTTATCACCAGCTCTTAAACTATACAAGAGAGCGTGTTCTATGCAAGAGCTTGCGCAGGAAATAATGACATCCGGCGAGCACCTCTCGGTAATTGAAACATACCGGACGGCCAACTGAATTACAGTGCGGAAAACGATTGCTCTTTTCAGGAAATTTCATCAAATTCTTATTTCATATCAATTTATTGGACGTTGGGGACTATTGACCGTTGATGTTGTGTGTACGATGCGATGTCGTTGTGTAATGAGCTTATAGTTGTAGGTACTTTTCGTTTTTGGTCTACAATTTTATTAGTATTTAGACAGGATGCTTCCTATAATTATTATAATGTTTTATTTTAATACGTCTCTTCAATAATTATACCATATGCTTCATGACCATCAAACTAAACAACGTTCACTACGTGGGACCAATGTTGTAAATAGCGAAAAAAAATAACCTGTTCCATAGAAAATGTCAATTGCTGCTCGATATATGGGACTGGATAACTGTACCATTATTATTATAGCCCCAACCAACAATAATAATGGGACAGGTTTTTTTCCGCGCTTTCAGTGAAATTGAAATTGTAATTGAAATTGAAAAAGTTTATTGTGCAAACAGACAAGTGGTACAGTACAGAATGGTTAAATTACAATAATCAGTATCAGTGTTGGTCCTATCATCATATCAACCGATAAACGTCCACTGCTGGACATAGGCCTCCCCAAAAATGGGGGATTTGCCATAATCGCCACGCTTGGCAGGCGAGTTGGCGATCGCAGTTGGATTGAATGTGTGTACTCAGAGGATGATGCTGTTGTTGTTGGTCCTATAGTGAAAGTTATTTAGTCTGATGGTCTAAAACATAATTATTTTACATACATACATAAGTATTTAATTTTACACCCTGTATATTTTATACGTAAACCTGTAAGTATGATACAAGTTCTTATAGCTACGTGTACTATTATTTATTGTGTAGCGCCAAACTTTGTCAGGTTATTCTCAAAGGAAAATTGTACTTTGTTTCTTCAATGCAATTTGTCAGTTTGAAAATAAACTGATTTTGTTGCAAACTGAAATTGAGAAAATGCTCGTACACTGCGCATCCAAAGTTTCTGAGAGTGGCGGAAGAAGAGGAATGCTTACTTTTTTCAATGTAACTTAGTTGGATAAATAAAAGGTGTAGTAAAAGGAAGTCACAATTTGTCTCATCAAACGGAGTGCAGTGCTATTTACCTTAGTGTATTTTTGCAACAATATTTTTTTATTACTGAGAGGTATCTTCATCATCATCAGCCTTTATTTGTGAGGAGGTGCAGGCCATGCTCAGCCACGTAGTCGAGTCATTATGAATGGAACTTTTAAACAGTAACCGGCACCATTTAATGACAAAAAGACTACCTACTGTATAAATATTACAAAAAAATTGCTACGCAACATAGAAATCGAAATTGTATCTCCCAGAAGACTTTAAACTTATAATGGCACTGGCGAAATCTAACAAGGAAACGCCATTATAACTTTTATAATGGCGTTTCCTTGTTAGATTTCGCCAGTGTCAAGTGTTGAAGATATATTTATTAGATATTGTACGGTAATAGGATATGACGATCTCAAAGCCCCGATTTTAAACAAAAACACACACTCGAAACCGTCATAAAATAGTGGAGCCACGTGGCCAATTAAATCGCAAGCCAAACACGTCCACTCGGGACCCCCTTAGCCATGCGACTCCTACGAATGCACTCATTTTAATTATAGAATTGACAATATAAAATTACTTTTGAGCAATAAAATAGCCATTGACATTTGAAAAATTAAAAGAAAATCATTCATTCATTTTCATTAGAAAATACAAATGCATTTTTCAAAGCTTTCCAAGACTTTACTCCGTGTTTGATATGTGTATGATGATAAAGCCTAAAAAAGTGAAAAAAAAATTGTACGTTCAGGTTTTTTAGAACGAGATAAATGCAAAATTTGAAATTTGAGGCTGTTGCTGACGTGATTTCTTTTAATTTTGTAGGTATATTAAATTTCTAGGCTCGAATTGGCTCAAATTTCTCCGTGCAGCTGTTTACAGACGCACAGTACAGCGGTAGAGTTAATTGGCGCCCGGAGCCTTCTGAAATCCTATTAACCATATCCTTGTGCTCCTTTGGACATATTGAAAGGATGAATGAAAGTAGACTCACAAAACAGATATATAAAGCGTGTGTGAAAGGAAATATAGGCAGACCTAGGAGGATGTACCTAGATCAGATCAAGAACGTTATTAAAAATGCCAGGTTAAAAGCAGCCGGAATCAACGGGAACGTATGAAAAGATGTATGGACTTAAAGGAAGCAAGAGAGGTGTGTCAGAACCGCCCAAAATTGAGATCCATAATCTCTGCCTACCCCTCTTTGAAAAAGGAGTGAGTTTATGTATGTATGTATGTTGTGCTCCTAAGGCAGCTCTCGTCGAGAACGGACAAGAAGGGCCGAGAACAGTAGTAATTTTCCTTTGAAGGTTCTCGTCGAGAAGTTCTCGCGAAAGTGTAGTGCCTACATTAGATATCGGTTTTAACACCTAAGTGCTTATGTAAGTAACATTTTATTCAAAATATCGTAAAATCGTCAGACTCGTAAAATTCGTAGCAATCAAAACTTAGTTGGTGAATACTTTTTAACATTCCATAAAAATACTTTTGCAGTAACATTCGCTATTTTACGCGTATCGTAAAGTTAATATGTCTTAAGTATCATGCATGTCGAATGTTATCGAGTGAAATGTCTTCATACTAACCGACATTTCGGATGTTAGTGAACTATGTTTAACACAAAGTTTCGGATGACCATCCACCAGATTGCGTTCACATTAATTAGGGTTGTACTACATCAGACAGCACGGCATCGTATTTTTCCGTCGCTCCATCCTTTTCTGTCACTCAGGAACGTCATTTGCTAGAGCATATAAGATAGACGGAACGCGACCGCGCGCGACAGCACGACCGCGTGCGATCGCGTTCCGTCTATCTTAAATGCTCTACCAAATGATGTTCCTGAGTGACAGAAAAGGATGGAGCGACGGAATGTCTGGTTTAGTTCAACCCTTAGTGTCCTTATACAAGGTGTAACAAAACACCCAGTAATATTTAAAGGCATTGTTCAGACCATGGAGTAAGAGGAGAGATGGCATATCGGCTTGTTTCTATAGAAAATTATGTCGCCGACAAAGGGGGTGAGGGACGGGTGAGGGGAGACAAAAAGCATTAGGGAAGCGTGTAATTTCTCTATGGTATACAACAGTCGCAGAACAAACTAGACGACGTCATGCCCAGTTGGTGGTTACTGTGCACACTTTGTTACACCATCTCTACCAAGAGGAGCGTGTAATTTCTCTATGGTTTAGACCATCAAACTGAACAATTTAGACATTGCCCATGTGACAAACTGTATTCGTTTCAAATTGTTGCGCAACTAACGAATGAGTATAATCAAAGAACAAATACAAAGAGTATGATAGCTAAAATTATACACAAAACATGAGGAATATCATACTTCCTAATGAAATGGAAATTATCCTTTTCTGCATTGTGATTTCTTCTAAAATTCAAATTCACCAGATTTGTGTGCGAAACGGTATTGGGCAATGTCTTTTCACTATTTGAGAGGTCAACAAAAAATTCAGCTTCCTATGTCTTACGGTCTCAGAGAAAAATACCTGTGACAGACAAACAGACGGACGGACAGACACCGAGCTGATCCCATAAGTGTTCCGTTTTGCCAATTTTGGTACATCATCATCATCATCTCCGCTTTCCGGTACGCGGTCGCCACTAGAGAACTCTTCGGCCCCATCGGCCATGGGTTCTGTGAGCTATGTGCTCCGCCCACTGCCACTTTCGTTTAGCAATTCTTTGGGTTATGTCAGTTACTGCGGATCTCTTTCTGATTTGATCTCGCATTTTGGTACGGAACACTAAAAATGAATAAATGTGTTCATCATCATCAGCCCATATACGTCCCACTGCAGGTCACGGCCTACCCTCTAGGAGGGTGTTTGGGCGTTAGTCCACCACGCGTGCCCAATGCGGCACTTAAATTGGAAGACTTCACGCATGCATCAGAATTTCTTCTTCCGCATATGCAGGTTTCATATCAGTTAGAAAAACTCATTGGTACGTGGCATGTTGTCCGGCAGAACCCGGAACTTATGATTGAGAGTCCATACCTCTCCGCAACGCGCCACTTAGCTCTTGTGTGTTCTAATCTATTCTATTCTAAATGTCTTCAACATTTTTGTTTCTGACATGCTTAAACACTCTTGGAATGGAATCATGGAAAACTCTTGGAAAGAAAATGTCATAATATTGCGCCGACCCCCAATAGGAAATTGGATATTATGTTGATAATTATGTGTAATTGTCAGCATATGCTCACGACTATATTCCCCGAGGGGGTAGTCAGAGATATTCTGAAATCTCAGAACATCCACGTTTCACCAGTAGTACCGAAACTCTGTCCAGTGTGACGGGGGGTGAGCCCGTCGCCACTTGTAATGGACAGTGGGTACAATACATGCCTCGAAATTGAAGCATGCAGGTTTCCTCACGATGTTTTCCTTCACCGAAAAGCCAGAGGTGTTACAAATCGTACATAAATTCCGAAAAACTCATTGGTACGAGTCGGCTTGGACGGGGATCGAACCACCGCCTCCTGCACGGCAGGCAATGTTACTCGCCACAGGACCACCACGGCTTACCACATGTGTAAAGGCTCATTCCCATTATCGCACATGCAATGCGCATCCAACGTACATGCAACGCAACGCCACGCACGGGGGTTCACACTGCCATCCAAGCGCCACGCGTGACATGCGTGTGCCTTCGAGTGATGTACCTATTTTGGTCGATTGTAAAACTACAATCGATTTATTTTTTCTTTACCGTTTTTCTAAACAATGCACGCGAATTAAAGTGGATTACGGTTCAAAAGATACAGCCTTTTTTAGATAGGACAAACGGACGGACGCACTACGAGTAATCGGGTCCTTTTGGCTGCTCCTCTTGGTCTATGGACACTGACTTCTATGGATATTACTACCCATAGATTTAAAACTTTTCGCTTATGCTGAAAGATGGAGCCAAGAAATCGAGAGCGAGATAGCCAGTTGTGAAACCTCGTGTAAACAAAAAAGTCAAAACATTATTTTTTGTTTCGGTCACCGTGGCCGGTTTTTGTGTTTGGCAAGCTGTCAGTCCTATAGAATCTTTGCCAAACAAATCTTCTTTTATTAGTATGCAAAAGTCAAACTATTGCTGTTCCATGTGCGGATACGACATGGCTTAATCTAGAGTGTAAATCTATGTTACTACCATAAAGTTATTATACCTTACAGGAATAGAGTCAGTGACATGAGTTGTCAAATGACACAGTTTTTGGATGTTTTTTGGAGACTATTCGCAGGCAAACATTCTAATACTGTCTATAATTCTGAGTCTAACGTAAAATCGTGGAGAAATTAATGCAGTAGTGTCAGTATATTTCACAAAATTATCCACGATTTCACTTTAGATTCCCAATTATTGACGAAAACCGAATTGTAAAAATTGATTGGAGACTGAAAAACGGTTCTATTGATTCGCATCACGTATCTCTTTCTATTATACAGTGGTGCCGCTAGGTACATCTCGCTCTCTCAGCTGTATGTTCCTCTATTCCTACCTCTATGGTTACTACCTAATATTTATCACCTAATATCCATGAGTGAAACCCTCAGAAACGTAGAAAGAGAAGGAACTAGAAGCAAGCACGTGTCTTGTCATATAACTCAGTAAAAGATGCACATAGCAAATTAGCTCTTGTTAAAAAAGGAGATCGCTACTTATTGCTGTCCTTATCGACGTAGCCACTTTTTTGTTCTACGACGGCTGTCTGACTCCGGAGTCAGACATCTATTTTCATACAAATTGTATAGGATTTTATGACTATCACTGTCTCATACGCGGTTGCACTGATGTTTCGTCTATCAGCGTAAGCGAAAAATACTTCGCCTATGCTCAGAAACGATTTAGTGTCGAATTTTCTTTGGTGTCGATTAGTTGCAAAAGAAGTTTTCACTTCATAAAAACTGGACAACACCCAGAAGTGCGATTTTTAAACATCACACGTTGAAATCAGCAGTAGAAAATGTTACTATGGTGTAATGTTCAAAAATCGCACTACTGAAACTTTAGAAAGAGAGTTGCTAGATAGAACGTGCATAAAAATAATAATAGTCACGAAAACGAGACAGACCTATACGCATAGACAACGAATTTTTCGCTTACGCTGGTAGACCGAATATCAGTGTAACCGGGTATGAGATAGCGAATTTATATGAAGTGACAACTTGGAGTCAGGTCAAAAGTGGTTACGTCGATAAGGACAGCAATAAGGTAGCGATCTCCTTTTTTAACTAGAGCGAAATTGCTATGTGCATCTCTTACTGAGTGAATATGACAAGACACGTGCTTCCTTCTAGCGCCTTCTCTTTCTACGCCTATACGCTAATTACACAGAAAGTGCGAGAGAAAATCTTATGTTTGTGTTCCCTTTCTGCGTATGCGATATTTTTGTTTGACTTAGTTGAAATTACATACAAAATCTTGCAACTAAAACAAAGGCACTCTCATACATTTTGTCATATCTCCATCCCTTTCCAGTATACGCGCTCAGCGAATCTATAAAATACTCAATCAACGCGCTGTTGATGGCCTAGATTAAAAACTTTTTGTTTGATGGACTATAGGTACTCCATTCATGCTCCATTCCAAATAGGAGCGAAAAGAAGGTAAAAAAAGGTTCTTTATAGTACACACTTTCAATAAAAAGCAAAATTAAAAATTTTGAAAAAACCCGCGACGGTAATCGAAAAATGATTAAATAATTTTTTTGCAAATCCCTCGCCTAAAAGAAAATAGGTAAGTAGGTAACGAAAGATAATAAACCAAACCCTAGAAAATCCGTCGGGGCTGCCTCATGCCCATTTCATTGTTTATTTGATTCATGAAATAAATTTTTACAGTTTTATGACTATAAGCATATTATGCTCACGACTACATTCCCCGAGGGGGAAGTCAGAGATATTCTGAAACCTCAGAACATCCACGTTTCACCAGTAGTACCGGAAATCAGTTTTATGTGTTTGTGTCTAATTGAAATTGGGAACAGATGGCAATGGCAGCCCTCGATTTTCTAGGGTTTGGTTTATTATCTTTCGTTACTTACCTATTTTCTTTTAGTCGAGGGATTTGCAAAAAAATTATTTAATCCATTTTCGATTACCGTCGTGGGTTTTTGTTTTAATTTCTAATTTTGCTTTTTATTTTAAAATTTATAGAGAATTCCTACATAACCGTCTGCAAACACACAAACAAACAACCTCTCACCCTAAACGCATATAACTTCTCCATCCCGTCGTGGTTAAAAAAGAGCCTAAATATGGTTTACCTACTTACTACGTGCCTCCACATAGTTTCCGACGATGTTCTTCTGGTCCATCATCAGACCATCAGCAGTTTATGTTCAGAAGCTACTCACCAAATGAGCCCACCAATATCAAACGAGCCCAAACATGGTCTCCTAGCTATTCGCTTTCACAGAGTTCTCCACGATGTTGTTCTGCTGCATCAGACTCTCAGACCTTTATGTACAGAAGCTACTCACTAAACGCTATTTAAAGAGCCCAAACACGGTTTACTAGCTGTGTGCCTTCGCAGAGTTCCCCAAAATGTTGTTCTGCTGCATCACCAGACCCTAAGACGTTCATGTACTGAAGCTACTCACCAAACTATATCAAAACAGCCCAAATACTGTATACTAGCTATGTGCCTTCACAGAGTTCCCCACGATGTTGTCCTGCTACATCATAAGACCCTCAGACGTTCATGTCCAGAAGCTACTCACCAAACGCTATCAAAAGACCCCAAACACGGTCTCCTAGCTATGTGCCTTCACAGAGTTCTCCACGTTGTTCTTCTGCTGCATCATAAGACCCTCAGACATTTACGTCCAGAACCTACTCACCAAACGCTATCAAAAGACCCCAAACACGGTCTCCTAGCTATGTGCCTTCACAGAGTTCTCCACGTTGTTCTTCTGCTGCATCATAAGACCCTCAGACATTTACGTCCAGAACCTACTCACCAAACGCTATCAAAAGACCCCAAACACGGTCTCCTAGCTATGTGCCTTCACAGAGTTCCCTACGTTGTTCTTCTGCTGCATCATAAGACCCTCAGACATTTACGTCCAGAAGCTACTCACCAAAACTACACCACCAAACGCTATTAAAAGAGCCCAAACACGGTCTACTAGCATGCACTTGATAAAAAACTGGATCAGCGCCCCCTGGTGGTTTGTCACAATCAAACTTATCTAAGAATAATTGCAAATAAACCTCAAGCACTTTAAAAAAAAACGCATCTTAATCGGTCAAGCCGTTTCGGCGTAAATGCGCAAAAACTCTTTTTGACGTTAAAAAATGGTTACTGCAGCGCCCCCTGGCGAGTTAACATCGTATCACCTATCTAAGAACCATCGCTAATTAATTACGAACCCTTTACAGAAAACCGTATCTAAATCGGTCTAGCCGTTTTGGAGATAAATGGGAACATTGGATTTGCACAAACAAACAAACAAACAAACAAACAACCTCTCACCCTAAACGCATACACGTTCTCCGTTCCGTCGCGGGTACTAAAAATTGAATATTGTATCAAACAACAAAATGGCGATGTTGAAAGACCTAAAGAAGCAGTGGTGCGCACATGGTGGTTCGTATTTGTTTCAATGAAGCTTTTATAAAGACTGTTGTGAAAAATATCTGTCAGGTGGCGCTATTAGTATTGACAATTCAAAAAAAAATCTTTAAATATCTAAAATAAATACTTAAATTATTATAGTTAACGTCTTTCAAATCGTTATGATCTTCGTCGTAGACATGAGCGCCGCGCCGGCGCGCCGCCGCCGCGATTTTTTCCGCGCCGCCACCGCGGTATAGCAAGAATATTTAAATTATGTAGGTATAGCAAGAATATTTAAGTAAACTGCTATTAATTTCTGCATATTTGTAGACTTGAACAAAAACACTGAATACAGGGTGCAAAGGGCTTTGAACTTTTTGGCATAGTGGTAACCACAATTTTGCAGGAATTCCGGAAATTTTTCAAAAATGCGGCGCACCCTGAAACCTATGTATATCGATAGAGGATCTATAGACGAACAAAAAATGTCCTATAATATATAGTCCTAAAGTGCAACGTTTTCGAGATAATGCATGTTAAGGATCTTGCCTATATAAAATCCTATGGAGGTGCTACTTGGGAATATTCCTCCATTGAAAGGGAAGATCTTCCACCAGGCATAGTGTGAAGCCTGGGGGCCGGCTGTGATCCAACAGTTCTTAGTTGGACCTTGTATACAGGGTGTTTCATAAGTAACAATAAATATTTGAAACTCTTAAGGGAGTTGTTTAGACTGTCAAACTGAACAACTTTCTCTATGGGACCAACATCGAAATCGCAAAAAAAAATTTCATATCCCATACATATTTTAGCTCTAGTCGATTTGTAGAGTATGGAACATCAATTTTTTTTTTCGCGATTTCGATGTTGGTCGCATAGTGAAAGTTGTTCAGTTTGATGGTCTATACCACCCCCTTAAAGGTTTATTTGTATTTTTGTAACACCTTGTATACAGGGTGTTAGGAAAATTATCATTAACCTTTTAACCACATACTCTACCCATCAAACTGAACAACAATTTCTATGGGAGCAAACCGATCGGAGCAAAAAAAAATCAGCTGTCCCATACTAAACTCCAATGCCTACTACTCTACTCAAATGTATGCAACAGCAGATTTTTTTTGCTCTGAATAGTTTGCTCCCATAGTAAAAGTTATTCAGTTTGATGGGTAGAGTATGTGGTTTAAAGGTCAATGATACTTTTCCTTACACCCTGTATAGGGTCCTTCTTAATATGCTGAAACTTTTATAAGGGGATGATCAGACCACCAAACTGAAAAACTTTCGCTACGGCACCAACATCGAAAACGCGAAAAAAAAATCTGCCGCTCCATACAAAACTGCAAACCTACTCGCCAAATGTATGGGACAGCAGCATTTTTTTCGCGATTTCGATGTTGCTTCTATAGAGAAAGTTGTTCAGTTTGATGGTCTGATCATCCCCTTAAAAAAGTGTCAGCATATTATTAAGAAGAACCCTATAGGTAAACATTACAATCGTAACCAAAAAAAGTAATTGAGTAATTGCAATTTTATTGAGAAAAACTACAACGGGACCAAAATCGAAATTACAAAAATAAACTGTTGTTCCATACAAAACTGCTGTCCTACTCGACCCAAATGTATGTATGTACCGAGCTCAGCTAAGTTACTATGTTACCGATAGGCCAAATTTTGAATCGAAGATTTGATCCTGCCATCTTGATGAACATGCGTTATCGCGCTATACTGCGCTCTATAGTAGCGATGCCCGATATTTTGCTTTGTATCGATATATCGTATCGTAATGTATCGTTACCGTTTGTATCGATACGCGATATTATCGCATGGCTTTGTATCGATACAGCGAATATCGATAATATCGTATTGAATGAGCGTTTTTTTTTTTAAATGCCGTTTTCTTATAACTCAATAGATGGCAGTAGTGTCTGTACGACAAACTGTCAAGCAAAAACTTCCTCTGCAATGTCACCTATAGACTTAAAAACGTAGAGATTTCATTCTCTTTGGTTCGGATTTGGAAGAGGTCATCAAAAAAATTTTGAAATTATTTTCGATTTCTTTCTTAGCCAAAAATAGTCCTTTTTCGTTGTTTTTCAGAAAAGCAGTTTGAAGTAAACTAACAAACACGACAAAGTAAATGCTACGATACGAGTTTGATTGACAATGACATTTGACAGCTCAAGTTTTCTTATTGCCAGTTCAATTTCAGATTTTGCCTTATGATCAAAGAGTTTTTATATTTATTTTAGTCAAATTGTAGTCTAGTATCACCTTAAAGAGTAAATTAGCATAAGAAATATAGTTAAATATCATAAAAAATATGTTTCAATATGTTCCAAAAGATTTTTGTTTTTTTTTTTCACTTCACTTTTACCCTCATTTCGGGGAAAGATAATTTTTCAGTGTTTGACATAGATTCGTATAGATTATCGATAACCATCAAATCTGTTACTAAGATTTTCTTTATAAGTAATGAAGAAAAAAAATATTCTGTGTGCAATTAATTGCTCTAAATGACGGCACTGATGTTGCAACCTTGCAACCGCTGACAAACACTCGATCTCTAAATTACTATCCAAATGAGTAAATTTTATATTTATATGAATAAATGGCGATGGTCCGATCCCCGTCCAAGCCGACTCGTACCAATGAGTTTTTCGGAATTTATGTACGATTTGTAACACCACTGGCTTTTCGGTGAAGGAAAACATCGTGAGGAAACCTGCATGCTTCAATTTCGAGGCGTGTATTGTACCCACTGTCCATTATAAGTGGCGACGGGCTCACCCCCCGTCACACTGGACAGAGTTTCGGTACTTCTGGTGAAACGTGGATGTTCTGAGGTTTCAGAATAACTCTGACTACCCCCTCGGGGAATATAGTCGT
Organism: Agonopterix heracliana; assembly: GCA_963693445.1. NCBI lineage: Eukaryota > Metazoa > Arthropoda > Insecta > Lepidoptera > Depressariidae > Agonopterix > Agonopterix heracliana. The sequence continues at coordinate 20,740,964 of OY856310.1, forward strand.
GAGCATATGCTTATGCTTATGAATAAATGTCGCAAAAGTAATCAACTTCTCTTTTTACTAAACGTTTCTGTGGCCAAATATTACGCTTAAGTAATTCGATATTTCTGATCCTTGGTAAGCGATACGATATCGCCCCATACCTATCGTATTGGCGTGTGTCGATACATAAATATCGATACGTATCGGGCATCGCTACTCTATAGCGCAGTACTGCGCTCTACCGCGCTGTACTGCGCTATACCGTACTCTAGATCGCAGAATAGTGCTTTACTGCGCTGTACTGCGCTGTACTGCGCTGTATATTATAGCATCCGTTTGTTACGCCCTTAAAGACGAAAAAACTTGAAATAGGGACCGAATTGGTAAAAAACAATAAAGTTTAAGATGGCGGCCACTTTTCTGAATTTCTTACTTCGGATTCATGTTCGGAGATCGCATAATATCGATAACCCCCAGATATTGATTTTGGAAGCAATCGGTTTAAAAGCTAAAAAGTTCAAATTGGCGGTCACTCCGCTTCCCATAGGTTCCTTAGGTAGCGGAGGGGTGCGGGATGGGGTGAACATGGTTCTTAAAATAATGATTAAATGTAGTTTCAATAGCATGCAACTCAAAAACAACGGATCTAGGATAATTATTATCGCATGTTTGGCAACACCATTGCCGCAGTGACGTTCCCACAGGGGGCACCTAGTGAAATGTTACTTTGTTCGTTTTCCCCCAGTTGGTTATGACATTGCTGGCTGAATCACCTAATTGTCTAAAAAGAAAGAAGATTCCGTGCTTCCCATGGCACTTTAAGCCGTTGGTCTCGTCAACTATCTCTGGTGGTAGTAGTCTTTACATTAAAAATTCACGTCAGAGGCCGTAAAGCGGTTTGAAAAATCTGCAAGCCAGGGTGTCAGATTACAGCCATAAGAAGAACAGAAAATTGATAATAATAGTAATGTTTGTGTCATGAGTATAATATGTATGTAAGGTAAGCGCATTTTAGGGCGGGCCGCAACGCATTGACGGATTCTTTGTTTGACGTAATACTGCAGACGTTGTAAATAAGTTCTGCTTGGTATGGCACCCTTCTACGGGTCGCATCGCACTGACGGTAATCCGCCACGCACAAATGTGACACCTGTCGTACGACTTGTATAATTATGTAAAATTATTTCCCTTTTTGACCAATTTGTCGGATTGTAACGTATGTATTTAAGAGGACCCACGACGTTGCTCGTTGCCGTTCATGCAAGGAACGTGGGGCCCTAATTTTTTTTCTACACTTTATGACCAAGCTGTAATTTTAATAAACAAAACTCCTTATTTCACTCCCGTAGGTACTATCGCCAAAAAATGTTTCTTATCTCTGTTTTTTTTGTTTGCCATGTTGAATGGCTATAATCCAAAGACTACGGATAAGTTTCATATAATAACATAGAGTAGAGTAACAAAACCTTTATTGTATGTACTCTTTGGTGTAGTCCTACTTGTCAAATGTAAGTATCAACGATATCAATGTACTAAAGTACTAGATACGGTGATCAGTAGGAACTGCATGTTACTCTTAAATGGGGTGTATGCACCTGATTCATGTTAGTCTCCTTTGCACTAATGAGAATGGCAGACCATCTGTTTGACAATCTGTCATTTTTTACAATAATTTATAACAATTTATTTAAATATTTTTAATAAATAAAAACCACCTGTAATCTTTTGTAAGGTAAACTACTATTCTAATATAAGGTCAGTATGTAAAATTATAAGGAAATGTAATTATTAATTTAAATTTGCGAAAATAGGAAAGTCTATTAATTTCCTTAAGATTGGGTAAGTCCATTACATTTTGTCTCATTTCGGCACCCAAAAAGTGATATATAAGAAAAAGAGACAAGGTATAATGATCATAGATGAATCAAGAGACTTAAATCAGAGGGCACAAAATAGGCACAATTTATTGAACTTATCGCGGTTGCCGGACGAACATTGAAAATCACGCTAAGATCGTTGATACTTGAGATTATATTTTTATGTACGTACCACTTGTTTGCGGGATAGAAATTCGGTATGTCAAGTTTTTTTTTGGAGGGCTGAATCGAAAACCATTTCGAGATAATTGTCTCAATAATCATATTTTCTATGTCAGAGATTTTAAAATGAAAGGATTACAGATATTTTTAATAAAATAACGTCGTTTTTCGGTCCGTCCAGTGACGTCACTGGCATACCTGTGAACTCCTTGGTAAACATAAAATTAACTTATAATAACTGACCATTAAGAAAAAAAAAATACATTCGTAATGTCAGAATTTGACATTTGATGTTGCCGTATCTGTTTCCAGCATAGAGTTAGAAAGAGGAGGCAGGTTTTAATTTTTTTAAATATAGCAGTAGGTAGTTTTTCTCCATGGAGTTCGAATTATTTTCTCTCCACCATTTTTGCACTTGGAGATTACAGATCAAAATAATTTAAAAATTAAATTTATATTGATAAACTCGATGAATCGCAATAAGAATAAAACAGGTGTCTTAAAATTATGTCTTCTATCCGTAAAAAATATAAAAATGATGACTAAAAAAAACTTGACATACCGAATTATGAGAAAACATATATTTTTTACCTTGAGATGAACAAGATGAAGAAATCAGCTGTTCCATACAAGCAAGCCTACTCGAGCCAAATGTATGGGACAGCCGATTTTTTTTTTCGCGATTTCGATGTTGTTGCCATAGAGAAAGTAGTTCAGTTTGACGGTCTGATCATCCGCTTAAAAAAGTGTCAGCATATTAAGAAGGTATACAGGGTGTAAAATTTAATGCGACACTTAGTTAAAGGGGTGCTTCAGTCAGACCATCAAACTGAACAACTACTACTACTACTCTACTAAAGGACCACAATATCGAAACGCGAAAAAAAAATCTGCTTTCCCATACAAAACTGCAAACATAACTTGACTCAAATGTATACACCAGTTTAAGTGGGTATGTGTCGCATTAAATTTTACACCCTATATAAGGCTTTGCTTGGGAAACATTTTTATGTTTGTTTCACAGCAATCTGTTCACAGTTCACACAATCAAAAGTTATGAGTCAGTATTTAATTCTAAAGTTTCAGGTACACACGGCGACACATCAAGTTACGCAAAACCAAAATAAGCTGGCCGCGCGTAGGTAGAGTAATGTATAACGTCGCGCGGCCAGCTTAATATTGGTTTTGCGTAGCTTGATGTTTCGCCGTGTTTACGTATTTCAGTAGTCTGCGCGTAGGTAGTCGAGGGCACCACTAGTATTTAAACAACTTTGTACAAATTCATACACACATTATTGTTTCACAGATAGTAGGTATAATACCTAACATACATATGAACTGTCGCATCTGTCTTGGTCAGTGATGCTCTTTGACCAAATTATAGTAGTTTCTGTTTATATAAACTAGATGGCACTAATGTTCCCGAAGAGTTTTTGAACATGTTGTTTGTATGAACGAGCAAGTCTATCGCTAGAGTCTACGTCTATGGTAAGTATATAAAATTTTCGTTTTTCGTGAGATAACATTACGTATATTTGTTTTCACATGATTTCTACTAACAATATAAGTTACCTATTTAGAAATAATAGTCAGAATAGTTTTCCTGATAAATATCAAACAAAATGCTATGGAAAATAATACACATTCAGGTAAATACCTACCTACAGTGGGTAACCATGATTTTTTGTTGAATATAATATTATTGGGTATTCTTCTGCCAGAGGCGTATTCAAATGAGTGAGAAGAGGCTAGCCTAGTGCGATTGGAGGCAAATGAGTGGTTTACTGTCTATAAATATCTAGTCATTTTTAAGCTGCCTTCGTTCACCTATGTTGACCCATGATCTAACCTTAAGAATAGATCCTGCCTTCTATTTGCAACTATCCGGGACATGAGAAGGTTGCATGCTTAACCTTCTAGACTACGGAGGCTTCACAAATTCAATAACACCAAAACGGATGCCCATACAAAGACTTACCTAACCAACATCGTCGGTACCTACCTAATCTTAACTTTGAAGCATCTCTTTACTTCCCCTCTCCAATAAGACAGCAGAGCTGACTTCAGCTCATTGGACATTGGATTGAGTAAATTAAAACAACCCAACTTAATTCGTTAATCATTTATTTTATATTTATTACAGCATTTGTCTTCGTTCAAAATCAACACTTACGGCGTTACTAAATGCACATGAAGATTTGCAACACAATCAAAATTATTGGTGATGAGTGATGACGAAGTCTTATACCAAGATGGTTTAATCGCTGACACATTGGAACAGAATACAACCCACTTCTTAAATAAAAAGATCAATCACCAAACTATTCATGACTTCTTATTATATCAGATCTTAGACCCAAGTAGTTCACTTTCTGTTGAATATTCTTACTCCCTGAGCTTGACCCTTTGATGGTTGGCTGGTACCTACCCTTGTCTTGTCTGTTTGTGCGCGAACGTAGTACCGGACCCCTCTATTACTCTACTCTAGCTAGTTTAACGGAGATGTCATTCGATGTTGAATCAATCATTTTTTTTGAGAAGCTGCATTATTTGTAGGAGGCCTTGTAGCTTCTTTCACTGCTTTACTTCTTTTACGTGGATAAATTGCAACTTGTACACATTGCTCCCTTGCTTTTTCCTCACTTTTAGAAATATCTTGTTCATTAATTACTTGACAGGAAGGAGATTCCATCTCTTATGCTGAAAATCTCTAAGCTGAAAATTTATCAAATATTTTAGGAGGAAACCAGAGGAAACAATATCTGAGAGAGATAAAGATGCTAAGTTACTTGTGTAGTAGGTACCTAAATTAAAACATACCCACACAGAAGCGGGCCTGTGGAAAAACTGTCCTGGGGCGGACCCGCAGGAAGCGAATTCTTCCAGACCCACATGGATATCTTTGTGGCACATACAAACTCCAATATTACCACACACGGGTCCGGAAGAATTCACTTAGTGCGGGTCTTACCCCAGACCGCTTTCCCGCAGTCCCGCCACTATGTGGCCTGGTCTTTAGGTACCCTGAGACATTATCTGAGAGACACCAGGTACACAATAATGTGAACCCACTTATTTACGTAGTACGTACGAACCTAAATTAGAAATAGACATATATTATAGACACCATTATAGGTTTATCCTCATCTTGTTCATTTTCAATGCTTTTATTCCAGACTTTTGCGTTTTAAAACCACTGATCTAGATTTTATGCCTGCATTCTTTGTTGGCAGTCAAAAATATGGGTACCAACATCCTTCTTTAAAATTAAATTGCCTCCTACAAGTTTGAACTTCATAAAATTTTCATTATCTTTCTCCATCTGTAAAAAAACGTTTAAATAAGTAAATAAGAAACTTCTTTCCTTTGCACACTTTGTTGAAGGCTGAAGGTACATAGGTCTAGTTTACGATTTACTTACGTCGGAATGATCCTCACAACATCGCAAGACAGATTTGGGAGTAGTAGGTATATTACTTGGATTTGGGAGAAGGCAAATTTTTTCTTTTAGCTACTTTCATCCACTCTTCTCTAAATTTTGGTAACTACTTGAGGCACGGTTAAAAATAATTTGTCAGGAAACTTGCTGGAATTGGAAGGGCACTTCTCCTCACTTTTTTATCAGATTTTGTTTGCATAAAACTGAACATTTTAGGCCGAAGGCTGAGCTACGCGTAGGAGCGAAGCTCCGAAGCGGCCCCTCCTGGAACCTGGTGGACCTTGTCTCCGGGGTCAATCGCCCAGATTTTTATTCTTTTTTAGTTTCTTTTAAACATACACTAAACAGTTTTCTTGAGCTAAAAACTAAATCGGTGATCGATTGTGAGAAAAAAATGGTACATCACCACAGAAATGTCAATCACACAACATTGTCTTTGGATCACAATGAAAATGGTCCGATTCATGTTAAAGGAATCATTTTTTATTATTTTTAGTATCGATTGTTGATGTTTCCACCTTTTTTGCACAAGTTCATGTCGTATTTGCACTTTAAGCCTGAACTTGTTTCATGACAAGTCGAGGCACGCTTGAATACAAATAAAAAAATGATAAACTAACATCTACAAAAAATAATAGCGTAAATCGGACTTCGTGGCGACGTCGATGACACTTGTGTTGCCGCTTTAGTTTGCAGATTACTTTAATTCAAAGAAAACTCGACTTATTGATCCGCCATTTATTTCAGAAGAAAGAAACAATATCTAAACGAATACAATGTCATACCTACCATAGATAACTTATCTATGCCACAACATCCTCCACACACGAAAAGGAATGGACATGAGACATTTTATTTTCATGTCTAAAAGTTAATAACTCCAATGTAATGAAGTTAACAACCGCATGGTTAACACTTTAACATTCTAAACATAATAGGTACCTACCTACTTTACATACGTAGCATTAAACCTAGGTACGTTGATGCGAAAACAAGTACCAAAATTATTAAAGCAACACACAACTTTTTATAGATAACCAGTACCTAGACCGCTAACTCAATCTAATTTCAGTTAGAATTAGTCTAATTAGAACACAAATTCAACATTTGGTAAACTCGACATGCTTTTGTTAATTAATGTTACTTGTCTTTTAAATAGGTACAAAACATTATTGCAGTAACATGGTAATGATAACATATTAATAAAAGTATAATTTTACCTTTGTTTGTTTTATTTTTAACACGATCTGACAGATAAGTAGTTCAGTAGGGAGATAAATAAATTCCCCATATTAGCGAAATTAAAAACCGAAAAGAAAGTTGCTCACTTCTCAACTAACTATAATAAAGCGATACTTTAAAATACATACCTAAACCTTATATCTGCTTGGTAAGTTGATTATCCTGCCACTGCGAGTGGCCGTGGCCTTATCCCTAGGATTATCCATGATACTCGGCTCCGGTGATGGTAGCGTTGCTGCGGGATTTATTACTTCAGCATCGGCTTCCTTGCCAGGGCAACAAGAAGGAAAATCACGCAGCCTGTCACATACTTCTAAGGGATACAAGCGTTGAATAGGTCTAATCTTAAGACCAGTCGATGTCTTGATTTCCATTGACCTTTGGACACCATCACTTCCAGTAAATATTTTAGTTACTATGCCTAATGGCCAATTTACCCTTTTCTCTTCTGTCTCTAGTAACACAACCTGTCCTATCCTTACTACATCCTTCTTATCTTTTCCGTAGTGTTTCTGTACTAGTGCTGTAAGATACTCCTTTTTGAATCGTTCGCGAAAATCGTGTCTCAGCTTTTGTAGGTACCTCATGCGAATGTTTAGGCTTTTTCCGTCTATTAGGTCAAGGTCGGTTGTTTCAGATGAAGACAGTGGTTGCAGGAAACATGCTGGGGTTAGAGGTTCCAATGTTTCTGCGTTATCATCCTGTACATAGGTCAAAGGACGGTTATTCATAATAGATTCACATTCACATAGTAACGTCTGTAGTTCATCATATGTTACCAACTTTTTCCCAAGAATACGTCTTAACAATTCCTTCATTATTTTAATCAGACGTTCCCAGTATCCTCCCCACCAAGGAGCTGCTGGTACATTTAGCTTCCAGGTGATTCGTTGAATAGTCGATACACGTAGGACTTCATTCCAGTCTAAATCGGTAAGTAAATTTCGGGTACCAACGAAGTTAGTGCCTTGATCAGACATCATCATATTAATACGCCCTCTTCGTGCTATAAAACGACGTAGTGTCATCATAAAAGCTTCAGTGGACAATGACCTGGTGAGTTCTAGGTGCACAGCTCTGTACACAGCACATGTATACAAAACTACCCAGCACTTCTCTCCATTGCGGAGGTAGAGAGGCCCGGCTAAGTCAACACCTGTTGTATTGAACAATGCTTCACAATTTGTGCGCTGAGGTGGTAATGGAGCAGTAGGTGCTTGCAGCTTCCTCGCCTTGTGTCTTTTACATATAAAACAGTGTGAAATCACAGTTTTTACGAGGCGGCGTATTCCCACAATCCAGAACCTGGCACGGACGTCTGCAATCAACTGATTCGCTCCTGCATGCTGCAGTTGCGTATGTCGCTGTCTCACCATCATAGCCACCACTTGATGTTTCGCGGTAAGCAGGTAAGGCGTTTTCGTACACTCTGGAAAATCTGATAACAGTAACTTAGTCTGTATTCTCACTAAATTATTCTCATCTACAAACTGAGTCAGATTTTTCAGATTATCGTGTATGAATTGACTTTCTTCGTTTTGTATGATTTTAATAATAGTTTTTTCAGCTTTTTCATACTCTCCATACGTCAACTCTCCCTTCTTGTGTATTTTATTTCGTGTATTATATCCGAATCTCAACATCCATGCTATTGATCTTACTAGTTTAGTATATTTAGAAAAATATTCCTGTAATTTTTGTAGTATATCCCATTCTGTAATAATATTCGTACTACATACAGTCTTCTTCAGTTCCAGGTGCACCTCTTTTTCATCTACTGTCAGCTTAGACTTAGGCCATCGTTCAGGAGGCAGGAGCAACCAGTCAGGTCCAGCCCACCAGCCGCAATCTAGTAGCGTTTTTGCGTTACAGCCTCTTGATGCCAAGTCCGCCCAGTTATATTGACCGAATTGTACTTCATATTTGCCTTCAGCATTCACCTGTATAGTTTTTTCATAGGACATGATCACCTCAGCCTCGGTTTCTACTCTGGACTTTACTTCTACGGGATCGCGAATGCCCAGTGTCTCTAACGACCAATATTCTGAAATATTATTATTATTAGAACAGAATAAAGTAGTAGACAGAGTGTTATTCATTACCACACTTACCTGTTTTCCTTGTAGGGACCATCCTACTTTTGTTTTGATTGCTACCAATCCATTTTGTAGCTGGACCACTTTACCTGTCATAAAATATCCTGAGAAGTCAGCACCTATTAAAAGCTCTATATCTGTTTTATCACCCTTATCTGCCAGATCGATCTGATTCTGTTCAAGAACTTTTCGTAAATTTAAATCAGAACAATTAATTTTAGGTACATTATTACAGATACATTTTTGGCTTAGTGCCTCGACTTGTAGCTTAAACTTACTGTCTAAACTTTCAATTTCAAACTGGTAAACGTTATGTTTCATGGGATTAATTTCCATTCCACCGAACAAGCAGTGTGCCAATGTTTCTTTATTCATGATTGGAATCTTCAGTTTATCAACTACTTCTTGTTTGATATATGTTCGCTGAGATCCATTATCGAACATGGCACGTACTGGAATTTTCTTATTTCCGCTGGTTATATTTACCACAACTGTTTGAAGTAACGTCACACCTTGAGACATCGCTTGAGATGACAGGGTTGTAGATGGTGTGCCGTTGGCATCTTTCTTCTCCTCTTCATTATTTTTAAGAGGTTCTTGGTTTGTTTTTGGTCTTGCGGGTTCCACTGAACAGATGGCTGTTGAATGCCTCTTCCCGCAGATCAGACATTTTATGAATGCTTTGCAGACTCTTACGTGGTGTCCGACCTTTAAACACAAATTGCACGCTCTCTTTTCCTTCAAATGCTCTATTCTTTGTTCTATGCTCATTTTATTCATTTTATAACATTCTAGGCTCGCGTGCGTGTCTTTACCGCACCAAATACATGCATTATAGTAATTAATTTTCTTTCCAACTGCCTTTTTCTTTTCTGTGTATACTAGACAGCTGGCTGAAGCTTTGAACTGCTCATCTCGGTTCAAGGTCTCTTGCGAGTTGAAGGTACTTTGTGCCATAAGGATTCTTTGGTTACTATCTACCTCCTTTTTAATGAAATCCAGTAAACTGTTGAGTTCTACATCCATTTCGGAATTGTGTGCAGTAGAGCGTTCCCATGCTCTTAGAGTTTCTTCAGGTAACGCAGATTCTATCATAGGTAGAATAAATGCTGCATATTTATCTTTGGTTACACCCAAGCTAGCAAGTGCCCTTAATTGTGCACTGAGTTTGTCATAGAGCGCTGTTAATGACAGTTCAGACTTGCCTAATATTAACGCCAATAACTCTCTTACGTAAACTTGGATTAATAGTTCTTCCCTTGCATACCTTGACTTAAGATGCTGTAGACAATCCGCATAATTATTGGACTGGTAGCTTTCCACCAAGGTCTTCACTTCACTATTGTCGGCCATTGCATCTAGTAAGTAATGATACTTATCTTCATCAGGGATGTTTTCGTTATCGTTAATCTTTTTAAACTGGTCATAAAAGAGTAGCCAATTTTTCAAATTCCCATCAAATTTCTTGATGTGTATCGGAGGCAGTTTAAGCTTGGACTGCCCCTGTGTCGGGTCTTCCCCTTTTTGTGTGGGACTTTTTTGTGATGAAAATAGTGCTTCACACTTTTCCCACATATGAAAATAATTTGATAAATACTTCATCACTTCTTCTTCTTCTTTTAGGAGTTCTTCCTCTTTGAACTTAGGGTCCTCCAGTATGATATTCTTTATTTCGTTATTTAACGATTCGAGCCGATTTTTATAGCTAGTCAATTTTGCTAGTTCTGCTCTTAAATAATATTCAGCGCAACCGCCGGTTTGCAGAGTATTCACTAGGGAATTGTAAGCTGTGGTGAATAGTCTCCTCACCACCGCACGCTCTCTGTGATATTTTTCTTTTGCTTCGAAATTAGCGGGCGAAATTTCCTTTTGCATTTTCACTTCACCGGTCGCCATGTTGCCGCTTTAGTTTGCAGATTACTTTAATTCAAAGAAAACTCGACTTATTGATCCGCCATTTATTTCAGAAGAAAGAAACAATATCTAAACGAATACAATGTCATACCTACCATAGATAACTTATCTATGCCACAACACTTGGGTGACACATGGTTGACACGTGGTTGACGCATGGTTGACGCATGGTTGACGCGTGTGTGGACGAATTCGATACAAGGTGAACCACGCGTGGCGTAGCATGGCGTGGCATTGCATGTGCGTGTGCATCAGTGTGAAGTCTCTCATACATTTTACTAGAAACCGAATGCGTCCATACGTGGCATGCGCATTGCATGCGCGTTGCATGTACGACAATGGGAACGCGGCTTAATTGTGATGCTAAAAAACTCTTACTCTAACAATATAAGGGTTCATTACTGAAATAAAGAACCTCATAATAAAGTGTGACACGATCGCTCCGTCTCCTTCCCGCAGCTAGAACTGTAAGACACGATATTTCCGTCCCTCTCCCGCTATGGCTAAGTACCAGCTGATCTGAAAGCCTGCCACTCCTCCGCTAACTTGTGCTAATGAATTAGAGGAAGCGCCTACAAGCTGCATTATCTTCAAACTTTAAGCTTCTTTGAGTATTTTGATCTAGCTGCTTAAAATAGACTTAATTTGAGTTGCCTAGTCAAATCAAATCAAAATAATTTATTGATAAGGTGTTTTTTCGCGTATGATGACGCAATTTTTTTCTGGTTAAAAAGTTTGAAACTTACGAGCCCTTAGATTTCTTAGACAACAAGATTTACTCAATCAAGAAAACATGAACAAAAGAAGTACTATTCCAACTTACTGCAAAATCAACCTATTTAACAACTGCCACACACAATACGGAATCAAATAGAATTTCGTATGGATTTTCCCCTTCCAGAATTCCGAACGGAATGTTAAAACTAGACGAATAAGTCCGTCCGCAGGTAGAACCTAATACCTAGGTTGGTTAAAAAATGGAATGATGTGTCAAGTTGTAATAGGTGGCTAACGTTTGCCCACAATAAATAATTAAAAATTCAAATTAAAGATTGAAAAATTTGTCTCGGGCGGGACTTGAACCCACGCTCTTCCAAACCGGGGAAACGTGCTAACCAATTACACCACCGAGCCCACTACCCAGAGAACAAAATTTTCAATCTGTTACGTTTAAGGGGAGGTGCGCGCCATCTACTGGAAGTATTACAACCAACCAACATGCAAGTCAAGCATTACAACTTGAATTCATACAATATAGATGGCACACCCTGTTCCAATATTATTGATTATAAACATGTTACAGCCATGCATCATTAAAAAATTATAAAACCCCTCGGTTTTCGGTCACCAAATTTCGGTTTTACTTCTTAACTCTCTTTTAGATAGTTTAGGTCAATTAATGCGTAGAGGACCGCTATGAAATGACCATTGATTTTTTTACAATCAATTGCGGTCTTGCTTATAAGTGGTGACGGGCTCACCCCCCGTCACACTGGACAGAGTTTCGGTACTACTGGTGAAACGTGGATGTTCTGAGGTTTCAGAATATCTCTGACTACCCCCTCGAGGAATACAGTCGTGAGCATATGCTTATGCTGCACTTGCGGTCCCCGACAAATTAATTGACCTAAAATATCTTATAGAGAGTTAAGCAGTAAAACATACATTTGCTTTCATAAAAAATAATAGGTGACCGAATTCGTTTTTACTCTTTAAATGTTTGTTTTGGCGTTGGGGTTTTTTTTAAATTTGTGATTTAATGTTATTTCATAAGTTACATAAAAACTACTGAACCGATTTTCATGAAACAAAGCTAAGAACACTCTCGCAAAACATAGCTTTCTATTTAAAAAACCGCATCGAAATCGGTCCACCCGTTCGGGAGCTACGATGCCACTGACAGACAGACAGAAAAATAGACATAGGCGTCAAACTTATTAAACCCCCCTTTTTGCGTCAGAGGTTAAAAATACCATTTCCTTAGTTGCCTCGTATGATTAGATACTCACGGTATGAAAATTAAGTGGTTAACCGCAAAACCACACTGTACCAACCAACATAACGTAATTGTAAAACCCAGCATAGAACATTTTTGTGCAAAAATTCTAATATTTTACTGGGTGATAAAACTGATAAAGTATCAACAATAAAACAACTATTTCTATCAAAACAAGGGTGATCATCCCCATTTGGGCAGTAAATGGAACTGAACTAGAGCATATCTCTAAAATAGAGCAACGCGATTTTATAGTAATTTTTTTATTTTTATTCTGTAAATGGATTTAGGCTATAAACTATACTAATAGTTGGTCCGTAAATTATTCTGTCTCTAGTTTAAACTACGATGAAACTTTTATATGCAATGAAAATCAAACACTTTCAGAGCTTCGAAATATTTTGAGCTTTTAATTTTGAAGTCATTTTTAATTTTTTATAAAAAAATACTCTGTGGTGAAATAACACTGATATAGGTACCTACTTACCAATCAAATTATTTTTTCTGAGTCAAAGTCTGTCCCCGAAGCTCTCCTTTAGATCTTCACCAATACAGATAGCCCCCTAATATTTATAGACGATAGGAAGGAAAGAGATAAATAAATGCTCATTTCGGTGGAGCATTCTACAATCCAGACTTCGTTACGCAAGTACCTTGGGTTCCTGATAATACACAACTCCAAACTTTTCCTTAACCTGTGCTAAATAAAGTCTTCCTTTAGACTTTTCCCCACTTTTTTTCTAATAAATGGTTTTGCGGTTACTGTTATCTGTCATCATGCCAAAATTCGATTCAATAGGTGCAAAAATGAGCGAGCAATTTAGGCAGGGCATTTTCGGGCATACAGACTGACAGACAGAAATTTCGGTTAAAAATCATGTTTACATTTTGATTGGATTTTTTATTCAGCTGGTGCTTTTCAAAATTCGAGTGGACAAACTGCGTATTGAACCATGTGCAAGTTCATAGGTATTTTTCCATTCTGGTTGCCTACTGTACATACACCCAAGCATTTTTGGGAAATTGTTCAAAACGTTTCTATTTTCTTTGAACGCTTTTCAATTAGGCACCCACAAAGCCTACTTATTCATAACAATAGCTTACGTAGCGTCAGTATTATACCCCTCAGTGTACGCAATCAACAATTACTCACGAATATAAACGTCATGTCAGAGGAATTAACTCTGTTAGCTCGTAAACATGTCGTGACATTGATTTATAGCATTAATTCTACCGGTACCGACCCATAATCATCTGGAAACAAGTGTTTTAATAAATCAATTTGAATTGTTTACTTATTTGTATGACCTAGATGGGCTTGGATAATTCTTTGAAGAAATGTTTTATTCACGGGACTTAAATACAAGCGGAAAGAAGTTAAAAACATATATTATTTTAATCTTGAAGATTATATTTTAGTGGTCAGTATCTTAAGTATAAATACCAAACTACAGCCCCTGTAAAAGTGCAATATACCTACATGATCACCTATTCCCCACATTTCTGAATACCTACTTACAAGAATTCGTCCGTACCTAGTAACTACCACAGAATTTCTTTTTTCGTAATGGCCATTATTACATCATTGGTTTCTGATGATTAAACAGGCTATAACTTTTTTTTAACCATTAAATAATAATTACGTAACAGTCAATTTTAGCAAATGTTAAAACCTTAAATTCCTCGAAACAAAATCGATTACATTAAAGCTCTCCAGAAAGAAAATACCATACATCAACGTCAATCGTGTACTGGGGAGAAGTGATTTCAGGAACTTGAACGCTTAGGAATGTTAAGCGATTTTAAGCGTTATTCACGTAGATTTAGACTGCCAAGCTTTTAAATTAAACTGCTTATAGTTTTCGTTTCATAAACGTTACATTACCTACATACAAAGTCGGCCATTGTCAGCTTATATGCCGGCATTTTACAGGCCGTTTCCAATCCGCAGACATCTATTATTACGCACTTTGTACAGATCATCATTATAGATCATAGATCGGGCATTGCAACACTGCTATAGCTAAGTGCGTTCACACACGATGACGCATTGACGCAGCGGCAGACGTCAGTCCGTCATTTGTGAACCAAGGAGATGTATGAAACCGCACGTAGAAGCACACACGGTGACGCATTGACGCACCGGGTGTGGTTCTGTAGACTGACATCTGCCGCTCCGTCAGTGCGTCATCGTGTGTGAACGCTCTAACTTAGCGTTGTACGAAGTCGATTTGTTTCACTTGCTTAGTCTAACGTCTAACCTCACCTGCATAGGTAGCACGACACCATCATAAAGCGCTATCACACCTTCGCTCTCTTTCTATTCGCACATAAACGAACGAGACAAAAGACGTGATACAACCGTATCACGTGTAGCATGCTAAATTTCACGTTAGACTCAGAATTATAGACAGTATTCGAATTTTTGCCTGCGAATAGTCTCCTGAAAACATCCAAAAACGGTTTCATTTGACAACTCATGTCAGTTGCTCTATTCCTGTAAGGTATAATACCTTTATGGTTTTTTCAGCTTATATACGCTAAGCAAAGACGAGCTCAAGGCTGCCGCCTTGTGGGAGTGTACTGGTCTCTGGCGGTGTTACCTCTCTGTATGACAATAGACATCCGTTGCCAGAGGCACCAACCCTTCCGACTTCGGATAATTTGACCAATCACGACCATCTTATACAGGGTGTTAGGGTAAACAGTTGCATTACTTACTTTATAGGGTGATTGTACCCATGATACTGATCAACTCTCCCTGAGAAACCTATTGGAAATTAGCAAAATCAATTTTAGGTTTTCCATACTAAATGCAATCAGCGGAAACATTTTTTTCTTCGAATTTCCCCTTGCTCGTTTGGGACAGTTGTTCTGTATCATGAATATCCTATGAAAGTAATTCAACTGTTTACCTTAATACACAGGGTAAGTATTCGAGTAATAGAATCAAATCACACTATAGATCGCTATAATGAGACGAAATTCCACATAGTAATTTCTTTCGTACCATTAGGAATTTATAATTTTTCCTGTACCTATATTTAAAAGTACTAAGTATTGAGTGGTCGACGCAATAGCCCCCCATGTGTGTACAATGTAAGCAAGTCTTACGTGACCCGTACATAAGATGTTGCCACCACATCGATTTGATCGGAGTAACACTGTACCGTTGAGGTGATTAAGATTTAAGACTATTTACCATCCATTTGCATACTCTGTCACTTGTAAGTAATCCATACAGCGAAGAGCCATTCAGTTTACTGATGATGATAATACGCCGTTACGCAGCAAATACCTGCTAACCAGATAGCCCCCCAACAATCCGAAGTATAACTTTGAGATAACTCAATTCTAATGTTTACTAAAGAAAATAAAGTTAAAACTAAGTTTTAGGTTTTACCAAAAATAAGGACAATTTGTGTCCTAATTATTTTCTAGTTTCTTTTTTGTCTTTTTGGGCTTTGATGCTTTTTTCAGACTAAAATAAAAACGGGGCGCAATAAAATATTTCTCATTCTTATACAGGTTTTTATGGCTAGGTACACCCCCTTAAGAATGTAACGGATTTAAGGTACACAGGTTTTCTCACGAGATTTTTCCTTCATCGTTTCATACATATTGGGTGTATATTTAAGAGCGCTTGAACGTCTAATTTATCTGGCCGAACATTTTAATCTTGTTTTTAAGAAAAGGCATGCAATTTTAAATCGCTGTTACTTTTGTAACACCCTGTATAGACAGCGTGTTACAAAAGTAAAAATAAACATTTAAACCTTTTAAGGGGTTTGTTTAGACCATCAAACTGAACATCTTTCACTATGGGGCCAACATCAAAATCGCGAAAAAAAAACTGCCGTCCCATACATTTAGCTCGAGTAGATTTGTATTTTAGTATGAAACATCAGATTTTTTCTCGCGATTTCGATATTGGTCCCATAGTGAAAGTTGTTCAGTTCGATGGTCTAAACCATCCCCTTATTATGTTTATTTCTAGTTTTGTAACTCTTTGTATAACATCGCTCTAAAATTATATGCCTTTTCTTAGAAACACGATGAAAACGTTCGGCCAGATGAATTGGGCGTTCAAACGCTCTTCAATATATACCCTATTACGTAAATTAGTTAGAAAACACATTCTAACTAATGCTTAACATATTTTAATCGATAAAAGCCAAGTAGCATCAATAATAGCCTAAAGTGTTTCTTAAACAAGCCAAATTTCCGAAGACCGAAACAATCAGTAAAACAGAAAAGATAAAAGCATTGTCGCCTTGGATGGTGCACGTTTCTGCCGAGGGTCCCTCGTAAAACTTTATTAGGCGCATTAAGGTCGTGGTTGAATCCTGTTTATGTAATCGCCTCCGGAGACCTTTAGCGGGAAAAATATTAAGTGAAAAAAGAACATACAATGTCACCCTAAACATAGATCGTACTTATAGTTATAGTTATAGCCCTGTACACTTATTTGACCCCGGATTCTATAGGGTTTATCGATAGGTACTTCAGCGGAACTTCTATTTATTATACGGAGTTCATCGGTTTTGTTGTTTATTTATTTTCAAGGTTTACCAAAAAATACACATTTTCTTGGAAATGTGTTTTATCAGGATCCTTATAAATATGCTGACGGTTATGTAAAGGGATGATGAGGTGTATGCACAAAGGAAACAACCGATACGTTTCGGAGACCGTTTATTACTGTCGCTTGTAGGCAAGTTAGCACACAAAGAAGCGCGCGATGCGCGCACACATATGCACCATTTCTCTTCCCTTATTCTGAGAACCTGGTGACAACAGTTGTTACAGTTATTAAAAGTATTTCTTATAATCTATAATCTTAGTTCTAGGTCTAAGCTGGCGGCCGTCGGGCGCGGGCGACAGCTGTTCGCTCTGTGCATCCCGAAACAAGTTTCGCTCGGGCCCGGCGCCTCCACTCTCTTCCTCAGCTTCTACTATTAACTCATCCGCCTCCACCCACTCCTCATCGTCTGGCGCTTGCGTCGCAATACTTTCTGATAGCTGATCTTGTATCGGCTCGGAACCTGACTGCTGCGTGGACAATGAGGGGCGTGCTGGTAGCGATGATGACTCACAAAAACTACCCGTTACACCGGATCTGTCACTATCTGTTACAGTTGGATTTGCAGCAATGGGCTCTCCATTATATCTAATTATTTGATCCAAATGTCTTACACATGTCTCTTTGTAGTCATTTGCATACAATACAAACATCCTGTTTCCATTTATTTTTTGAATGGTACCGAGAGTCCAGGTCTCTTTTCTTCCTATAAACCATCGCAACCAAACATAGTCACCGACCTGAAAACGCCTACTTTTATCTAATTTTATCTTGTTTTTTGCGAAACTTATGTTATCTTGCTTATCTTTTTTATGTGGTAGTATTAAATCTAATCTTGATCTTAAGTTACGCCCGAACATAAGCTTAGCAGGCGTCAACCCAGTGGAACAATGTTCTGTGTTGCGATAGTTGAACAAAAATTCTAATAATTTGTCATTGATTTGATTGTCGGGTGTACCTTCGAACACCATACATTTGATCATTTTTTTACATGTTTTGACGGAATTTTCCGCTTGTCCATTGCTGCATGGATGGTAAATTGGAGAGGTGACATGACTAATACCGTTTGCCATACAAAATGTTTGGAACTCTAATGATTTTATTTTCACATCATTATCTGATACTATTGTATTCGGTATACCGAATCTCGAAAATAAATATTTTAATTTCATTATCAACGCTCGAGTAGAGGTGCCACGATCCATATATAAACACTCTAGCCATTTACTGAATGCGTCTACGACCACGAGATACACCCGGTGCCCTATCGTCATATAGTCTAAATGGGCCCTTTGCCAGACGCCGGCAGGGCGCGGCCAGGCTGTAGGAACGGCGCGCGTGGGCGCACTGCGCTGTGCTGAGCAGGCACCGCACGACCCTACCCAGCGCTCTATATCAGAATTTATATTTGGCCACCAGAACCTGGCGCGGGCGTTGCTTTTAGTTTTTACTACTCCAAAATGTCCTGAGTGTAACTCCTTAAGCATTCTATCACGATAAGCATCTGGAATCACTACTCTATGTCCTCGAAATATGCACCCATCCTCTAGTTCTAAATCAGATTTACAATAAAAATATGGGAGCACTGCCCTACATGTAACTTTTCGTGGCCATCCGTGTTGCATGTATTTTTTTACTGTCTGCAACAATTTATCGCCAGACGTCTCCTTTTTAATGTCATCAAAGGTAACTGGTGCGATATTTGCATTTAAAAATTTTAGAAACGATAGATCACCCTCTTCGGAGTCTTTACTATTATTATCCTCTGCTATAGGCGCGCGAGAGAAATAATCAGCAATCAAGTTCTTTTCACTACTAATATACTCCACCTTATAATTATACGCTGACAAAATTATCGCGTATCTTTGGAGTCGCGAAGCCGCCATAACTGATATACCTACCTTTTTCCCGAATATAGATAACAAAGGTCTATGATCAGTTTTTAAAATAAATGGTTCCTGTTGACCATAAAGGTACTGATGAAACCTTTTAACCCCGAAAATTATAGCCGCTGCCTCTTTCTGTATTTGGCTATAATTTCTTTCGCTTGAATTTAACGACCTAGAGGCAAAAGCAAGCGGCCGTTCGGTTCCATGGTTATCACGTTGAGCTAGCACCGCACCGAGCCCGCCCGGGCCCGCGTCCACCGACAGGATCAGCTGTGAGACCGGATCGAAATGAGTCAGCACTCGCTCCGATGCTAACTCTCGCTTGACGTTATCTAAAGCGATCTGTTGTCGCGCACCCCACTCCCAAGGCGCGCCGGCACGCAATAGCTCATGTAACGGGTTTAAAATGGATGACGCGTTCGGTATGAAGTTACGGTAATAATTTACGACACCTAAAAATCGTTTCACTTCTAACACGTTAGTCGGTCGCGGGGCTAACAGTATGGCTTCGATTTTCTTTGGGCATGTTTTCAACCCTTGTTTGTCTATTAGATAGCCTAGATATGTTACACTGTCCTGAAAAAAAGAACATTTTTCCTTGTGTAACCTTAGACCCGCGTCCCGCAATCTGCTCAGAACCTCAAGTAGTCGCTCCAAATGAGTTTGTTTATCAGGACCGGTTATACATACGTCATCGAGCCAACAGCTGACTCCTTCGATACCTGCGAGTATTGTTTCCATTGCACGTTGAAAAATTGCTGGTGCGTTCGCGAGACCATATACTAAACGCGTATATTTAAACAAACCCTTACTCGTATTAATAGTCGTTAATTCCTGTGATGACTCAGACAACTCAAATTGATTATATGCATTGCTAAGATCAATTTTAGTATAGTGTTGTCCACCTCCGATTTTTGCAAATACCTCTTCAATGCGTGGGAGGGGATATTTGTCAATTTGCATATCTTTGTTAAGGGTCACTGAAAAATCACCAGCTATGCGTACCTTCCCATTTTCTTTCAAAACAGGTACTATGGGGGTCGCATATTTGGAATAATTTACAGGAATGAGTATCCCTAAGCCCACTAATCTACTTAGCTCCTCCTCCACTCTGTCCTTTAAGGCGAAGGGCACCGTACGTGGCTTGAAAAATTTGGGCTCCACTCCTTCCTTTAAGTTAATATCAACCTTAAACTTATTGAAACGACCCAATTCATCATTAAATAATTCTGAATGACTGTTTAATAATTGTTGCACCTCTCTCGTACACTGATAAGAACTTCCAATACAATTAACATCTGAGGTTAAATATAATTTGAACTTTGTCATAAAATCACGCCCCAACAACGGTGGCCCACCATTTTTAACTACATAAATTTTAATTTTATGAACAATTTCCTGAAATTGTATTTCTGCTATAAAGAAGCCCATGGGGGTGATCTTATGACCAGTATATAAACACATTTTGAGATCACCTTCATTCAATTTAGTTTTTGAAAAGTGTTCATTGAACAATTTATCAGAAACTACTGTGACTCCCGAGCCTGAATCAAGCTCCATTTGCAGTTCATTGTTGTTTACAAGTACTGAGATTAACATTGGTGAATTATTAACATACCTTAGGTTATAAAGCTCACATTCTTTGCAGTTATGATCGCCGTTATTTCCGTCCGCTGACGGACTCGTTTCCGTTTCCAAGTTATGCACTTTCACTGGTAACTTTTTATGAGAACACATTTTAGCTAAATGACCCTTTTCACCGCAGCCACGACAACGGTAACCTCTAAATTTACACTGGTCGGCATTGTGGCTCTTAAGCCCGCACACAGGACAACGGTGCCCTTCGTTGTTACGCCCGTCGGCGGCGCGAGCGCGCTGGTCGCGCTGGTCACGCTGGTCGCGCTGGCCGCTCGCACGGTACACCGGCTCCTGCTTGACGTACGGCTCCCTCGCACGGCGCGCACACGCAGCCTGCTGAGCCACCTCTACTGCCCTCGCGAACGTGAGCGTGCTGGCGTCCTGCTCGAAAAGCCTGTCCCGCTCCGGGCCCGCGCTCATCCCGAGCACGAACCTGTCCGACAGCAACTTCTCTAGCGTGGCGCCGAAGTCACAGTGAACCGCCAGTCCTCTGAGCCTCGCCGCCCACTCCTCGACGCTCTCTCCACCCGCTCTGTTCGCCTCGTAAAATTTTGCGCGATCGGCGAAGGTACATCTTTTCGGTTTGAAATGATTGTTAAACGCTAATATTAACGCGTCGTACGTTACCGATTCGAGTTTGCTAGGGTGCACAAGGTTACGCGCGAGCCGATACGTATCGTCAGCGAGATGCGTTAACAATAATGCACTTTTATTCTCCGCTTTCACGTCATTCAGCTTCAGAAACTGTATCAAACGACCATAGAATATTTCCCATTCCTGGGAATTATGGTCAAATACATTTAAACTTCCAATGAAATTCGACATTTTTTTTTTTTTTCTTTGCGTGGGTACTTTTATATCCTCGTTAGCCACTGAGGTGTATGCACAAAGGAAACAACCGATACGTTTCGGAGACCGTTTATTACTGTCGCTTGTAGGCAAGTTAGCACACAAAGAAGCGCGCGATGCGCGCACACATATGCACCAGATGATCAGACCATCAAATTAAACAACTTTCTCTGGAAAGCCACTACGAAATCGCGAAAAAAATCAGCTGTCTCATAGATTTAGCTAATAAATAAATAAAATAAAATAAATAACGCTCACAGGCACATACATTGTAATAATCCCAAACTAAGCACTAAAGGCTTTTATTATGGAAACCATACAACAACGGCACGAACATATAACATCCATGACCGAACTGGGATTCGAACCCAGGACCCTGGTTTGGCAGTCCGGCGTGGTAACCATTACACCAACCGGGTCGTCGCTCGAGTAGATTTGAGATTTTTTTATCCGCGATTTCGATGTTGGTCCAAAAGATAAAGTTATTCAGTTTGATGGTCTGATGAGCATCTCCTTATAAAACCATCAGCATATTAAGAAGGAGCCTTGTATGCATCAAAATTATAGCTACTACACTCAATATTAATTTTTGTCTGTTTGTTTTAATGCTTAAAAATAAAGATACACTTAATTTCATAATGTGCATTTCATAGCATTTAATTTGGTCGCTTAAAACATGAAGAAAAAATACCATTCTTGAGTATAAGAAAAGTCTACGTAAGATAGCAAGTCCATATAGGTAGATCTAAGAAACTAAACACAATACGATAACATAAAATTATAATCAAATTCAACGTCCACGCCATTTTAGAGTTTCCTTGTATGGACACCCTAACAATAATTCATCTAGCGCTGAAACTTTGCAGTGTGATAAAGTAAAGAATACAGATTACGGTTGACAAATAATCTAGGACCGGAAAAAATTTAACCTAGATTATTTGTCAACCGTAATCTGTATACTTTACTTTATCACACTGCAAAGTTTCAGCGATAGATGAATTATTGTTAGGGTCAAACCCTAAAATGATTGGACTAGCCACGCAACATCAATAAAAACAAATTTTCTTGAAAAATCCCTCTAAAGTAAACAAAAGAATACGTGACACTACTTGACAATTTTTAAATCTGTACAAAAAACAGTAAGTAGGTATAGAAAAACATCTTGAAAGACCCATAGAGCGTACCTAATTGTTGTTTGCGTAACATATTTATGTAACATACTCGAGTACCCGGACAGCCGGACTCGTAATTTCTTATTATGACCCATTTAGTGCTCGAATAAGGAAGGAAGAATATTACCCATTCACACATATTTGTAAATTTTGTTCTTACTTCTGTAGTAAGTTATGTTCTGCATATCATGCCACCTACAAAATGTTTACTTTGACCAAAAATTTTCGCTTACGCTAATATCTCTACACATACGCCTCTTTACGTTGTTATTATTGTGATACATTATTTCTTTACTTATTATCAGCCATTTGACGTCCGTTTTTCCCCAGTTGGTTAGGACACTGCAGGCTGAATGACCTGATTGTCTGAAAAGAAAGAAGATTCCGTGCTTCGGATGGCACGTTAAGTCGTTGGTCTTGACTACTATCTCTGGTAGTTGTAGTCTTTACATAAAAATCACGTCAGAGGCCGTAAAGTGGTCTGAAAAAACTATGACGCTTGCCCACACGATAAGAAGAAGAATCGATTTACGCAAAGTGTTGTCAAAATCTTTTAGTAAAGTTAATTTTTCTAGTACCTACATAATAGGGTACTAACCCAGAGACCAAACCTAGCACCAAAACCATTTTAGGTAAGGTTTTAGTAGAGTAACATCGTTTTTTTATAGAGACTGCCAGTTCACAGTCCTCGGTGGTTGGTAGTTCTGACAATATTTCTGCCCACACCGAAAGAGAATACGCACTTGAGTACTTAGATCAAAATAAAATTAATGGATAGGCCTAAAGCGCGGTAAGTTGAAGCAAATTACTGGTGCACTTGGTCCATACAAACTAGCGCCATTATCTGTCAAATCTAGGGCACTTGCATACAAATTTGAAGTAAACCTTTCATTTGTTTTGCCTAATTTTTCTGGTTTGAAATGTTCGCGTAAGGCCTATCCATTCATTTTATTTTGATCTAAGCTTGAGTATATGTATGTACTCAAGCTAACTTTACTAGTTATATACAGACCCCTTTACTCATCACAGGCTGCTTCAGCTTGGCGGCACGAATAATTTCCTTATTGCTCTGAGAAATCTTATTCAAATAATCACAAGTTCGTGACTCCAATCCGGGAAGATGCAAATTGCGAGCAGCCTGCCTTATTAATGTCTAACTAACTATCTAGGCACTGCAAACTGACACTTTGATCAGAAAATAGCTTCATTTGGAATGAATGCTTCATTATCAACGCTATGGTACATGTTACATACGACTTCATCATATCATATCATAGAAATTTTTAAATGGAAATAATGTAAATTTGATTAGATTTAAGAATGCGATTGTAAACTTAGTAATTAAGTAATCACTTGTGTTGCTATACCCAAAAGGGTCTCATGATGTACTGCAAACCCTCATACTATCTGTAATTAACACATGAAAGCAATAAACTATTCTGATTCTGATTCTTTAGAGAATCCAGACGACCATTGAAATAGTTCAATACAGGGTGAAGGGACAGCCCTCCGCAAACTGAAACGGTGAACTTTGACCATCAAAGTGATCAACTTTCACTATGGAGCCTACCTCAGGAAAGGCGAAAAAAATCAGCTGTCCCATACATTTGAGTCGGGTAGGTACGGTAGTTTTGTATGGGATATTTTTTTTCGCGTTTCCTGACGTAGGCTCCATAGTGAACGTTTTTCAGTTTGACGGACAGAGTTCACTGTTTCAGTTTTCGGAGGGCTTTCCCTTACACCCTATATAGTACATTAGAACCTACGATTTTGTTGGTCTAATGAAGACCAAATAACATCTTTGATTAGAACATAAAGTAATTGTTTTACTTACTGACTATGATGATTAAGTCCTGGTTCTGTTTTACGGGGAAAATGTTTAAATTATACCTAACTAAACAGAAATAAAATCTAAATAATTAGAGCTGCACATCTTTAGACGACTACATTTTGTATTTACTCAAGACGCAAGCAACACCCACTCAAAATCCAGGGAAGCTAATGAATCCAGCTAGAAACTGTAAACTCAATCAAATAATGATAATATTAATCATGTATGTACCAGGGCCACAGCGGCTGCGGGAGCTGCAGTCGACACAGACAAGTGATCTGTCACTGGGTGCCGCATCGTCTTACCCGAGACGTCGGGCTTACACGGATTTGAGGGAGTAACCGACTGACGTCATCCGACTTGACGGATTGTCTTGTCTCGCCCGCATTTCTTTGTTGTCTCCATAATTGAGATGAAATCGTTTATTTTTATATTATGTAGGTAAAGAGTTTAATAAAGGTCAAGTGGAGTGTGGTTTGGAAAGTATCACCTCATTTCTTCATGTGGCATACAAGGCGACTAAGGTATAAGGTATTTTTGTGGGCGAAACGCTAGCTTATCACCCCGTTTTAAACACCAATCCATCATGAAACCTTCAATATGCTAAAGGGCCTTGCTCTTTACTTTTTCACGATAAAGCTATAGAGCCTTTTTATCGACAGAAATTTCGTAATAGAAGAGTGACTTTTAAAACTATTCGAATTTCACGAAACTGTATTTTTTAGAAATCACAAAAAAGCTCCTGTTTGTAACACATTTTGTGCCGCTTTGAAAAGTCTATTAAA
Organism: Agonopterix heracliana; assembly: GCA_963693445.1. Classification (NCBI taxonomy): domain Eukaryota; kingdom Metazoa; phylum Arthropoda; class Insecta; order Lepidoptera; family Depressariidae; genus Agonopterix; species Agonopterix heracliana. The sequence continues at coordinate 20,766,415 of OY856310.1, forward strand.
ACGGAACTGCGACATACATAAAGTTGAACAAACGAATTTGAGTCGAATTTTACGTTTTGCACTTATGCTATATTCACAACATGCTGTAATAGTAAATTGTTGTATGGAATAGTGAGTCTGTGTCTGGACTCTTTGGATAAGAAACAAACTGTAATAGTAGAGGAAAATATAATAATAGTAAATAGATTATTATTTTATAACTATCGTATTTTATATTGCCGTGATAGTCTTATAGCTTTGTATAATTTATTTTCCGTGCCGTGTGGTGTCTGGCTTCGGATAGCACCAACCAACCCAGTATCGTAAAAAGGTGCCTTGATCCCAGCTGCCGAGCGTGTGGAGACCATGGAGCATTTATCTTTTGTAACTGTGATGTTTTGACGCATGAACCTGCTCGGAGATGGATGCCCAAAACCGAGAGATCTCATGTTCCTTCCCTTCAATGGTATCGCCTCCTTCATTGACCATGTATTTGAATGGTGAAGATAGCAAAAAGTATTGGGGCTAACACAAAAGATCCCACTGGGTCGAAGAGTTGCTGGCTTGCCAGCCCCCACAACAAGATAAGATAAGATCGTTAAAGGTGACTAATTCCTTCAGGCGTCTTATACATCTTTGACGGCCAATATTGTGGCCTATAGCCCATCAGACATAGAAGGGTAAGAACTTCAAAATATCCTACCTACCTAACTTCTTATCTGTATAGATTAGCAGTCGCCGAGGTGTTTTGGAAACTTTGCTACGTACAACTATCCGCTCCGAAGATAATGGACAGTTTCTCAACTGAACGGATTCTCAAGTGGGTAGATTTTTAAATGGACTGGACATGGAGTTAGAGTGTAAACTCTTTCAGTATCATTTACGGATTATGGACACTTTGTCTGTCGTTTATGTATCTTGTAGAAAAGATATCATCCTGCGATTAAAAAAAAACATTTATCCTTAAAGGGCAGAGTCAAATCTTATACAGAGTGTTACATAAGTAAGAATACATTTTTTAAACTCTTAAGGGGATTGATTAGACCGTCAAACTGAACAACTTTCTCTATGGGACCAACATCGAAATCGCGAAAAAAAAAACCTCTAAAATGGGCACCTGAAAAAAACTGACCTGACGTTGCTTAACTTCTGTGATAGTTTCCAATACATATAATAACTTCTGTGATACCTCCACGCAAACGAGCGCCTCTAAAATGCTACGCCATTTATTTGCACCTTCATTCTAGAAGTACCTACACTAACATTTACGCTTCGTAGTCTGTCGGTAAAGTTGTCGCTAAAGATGTGACTGTTAAAGTTTGATCAGTGCGAAAGTTTTAATTGCCACTGAACGGCATTTCCAGTGGGCTCCGTCTAAGTTCATTCTCAAAGTATTTTATTCCTTCCGAAGATATAACAAAACTGTAGGTAAGTACCTAAGTATAGATAGTCAACTGAGAGGTTCAAGTACTTAACTCTTTCAGGCCCGTATAAGCCATATTGAGTAACGGATACTTGGCAACCTGTAATCGCCTGTCCCATTCGCAACTGATCCCATTCGCAGTTAATCATGGACTTCTAACTGGTCCGTTTCGTAACGGTTCCATTAGCAACTGATCTTATTTGCCTATAAAAAGGTCCTTCTTGGTATGTTGACACTTTTTTAGGGGAGACCATTAAACTGAACAACTTTCTCTATGGGACTAATTCCGAAATTGCGAGAAAAAAAAATCTGCTGTATGTACATTTAGCTTTTCAGTTTCACGGTCTTGTCATCCCCTTAATAAGTGTCACCATGTTAAGAAGGATACCCTTTACCCTTTATAGTTATGATCTTTTTATAATGGACCCATTTGCATTCGGTCCCATTTGTATAGGTATGGGCCCATTCGCATTTGGTCCTTTTTGCAAATGGTTCACGATCATGACTGCACATCGATTTTGAGAACATAATCAACTGAGGTCCTTTTAAGTCGTAATCTACATTTTAAGATGGCACATACATTATACAAATTCACGACCGTAGTCCCTATGGGGGATCGGAACCAGTGTTACAACTATCTTACACATACTAACCTTTTACGACACAAACGAGAAGGCGGAAAGGTCTATTCGAAAACGAAGTAAACAATCTCAATAAACAACATGATTCATTTTCAATCAAACCTAGTAATTTCATTAACCCCTCGTCTCAAACTTGGAACGTACTCGTAGAATACATAACATACCGCATTCGATTTGTATTCAGAGTTCGTTAACTCTAGCAATGATTAGGGTAGGAAGGGATGCAACGATACCACACTGTAGGTATCGATACTTTTTCCATAAAAAACTTTGCTGCAACTGCGAACTTACTCTCAATATAACTCTTTCATCATTATTTTACATGGGTACTTACTTAATATGGGTTTTTATTTTAATTCGAAAATAAAATAGGGTCCTTAATACGCCGAAGGTTTTTCAAGGGAAAGAACAGTCCATCAAATTATGATGTATGAAGGATTGAACGAATTATTTAGGCACATAAAGAAAAAAATCGTTTGTTTGTAAAATCTGCTGTGTTTTAAATAATGTTACTAACGGTGAATTTAAAATGTTTAAAAGAAATCTGAGTTGTTGTTATTTTGGTGTATGTATGGATTTTCTAAACATTAAATCACGAAAACGCCTTTTCGCAGCAGTGAGATGACGTACGTTAAAAAATATACGGAGAATAATATTTCACTATCCTAGCACACCCAAAACAACTATTTATCAAGTTACGTTATACATTTCTAAAATTTGTACAAAAAGCTTTGCTTTGGAAAAAACTATTCACATGGAACGAATGGTGCACCAATAAATATTGCAAAAAACTCTCTTTATTCATACAGGATTGGAAATAGGTATTATTATCTCTCCTATAATCCTATTAGTTGTTTAAATGAGTAGGTACTTTTCACCGACATGGCCGTCGAAAATTATCGATACTACTATCTTAACGAAAGAAAAGTATCGATTATAATATGTTGTATATACTTTTCATTCCTAACACTGATTGCCCTGAGGCGGACGCGTTGTAATATAAGGTACCTATCTACACAATCTATACAAGTATTTAATGACTAAAGACCGAATTTCGAAATGAGGCCACATTATGCTATTATGAAATCAGAGAGCTTCAGACATTTATTTACTTTCAATTTTATTTATTACCAACAAGTTAAAAATTGCTCCTGATTGACTGACACTCAGTTGCAGAAACGCTCATTAAAGTTAATCCTCCATTAAATCTCTTGTTGTCACTTTTTGTCTTGTTGACGTAGAAAAAGCTAGCAAGAGATTTAAAGGAGGATTAACTCTAATGAGTGTTTCTGCAACTAAGCGTGAGTGTATGTCGATGGCAATGAAATAAAAAGGAATGAAATGAAGGGATCATTCGCCTCTTTAGACTCCGATCTGTGTTGGTGCTATTCTAAACAGGCTCACCCATGTAACCACATGAATAAATAACCCTCAGAGACAAAGCTTCTAAGGAGCGCAGCTAACAATCAATATTTATTGCTTTTTCATGTAGTTTACAATGGTGTTCTTAAAAATTTGTTACAAGTTCCAGACGCAAACCCTGTGCTACGAATAAGAATAACTATAGAAGAGTAACTCTAAACACAATCCTCATCATTTTTGGCACCCAATGAAAAATTACATGTTGTATGAGTTTTGGCGGCTAGGTACAGTTTTTAAAGAACAAATTTAGAACGCGGTACACTTTTTTTGGTGCCACTTTTTGAGCTTGATTTACACTTCTAAACATTCTTATTCGTAGACCCTGTGAATAAAAATAAGTAAGTATTTAAAAAAAAACAATAATTATACAGGTGAAATTAATATCAGTAGCATCCTTTTAAACCACGAGTCTACCCATCAAACTGAACAACTTTTTCTATAGGAGCAAACCGGCAGGAGCAATAAAAATCTGCTGTTCCATACTAAAATGCAATTCCTACTCGACTCAAACTTATGCAAAAGCAGTTTTTTTTTGCTCCAATCGGTTTGATCCCATTTCAAAAGTTGTTCAGTTTGATGGGTAGACTCTTAGTTTAAAAGGATGCCAATGATAATTATCAATTTCACTCTGCATAGACCACCAAAAATATTTAAAAAAAAATGAAAAAAAGTTTTTCCACGGGCTGGCGGCGTGTAGGTGAACCTACGAATAAGAAAGGTGAACTCGTCAGTGAACGGTCACGCACACCAGTGCCTTGTAGTAGTATACCTATTTTAGCGCTATTGTATGAAGCTTCATCTCTGTGAATTATTTACTCAAGTAGGTAATGTAAACACGGAACTTGAAAAGACTGTATTATTGATACTTATTAACAACTTCAAGGCCTTGACAGAGATTAAACAATTTTCAAAGCAACTGTTAATTAGGTAAAATACTTAAATATTAATATCATAATTCAAACAGATTTTCGGGACGGCTGTTAATTCTAAGCTAATTAATAATTAGGCAGTGTATTTTTGATTTTAATTGAGTTTCAGTGGCGTAAAAGGTTCTAGGAATTAATATACCTACCTAAGTAATAAACATCATAACTTTTATTGGTATTATTCATTTGAACAGTGTATTTATTATTAAGCTGACCCGATGACCGGTCCCGATACCGGATTTGTCCCACTGGTGGACATTATCTCGTTATCTGACTTTAAAGGACAAACCATAACAGAATTTTATTTTTAATATAGCTATATTTTGAATATTGAACTAATAAAATTAATAATAAATTAAAAAAAGTAATTAATTTAATTAAAATAATTGGTAATTTCATTAATCAATTAATTTATAATTTTTTTAATCAATTAAATTTTTTAATTTTAATTTTTTTTTAATTTCTGTATACAAGTAAAAATAAATAATTTAAACTCTTAAGGAGGTTGTTTAGAGTCCAGAGACTCTGTCCTATCGAAAAACCTTATTCGGACAATAAGTAACTTTAAAAAAAATGGTCCGACTCTTCTCAAGTGTTGCGTTTACCAACGAATTCCATTTAGTTTTTATTTTTTAAATTGTCTGTGCATTTATTAACACAAAAAAAATTAGGTTTACATTTAAAATAAATGAAAAATGATAACTAACTAAAATAAGTAAATAAAATAAAAAATAAAAATCATTTATTTCAGGAAACAAGGTCCCATAAATAAGCATTACATTGATAATTTGTCAGAAAATCAAGTTTTAGATTAGATTAAATTAAATTACATTTTACAATTATATTATATTACATTATGATATTTTATATTATACGTCCAATATCAATTCAAATTACATAATCTCACGTAAGTGAGATCTCCCCACCAGGATCGCAGTCCAGTGCCTCAGTATTGGACACTCGCACTTATCCCCTATCACCTTCAGGATGCTGCTAGAACTTCCACACACTCTGTTCATTAGAGAGGCTATTTTTTTCTCATTATAGTTTGAAAGCCATCGGTGCCAAAATATCAAGGACTTATTACTAACTTAACCTAAAATATGGTGCAGGTTTGGACCGCGCGGGAGTGTAGCCAAGATGCTGGCAGCATTTTTATTTATATTTATAATGGACTTGTGAACACAATACAATTACAAATAGGTAATAATACGATAATTATGCGTATTGACCAAATATTTTTCCTCTGCGGAATTCAAACCCGAGACCCTTTGCGGAATGCCTGCGGCATCACAGACAGGTTCTCTATCAAATAAGCTATCAAGCCGTCAAAGTTACGTTACTATCAGCCGGGCGATATTTATCTGCTAGAGGCTTTGTGGTGGATATTTCACCCATTGCTCTTAACTATAATTAATATTTTATTATGTATAACTAGAGGACCGCGGCAAACTTCGTACCGCCTTAGAATCTTCCCGACACACACTTGGCCGTTTTTTATAGCCTATGTTAATCACTGATAATGCAGCATTCTAATGGTGGTAGAATTATTCAGATCGGTTTAGTAGTCTCGGAGCATATTCATTCCAAACAAACAAACAAAAAATCAAATCTTTCCTCTTTATAATATTAGTATAGATTATGAAACTGACTATAAACATAATCTAATATTCTTTGACATGCATATCTAATTCTATTTATTTCTTTCTAAATGTTATAAAGATTTATTTAATTTAATGATCAGTAAATAGTAATGTCTGAAATAATGTAATTTAAATTATCAAACTACTAAATGTGTGTAGTGTTTGTAATGTTGAATAAATAAATGAATAATAGTAGATTACACACCGAGGACAGGAAAGTAAGAAAGGTCTCCGAGGTGAGTATACTATTTTTCTCCTCGACGGAGGTGGAAAGCGACAACTTCGTTTATCGCAGCGGGATGACAATTGACGCTTTCCGTTCGGAGGGGAGAAAATAAATGAATTAGAACGAGAACTTTTACAATTTCCCAAAAACAAACTGTTAACTGTACCTACACTTGTACAGTGATCTTCAATTATCCCCCCTCTTTTTTTTTATCCACAGACCATATTAAAATAATATGACATATGTCACTCTCGTGATTTTTACGAATCTAACGAATACATCATAGGGTGTGCCAAAGAAATAGACATACTTACAAACATACATACATACGCTCGAAAAACATAACCCTCCTTCTGGCGCAGTCGGGTAATAATATACTTTGTCAACTAATACCAACTGATACCTCTTGACGATATTCTGCTCCCAAAAGCTAGAGATCAGACAGGATCTCCATTTATGTGCATTCATTTTATAGCCAAACTAAACACTAGCGTACACTACACTAGCGGGACCACCGCTCATTCTCGGATTGGATCAAATAAGTAACCTAAATCCTATATTTATTAAATTTTAACCATATGGCTATGATAGTCCTAACTAAACCTTAATATTAAAAAGCAAACTTGATGTTGCCACTGTTAAAGTTAATTTTCTGATTTGTATTTGTAAGTGTACTTTGTATATTTATTGTTACCCGACTGCGCGACGCAAAGGAAGGGTAATGTGTTTAACAGCCTATGTATGTATGTATGTTTGTATCTTTGTGGCACACTAGAGATGGCCTTGGCCGATTTTGAGGATTCTTACGTCAATCGTTTAGCCAAATTTGACAATAATAGCAGTGGTTGTTGGTACCGTTACTGATATCACAGACCATTTTGTCTTGATTATGTTTATTTTTGTTGTGTTTTTTTATATATTCGTAAGTACTGACTGTTTGATATAATGTTTTTGTAATAGCCCAATACAATAGTTATTTGTTATGCTAGGCTGCAAAGTTGCTTTTTGGCTCGAGTACTTATATTGAAACCTGAGCAAGCGAAGGATTCAAAGGTACGAGACGCGGAATAACTTTGCAGCCGAGCGAAACACACAACTTTTCACCTCACAACAGCGAGGAAAAAAAGTACATTGCTAAAAAGAACATTTTAAAAATATATTTTTTCGTGCTGGCCAGTGACATGAAATAGTTATTAAACATTTTCAGTGGATTGGCGGTATAGTAGGATAGGCGGTAATTTCAAAAACTCTTTCCACGCTAGCGGATAAAATGCACTTTTGCACTACGATTTCGAATGATAAACAGGATCTTTCCGAGCTTGTGAGGTGAAAAATAAATTATTTTGGATTGATTTGAGATATAAATATTATGCGATGTTCAAAAAACAAACACATTTTACCCAGGAAATCGAAAGTCATAAAAATTTAGAGTTTAATGGTAGAGTTATTTTTATTTCTTTATTTACCAGATACAGTATAAATTAGCAAGACTTGGATAATACATCTCATAAATTAAAGGAGATTTTTAGGTAACATAAGAAACTACCGGGCCCCAGGTAAGGGGTATACAGGGTCCAACTTAATAATGCTGACGGGGTTCTTAGGAGTATGATTAGCCAATAACTATACAACTTTTTCAATGAAAAAAAAATCTGCCATCCATACATTTTGATGTTGGTTCCAAAGAAGTTGTTCAGTTTTATGATCTGATTGTCCCTTTAAAAAGCCGCCAGCAAATTAAGCAGGACCCTATATAGTTATTATGAATACGCTACCTGCCCCTCTAGGAATATAGTCTGTAGTATATTGTATGATATGCTTAAATAAATACAAAAGGGCAAATAAAATAAAGTCTCAAAGAAGTTTAAAAAATTAATAGTGTCACAAGGACAAATCAAACCCCAAAAAATCAAAGATAGTCCCTCTGGGCCAATGTTGCCAACATAACTAAACTCCGGTTACAAACTGCGACGCGGAGTGACATCGACTAGAGCCATAATGTTCATACGGTGAGATCGTAAAATTTTATAGGCGGCTTCCACAGGATGTATCCTCAGGGAACGATTTCACCCCTCACGGTTCTCAAGACACACTTAGCTAACCGTGATTAATTTGTTTTATGTACTATAAACGGAGGCTGATTTGTTTTTCACTCCATTGGTTGATATTAATGAAAAGACAAGTATGTCAAATTGAGTTTTTGGGAAATTACGATTGAAGAGGATACGGTAGTGATGATGATATCAAATCAAATCAAAATCAAATCTAAATAATTTATTCAATATAGGAGCCTGAAGCACACTTATTAAACGTCAATTCTATTTTAAGCTACCACCGCGTCGGAACGTGTTGTCGCTGTAGAGAAGATGCGGCCAGAAACTCTACAGCATAACACGGCTTAATGACTACTACAATATAAATTCTTAAGCTAAGGTTAATACATAGTCTATTTAAGAAAATAATTTATACTATACAGTAAATTATAAGTTAGTAACACTCAGACCCAAGCATTTTGATCATTTAAATAATCATCCAGTTTTAAAGTATGCTTTTTTACAGAGGACTTTTTTGATCTAAGTTTTAAACAATGTTTTCGCAAAGATTCAAAATTATGGTCTCGTGGATTTTATTATAACAGCGTATACAGTGACCCTGCAGTTGGACAGCCCGCTGGACAGACGACCTATAAAAAGTAGCGGGGAGCGACTGGATGAGGAAGGCCGAGGACAGAGTTTTGTGGCGCGCCTTGGGAGAGGCCTGTGTCCAGCAGTGGACGATGATAGGCTGATGATGATGATGATGATACAGTGACCCATGAAAGACGTGTTGATGTCCCGTGGAGGACGTGGACGGAGGAGGACGTATCCATCGACGGGGACCTTCATTGGTTCCTGGCATAAGATTGTGACTGAAGAAACCGAGTTTCATGAAGAAGAGCACAGCTACAGTTGTCCAGTCGAGTTGTACGGGCGAGCTACAGTGACCTATGGGCAGACTTTAGGCATAGGTACTCTTTCTTAAACTGTTGTTTATACTATGGATTTCAGTATTAGAAGTGTGGATGAAAATATAGATGTTTTTAATATGTTATGTTGAACGGTGGACAGACTGTGGGAATATCTTTTTTTTTTCAAACGCTCGCAGGCCCACCACACATTCCCACCACTGTAACTCCTGTAAACCAGGATCAACAGCGGCGACCATTCACAACACTAGACAATGAAGTCCAGCGAGCCCGGGGGATGACTCTAATCTGTCTTGGAACCCGCAATGAATTAATCAAAGAAGATAGGAGGAGTGTGAATAAAGAAATATCCGACTTCCCTCCATTGCAAACTGGAGACAGCAATAAGAAAAAAAGCCAATTCCGGAGATCATTTATGGCAGAGTTAAATACCCTACCGCAAAAGCACAAAAAAAAATTAAACAACATAACATTAAAAAGAAAAGAGGAACCTAACATTGTACTGAAACTATGACTTATTTTGCTTCCAGTAATAAGTATGGCTTTTTTATTATGGAAACATACAACGACTACACAAACATAATTATAAATTTATTGCATCCCTGATGAACCAAAGCGGGATTCGAACCCAGGACCATGGTTTAGTAGTCCGAGAACAATTAATATGAGTTCCACAAAATCGTTTGTTGAGGATTTGCCTAGGGAAAGGCCTATGTCTAAGAGTGGACTTCACTTTTGACGAAATGTCGATGATAATAATAATCTCTTTGGGGAATAAAATCGAGAGCGTTCATATATCCATTATTGCGAAGTAGGTCTATCATATATCATCATTATGATGGAACTTCAAGAACAGTTAGTAATGTTCATCCTCTAAAATTAGGCTTGAAATGAATGGATACAATAAAGGAATGCAGAACCCTTATGATGCTCAATAAACAATCAATGAAAAATCAGATTAGCGCTAGGTCATTGCTGTTAGCCTGTAACATAGTTACCTACCCCACCAGCTTATCTATAAATAGAAGCCAAGCAAAGTGCAAAAGCAATGTAGGTAGGACTAACAATAGGTAAAGTACAGAAACTCCAAATCATAATAAAAATGCACGATGTTTACACAGTTTCTACCTTCGTGTATACAGGGTCCTTCTTATTATGCTGACACTTTTTTAAGGGGATGTTCAGACCATCAAACTGAACAAATTTCTCTATGGGGCCAACATCGAAATTACAAAAAAAAATCAACTGTCCCATAAATTTGGCTCGAGTAGGTTTGCAGTTTTGTATGGAAGAGCTGATTTTTTTTTTCGCGATTTCGATGTTGGTCCCGTAGAGAAAGTTGTTCAGTTTGACGGTCTGATCATCCTCTTAAAAAAGTGTCAGCATATTAAGTTGGACTCTATATATTCACTATACAGGATGTATTGAAAAGTATCACCACATAATCTACCCATCAAACTGAACAACTTTTACTGTTCCATACTACTACTAGCTTACTCAACTCAATGTATGAGGCAAGAAATTTTTTGTTTGTTTGATACATTTCCTTACACCCTGTATAGTATATGCCTACATAAATCAGTCGTAAGCAGCGATTACACTTGCAGTTGGTTTAGCCAGATTTTGGCATACATAGCCTGATTTTTTTTCTCTATTTTAAAACGTTGCGATTTTGCAATCAAAGCAAGTCATGTTGGGTAATGTAATCGATGCTTTTGTCTTTCTGCTGAAGTAATGATGATGGCAAATAAATGTATCCATCTACTTCAGTATAGCTACCTACCTATTTAAGTTTAGCCGCCGGTTTAATAAACGGGCGACGGGCTCACTCCCCGTCACACTGGACAGAGTTTCAGTACTAGTGAAACCACGGACTTGAAAGAAATACGGACCGAATATTGCACTAAAAAGATGTGAAGCATGCAAGGTAATACAATCTCGTTTGTTCTACAAGGGACCTACACTCACACAGATGCACTAGCTCTAGGCGCAGGTGCTACAACCCGTCACCATTATGTACCGCGTGACAGCACGCACACAAAAAAATGGGTGCTTCACTCACGATTAGACGAGATTACGTATGGTTCTTTTTTTTTTCTTTTATTTAGTGAAACGTGGATGTTCTGAGGTGAATATAGTCGTGAGCATATGTTTACCAAATAGCTCCGTTTCTACAGGGTAAATTTTATATCGCTGCGGATAACTTCAGCATGTATTCTACTCATCAAACTGAACAACTTTTACTATTGAGCCAACATCGAAATCCCGAAAAATATAACAGCTGTCCCATACATTTGAGTCGAATAGGAACTGCAGTTTTGGGGTCCTTAACGCAAGTCCGAATTACACATATCCGAATGCATGAAGTTTGTATGAGAAAGCTTATTTTTAGCAGTTGGCTCAATATTGAAAATTGTTGTGAAAATGAGTAGAATTACATGCTAAAGTTATCCGCAGTGATATAAAATTTATCCTGTATACAGATGAATGAAGTGTCACTTCTATGGTCGATCTGTTACTCGTATGTAGTGTGGTAACACTCAATGTCGGTAACATGCGTGCCGGTGTGTCGGTCACCCCAGCGTCCGGCTCGCTTCATTTATACGCACTAATGGCGCAGATAATAGATATTTACTGCCCTGTTTACGTCATTTATTCCAGCCGAACATTTTTCTTAAGTCGATTTATAGAAAGGAGAAACAATTTGTAATTTGGAGAGTGGACTCGAGCGCCAATTCTTAATAGGGATTAGGGACTAGGTATTTTGTGTTTCTTCAGCTACACGAATCGGAATCAGGCGTGTGTATTATAAGATGCATTTAAGTTGTTTTATGTTTTCATTTTAGATGTTACCTGCAATGATTCCGTTTATTTTAAAGTTCAAAAATCTTAATTGATACCTACCTATATTTACATTATTTCTACGCTTTCCACAGGCACGTATCCAGGGGGGGAGGGGCGGGATAGGTGGGATTTACCCCCCCCCCCCCCCCCCCGAAATCGGAATATTTGTATGGAAAAGTGATAACAGCACTTACTTTTTCATTGTTTTTCTATGATGATCCCCGAAACAAAAGTCTGGATACGTGCTTGGCTTCCCAGTACTTTTTCGCCTCTTTCCTTCATCTATAAAGGACCATTCTTCCCAAAATAACAGAATCTTCAATCGTCAACACGTGTTCTTGAAGCAGAAATCAAGTCTGCTTCAAGAACACGTCTCAGTTGTCCCATTCCATGACATTCAGGAGACTGCGGACAAGAGGGTGAGGGTGCATCTAGTATTTAGTGCATATGTTACTGGCAATCTGTATAATCAGGTATTCTATACAATACCTAGGCAATGTATTGAATGCCTGAGGCGCCCAGGCAATGTATGAAATATTATTAATATTATTGCCCATTACATACTTCACCTTGGTGGATTTTAGTCAGTATTTATTTATCAATATCAGACAGACAGACAGACAGACAGACAGACAGGACAGGCTAGGACAACTTAGGCTTACATAATATCGATAAATACAGACCAAAATCGATATATTTTACACATTGTCGATGTACCAGCAGGTATTCAATACAATCCCTAGGGATTGTATACATTACCTAGGTAAAGTGTGTAATGGAGAAATTCATACAAATATTTTGTACATTGCATGGACTCCCCAGGTATTCTATTCATTGCCTAGGTATTGTATAGAACATACATACATACATACATATACTCACGCCTGTGTCCCATTGGGGTAGGCAGAGACAATTGATCGCCATCGGCTACGATCCTGACATACCTCTTTTGCCTCTTCCACAGTCATAAGTCGTTTCATACACGCTCGTCGGTTTCAGGTACATTTGATCTGGCTTGATCTGATTGTATAGAATACCTGAATTATACAGATTGCCGGTAACATACATACACTTATTAATTATGCACTACAATAATAATAATGCTGCGTACCTGACTGACCTGACAGTTAGTAATTAAAATCACCAGTGCCTATGATCATTCATCATCATGCGGTTGACATTTATATACATGCACCTACCTTCATGACACTTTACTTTTATCCAGCGAATGCAATATTTACGCAGTCTACGAATAACAACGTAATAAAACAAATAACCAATAGCGCAGAGCAGAGCACCCAATTTGTGTTTTTTAGCCATCAGTTATGTTTTGATACAAACTTGTTATCGTATGCACTCAAAGCTTAACAGTGGTAGTTCAATTTTAACTCTTATGGCACCGTCATGTGAACAGGAAATCTAAAGTACTAAAATTGTACATAATAAACAGACTCTTTATAAGGTGTGCCTATACTTATCAAGATCGTAATCGTTTCGTGGTTTGTGAAACTAAACGAAAATTGAGTCTGAACTCATTCATGAAAGAGAATAGGACGATATATTTTATGAGGAAAGGACGACCTAAAGATTTTAGATGAATTGTGCTAAAAAGTATATTCAAAACTAGAACTCAATATTTTTTATTAAAATAGTATCACATATTATATAGATAGCTTTTTGATGTCTTTTTTTTTGGCTTTACCACCGCGTCGGTAGGTGCTCCCTTGTAGAGAAGATGCGGCCAGAAACTATACAGCAAATAATCATTTAAAAAAACGAAATTGTATTAGAAAGGATGAGCAGTGAAACGACGGCTATCTATAGTAGACAGATTATGGACGACGATATAAAAAAATCGCCAGCCAAAATAATGAATGAATGCAATATCCTATATTTGCCACAGCACAAAAAACAAATTAGCGTAATAATAATAATTTATTAACGATATAAACAAACAGTTTCTAAAAACAACTAACATTTCTAAAGAAGAAGTATAGCAAATGACCACTTAGCAGTGCACTGAACGGCATGCAGTCCAAAGCAGCCAATTAAGGATTTTTTAGCAATGAGCTTTCAAACAAATCGCATCCACTGTCGGACTTCGGCGAGCTAGTTGAGTCCGGTCCTTAACTTGGGTCTACATCTGCTAATTGCTTCCCAACTTGTTTTTGAACATAATTTTGGCTAATTGCAGTGCACTCGGCAAGGAGCCAAGTTGAAGTAACACAGGAAAGACAACCTTAAATCAGGCACGTTTAGCTTTTGCAGCAAGTTTGTAGTCTGCACTGATTTGTATACCTTTAAAGTTGTGCAAGATTTTTCAATTAGCAGTTAGATTCAATCTCTTTACACACTGTTTCACTTTATTTAAATTAGCTGTATCTGAGGGAAGTACTATCGAGTAATCGTGGTATTGAACACGACAATTTAAAATATATTATACTTAACTTTTATACCTAGATGAATCAGTCAATTATAATTATTGAGTTATATCGAAATGTTTTAGAAGGTAGATAATATATGGATAATTTATTAAACAAACGTAAGGATAAATAACAATATAACAATTACAACTAAAATATAACAATAAGTACCTAACACAAAATTAATGAAAGCGCCTAGGCTACCTACTTAAAGGTAAAAAATGTCCTCTAAGGCGCCGACTCGGGGCAGAGTGCCCAGGAGGCTGGCAGCGTTGCCTCTTTGGATCGCAAGACTGATCCTTTGCGCAAAATAGCTGCCAGCCCTCCTGTCGCCTGTGGCCTCAAATAGGCGCCTTGAGAGGCATTTTAGAAACATTTTCCCCTCAGGACCCCAGCAACCTAGGGTCTCCACGGCGAACGGCTAATATATTAAAGTGTTTATTAGATTTTTTTTTTATTTCTTTCTTTCTTTTTATCCTTTCTTTGTTTCTATTTATTTGCCTTCTTGTTTTATTTATAGCTAGAAATACATATCAAAGTAAAAATTTTTACCGAAGTTCTTCGGATTGTAGAATATGTACCTATCTGTTTTCAAATGAAAAATTTCAACCATGAAAACATTTTAAAATAAAAAAGATTTAAGTCAAATGATACCAAAAACATTCACTTTAATTAAACAAAGGGTTGCGAACAAGCCAAAAAGAAAAATATCAGATAATATTTTCGGTACAAAAGTGGAGAGAGATTCGAAGCAAATGAAAATGACAAAGCGCTCTTGGCGGGTGCGGTGCGAGCGGAGCGCACGCAGCGTGCACCGGCTTCCTTTGCTCCGTGTGGCTAAGCTGGAAAATACAGGGTTGTCAGGTGCACGATATTTCGCTCGAATATAAGTAAAAGTTTATTGACACAATGCATAAACACGATAACATTTATGATTTAAGGGTATATTAAGTTGGTGCGCTCCATACTAACGTACTATGGTGATATTTTCAATATTAACCAATTAAAGTCAATTAAATTTTGCAGAAACAATCTAGAAACAAATCTCGATTCTTGTATGGAGTCCGATTTTCGTTTTAAAGTAACAGCGCCTCAAAGATTTCCATACAAATCTTAAATTAATCCTAGAATTAAAACTGAGTATTTAAAAAAAAATCTGACTAGTGGGATACGAGGCTTTAAAGAATCGAGTGACATTATAAGTTTCACATGTAGGGGAAAGGTGTACGAGATGATCCCTTGAGGTAAGATGATCCCTCTCAATTGCAGCGAAACTATAAACCCTATCTGGTTGTTTTGTTTGGTAAAACGTAGCCCCCGATACCCCCTCGCATCAGTGAATTCGTCATGGCGATGTGACAGACGAGTAAATTTTTATGGAAAAAAACATAAATTTTGTGACTTTGATCTAAGGTAGGGTTGATTTTAAGCTTAGGTAACTTTTGATCTAGGCAGTCAATAACAAAGATTGTTGTGTAAGTGGCTTTATATAATGCCCCTATTTAGTATTTTGAATGGTATGGTAACAACAGAAAGCATAAAAATTATGTTATCGAAAAAAGACTAAAAAAGTTGAAATTGGGGCAAGATGATCCTGTTCTCGGGTGTATGAGATTAAGTACGGTATTTTAGAATCTTGCTAAAATTATACACTATACGATTGATTTTATTATAATAATGGTTGTTATTACTTATTTTGTGAGTATTAAGAAGGCTGGCTCAGCTTGAGACTAGTTCTTTGAGATAACATTTAATTCCACAAAAACATATAATTTTCCTTAAAAAGGGGCATGATCATCTTGCCCATACCCTAGGGATCATCTTGGACACCGGGGTGTCCAAGATGATCCTTTCGTAGGGTTTTAGAAAAATTTAAATATAATAATGAAATATCACTAAATTCAACATTTTGAGTATGATAACAGGTAGACAGATAAACTTGCTATCATTAATCGCTTAAATTTAAGAATTAAACCGAATATTTTTTAAACTACGAGCATTTTCCCTTAAGGGGATCATCTTGTACACCTTTCCCCTACATTTAACGACCACTTATACAAGGTGTTACAAAAATACAAATAAACCTTTAAGGGGGTCATTTAGACCATCAAACTGATCTACTTTCACTATAGGACCAATATCAAAATCGCGAAAAAAAATATGATGTTCCATACTCTACAAATCGACTAGAGCCTAAAATATGTATATGGGATATCAGTTTTTTTTTCGTGATTTCGATGTTGGTCCAATAGAGAAAGTTGTTCAGTTTGACGGTCTAAACAAGCCCCAACAACAGGCCCCTTAAGAGTTTTAAATATTTATTTTTACTTATGAAACACCCTGTATATACTTCGCTACAATTATCAACAATGTTTAATGAAGTTGTAAAAAAGTCTAACTTTTTTCCATAGACTTAAACTCTAGTGATAGACTTGCCCTTCCATAGAAGCAACATGTTCCACTTGAATGAGGTGTACGCACCCGAGTTCACTTCGTCACTATAGCAATGACAGACCGCAATGTGTCATTTTGTGTTGTTTTGTGTGACATGTTGTTTGTTTGAACGAGCTTGTCTATCGCTAGAGTAATATGTCTATGCTTTTTTCATTGAAAGCCTTAACAAACCCCCTATGGAACGAAAGTTTTACAAGGTTAGTAGGAGAGTGCATTTTCAGAACCTAGTCTGGCAACCCTGAGAAAATTACCCCGGGATATTGTTTTGTATTGCACTTGTTTCTACCCCCGCTGCTCTCGCTAAACTTCAGATGGATTTATAGAAGAGTAAAATTCCCACACCCGTTCCTTATTGCTTCGAAGAATCGTGACAAAGCTGCAATTGGGGAAGTTTATTCTTTAAACCTTGTTGTCTTCATCCCACATTAGATTAAATGCTACAAAACTTGAACGAATTGTTTGGTTTCTTTAGTCGTGTAAAGAATTTGTGATCACTCTATGAAATTTCAATCATGAAGTAACAAGCAATAAGTTGTGTTTTCAATACTTTCTATAATATTGAAATGGAAAAGGGGCATGTGATTACTGGATTTGAATAAATGGCCGGATTCTTACACGAACTGACTGCCAATTTCTTATAAATTGAGTTAATATTTCGATCATGCATAAAATCTTCTTTCTATACTAGCAAAACCGACTAAGGAATGTACCGGCAAGATTCGGAGTTAGTGAGATGTAAAACAACATCAAGAACCTACTACTTACTAGGTAACACGCAATAACTCAGAACTACAATTCCTTGGGTTACCACACAGGGTGTAAGGAAAAGTATCATTAACTTTTAAGCCACATACACCCATCAAACTGAACAACTTTTACTAGGGAGCAAACATCAGCTGTTCCATACTAGACTGTAATGCCTACTCGACTAGAATGAATGAGACAGCAAATTTTTTTTGTTCTGACATTTTTGCTCCCATAGTAAAAGTCGTTCAATTTGATGGGTAGAGTGTATGTGGTTTAAAAATAATACTTTTCCTCACACAACGTTTAGTATTTTCCTGGTGAAGGCGTCGAGAACCTGTTAGATGAGTTCAGCGAAGGAACGGTCGTTGTGGCGCACTTTGGGGGCTTATATCCAGCAGTGGACGTGTATCGGCTGATATGATGACGTCATTTTGTAAGTCAAACCATCGGAAAAAACCTAATTTAAACGCTCAAGCAGCAGCTTTGAAAATAGTCCCCAAACATTATCAACGTAAACTACAAGTTTTAAAACAAATGGGAGCGATTTTATTTGCAAAACGAAGAGTTTTCCATTGTGTTAACTTTTTGCCAGAGCTGAATTCGCGTAGCAAAACATTGTGATCGCTTCACGGGTCATGTTTTGATAACGCCATGACATTGTTATCTCGTTTGATGAATGGACTTTTTGTTACAAATGGCCGTTGTTATTTTGCTAGTGAACTCGGCTGGTCGCCTGAAGTGTTTTTGGAAGGGCGTAGGCTGTAGCCGTCAAGGATGAATTATGTTTTCATTATTATCTGCCTTAACAATTGAGCGATTTCTTCATGAAAACATAGCAGCAGATGTAGCAATTATATTGAACTGATAAATTAATATTGTACCTTTTTGTATACATTTATAGAGCTTGCTTATCAAAATCGTAAACTTTTCTTGCCCATACCGTGTTACTACCGGTTAGAATGGCTTCACGCGACCCTCTCTCTTATCGTAGGGGTTTCCTGCTTCATCCCTTAAATGTATCCTGCGTACGGCTTTTGTAAATGCAGCAATTGAAATCATCATCTTTATTAAAAATCGAGCAACCTTTAAAGTATTTAGAAATAGGTATGGTAATTACATATAAAAAGGACATTTTTATTTATTCAAGTAACATTACACATTGTGGTTTTGTCTAAACTTGCAAGTCCCTATTTTTTTATTATTAACCTACCCTAAAATAAACTTTCACCTCAGAAATATTTCTCAAACATGCTCGCTTTTACTCCCCGGAGATACGTACACGGACTGTTTCAAAACCTGAAGACTTGTTACCCTTACCCATCTGGTACTGGTACTGGGTAATCTGGTATGTACCTAGTACGGACAGCATCAGAGAAATCGGACCCCCCTACGCTTATACACATTAAGATAGAGGGTCAGGTTTCTCTGATGCCGACTGTACTAGATACACTTATACTGTGGTAGTCATAGACTTAAACTCTAAACTCTAACGATAGACTTGCCCTTTCATAGAAGCAACATGTTCCACTTGAATGAGGTGTACGCCTGATTGATGTTCCCGAGTTCACTTCGTCACTATGGCAATGACAGACTGCAATGTGTCATTTTGCGTTGTTTTGTGTGACATGTTGTTTGTTTGAACAAGCTTGTTAATTGCTAGAGTAATATGTCCATGGTGGTAGTGGTCTGTAGAAAATTATTGTATATTTTAATTCACTTTCACATAAAACTTAAGATGTGGAGTGAAGTCATGGATGTGACGTACCTACGACAGAGTTCTTTAGAGTTTGATATATTTACGCTCATTGAACGAAAACATTTTTTTTAACCTTATGTCGGTAAACTATTTGTATTATAGTGGTAAACTCCGTACCACTATAAAACAAATCGTTTATATAAATACCTAGCTATCCAAAGGCCAATTACATCCTTGTGTGTGGGTGTTTTAATTCAATTTAACAGTCGAATTTCAGGTTTTGTGATGTAAACTTCATTTAAATGGGAGCTAGTCGGATTCAGAGTTAAAATTGGCATGCTTGGAACTTTACTTCAGGAAAGGATTTCCAGAGAGGAAATGAAAATTGTTGAGGAAGTCACAGCATCAAAGGAATGCTTCCAGACAAAGTGTCACATTGCTATCTTTGATATTGCCGGAGCGTTTTGTCGAAGCGCGATATCATTATGGCGTTTTGCTTTATATCTATTATCATGAAATTGCGTAACGTTGAAGCACATGATTAAATAAGTTAAAGTTTTTAGGAATGTGAATTTTTTGTTGACAAGCCGTGCTTGAAGTAATAGTCTAAGCTTGAAGTCGACACAGATTGAGAAATTTGGAGCGTTCTGTGTAGACACGATTGAAAAGACTCTAAACTTTAGAGTATGCCCTGATACCTAGGCAGGGTGCGGGTTTGAATACCGTTATGTATCAAAACTGTTCAATATTTAATTTAAGAGGCTTATGGCAGTGAAACGAGGGTCACTCTGAATGTTCATTAAGACGCTCTTATACCGTCGAGGCCGTTTTTTGAACAAGAACGAAAGTGTTTTAAACTGTGTTTTAAAGTTTGAAATTAAATTATGTCTTATTTAAGGATCGGGCGGATGGGCGACTGTTCTCAATTACACGATTAGATTAAGTTTACTAGATAGAAAAAAATCCCAAAGTTACCCCTTTTTATTATGTTTTTTCAATACTATGATTAAACTGCTGATATTTAACTTTTTATTCTTGTACTTAACTAAAAACATTAAATATTTCTAGTGAACTCAGGAGAAGTTTCAGCTTAGAAACTCCCATGAGCAAAGATATTGACGAAAAACACGTTATTTTGCGATCTTGCTTTCAATTGGAGCGGGATGGCTAATTGTAAACTTATGCTTGCAAGAAAGAGACGCTTGCAGTGGGATAACCTAGCCTTAATTGTTTATAGTGAGTTACTATACATTTTAATGCACAATTAATCAACAGAAAAAACTGCATTTTGTTTTTATTTGAGAAAAATTGTGATTAAGCTTTATGTTCTTTCAAAATAAAGAAAAATAAAAATGTTTTACACAAGTATAACAAAAATAAAGAGAACTTTAAACACTTGGAAAAAACGTAGAAAAAAGTTGTGTTTTTAATTTCGAAACGTGTCTCTTGTTTCTCTAAGCACTGCATTTCTGGTAATGTCGAGTTTGGGAGTATCGTAATCTCTTAGGATGTTTTATGAACTAAACCATAAATTTGAGGTAATACAAAATAATGGATCCACCTGCCATCATTACTCGTAAGTAATTTCAAAAATATTATCCAAACTTCTGCGCAAGACAGGGTAATGTAAACGCAAATATCACGGGGTCCTGAATTACCCATCTACACCTTTACCATTCAATCCCCCATGACATCTGACAAATCGCACGGTTTCGGCCGCTCCAATTTCCGATGACAAGACCTACATTAACCTTAAGGGTCCTCTGTCAGCGAACCCCCAACACGGGGGAAGAATAAATCCGATCCAAGAATAAATTAAGCTCTTTGTGTAATAGAATTGAGGAGAGTTTTCAATGGAGAGGGGTGGCGTATTTAGGTACTTCATTTTATACGCACACATATTAGTATTTAAGACGCATACCTACATGTATAAAGCTGTAAAAGGATCAACATGGACACTACGTGGAACTTAAGAGGATAGGCGAGTACCGTTTTTTCCATACAAACGTATTCCCCTGTTTCCTCCCTGGATAATGACACTAGAGCAAAAATTTTTACCATGCAATCTATGTTACCTCTGCTATGTCCCTATGTTTTGCTTTTTTACATTAATTAATTACTGTATGAACTAGGGACCTTCAAAAATGACTAATTTTATTGTGCGTTTTCAGACATCCAGCAAACAAATTTGACGAATATAAACAAAAAAAGCAAAACATACAGACATAGCTAAAGTCTTTCTCGTATGATTCTTGAAAGAATTATTCAAATCGGTTTAGTTTTGGAAAAGGAAACAGGGGAATACGAAATGCTGTTTTCGTCAATTTTATGTTGATAAAATTGGTGCAAGCTGCAGTTTTCTCTTTCACACTCTAGTCGGCGGGGTGGATCGGATAAATATGTATACAGTAGGAAAAGTGACCTATTCTCCAAATTAGCATTTCAGACCGTCTTCTGCAGTATTAGCCTGCGAAACTGTTGTAGCAATCTTAGTGATCACCACGAATGGGATTATGGTTGTGAGTGTATGTATGTCCACAATTTGTAAGTTTGCGGTATTCCCTTTTAAGTTGTTTAGAATCTTTGCTATAATTAACCACAAACCACCAACTTTCAAAGCCTGGAGCTGTAGCATGAATCATTGTTTCTGTTTGGAATGACTATTATAGCCAAGTGGTTATCGGTAGGTAACTTTTCGCCTACCTTTCCTCTTAATAGTCTTTAAGAACTCCCCCAGGAAGAATTAAGATGTAATTAGACCACCTCACATACATAAACTAGACACTATAATACACCGACATTTTTAACCGACTTCAACAAAAGGAGGAGGTTCTCAATTTGACCCGTATGTTTTTTTTTAAATAATATTATAAACCCAGGATCTTAGTCAATGTCACAAAGAAACAGATGCAAAGTTTCTGGCCACTCAAAGGATATTGTGGTCGTGAGTTTATATTTGCATTTACATCATCTAAATCAGTACATACACTAGCAATTCCACACTTTGGGATATGCTGCACGCTACAATGTATCATTTCATAATACCTACCTTTAGAACTGAAAGAAAAAGCTGCTGTTATTTTCCACAAAATAATATCAAAACAAGGCTATCGTCGCTTCACTGGGCACACATTTCATCCCATGATTCTTCCCCCTCACTTTATGAACGCCGTCGTATTCCGGATATAAAATTTTGGACGCTGAGATTTTATGCCAATTTTTATGGTATTGTCTTCGTGAATGTTGTCCGAGTTTTATTGGCCACTAAAAAAGATGTAAACCAAACCTATAGGCATTATGATTTCTTATATTGTGTACAGAGTGTTAAAGCTAACTATGTTTGTTATTTTTACACCATGAAACTATGTTTTTTTAAATGTCTCGTTAAGGGTCGGCACTACCTACGGCCCGTTTGACATATCTGTCAAAAGAAATAGACCGGTGGCCGACAACACTCAACCCTATCTTATAAGATTAATGAACAAATCAATTTGATAGCTTTTGGTAATGAATTTCTTGCAAAAAACTTGGTCGGCTGCAGCGCGCGGCGCAGCTTGGCTGGCATGTTTACTGGTGTGAAGGAAAAAGTGAACCCTACCTGGTGACACAACATTTTACCTCGTTGAATTAAAGGACGTAACTAGTCTGTTGGTCTAGAGGCCAATTAGTAAGGACTAAAAAGTCTGGTCGGCCGACCCTATCCTGGCAGGTTCGTAGGTCCGACCGAATTTAGGGTACCTACTACCCGGAAGGCAGATTTTACCACATTAAATTAATGTTGAATGTTTGGTTGTGCGTGGCAATACTCCTGCAGCATCTGGATTTGGGAGCCGTAGGTCAAAATTGATATTTACAGCAACAGTACAGTACCGTGCGTGATGGACCTATAATGTGACTGATCAAAGATCACCCCTGGTGGTAGGATAGGATGGGTTCCAACTAATTAGATCACAGTATTACTAAGGCTTAAAAAAAACTTAAAATTATTATAACAGAACAAATTAAAACTTTTAACAAAATAAAGAAATTATTATAAGTTTAGGTATTAGCAAACTAAGGGTTTGTAATCTTTTATCATCATAATCATCGTCAGATATAATATTTTAAGCACGGAATAAAAGTAAATTTTGCAGTAGGTAACTGGAACGATTGCCTTCAAAAACATTTGCGCAAAAGGACATCAATATGACCACTTTTAGTAGATTTCTTCTTTATTGGTAGATTTAGGGCAAAATTGTATTTAAAAATGCAAGGATTCCGTCTAATAAAATCTAAGCTGGCAATACAAATGGCTGAGAAAACGATTGCAGGGTTTGCAAGTTTTCCGGAACTTCTAGTACATCATCATCATAATCATCAGCCTATATACGTCCCACTGCAGGGCACAGGCCTACCTTCTAGGAGGGTGTTTGGGCGTTAGTCCACCACGCGTGCCCGATGCGGATTGGTAGAGTTCACATAATATACATCAAAATTTCTTCGTCTGCATATGCAGGTTTCCTCACGATGTTTTCGTTCACCATTTGAGAGCAGTCGGTAATACGGAGGTCGGAGGGTCGGTCGGGCGGTAAGTTAGAAAAACTCATTGGTACGTGGCATGTTGTCCGTGCGGATTCGAACTCGGACCTCTTGATTGAGAGTCCTCTCCGCAACGCGCCACCGAACTCACTTCTAGTACAGCAATATTAATCATATCGCCTAATGTTGTTTTTTTTACAAAAGAGGGCTTCTGAGCAGAGTTGAAATTTTGGTACCTAGCACTTTTAATATGTCAAAGGCATTGCATGCATGTTTATTGACTTCCAATAATGTCGAAAGCTACGTAGTATCATGACGTCCCAAATACCGCAGTGTCTTAAAACGAAAGTCTTCGATCAGTGTGTGTTGCCAGTGATGACATATGGAACAGAGACGTGGTCGCTCACTCAAGGCCTCATAAAAAGGCTGAAAGTCACCCAAAGGGCAATGGAGAGGGCTATGCTCGGAGTTTCCCTGCGAGATCGGATCAGAAATGAAGAAATCCGCAGAAGAACCAGAGTAGCTGACATAGCCCAAAGAATTGTTAAACTAAAGTGGCAGTGGGCGGGGCACATTGCTCGCAGAACCGATGGCCGATGGGGCCGGAAGGTTCTCGAGTGGCGGCCACGTACCGGAAAGCGCAGCGTGGGTAGGTGGACCGACGACCTGGTGAAGGCGGCGGGAAACCGTTGGATGAGGGCGGCGCAGGACCGGTCGTTGTGGCGATCCTTGGGGGAGGCCTATGTCCAGCCTTGGACGTCCATCGGCTGAGATGATGATGATGATGAATGTCGATATACGGGTATATTTCATATCACAGCGGATAACTTCAGCATGTATCGAACTTCAAAATAGCGAAAATAAATCAGCTGTCCCCTATATTTGAGTCGAATCTACGTACTGCAGTTTTGTATAGGACAGCAGATTATTTTTTTCGCTCTTTTGAAGTTGGCTCCATAGTGATAGTTGTTCAGTTTGATGAGTAGAATACATGCTGGAGTTATCCGCAGTGATAAAAAATTACCCGTATATCGACACAATCGGAAGTCGATAAACGTGCAATCCGTTTGACATTATTAAAAGTGCTACCAAAATTTCGGATTCTGCTTATGAGACACAGAAAACTGTACTAAATTTAAACTTGCATAGGGACGACCTAATTTAATATTTATTTGAAAATTGAAGCATCCATGTTACAAAGTGATAAAAACCAATAAAAATTATACAAAAATGCGAAAATAACATGTGTAATGATGAGCGTTTACATAAAATTTATAACATTTTGTACAAAAACGTGTTTCATATTAAATTTTGACCATCTGTAACGACATAAATATTATTTGGTAGAATTTAAGTAGAATTTGAAACAGGACTGGTAGATTTTGGTAGATTTCAGCAGTAATTTTAGTCACGCTGAAGGACATTGTGCGACACAAGAACATATTGGTGTTACTCAGTAGCTAAAGTGGGTACATGAATTCTGAAAGGGCACAGCAATATTAACAAGAAGTAATTTTAAAGATATTTTTTTTTTTTATTTTACATGTATGCCATGTTAGCTTAATCAAATTAAAGATTGAAAAAGTCGGGCGGTGAGCGGGATTCGAACCCACGACCTGCCTATCCGGGGCATGCTCTACTCCAACAGAGCTGTCGTCGCCCCGCAAGCCACGGCGAAATTTTCAATCTATATATTTTATCGTCTTAAAGGGACGTCAGCGCCATCTACCAGAGTTATACAAACTACTGACCCACACGTCTAATGTTGCAATTAGATTCATGCGATATAGATGTCACACCTTATTCCAATAGAATTTTATTATTTTACATGGTATGCCATGTTAGCTTAATCAAATTAAAGATTGAAAAAAGTCGGGCGGCGAGCGGGATTCGAACCCACGACCTGCCTATCCGGGGCATGCTCTACTCCAACAGAGGTGTCGTCGCCCCGCAAGCCACGGCGAAATTTTATAACCTATATATTTTATCGTCTTAAAGGGACGTCAGTGCCATCTACCAGAGTTATACAAACTACTGCTTACCAAAAACTACCATAAAAACAAAAGAGTTCTTGACGGCTTGGCTACGGGGTGGGTCTGTTGACATAAATAAAATATTTGTTTTGCAAAAGAGGTGCATTCGAATCGTAAGCGGAATTCAGTCAGTAAGGGTGTCATGCCGATCCTTGTTTATCGACTTTAAATTACTCACTGTGACAGCTTTGTATATCCTCGATCTTTGCAAAATCGTGAGACGATACCCCGTAGTATTCCGTAGCAAGAGATTAAATGTAACTCGCAAAAATGAGTTACTGGTACCAAATTACCGACTAGCATCGATGCAAAGGACTACAAAATAAAGTCGAATACTGTTCTTGTGTATAGTAAAATACCAGATGACATTAAAGCCGACAAGAAATTTCTGAAGAAGGTAAAAGAATTATTAATCGAACAGTGTCCCTATGACTTTAATTAGTTTCTTCAGTATAAGTAAACAAACATCTGAGTAGAAAAAAATTTGTTGCAGGTTGCAGATCGATTATTTGTACCTCAATAAGGTTATTATAATTTTTAACTAATCACATTGAACTGACTTTATAACATTTAACTAATTTAATTGTAGTACTGAAAGGTGGAAGTTAAGTTATTGTCTGGCACCTATTGTTTAAATCTGTTTTTTTCTTAATGTTTATAAATTATGTTGTAGTGTGACTAATAGGTACTCTGTAGGTACTTACCATCTGTAACTTATGTACCTACCTACAATTTAAGGTAAATAAATGAAATGAAATGAGATGAACCAAAAAGTACCAAATTAACCATAAACTACCAAAAAATACGAAAAATTACAAAAATAACAATAATCTACAAAAAAGTAGGTACGAAAATCTACCAAAATAACAATAATCTACCAAAAAGTACGAAAATCTACCAAAATAACTTTTTGGTTACTTTTGTGCGAAAATTTACCAAAAACTACCATAAATTACCAAAATAACCAAAAACTACCAAACAGTGACCGGACAGTAAGTCTTGTGAAATTCCTTTGTGTTTTCTTGTATCGCGCAATGTCTTTTCGCGCAAAATTCTGTCGTGCAAATGACTTTCAAAATCAATCGTTTGAGTCACCTACTACGGTACCGAATTCACTGTTATTCCATTCTTATTTAAAACATATCTGACGATGATGATGATGATTTCAGATTATCAATCCTTAGTTTGCTAGTAACAATAGTAATAAACTTACAGTTATTCTAATATAATAATAGGAGACAAAAATTTACCGTAATAGTCGACCAATTTATAAAATGCACTTCTAAGTCCACATATCGTGACAGGCAACTACGGAACCCTACACTGCATGTGGCCCGACACCCACTTGCCCGGTTTTTTATAAGTTACTTTGCCTACTTTAGCTAAAAATTGAATTGTTCATTAATCTTCTAAGACAGGGTTGGGTGTTGCCGGTCACCGGACTATTCGCAATGATTTCGAACGATTGACGGCCCATAGTAATTTGTATGAAGAAAACGTCCAAAAAAATATGTGATTTTTGGTAACAAATTGCAAAAAAACTAGAAGTCGTATCGAAAAACTGATTTGTTTAAAGTGTTCTTTGATGTTTTGCCATTGATTATAAATATATTTTGTTGTTTTATTTTGTTTCACTAAATCACAGGACTCGGAACGCGGCAGTGCTATTCTAGAGTTTTTCATGAAATTCTCGATTACTTTCTGATGTAACTACACAATTTTACTGAAATTTTTTTTGTTCATCTTGTACTTCATCTTTTAGAGAAGCGATGGTCTTAATTTTGTTTCTAAATATAGCTATTTACTATCCTCAAAAGTCGGAACGCCGAACCCTGTTTTGCCCGATTAGGGTAGTGCCGACCCTTAAGTGTCTGTGAGTAACCTACAAAGGACC
The DNA here is from genome assembly GCA_963693445.1 of Agonopterix heracliana. Classification (NCBI taxonomy): domain Eukaryota; kingdom Metazoa; phylum Arthropoda; class Insecta; order Lepidoptera; family Depressariidae; genus Agonopterix; species Agonopterix heracliana. The sequence continues at coordinate 20,794,249 of OY856310.1, forward strand.
AGCGATGGTCTAACACTCAGTTGCAGAAACGCTCATTAAAGTTAAACCTCAATTTAATCTCTTGCTGTCACTTTTTGTCTTGTTGACTTAGTAAAAGCAAGCAAGAGATTTAATGAAGAATTAACTCTAACGAGCGTTTCTGCAATTGAGTGTACCTACATACATTTTGGTCGAGTGACGCAGTACCTAGAAATTTCTTTAATCGCGATTTCGATGTTGGTCCCGCGTGTAATGAAGGTTGTTCAGTTTGATGGTAGGATTGGAAGCACCCCCGTATGAAACGTGTTTAAGTTTACATCCTGTAGTTTATCGCTTTACAATGAGGCGAGCCTATATAAGGTCAAATTTAATTAGTTGGCGAAACTTAACAAACGCATTTTGTATCTGTTACTAAGCACAATTACGTGGTAATGACCCCCCGCTCGATCATATGATTCTGAGGTCAATGTTCGCCCGCCGGCCGCGCACTGCGTACGATACGTACGAAAATAATAATTGTGTAAATCATCAATACCAATTATAAACATTGATAATGCAACCTGTTATCATTAACAAGTGCCCTGGTTGAGTTTCGCCAACTAATTAAAAAATACCTTATATACAGTTCATGCGGACAAAATCGCGGTAAAAAGCTGATTGTAATGTAATACATGATTTTTTTCAACACGTAGATTGAGTGGTTAATAGCAAGCAAATGAAATTTCTTGTTAAAATAACACAAGCTTTATTAAATTATGCAAATTATACGTTGTTTGATATTACAAAATTAAAATAAAATGATATACCTAGCAAGCCGGCTGCTAGCAACAAGCGATTTAATTAAGTTAAAACAAAACAAGCCACGAATCCTTTATAATATAGGTACCTACTCACAGTTTTGCATAATCGAAGTCCAGTCATTTATTATATCGACCTTAAGATTTGTATGAAAGATTTGTTTGTTTGCGTTAGGGGACTTTTTGTGTGGAATAAACATCAGTACCTACTCGCTCACTTTAGATAACATTTGAATCGTGCCCTAGAGAAAATAGTAAATAGTTATTTTATTGCTGTTTCAACGCAGAGGAAACAAGGAACTGACTTGAATGACTCAATCGATTGGTACTATATACTTAAGTACCTACTGCAATTGTATGTATAGTGTAAAATTTTAGTTATTTATTTACAACAAAAAAGATTCAAATATACATAACCCTTAACCTTAAGAACAAGCAAAAAAAAGAGAAACAAAACTTATAATATAAATAAAAAAAAATAAGCCATCAAACTGAACAACTGCCAACACTTAAAATGCGAGATCTGCTGTACCATACATTTGGATCATTTTGGGTTGAGCAACGATTGACGTTGTCTATGGAACATTCGTTTTTTTTTTCGCGATTTCAATGATGGTCCTTTACTGAAAGTTGTTCAGTTTGATGGTCTGATTTGAAGCACTCTCAAGTAAGTAACGCATTTACTTTAACATCAGTACAATAATTCATAGTATAGTACACTTGGGCTATGTCGTCTATACTATATTCGCATATAATTTAATATAGGTAATTAGTTAATTCCAACAATAACAGAAGGGTTACTCCTTAGCAGGATTAATGTTTAAGCGGAAACCAAGAACGTCTGCGAGAAGCGCTCCGAGATCCATCACCGAAACCACAACTCAGATTGGGCTGTCAATTACGTCACTGCTATTCCGCCCTTAATCTGTCATCTAGACACCAATTAAGGGGAAAACTGCCGCGATGAGGCGCTTGTATAATTTGTCTCCTAGAAAAATCTACTAATCCCTTATAATACAGTGTATTATGAGGAAAAGTTTATTCTTAGTTTTTCGACTTATTTAGGCATGTAGTACTTATTGTAATTATATTAAAATACCTATACAAGGTGTTACCAAAATACAAATAAACCTTTAAGGGTGGTGTAGACCATCAAACTGAACAACTTTCACTATGGGACCAATATCAAAATCGCGAAAAAAAAATTGATGTTCCATACTCTACAAATCGACTAGAGCTAAAATATGTATGGGATATAATATTTTTTTTCGCGTTTACGATGTTGGTCCCATAGAGAAAGTTGTTCAGTTTGACGGCCTAAACAACCCCCTTATGAGTTTTAAATATTTATTGTTACTTATGAAACACCCTGTATAATAGCTAAATATACAATAATGATCAAGTCACGCCTTGCCTGCCGTGCAGGAGGCGATTCCCGTTCAGGCCGACTCGTACCATTAAGCTTTTCGGAATTCAAGTAATAAGATTTGTAACGCCACTGGCTTTTCGTTGAAAGAAAACATCGTGAGGAGACCTGCATGCTTAAATTTCGAAGCATGTATTGTACCCACTGTCCATTACAAGTGGCGACAGGCTCACTACCCGTCACACTGGGCAGTTTCGGTACTACTACTACTACTAGTGAAACGTGGATGTTTTGATTTTTCTGAATATTTCTGACTACCCGCTCGGGGAATATAGTAATGAGCATATGTATTACAGAAACGCTCATTATTCCCTTTCCCACGCTTTCAACTTTGCGCTAGCAACGCGCTGATTAGTTATTTCATACAAAATTTATGAAATTGCTCAAGATTGATCCATTGTTTTGAGTAATTTGATACCATTGCACCAAGATGCCGACCTGACCTCTTTTGACAGAGACAGTGGACAGTGAGCGAGGCAGGACTCGACCCCTCATTCTTTCTTTCAGAGAAATATTAAATTTAAAAAAAATGTTATAATAACTGTACGAGTACATTACCCTTCTCATACGACGTGACCTTATGATGGGGCCATGTTGTAGTAAGGAACATTTGTTACTGTCGCAGCAAATACAACGTAAATAAAGAGATATGTTACCTCGCTGTTTGGGTTGACGCCAAGTCGCCTTGGTTGACAAAGACACGATGTTGTTGGTAAAGATGCGTCCACACGTGGCGTCGTATCAAGCCTTGAAAACAAGGCGCGTATTATCACGCTGTGTAGGCGTATCTTCAACTATTTTGAGAAAAAAGGTGGAGAGATAACATATTGTATGCCTTCTTGGAGAGTTGGCCAGAAGTTGCACACAACAGCGAGGATTGAAGAGTAAAAGGGAAGGCCTTTGCCCAGCAGTTGGACATTGAACAGGCTACGAAAATAAATATATTACACATAGAATAGTAGCAAGAGAGATCGGCCTGTACCAGTGCTCCGTCACTCCGGGAGTCCGTTTGAGGTACCTACGGCTCCGCGTTTCTAGATAGATACATCGCTTACTAATTTTATAAATATAGTTTAAGTGCGTTCACATACGATGACGCACTGACGGAGCGGCAGTTGTCAGTCCATAGAACAACACCCGGTGCGTCAATGCGTCACCGTGTGTTCTTCTACGTGCGGTTTCATACAACTCCTTGCTTCACAAATGACAGACTGACGTCTGCCGCTGCGACAATGCGTCATCGTGTGTGAACGCACTAAAATGTTATCTATCTTGACATATTATATATACATACATACTATGCTCATTTTCCATGATAGGGAAAGAAGCTACTCAGGTGTACATAAAATTTTGTATGTATGCAAAGCGTATACCGAACACTTAATTGACTAAATTGGCATGCGCTAGTAAGTTGCTCACCTAATGTATACAGGGTGTAAGGAAAAGTATCATTAACCTGTAAACTACATTACTCTACCCATCAAACAGAATGATTTTTACTATGCAGATATGTCAGCGCAAAAAAAAAATCGGTTGTTTCATACTAAACTGCAATGCCTACTCGACTAAAATGTATGAGACAGCTGATTTTTTTTGTTCTTACAGGTTTGCTCCCATAGTAAAAGTCATTCAGTTTTATCGGTAGAGTAAGTGGTTTAAAGGCACCCTGTATGTTTTGAATGTTGAAAACATTCAAAAAAAAAAAATACAGGATGTATTAAAAACTGTTCAACTTATGACTTATTATTTAGATCATTCCCTCAGTTGATTTTAGCGTTTTTAAAACGCTAGTTGCCATTGATATGTAGAGAATGACAGAGGAAAATTTCACACGTGTGGACGAAGCATAACATAGCGCGATTTGGATTCACGGCGTACCTATTGGTAGGAAAGGAACCGTGAAATTCTGGGATCGAGCCCGTGAAGAAACGAATACTTTAAGTTCAGAAGGTCCGCTTTAAATTAAAGCATGGCCATAAATTGCAGTTGCTTTACCTATGGTTTACAAGATCTTACTTGCTTGCTTAATGCATTCCAATCAATCTATCAAATCTTCAATTCACTACTACTAATAGGTTTTCTTTTCATATGCATCCCGTTTATGATAAGTTCATTAAAAATGTTCCAACCTGAAATAAATTAGAAGTTATGAAAAAGGTTGTACTGACACATCTTAATTGTTTTTAAGAAGGTGCAATGAATATTCGCTATGAGTTTCTGTATTTTTATGTACAATCTTCTCCGAGACGCAGCCTAATCATCAGCTTGCACCTCGATCAACCATATCATATGACTTGACCTTTAGTCCTGATTGTATAACGTCGATGAACGCAGTGAACGCACCGTCGCCGGTAACACTCCGGGTGCTGGAGATGGCTCCCTGCCAGCCCCACACCGACATCGACACCGGCGCGTGTTGGAGGTGCTAGGTACAACTACTGGATATTGTTAGGTTACGTCGAATCCCAATGCAGAATGCACATGCATCCTATACGATCGTATTTTGATGAAGACATTTAAAATTTTTTCAGGATAGCTCTGGGTTCAACAGTAGATAGATAGATAGATAAGGTTTCAATAGGAACACTACAGGTATTATTAGAAGTGATAACAGCAGTGGACTGTGATGTGACTGTTGCAGATTTTCTATAGTTTATTCGATAGCTATTTCTATCGCTGCGGGTTTCGAATCGATGTTCGAAATCCACATTTTTCTTATATTGGCAAAGTAGGTAAGGGCGCGGGCGTCAATACCGTGAGGACGGCCGCACGCGTCTATCGCAATTTTATTCGTAATTTTAGGTTTATTTTCACTAGCAATGCATTTCCTACCTTATGTACAAAGCAAAATCTTATAATATTTATAAAAGTAAGGATAAATTATAAAACGATAAATGATAATTCGAACGTAGAAACTTAAAAATAGAGCTAAAAATATTAACATTATTTTTTTATTAGCCTGTTTTATACCACTGCTGAGCAAAGGCCTTCCATTTAATCTTCCAACCATCTCTATCCTGGGCAAACTCTGGCCACTTATCATGAAAAGTATCCAGATCATACCGCCACCTCTTCTTAGGAAGACCTGGACGCCGTCGACCGTTTTCTGGGATCCAGGGCATAACTATTTTTGCCCACCTCTCTTGTTGCATTCGACAGACATGGCCAGCCAATTCCCATTTTAGTCTAGCTGTTAAAGATATAAAATAAAAAATACAAATTTTCTTACCTCAAACAAAGTTGATATAGTTAATTAATGATGATTATTTAGCTTGTTTTTCTCTCTTCAGATAACAATAATATAACTAAAATTAATTTAAGTACTTACCTAATTACTATTCTAAACATGGTACGTCCATAAATAACAAACTTATATATTTCACCAACGAATTATGGCGTAAAGTTGTAAATAAATGAATTAATAGGTATAATGGGGAGGCTTACCCTGACGAGACACTTGGGAAATTTTCAACAAACTCCACGACCAACATTTTGAATTCAGTTTTATTAAAACTTGATAATAGAAAAATGGACTTAGTGGTTTTACTTTTATTACTGAACTATGCATTCTCTGTCAGTAGAGATAAGGTTGAAATTGTCTTGGTTGGATATAATAATATTGGAGGATTCCTGTCGAGTCATTCATCAACGCCGCCTCTAGACTACTACTTGTGGCTGAAATTCGCGACTATTTGTAGGTAAAAGCTTTAATAGGATAATATCTCTCGGGCGTGTTTAATATCTGTGGGTAAGATATACTTATTATTGCTACTAAGGAAAACATGGACAAAATTGGAGCACGTTACGGTTCGTAGATTGCAATTCGTACGTTCAAAGGCTTTTTGGTTCGACTTAGAAATATACCTTCAGTAGATTGACCACTATTGACATAAAGATTTTATTTCGTTAGACAGAATAAAATTTTGCTGTAGTTTAAAACGTACTCTTATTATTTTTTCTCACCTCCGGACGGAAAGCGTCAATTGTCGTCCCGCTGCGCTAAACGAAGTTACCGCTTTCCAGCTCCGTCGAGGAGAAAAATAGTATACTAACCACGGACAGTAAATAAGAAAGCCTCAGATCACTCTCTCTCTTCGCTTCGCCTCGCCTCGGTCGCCTCGGTCAACAATTACATGAGATCTGAGACCTTTCTTTCCTTTTTCCTTTTACTACCTGTCCTAGACTATGCTGATGTGGCCTATCTTGATCTCAACGAGGACCAATTAAATAAACTTGAACGTCTCCAAAATTTCTCCATACGGTTCATATTTGGTCTTCGCAAATATGACCACGTTTCCGAATTTCGTGCAAAGCTCAAGTGGTTGCCCATCCGTCTTCGTCGAAACTTTCACATACTTTCTCTTCTTTACTCTTTTCTGTTTCTTCCCCTTACTCCCTCCTATCTCAAGGACCGCTTCACTTTTCTTCACGCCACCCATGACAGAGTACTACGATCGGCTAACAATCTTCTACTTACTATGCCTTCTCACACCTCTTCCTTCTACGATAAATCCTTTTCTATTCAGTCCGTCCGTCTATGGAATGAACTGCCACTTTCTGTTAGACAAGCCCTCACTATCTATCTTTAAAAAACTGCTGAAAGACTACTATCTTTAGCTTTGACAATCTTCGCTTAGTTTGGTACCAACATTTTGAATAGTTTTACATACTTCTTATTACTTTTTATAAGGTACCTATTTCTACAATTATTTTGTTATATTGAGTATGTATGTATTTATGTATATATTTATACTTTATGTAAATTATAATATTATGTATCAACTAGTACACCGCCGTAGCATTTATCTCATGTAAGACTTCTTCCATCCACTGGTTGTCTGGAAGAAATCACTTTTAGTGATAAGGCCGCCTTTTGTACCCTTCTTGTTCGTGTGTATTGTTGTTGTTTTTTTTTGTATTTTTGGTGTGCAAATAAAGAATATTTATCTTATCTTATCTCATCTTTCTTACTTTCCTGTCCTCGGTGTGTAATCTACTATGGTAATTAACATTCTATTATCATTATCTATTATAGTTTTATTTACATTCTAGGCTATTATTGAAAGTCTACATTATGGATGATGACAGATCCTGGAAATTAATAGCTTAAATTTGAAATTTAGAATTTGTAATTTAATAACAAAATGTTTAAACGAAATTACAATCAAACAGAAAACAAAAAGTTAAAAGCGATTGAAAAACGTTTTTTATCATATTCTATCTCTTTCATGCAAAACAGGTGTTTGTAGGACACGTCATGATTTGTATGATAATCATAATCATAAACATAATCATAATCATTTATTGCTTCAAAATTTTGTTTGAACGTCACTTCTATTATATTTTATATGCAATCGCTCTAATCGTAAATTTTGAACACCTTTATTTCAGTTATTTTAATGAAATTGTAAAACCAATTTCACTTCAGAGTTTAAGATAATTTATGTATCAAACAGTTTTTAAAAAACTAAAAAATATTATAGGAATGATGAAAGACGACAAACATGTACAAAAATTAGCTTCTACATGTATAAATTTCAATGAACGCTACGTATACATGGAAAAAGATATGAACACAGCACAGAATCTACTAGACAGGAACAAACAATGAACAAAGACTGAACAATGATTGGCACGTCGTCGTCGTTAATCTATCTTTGTGGAAATCCTTAAGACCTGTACCCAGCGTACAACACTTAAAAGGAAGCTTCCAATTTCAACCGGACATTGATTGATTAATATTCATAGTAGATTTCGCCTACGGCGACTGCTTTACGATCCAGACGGTATTGAACCTGTCAATAGTGCGTAGGTTTTTCATTAATTCCTAGTAATTTCAATCTCATCAAAAACGTTTCATGTAAAATAGTAGCCAAGACTTGCAACCCTTTAAAAGTACTCTTTAAAAGTTATGTGATCTTATTTTAATGGGCTACGTCCTGGTTTTGGGTAACTTTGTGACCATTTCATTCATTAACTATGACACTTTTTGAGCTGAAAAATAAACTGAACCATCTACACGATATGATATTATGATGATTTTAATGAATAAAACTGAAGAAAAGGGAATCTAAATTCACCCCTTTTTTTCCTGTTGTAACCATTTTACTCTTACATTTTTAATCGGAAGACAATGAAAATTTACAATATTGTTCACAACACACTTTAGAATGATGTGGTTTTCTTACTTTTTCGAAATTAATAAATAATCATCTAATTTTTTAAAGAAAACGGCTAAATTCTGACCGGAGCCCCACGCTTGTTCGCATCGATTAGTATGGAGAGTAGTGGTCCCGGGATGATACGCCTTAAGCATGGCAAATGAAGGAATTCGGTCAAATGAAGTTAAAAGGCTTAACCGAAATCATCATCCCATGCAAAGCCAATGTCTTGATTGCTCTTGTGTTTTAATTTTTACTTTGGGAAGTCAGTACTATCGAGGACTTTTCCGCCTGACCACTAAAATTTTTTTTTGCATAATTTCGCGCATAATTTATTGTTTGGAAACTATTAGTTTATTGGTATGTTCATCAATAGGGCGGGGCTAGACAGCGCTTTTATTTTTTAGTATGCAAGTAAAAATGAGCCTAGTGGTGGTCAGGCGGAAAAGTCCGCGATAGTAGGTACCTGTTAGGTTTTCATGTTCAACAGTGCGCGAGTGAGTGACGAAATCAACGAAGCTTGGGTATTTATAAAATCTAAAGGAGCAGGGCTTTAAATATGAAATTAGACACATTTTATTAAAGTGACAACCACATAATATCCTGATAATTTGACCACAGATACTATCCAGACCGAAGGTATGAGGGCTCAAAAATACGCCGAAACGCTTCGAGAAAAGGTACGGCAGTGCTCCGCTTGTTTGGCTCGTCTTGGCGGGAGCTCTACCGTGCCCCCAGATATGATGAGCCGGCCGTCGTGGCGCCCTTTCTAATCTATATAGGAAGCTGTTAATCGGGATGAAAGTAAGAGTATCTTTTAGAGATTGTAAACGTAAGGGTGCGTCCACATTTGGAGACCCGCGTGCGTTCCGCTCGTGAGCTGTGTATGTTTGCCGTTACTGCAATTGTTTGGTGCGCCTCTTTAGCTCACCTTATGGTAGAAAGGCTTGACTAGTGAGCGCGCGTGGCGTGCAATCTGCGCGCGTCCACTTTGCGCGCGTTCCGTTCTCTTTCATACTGTGAGTCTCAGTCGTTGGGGAAGTAGGCGCAGCGTGCGCGCTCGCAGCTTGCGGGCGGCTTGCGAGCTGCGCATTCGCTAGATGTGGACGCAACCTCAGAGATTGTAAACGTTTTTCATGGTCACGCGTAACTTTATCTGCGTTGACTTTAATAAAGTATCATATTTTGTAAGTATTCATTTCGGATTCGATCTCGCAGGAAATCTCCGAGCATAGCCCTTTTATTGCCGTTTGAGTGACTTTAAGCTTTTTTATGAGGCCCTTTGAGAGCGGCTACGTCTCAGTTCCGTATGTCATAACTGCCATGTACACGCTGGTCAAAGAGCTTCGTCTTGAGGCAAATACAAAAATTCAAGCCATTAAGATTTTGTAAAATCTTGCATTTTACCCTCAAATTGGTGAATGGAAGCATGTTTCTTTGTAGAGTTCGAACGGCGACATTCAACTTTAAGGTGCTAACCAAAAACACCTAAGAAAATTCAAAAGAAACCGCCCTGTATGATAAAGTATTAGCAGAACGTTGTAAATCGAGTTAGCTTGAACATTCCGGCCACGTTCGTCCGCCTTCATTCACGCGACTCTAACGGCCCAGATAATAGACTTACTGCGCACTTTACTTCTACACACCTAAAGCAATAACTCTACGGTTTTCACAAGTTTACTCCAAGAATAAGCTCGTTTATTACTTAAAATTAAATTAAAATCCAATCATACACAGAAGGATTATTTAATATTTTTGTTTTGTACTTCTATAGTGGAGCCACAGAGGATTATTGGTGGAGCTTTGGTATTGGTATCACCCGCCGGAACAACAAATATTTAAAAAAAAAAATTTCGCGGGTACCATTTTTTTCCTGCACTGTCATGTTCTTCACCTTAGTTCAATACCCATATACGTAACAGTAAGACAGTCTAAAGTTGCCATACAAAGCTATAAGATCAATCAAAATTGACTTTTTCATCTGGTCTTATAGCTTTGTATGGCAACTTTAGACATTACGCATGGTTATTGAACTGTACTGTCATGCAGTACAGAAAAAAAAATGTAACCTTGAAATTTCATTTTTGTAGATTTTTTTTGTTACTGCGGGTCGTGATCTGTAAGACTTGGGTTTTTATATTAGTCATTTCGTACCTTATATTATAACAATTTATAAACGGCAATCGGTAATCTTTTTGGTAATTAAAAAGTCCCGGGGCGGTACTATTGTTACCCTTAAAAATTCACAGAAAGAGACGCGAATTGGGACTATACTCCAATTCTCATAATGTAAGTAGAACTGAACAAAAAAAAAACAATGTCCTTAACTTCACAGAACTTAAAGCAATAACTCCTCTACAGAATATTTTTCAGAAGAAAACTAAAATAAAAGAATCGACCTACTCATAGCCGATACATAAAAGTTAGTCTTTCTTTTGTGAAGTTTCACAAACATTTAACAAGGGCGAGGGATGATGTCGTTTATTTTATGAAACAAAAACTTTCACTTGACCTTTTATTAGATTATTTTTCGAATCTTTATTCTTTGCCAATATATTTGATTATTATGTGACTGAGTAGGTACTAGAAATACATACAATAAAGGGTGGTTCTTAAGCCAGATTTTAAAGGGATAACCAGACCAACTTTATCTGAGGACCAACATCGAAATCGCGAAAAAAAATCGGCGGTCCCAAATATCTAAGATTCATAGTCATAGTCATAATAGTTTATTGCTTCATGTGGTTACATAAGGTGGACACATATACAAATAGAGCGCACATGAACCCTGTAAGGGCACTGCAAACTAAATGTACTCGTAGTTGTAACTTATACATTATTTACTTAACTTATTACAATATTTATCTTATTCATTAATAACATATTTATTTCACTGTATGTAAGCCGTGGTGGTCCAGTGGCGAGTAACCTTGCCTGCCGTGCAGGAGGCGATGGTTCGATCCCCGTCCAAGCCGACTCGTACCAATGAGTTTTTCGGAATTTATGTACGATTTGTTACACCACTGGCTTTTCGGTGAAGGAAAACATCGTGAGGAAACCTGCATGCTTCAATTTCAAGGCGTGTATTGTACCCACTGCCCATTATAAGTGGCGACGGGCTCACCCCCCGTCACATTGGACAGAGTTTCGGTACTACTGGTGAAACGTGGATGTTCTGAGGTTTCAGAATATCTCTGACTACCCCCTCGGGGAATATAGTCGTGAGCATATGCTATATTATGTATTACATTATATATTCATCTAATCTAACTACGCAGCTACTTACTTTACTTTATCTGGGTCGAGTCTACGTAGATTTGCAGTTTTGTATGGAACAGTTGGTTTTTTAGGACCCTGCTTTCACTGTGCTTACTCCATAACTGGTTTTGAAACATTTGTCTTATGTCTGTGACAGTCTTTATTCTGAAAACATAGCACGTCTATTAAATATCCCCGGTTTTCAAAATAGAGAGTCATTTGTTTCTATAACTGAAACTAAATCCAAGAATAAAATAAAATGTGAAAATAATGTGAGACATAATTTCGTTTAAACACCAAACAGTCTAAGTAAATTATTTACGTTGATCCTAGGATGAACCCTCTTGACGTATGAAAACGGAGGATTTGGACACAAAATAGATAAAGTACAGATAGTCCACTTCATAATTAAGAACATACACCCAATCTCCATCTCTCTCAAACCGCTCAGAATAAACAATTATAAAAGCAATAATAATAATTATGATGAGTAATTTGACGTCATATGTATTTTAACACTATGTTTTAGTTTTGTATGGGACAGCTGTTTTTTTTTCTCGATTTCGAAGTTGGCTCCATAGTGAAAGTTGCTCATTTTGATGAGTAAAATACATGCTGAAGTTATCCGCAGTGATATAAAATTTACCCTGTATAAAGCGTGCGTTTTAACGTTTGATAAAGAGTTGTTGCTTTGACTAGGTTGGCAAATAACCCATGGGTTGAACTTTTGACGCGTGTTGAAACAAACAAATTTAGATTTAAGAGATGAACAAAGTAGAAGTAGACACGTATTAGGGCGAGCATTTATCTGAATGCATTTAAATACTATTTCTTCGTCTTAGTTGTAACCTTAAGAAACAAGAGGTGACCATCGTGGGTTGCTTTGTGTTACCACAGCTGTGCAGGCCGCTCGATCTTGCCCGGTTTATGCTGGCCTGTAGTATTGCTTCGGTAATGTCTTTCTATTTAGAATGTATGAAATAAGCATACGCTCACGACTATATTCCTGAGGGGGTAGTCAGAGATATTCTGAAACCTCAGAATATCCACTTATCCACGTATGAAATAAGTGGACCTTTTATACTCTATGTATGTTGTGGTTGGGAAAGACGCGGCGTCCCGCGGAGTACCCGTGATTCATTCCGACCCCCGCCTGCATCGCTCAATGCCGCCACATTAATCATCGTCTATGCCCAATTAACTGACTCCAATCTTGCAGAGGGGTTCGTAAACCGGTTGCTTTTTGAGTGCTGTTTCTGTTCTTTCAAGAATGGTCTTAGTCGTAATGAGAAAACTCATTAAGTAATGATTGAAAAAAAGAAATGTTTTAGTAGTTGTTTTTGTTATCTGAGAGTGCAAATTAATAAAATCAAATAGGTACACAAAGTCTAATTACTAATTTTGGTATTTTTATAAAAAATGTAAGTACTACTGGAGCCGTGGTGGTCCAGTGGCGAGTAACCTTGCCTGCCGTGCAGAAGGCGATGGTTCGATCCCCGTCCAAGCCGACTCGTACCAATGAGTTTTTCGGAATTTATGTACGATTTGTTACACCACTGGCTTTTCGGTGAAGGAAAACATCGTGAGGAAACCTGCATGCTTCAATTTCGAGGCGTGTATTGTACCCACTGTCCATTATAAGTGGCGACGGGCTCACCCCCCGTCACACTGGACAGAGTTTCGGTACTACTGGTGAAACGTGGATGTTCTGAGGTTTCAGAATATCTCTGACTACCCCCTCGGGGAATATAGTCGTGAGCATATGCTTATGCTTATGCTTATGTAAGTACTACTCATCATCTTAGCGTAGCTCTTAAGGGTCGGCACTACCCTAATCGGGCAAAACAGGGTTCGGCGTTCCGACTTTTGAGGATAGTAAATAGCTATATTTAGAAACAAAATTAAGACCATCGCTTCTCTAAAAGATGAAGTACAAGATGAACAAAAAAAACTTCAGTAAAATTGTGTAGTTACATCAGAAAGTAATCGAGAATTTCATGAAAAACTCTAGAATAGCACTGCCGCGTTCCGAGTCCTGTGATTTAGTGAAACAAAATAAAACAACAAAATATATTTATAATCCATGGCAAAACATCAAAGAACACTTTAAACAAATCAGTTTTTCGATACGACTTCTAGTTTTTTTGCAATTTGTTACCAAAAATCACATATTTTTTTGGACGTTTTCTTCATACAAATTACTATGGGCCGTCAATCGTTCGAAATCATTGCGAATAGTCCGGTGACCGGCAACACCCAACCCAGTCTTAGAAGATTAATGAACAATTCCATTTTTAGCTAAAGTAGGCAAAGTAACTTATAAAAAACCGGGCAAGTGGGTGTCGGGCCACATGCAGTGTAGGGTTCCGTAGTTGCCCGTCACGATATGTGGACTTAGAAGTGCATTTTATAAATTGGTCGACTATTACTCGTAAATTTTTGTCCACTTTATTAATATGCTGACACTTTTTTAAGGGGATGATCAGACCATCAAACTGAACAACTTTCTCTATGGGACCAACATCGAAAGAGCGAAAAAAAAATCAGCTCTTCCATACAAAACTGGAAACCTACTCGAGCCAAATGTATGGGACAGCTGTTTTTTTTTTGCGATTTCGATGTTGGTTCCATAGAGAAACATAGTTGTTGACGACTGTTTACCGAGGACAAACTATCCAGTTAGTTAAGTTCAACTTCGAGAAAGAGATCAATCGCCGAATCCAACTTGGCTGGGCAGCATTCGAGAAGCTACTTAGTATCTTCCTTCACGTCCCAAGTAACTCAATGTCTTCAGACGCAAGTCTTTGAACAGTGTGGGTTGCCAGTGATGACATTTGGAACAGAAATGTGGTCGCTCACTCAAGACTTCATAAAAAGGCTGAAAGTTGCCCAAAGGGCAATGCAGAAAAACTAGAGTAGCTCATATAGCCCAAAGAATGGGCAGAGCACATTGCTCGCAGAATCGATGGCCGATGGGGCCAAACAGTTCTCAAGTGGCGACCGCGGACTACGTACGTCCTGGCAAAGACAGCCGGAACCCGTTGTATGAGGGCAGCGCGGGCATAAGCATATGCTCACGACTATATTCCCCGAGGGGGTAGTCAGAGATATTCTGAAACCTCAGAATATCCACGTTTCACCAGTAGTACCGTAAGTCTGTCCAGTGTGACGGGGGGTGAGCGCGGGACCAGTCGTTATGGCGATCCTTAGGGGAGGCCTATGTCCAGCAGTGAACGTCCATCGGCTGAGACGATGACGATTATTATTTAGGGATGGAGTTAGGTTTGTTAAATCATTATACAAATAATGAAAGTAAGGAGCGTTTTTTTTACTATATTGTGATTTTTTTTCATCATCATTCATCATCTTTCTAGCTAGTGTCACGCTGGTTAGTGGGGTCTGTTTTCCTAGTCTGTTCTTCCACTTAACTCTATCCTGAACAACATCGATGGAGAGCTCGCAGCTTTCCATTTCCTTCTTTACAACATCAGACCATCTGAGTTTTGGCCTGCCTACGCCACGTTAACGTGGTAAGGTAAAACCATGGGTCCATTATTTTGTTGCAGACAATTATTTTTGAATAAGTATTGCATATTTTGATAATAATGTTTAAAAAAAAATTTAACTCATTTGTCACACTAGCTATTGATTAGAACAAAATTTTATAAATAAAGAAGATTATTGTGAAAACTAGTGACCTTTTTCTTATTTACACCATCAATTGTTAACCAAACATTACTAAAAAAATGTAATATCCCGTATTATATCGACTTTAATTACAAGGAATTTAATTATAATCTGAACTACCTATGTCTCATTATTTGCATGTGGTTTTAACTCGGCTTTATAAAAAAAAGGAACTTTTAGACTTATGCCTGTACAAAAACAAAACTAAAATTATTTTTTTTGCAATAAAGTGATCTATCTTGATATCACCATTTTTAAATTTATAAATTAAATATTACGTTAATTTAATTCTTATTTATTTAATCAGAAAATATAACTACACAGTTTAAATTATGCAAGTGAATTAACAAAAAATTATTTTAGTTAATTAATCATGACAATATCCTGATGTAAAACTAAGAAAGCTATTTACGAAAACTTTGAACTTCATTTGCCACAAATACACATTTTGGAGTTAAGACGGTTTAATATTAAGGGTGCGTGTATTCTACTCATCAAACTTTCACTATAAAGCCAACTTAAAAAGAGCGAAAAAAAAATCTGCTGTCCTATACAAAACTGCAGTACCTACATATTCGACTCAAATGTATGGGACAGCTGATTTATTTTCGCTATTTTGAAGTTCGATACCATGCTGAAGTTATCCGCAGTGATATAAAATATACCCGTATATCGACATTATTGGAAGTCGATAAGTACATGCAATGCCTTTGACATATTAAAAGTACTAGGTACCAAAATTCCAACTCTGCTCAGAAGCCCTCTTTTGTAAAAAAAACAACATTAGGCGATATGATTAATATTTGCTGTAATAGAAGTGAGTTCGGTGGCGCGTTGCGGAGAGGACTCTCAATCAAGAGGTCCGAGTTCGAATCCGCACGGACAACATGCCACGTACCAATGAGTTTTTCTAACTTATGTACGTATTACCGACTGCTCTCAAATGGTGAACGAAAACATCGTGAGGAAACCTGCATATGCAGACGAAGAAATTCTGATGTATATTATGTGAAGTCTACCAATCCGCATCGGGCACGCGTGGTGGACTAACGCTCAAACACCCTCCTAGAAGGTAGGCCTGTGCCCTGCAGTGGGACATATATAGGCTGATGATTATGATGATGATGTACTAGAAGTTCCGGAAAACTTGCAAACCCTGCAATCGTTTTCTCAGCCATTTGTATTGCCAGCTTAGATTTTATTAGACGGAATCCTTGCATTTTAAATACATAAAATTTTCGAATACCCAATTTCTACTAAAATCTACTAAACAATTTTGCCCTAAAACTACCAATAAAGAAGAAATCTACTAAAAGTGGTCACACTGATGTCCTTTTGCGCAAATGTTTTTGAAGGCTATCGTTCCAGATACTGCAAAATTTACTTTTATTCCGTGCTTAAAATATTATATCTTACGATGATTATGATAATAAAAGATTACAAACCCTTAGTTTGCTAATACCTTAACTTATAATAATTTCTTTATTTTGTTAAAAGTTTTAATTTGTTCTGTTATTTTACGTTTTTTTAAGCCTTAGTAATACTGTGATCTAATTAGTTGGATCCCATCCTATCCTACCACCAGGGGTGATCTTTGATCAGTCACATTATAGGTCCATCACGCACGGTACTGTACTGTTGCTGTAAATGTCAATTTCGACCTACGGCTCTCAAATCCAGATGCTTTAGGAGTATTGCCACGCACAACCAAACATTCAACATTAATTTAATGTGGTAAAATCTGCCTTCCGGGTAGTAGGTACCCTAAATTCGGTCGGACCTACGAACCTGCCACGATAGGGTCGGCCGACCAGACTTTTTAGTCCTTACTAATTGGCCTCTAGACCAACAGACTAGTTACGTCCTTTAATTCAACGAGGTAAAATGTTGTGTCACCAGGTAGGGTTCACTTTTTCCTTCACACCAGTAAACATGCCAGCCAAGCTGCGCCGCGCGCTGCAGCCGACCAAGTTTTTTGCAAGAAATTTATTACCAAAAGCTATCAAATTGATTTGTTCATTAATCTTATAAGATAGGGTTGAGTGTTGTCGGCCACCGGTCTTTTTCTTTTGACAGATATGTCAAACGGGCCGTAGGTAGTGCCGACCCTTAAGTACTACTATACCTACCTAAAAATTATATAACTGTCTATAAGGGACAAACAACATAGAAACCGTGAAAAAATCTGTTGCGCCATTTATTTGGGTTGAGTAGGGTTTGTAGTTTTGTTGACAACTTTACTGTTTTTTTTCGGGATTTCTATGTAGGTTTAACCTACCCATAGAGAAAATTGTTCAGTTTGAAAAAACCGTCAGCATACTTATTAAGGCGTATCAGCCGTGGACCACTCTCCTCTCACTCACACTCCATACTAATCGATGAGAAAGAGCGCGTGGCTCCGGTCAGAATTTTACTGTTTTCTTTGAAAAATTCGATGATTTTTTATTAATTTCGAAAAAGTAAAAAAACTAAATTGTATTGTGAACAATATAGTAAATTTCATTTTGTTCCGATTAAAAATGTAAGAGTAGAATGGTTACAACTGGAAAAAAAGGGATGACTTTAGAGTCCCTTTTCTTCGGTTTTATTCATTAAAATCGATTTCTAGAAAAACCACATCACTTCCCATATCCTGTAGATGGTTCAGTTTAAATTTCAGCTCAAAAAGTGCATAGTTAATGAATAAAATGGTTACAAAATTACCCAAAACCGGCAGGTAGCCCCTTAAGAAAGCTAGGTATACAGGCATCAACAAAGACTTGTGACATTTCTGATGGAAGAACCTTCGAAGATCGCCAAGTACTCACTGACTGTTTTGGCTTACTCATCACGAAAATATCACTTGGGATTTAACACTCCGGCTTCTGTTGTGTTTTAGTAGGAGTTTTTCCAAACTCAATCTCAAAAGGTGTACAAATGGAAGTTTAGTCATTTCTAATGACGTGAATGATGAGACGAATTATTAAACGAATGGCGAACCTTGGCGAAACTTGTTTAGTTTGAAAGTCGCATTTAAGTTTCCACCGAATTTTTAATCATTTTTAATTAAAAATAAATTAATTTAAAATTTTTAATGAAACTATAAGGGTAAATTCAGACCGTGAATCTGAACAACTTTCCCCAAGCAACATAGGTCAAAAAACGAAATAAATTTTTGGAC
Source organism: Agonopterix heracliana (assembly GCA_963693445.1). Taxonomy (NCBI): domain Eukaryota; kingdom Metazoa; phylum Arthropoda; class Insecta; order Lepidoptera; family Depressariidae; genus Agonopterix; species Agonopterix heracliana. The sequence continues at coordinate 20,812,717 of OY856310.1, forward strand.
GTCCGTCCCATAGAAAATCGATCTGCCGATCCGCACTTTTGCGTGGGAGGTCCAAAAGAAAATATCGTTTTTCGACCCATGCTCCATAGGGAAAGTTGATCAGATTCACAGTCTAAATACACCCTCAAAGTTTCGTTACTAATTCAAAACTAATGGTGTATATCCAAACAATTATACAAGGTGTTACAAAACTACAAATAAACATTTAAGGGGGTGGTGTAGACCATCAAACTGAACAACTTTCACTATGGGACCAATATCGAAATCGCGAAAAAAAAATTTATGTTCTATACTCTACAAATCGACTAGAGATAAAATATGTATGGGATATAAAATTATTTTTTTCGCTATTTCGATGTTGGTACCATAGAGAAAGTTGTTCAGTTTGACGGTCTAAACAACTCCCTTACGAGTTTTAAAAATTTATTGTTACTTATGAAACACCTTGTATTTCGCTAAAAATCACCCTAGCCAGGTGCCAAGTTAACTTATGTGGGTTATACAGAGTACCAAAGTAGTACCACGTACGTTACTTGTTAAATATTTATGTAGAACCACTCTGAACCTAAAATTTCATTATTTCCTTTTTAGTTTTCCTTGAGCAAAATATAATAAACTCAGAGCATAATCCGTATAAAATTCTGCAAGGAGCGTGAAAACGCGTGGTTTTATTCACTGACTTTACTACCTACTTAAACTTCTTCATGCACTACAATATACTATTTCTTACCAGTTATAGTATACTGTCTTATACTTACTTATGTGTATCTTAAGAGGATGGTAAAGCGTGTAATTTCTATACAAAAAAGGAAAAGGTACTGGAGTGCGATTTTTGAATCTCAGTTGGTGAGCTCAGCAGTTGAAAATGTCAAAATTACTATGGAGATACGCATCTTTCTACTGCTGATTTGAATTTGAAAAATCGCACTCGTAAAGTATGATTTTTGAGAGTCAAATCAGCTGTAGAAAGATACATATCTCCATAGTAATTTTGACATTTTCAACTGCTGAGCTCACCGAATGAGATTCAAAAATCGTACTCCTTGTCTCATTTAATTCAATGCACTATACAGGGTGTAACAAAACACCCTAGTAATTCTTAAGGGGGCTTTAGACCATCAAACTCAACAACTTTCACTATGGAGCAAACATCGAGAAAAAATAAAAAATCTGCTGTTTTATACAAAAGTGCAGTACCGACTCGACTCAAATCTGTGGGACAGTAGATTTTTTTTCGCGATTTCCATGTTGGCTCCATAGTGAAAGTTGTTCAGTTTAATGGTCTGTAGCACCCCCTTTAGTACTACGGGGGTGTTTTGTTACATCCTGTACAGGTTGAATATTGCTAATATTTAATGGGATTGTTTAGTTAGGCCATCAAACTGAACAAGTTTCACTTAATTTTGCAGAGCAATCGTGAAATCGTAAATAAATCGCAACTGAACCATGATTAGACCACATGCGAACCACAACTTTTAACATATTGTGCTGTTCATTTGACAGTCGTTAGAGCTATTTTGACAGATGGCTCAGACGTCAAAGGCTGTCAGTCAAAAAGTCACACGCGAAACGGAATTCATCACAGTTGAATAGTAATTCGATTGCAGGGTGATTAGAACTGAAATTTGATTAGGATTTTGGAAATTGGATATCGGTGTCTCGTTCTATCAGATTCAGGAGGACAAAGACGAGAAAGTGAACGTTTGCACGCACACATAGTAAGTAAAGCCTCTAAAATCCCACTGCAGGGCAAAGGCCTCCTATCACGAATAAGGGTGAGAGGGAGTGGGCCATACTCCACCACGCGGGCCCAGTGCGTGTTGGTAGAGGCAAGTTAGTGGTCAACTTGCTGTCAGAGAATTTTCAAGCCGCCTTAATAGGCCTCTGAACCTGGCTTAACGAATAGTTACAACGCCATCTGACGGAACTATCCGAGACCAACTGCTTAACGTGCCTTCCGAAGCACGGAAACGCTCGAGATGAAATACCACTAAACGGTCACCCATCCAAAGACTGACCGGACCTGATGTTGCTTAACTTCGGTGATCGTTTCCAATACCGAAGCTCCACGCACGCACACATATACACTTAAAAATATCCTGCGTACCTAACTGTTTTTCCATTAAAGCGATCCCTCTAGTCGAAGTCGGCTATGAGTGTAAAAGGTTATCACTTTTTGGATGAAGATTGGTAGCTTCCGTCGTTTTAAGTTGTACCCGTCTTAAGTTATAAACCGTAAACCCAACTTTAAGCCTGCATGGGGTCGGGAGAAATACCTTATTAGCGAACCCCTTGCGAATCCTTAGGTATGTGATTCCTTAAGAGATTGAGACGAGTAACTTTCTAAACTATATAGTCAGGTTTAGGCCAATTACGAAATTCCACATATAGATTGAACTTACGTTTTAACATTGGTTTTACGCTCCATAAATACTTTACTCATTTTATATATTTAATAGTATACATTGTTTTACGTAGAGCTTTCGAAAGAAGGTTCAATAGTGGGTAATTCAGGACTTAGTATTATACTAGCTGTTGCCCGCGACTCCGTCTGCGTGGACCTTAAAAAAGTATCCTATGTTTTAATCCAGAACATATTCTATCTGTGTGCCAAATTTCATACAAATCCGTTCAGCCCTTTTTGCGTGATTGCGTCACAAACATCCAAACATCTAAACATCGTCACAAACTTTCGCATTTATAATATTAGTGAGATTGACAATACATATTCATATGATTGGCTGATTGCATGCTTCACTACTGTAGTTACGTCACAGAGGATTATCCTCTGTGGTTACGTCACCAATTCGTATGACAGAAATTAGTTCTCAACGTAACCACTAGGAGCGCTGTACGAAATTCAATTCAAAATTGGTGACGTAACCACGGTAGTAAAGTACGGTGAAAACTCATGGTAGACCTGCAGAGCTCGGTGGCGCTTTGCGGAGAGGTATGGACTCTCAATCAAGAGGTCCGGGTTCGAATCCGCACGGACAACATACCACGTACCAACGAGTTTTTCTAACTTATGTACGTATTACGGACTTGGGCACGCGTGGTGGACTAACGCCCAATACACCCTCCTAGAGGGTAGGCCTGTGCCCTGCAGTGGGACGTATATAGGCTGATGATGAAATGGCACTGGTAGTTGCTCTATTTTGCAGTGAAGCGAAATCTGAGTTTTTAAGTTATGGGACAGTTAATAACATTAATATCACTGTTATCAGAGTTAAGCGTACTCCAGACGTTAGGATAATCTCAAACAAAGATTCCAAATTTTTACCGTCGAGAATCCGTGTCCTGTCGACTAGTCGACAGTGCGTAACAGCTAAACGAATGAACAAAAACAAACCAAGCAATTTTAATAAACGATCCAACAGTTCTTGGAACGTGTGTACAAATGTGCGGAGACGAAATGAGAGGTAAATCCGTTTTAAACCGCAGTAGATGGCGGCCGCCGAGCGCCCGATCCGTCACGCGTCGCACAAGCATAATCCCTCATCAAATCCAGATTAATTAAACCCGAGCCGACCACGATCCCCGCCTAGCTGGGTTACCACACCACTTGAATTCTCCTCACTTTTGAGGAGTTTTGTCCCAATCTTGGGAATCTTTCTACGCGATATCGAGATAAAACTGTTTTGATTGTTACTGATTGGTTGTTGGCATAGTTCTAAGGCTGTTGATAGACAATTCCCAAGTTCACTTTTTAGCATACACCAGACCGTAAGCGCCAGCTTGAGTTTAAATTAATACGGCTTTAGAGTTTGAAATTTGAAATGGAAATGAGATGGTCAAAAATCTATTATGTCTCCAAACCTTGGAATAAACGAGCTCTGAAGTTAAGACTTCATTTGTGTTGTGCTAGATGACCTCGATCTGGGTGAGGTAGCGGAAGGAACTGGATGCAAAAGCAATGAGCGAGATAGCCTGTATTGAATAGCAATGGAATTGTTAATTTCTGCTATCCCTACAAAAACAACGTCTGTCATCTACGAAGAAAATGTTATTTGATTTAAGATTTTAATAGGAAATTTATTTTTTAGTTGTGGTAACCCTACCGCCAAGCCAGCACATTATGTACACATATGTAAACTAAGTTTAGACCATATCATAATTCTTGAGATACACAGCGGCATTAGGGGGACTTTGTTGTCTTAATATTCTGATGCAAATTGCTGTCAACTTAGGACGTGGAGTCGGACTAGATTTTAGGAGTTAATTCTAGTATGTCCAACGTGAATAGGGTAGTTGAGTGATCTTCAAACAGGTTCGTGGGCAGTAACCGAGACGCAGTATACTTTTTTTGTAATCATTGCTAGATTGGTTCACCCTCTTATCGTTGATTTTAACTCTTAAGATATTTGGTTTTTGATGTTATTTGTAAATTGTCTAACCTAACACAAAATGCAACGAGGCCGGAATGTGAAAAACAATATTAACAGTTTAAAAAAACTGGCCAAGTGCGTGTCGGGCCACGCGCAGGGTAGGGTTCCGTAGTTTCCCGTCACAATATACGAACTTAGAAGGGGGCTTTTTGTTTTATACTACGGTTTGACGGCTAATAAAGTCTAAAAAGTACTTTTTTTAAGTTGGTCGACTATTACTCGTTAACTTGTAAAGCTAACTTAGCGGTGATAGTTTTCCTTTTAATTTCATTATATACACTACTGCCATGAATTTTTTCACATATCTAGAAACAACCGTTTAGCTGGCAGAGGGGGGGGACACTCGACTCTAACAAAAATTAGCACCTTAAAGCTTAATATTTCGCTAACGGATCCCTAAATCGAAAAATGGTTTTCCCACACCCACCGTATTTTTAAAAGACCTATCCAACGATACCCCACACCATGGGATAGACGAGAAAAAAAAATTGCGTCCCCACTTCACGGGTAGGGGGGAGGTACCCTAAAAAAAAATATTTTTCAAAATTTTATTTTACCACTTTCTCGGCGTGATTAATATGTGTACCCATGCCAAATTACAGCTTTCTAGTACTAAGCGTCTCTGAGCTAAGCCGCGGACAGACGGACGGACGGACGGACGGACGGACGGACTTGGCGAAACTATAAGGGTTCCTTGTTGACTTCGGAACCCTAAAAATAAAGCCATGTTGTGCTGTTTTTGATCGTCAATTAAATTGTGTTTCACACCAAAACCATTACAACACTTAAGAAAACATTATAATTTAAGTTTTGTTAATATATAAATTTTAGTTTTGTATATATTATTCTAATTAGTCAATTACGAATAATTCTGTTGCTATTTTAATTTAAAAGTTTCAAAAGTACAATAAATATGGAAAATTTATCAAAAGTTGCATACAAAGTTAGAAAGAAAGAAAACACAAAAAAGTGACAAAAGATTAACAGCTATTCGAGGCGGAGTACGTAATACAATCAAAACTTTTGATGAATTTCTGCAAAACTGTCTTTTGTTTCCCCTTTCTGTCCAAGTTAAATAATAAAATCTACTGTGAACCTCCCCATCTGAGTCCCACAAAAAGTTAGCAGAAAAAGTTATGTGTCATAAAATTATGTTTTTAAAATTGTGGTTTGAGATAAAACATTGTTGGAGTTTATCAACTTTGTTCCTATTGTTGCTTATGATTAAATCTAATAAAACATTCAGATGACGACAATTGACTCTATATTTTTATTAAATTAACATAAACATGTCAAAGACACAGGTTATGACAAACAGCACCAAACGTAGGGTCGAGGTAGATGGGCAGGTCATACAGTACGTCGACGAATACATATACCTGGGCCAGATAGTCTCTTTCGAGAATAGGCAGGATAAGGAGGTTGAAAGACGCATTAAAACGCCTGGAAGAGCTACTGGTCCATGAAGGAGCTTATGAAGGGCAACCTTCCCTTAACACTAAAGCGAAAACTCGTCGACATGTGCATCCTGCCCATCCTAACCTACGGTGCTCAGACCTGGTCTTTGACTGAACATCAAAAATCCGGCCTCAAGATCTGCCAAAGAGCGATGGAGCGCAGTATTTTAGGTGTAAGACTAACCGATCGTGTTAGAAACACGGAACTGCGCTCCAGAACTGGCATAGCGGACGTGGGGCGCAAGACAGCTCAGCTGAAGTGGGACTGGGCCGGACATGTCTGTCGCATGCAGCCCGAAAGATGGGCCAAAATCACCACAGACTGGGTTCCCCAGGATGGTCACCGGCGTCGAGGTAGACCGAGAAAAAGGTGGAGAGATAACATGGATGCCTTCTTGGAGAGTTGGCCAGAAGTTGCACACAACAGAGAGGATTGGAGAGTAAAAGGGGAGGCCTTTGCCCAGCAGTGGGACATTGAAGAGGCTACGTAAAAAAAAAAAAAAAAAAAAAAAAAAAACATAATCTGATGTTAGCAAAGACGGGCTTTAAAAATAGACAATATGCTCATTAATTGAGAATATATCTTGTAGAAACCTAAATCATTCTAACTCAAACTCAAAATACACACACAAATACACACACACACTCATACAAATGCACTCACAAGCGCACGTTAGAGTTAGAGGCATGTGTGAGTGTACCCACAGCTTTCGTTCTGTAGGGATATTTATTCAAGTGCTGCTAGTGTGCGGATATCCTGAATTTGGTATTTTAGAACGACTCTATATATATATTCATTCGGAGAATAATTTTCAGTCGTGAAACTAATGAGAATTTGCCACTTAAATTATTTAGATAATGTATTATCAACTATTGTTACTAATAGTACCAAAAAAGGTACAGTCAACCAATTTAAAAAAGTAGGCCACCGTATTAGAATCGCCCCCGGTACAGTAAACGCAAAACCCAAATCGTCTATTTGACTGAAATTAAGGTGGACTACATTTGAAATTGGTTGGTTAAAAATTAGGATCGTGGATTAAAAAACCAATCAATTTTTTTTTCAATCTTTAATTCGATTCGAAATAGCAGATTTTAATCTATTATATTTTTAAAAAGTGTAGTGGACAAAACTATTCCCCTACATATTTTTTTTGTATCCTTTGCAGTACCCCACTGCTAGAAAAATACCCTCCTCCTTTATCTAAATCTCTCTATTATGTGCAAATGTTGACCAACCTCCACGAAGGCGTCACTTCAAATTATTTCTACTATATTACTACTTTATACTCTGTACATTTTGGGAATTGGGCATTCTGCACCTAAACTTCTATTCGTATAATCTTCAGAACAAACGATTTTCTTCTCAACGCTCGAAAGTAAAGCCTTTAAATTAAATTGTAAAATAGTGTAAATTGAATAATAAAATAAACCAGTTAATATAGTTTCCCTTGACAGCCGCACGTCCGTTAATTCTTCAAAATATTAATGTAGTGCCCCGCCATCAGCAGTAGTCTCACGTCGCGGGCATTCCGCCTCTGAAATCACTTCCCCACTCTCCCGACAGTGACGTATTGTTACTCTTCCTTAACATTTACGTAATGGATTTTGTTTCATGTTCCGGAAGTTATCGCATATTTTCACGACGTGCGTAATTTTACCATTAAAATTTTCATTGTCTGAAATAAAATTAACTGTTTGGAATTTTTGAGAAAAATTTATGTGTTAAGGGTGTTGTTACACTGACGCGGTCGATGTTAAATTGACGTCGTTGATAGAAAAACTTTTTGGACTGGCGACGAATCACAAACATTTAAGATATTGATTGTCGAAAAAGTGGTTCTGTGTATGATTCCTGTCTATTTCTGGGGGCTACCTGGACTATATTCACTATGTCGTAAACGTTTTCATTCAAATGTAATCTCTATTCCAATAAAGTATTGAATATATCGAAAATCGAAGTAGGCTAGATGGATTGCTGATTGCCACTCAAAAAAAAATCCAAACGACCATCGATCAAGATGTCGGCCATTGATCGATTTAAATATCTCTCAATCTTCTTCTTCTTTCATGTCATAATTAGTTATATCACATGACAATCACACGCTGTCAATCGATCGATCGATGCTTGATCAATCGTCGAGATCGACTATGTGTCGATCGACGAGGCACATCGGTCGAACGACCATCCATTATACAGGATGTAAAATTAAATGGGAAACTTACTTAAAGGGCTTCAGACCATCAAACTGAAAATTTTTCTCAATCTGACCAATATCGAAATCGCGGAAAAAAAATCAGCTGTCCCATACATTTTAGTCGAGTTATGTTTGCAGTTTTGTATGGGACAGAGGTTTTTTTTTTCGCGATTTCAGTGTTGGTGCCATAATAAAAGATGTTCAGTTTGATGGTCTGAAGCACCCCTTTAAGTAAGTGTCCCATGAAATTTTACACCCTGTATTATAGCACACATCGGTCGATGAGAATCGATCTCGTCGATCGCATCGGTGTAATAACATCCTAAGCTCTACGCCGTAGGTGCTACGTTGCTACGGCGTAGACGTAAACTTGAAAGAGTTTCCGAGCTTGTCGTAAGTATGCCAGACGTAGACAAAATAAAGAGGTTGAAGCAAAATGTTGGACAAACTTAGTACAAAAGAATACTACAAGAAAGCTTTGGTACAATTTATGTATTCGTCTTCCATGATATCGTCATCGATGAGTAAATTGTTAGGCTGTGATGATTATGATGATCTTGAACATTGCCTAGATTATCTAGGCGTATCGAATTTTATTGTTATTCTGAAATTTTCGCTAAGGGTTGAACTACACCACACAGCACAGCGTCGCATTTTTCCGTCGCTCCATCCTTTTTTGTTACTCAGGAACGTCATTTGCTAAATGCGATGCTGTACTGTGTGGTGTAGTTCAACCCTAATATTTTTAAGAATAACACCAACTAATGTTTTAGTTTTTATTTAACTTTTTTATCTCGGACAATATGGTCGTGAGCATATGCTAATGCTGTAATTTTTTAATAACAAAATCAGATTGATTTTCAACTCGTATTGAAGGTATTTTACCGAACAGTACCTACCTTTTTTCGATACTTTGCGTACTAAAATACTTTGTTAACTATTATTGATTAGATTGAAAATTTTGTTCTCTGGGTAGTTAAGTGGACTCGGTGGCGAAATTGGATAACGGACTTCCCCGGTTTGATAGAGTGCGGGTTCAAGTCCCGCCCAAAACAAATTTTCCTACCTTTAATTTGATTCAAAATATGTTGTGTTTTAAAACACATCTCATTTCTAAACAAATAATTAAAGTAATCAAAACCTATTGCAACTCTAGCAGTTAACTACAGGATGTGTTACAAAGGTTACAAAGTGGCCGTCAGAATATTTCCCGGTTTGTGTAACACGAGTCCGGACTACACTACACAGGAAAGTATCTCGCGGCGAGCTCGCAGACGAGACACGCGAGATTTATATTATACAAGCTCTTAATTTAATTGCTTTTAAAGTTGCTTTATTTATAAGTTAAAGCGCAATAACTCCGGCAGCCGGGCGCTCGGCCGTGCAGTACCAAATGCCTACCTTATCTATCACATTCCTAGATGTTGACAAATTAAATAACCTTGTATAATGGTAACAACTTCTAATTACTTACCTATGTTAAGAGTTAGATAATAAGAGGATTGTGCAACATCTACATAAATCTGTTAGGTTTAAGGATGTGAAGAAAATGTTATATAACTATTTTTGGAAATAAATAAATAAATAACTGCATAACCACAGATTATTAGTTACTACATAACAAATTGGTCATGTTTGGTTTGGTCATGTGGAAAGGATGAGTGATAGTAGACTGACGTAAGAAATATATAAAGCGAGTGTGAATGGAATAGTCGAAAGTGGTCGCCCTAGACGTACGTATGCAGACCAAATTAGCAGCATACTTAAGAAGGGTCAGATCAAATGAACCCGAAACCGACGAGCGTGTATTAAACGACTTATGACTGTGAAAGAGGCGGAAGAGGTACGTCAGGATCGTAGCCGATGGCGATCAATTGTCTCTGCCTACCCCAACGGGACACAGGCGTGAGTATGTATGTATGTATGTACATAACAAATACACCCACTTACAATTCCCACGCTTTAATTACCGTAAAACTATATCTTATTAAGCTTGATTCAGCTTTGTTATTACTTCGTACAGCGCGTGACGTATGCAACGTTGCCGTCTGACGCGCGAGTGGCAGAAATCAAGCAAGCGCATAGTTTACGATGCTCCACAGTTAAAGTGCTTATCTCGGTACCTACGGCTAAGTGATGGAGGCCTGGTATAACATAGTAGGTAAAGAGAGATGATGAAGTTTTGTAGAACACGAAAAAATGATGGCAGGTGGACAGTCTTAACAGAGTCGTTGCTATGCAAAAGAGGAGAGGAGATGCAGAGTTGTTATGCGAAAGAGGAGTAGGTCATCCGGCGTTGACATCTAGACGCGTCTATAAGACTTGGATCCGATTGGCGCAGGACCGATAAGGATGGCAAAATGGCGAGGAGGCTTATACTCTGCAGTAATTGAATACTGGCTGATGACGATGTAGAACACACGACATAAAATTATGTATACCTATGTCGGTGTGCATATTCAACGCTCGAGATTGCACGGATTGAGATCGTTTTATGGAAAATACACGAGAATACCATTAGTTCTACATACTTATACAGGGTCCAACTTAATATGCTGACACTTTTTTAAGGGGATGATCAGACCATCAAACTGAACAACTTTCTCTATGGGACCAACATCGAAATCGCGAAAAAAAAATCTGCTGTCCCATACATTTGGCTCGAGTAGGTTTGCAGTTTAGTATGGAACAGTTTTTTTTTTTCGCGATTTCGATGTTGGTCCCTTAGAGAAAGTTGTTCAGTTTGATGGTCTGATCATGCACTTAAAAAAGTGTCAGCATATTAAGAAGGACCCTATATACAATTTCAATCATTCTGGATACGCACGTGTAGCTTGAGATTTCACATTTTTGATAGGTCATTATCAATGGGGATAGATAGCAATTAAAAATGTTCGCTTCAGAATGTGTATGTTACATAATTTCCGTCAAAATGGTTTTCACTTTGTGTAACATTAAGTCCGGACTACACGAGAAGTACCTCGCAGCCATCTCAAATTTTACTCTTAAAATGTAGCTTAAAATCAACTGTTTATAACAATATTAATGCAGTCGTCTGTATTTGCTATCAGCTATTCTTTTAAGCGGTGTTTATAATTCATTAATAATCGTAGCCTTGTTTTACTTTTAAAAGTAGACAGTAATAGATTATTATGTGAATCGGCCGGAACAATTTCTTTTGACTCCTTCGTAGCTTTGCTACGGCGTAGCAGCAAGACCTAATTGTTTTAAGTGCAATACATTAATCAAGTAGTATCGACGCAAGCGTGGCCAAATCACTTTTAAGGCAAACCGCAATTTTACGAAGTAAGCTATAAAAAAAATCTAGATTCATTAGACATTATTTTGAGACAAGAAGCTACCTTGTAGCACTTGGTCCAAAACACAGTTTGTTCATAGGCATTTCGTCAGACATGCATTTCTTCCAAGAATACTAACCGATGAAAAAATAAATTCAATCATAATATTAGGAAAATAATTTTCCACTAATTCCACTTCCACAAAGAAGTGGTTATAAATTATTTTTTCTGAACGCATTATCGCTACTGCTTACAAAGTGAATTGAGACTAAAGTCTAATTGACTTATAATAATGACAGATAATATAAAACCTAGACCACAAAGGAATTGAACAGAAAGAAGAGTACGGCCAGATAATAAAACGTTGTTCTACAATTTAGTTTGGATCCGAACAACGGCCAAGGAATTTAAATTTCCCCTCCCTCTCGCTCCATCGGAGATAATCAAACAGCTGGCGGTGACGGCATGCTTTGAATATTAATGCTTTTGATGACGGGCCGAGATTTACGCGTGTATTTTATTTTCGTGACCCTAATAAACACTTGGGTTCATATTTTTTGTGTTCGTTACGTAAATTTGGAAAATGGAACACTTATTGAATCTACAGAGTCCGTCTTAATATGCTGACACCTTTTTAAGGGGATGATCAGACCATCAAACTGAACAACTTTCAACATCGAAATGGCGAAAAAAAAATCTGCTCTCCCATACATTTGGCTCGAGTAGGTTTGCAGTTTTGTATGGAACAGCAGATTTCTTTTTCGCGATTTCGATGTTGTAGAGAAAGTTGTTCAGTTTGACGGTCTGATCATCCCATTAAAAAGTGTCAGCATATTAAAAAGGACCCTATATTTGTTGTGCATCCGTCTATTAGTATAGTTAGTTAAAGTTATAGCCTGTAGGACCCCACTGCACGGCAAAGGCCTCCTCTCACGAATAAGGGTGAGAGAGAGTGGGCCATACTCCACCACGCGGGCCCAGTGCGTGTTGGTGGAGGCAAGACAGTGGTCAACTTGCTGTTAAGCTGACCTAAAATAGGCTTCTGACCTGGCTTAACAAATTAAGTTGAAGTTACACAATCATCTGACAGAACTTAACGGGACCAGCTGCTTGAAAGGCCTTCCAGAGCCATGGAATAGTTATGTATAGAACAGACAATGCGAACAAAATCTGCGCACCACGATCAGCAGCGCGGGGCCCACACCGGGGGCCCATCGTGCGGCGAGCGACTGGCACATGTCAAAGTCAATATAATTTATTCAATATAGGAGCTATAGCACACTTATTAAACGTCAAATCTTTTTTAAGCTACCACCGCGTCGGAACGTGTTGTCGCTGTAGAGAAGATGCGGACAGAAACTCTACAACATAACACGATTTAAAACTAAGCTAAGTAAGTTTAGTAACCATGCTAAGTAAGTTTGAACCAATTGGCCTAAACCGAGTGTTGCAAAAAATTTAGTTTAGGTGTCGTCTCTAGTACCTCAATGTCCAGAGCACGGATTGGCTTTAAGTGAAATAACACCCATTCAAAGACTGACAGGAACTGTCGTTGATTAACTTCGCTGATCGTTTTCAATACCGAAACTCCACTACTATGTAGATATAAAGCTAATTCACCTCCTCGCTCGACAAGCGTGATAATCTCAAAGATATGAGAGACAGTAAAATATTACGAGCCTCAAACAGTAATAGTTGAGAGAGCAAGCCTTCAAATAAATTAGTTATTTTGGTGGGAATGGCATCGTCACTGCTACGGCCATAAAGACATTTAGGATTGAGTTCTCCGACGCTGGAGTCGTCGGTAGGTGAGCAAAGCGTTATAATAATGCACATAAAATTCCCAAGCGAGAGCACTGACGTGAAATACTGAAAGTACAGTAGGTGCACTTCTTTGAACTGCCTGTCTTGCCTCTTTGATGAAAAACACTAGCTTTTCGACACATCTTTGTTTGTGTGAAGATATAATTTGCATTCAGGTTGTAGGGATAAAAGTTGAGTTAAACAGATCGTTATAGATTATTTTATAGGTTCTCTCTATTTCTTGAACTAAGTGCTAAGTTAAATGTAAAATGATTCTAAGAGTAAATTTGTGTTTTTATCATTATAAAATTTCGATAATCCAGTCCTGCAAACTTTAGTATAATGTAAGATAAGATTCCATTAGTCCTTGTACTTTCCTTCCTTCATCATCAGCGGTAATTCCCACTGCTGGATACAGGCCTTTCCATTTCCACGCCAACGAGAACGACCCCACGCTTATCTCATCCACTGTTTGCCGGCTACTCTACAGATATCCGACTATCTGCACAGCTAGCATGCCGTAGTGATACAGCACTATCACACCTTAGCTCTCTTTCTATTTGCATGCGAACGTACGAGATAAAAGACGTGATACAGCCGTATCACGTGTAGCATACTACGAGTGCTAGCTGCTGTTCAGCCCGCTAACCGTTTCCCCTCTCTCGCCGCCACTTCGCTACTTACATCGTCTATGGCCACACATAAGAAATGCAAGCTTCGGCAATCGGCTTCTTGTAGCAGCCCTTCTGTACTAACTATATTCAGTCCCACACAGAGGTTCCTGGTATTACGTGCCTGAGTTATTCAGCGTCACGTACACAAGACCGCGAACGTCAAAGAAAATTTATATATTATGTGCCAATCCGTATGAAAACGAACTTTATTGTGATCGTCGCTTCTGACGTTGTCGTATTAACCACCATATCATATTAATATTGAGACACTGAAAAACGTAATAAGTAACATTCGATATAAGGTTTACTAATGTTAAAAAGTGGCCTCCATTTAGCTATGAACCTCCACGTATCTTTCTGTGAATGTCATACGAGGTGATTACCTCGGTCTTCAAACCCCGGACCTGAAAAAAGACGCACGTAATCTCGTCTAATCACGAGTGAAGCACCCATTTATATTTTGTGGCTGACGAACTGTCACGCGGGTCATAATGGTGGCGGGTTGTAGGACCTGCGCCTAGAGCTAGTGCATCTGTGTGAGTGCAGGTCCCTTGTAGAACAAACGAAAATGTAGGACCTTGCATGCTTCACATCTTTTTAGTGTCACATTAGGTCCGCCTTTTTTCAAGTCCGTGCTTCAAACGTTGACATTATGGTCATCAGTTTCTGCGTGAATTTTTGTGAACAACTGAACAACTTCCAACTGTCAGTCTGTCCGATTTAAAACAAACAACATTTGTTAGCCATTTCGACGTTGGCTCCATAGTAAAACTTGTTCAGTTTGATGGACCACCCCTTTAAATATAACAAGGGTGTTTGATTACATATTGTAGAAAAATATGTATAAAAATTGGGAGTGGTATCTCCAAACTGTCACTTCTGTATGCACCTTTGTATTGAAGGCGCGTCGCTCGTCGCCGCGTTCTCTACTGAATTACCTATGTCGCGAGTCCCATTTGCGTCTCGCTCTCTATTGACAGCCATTTTGAATGTACCGATACTGTCAATAGCAACTTGTCGTCGATTGTATCTGTTTCCACCATAGGCGAAGTATTTTTCGCTTACGCTGATAGACGTAACATCAGTGTAACTGCGTATGAGACAGCGATAGTCATAAAATCCTATACAATTTGTATGAAAATAGATGTCTGACTCCGGAGTCAGACAGCCGTCGTAGAACAAAAAAGTGGCTACGTCAATAAGGACAGCAACCAGCCTACTAAGGTAGCGATCTCCTTTTTTAACTAGAGCGAATTTGCTATGTGCATCTCTTACCGAGTGATATGACAAGACACGTGCTTTCTTCTAGTTCCTTCTCTTTCTACTGTTTCCACGGATAAATAACTAAAGGAAAGATCTTGGAGTCAAATTAAAATTATTTTTCTTGACTGGCTTGATTTATGATTGTGCTCAAAGTCGATTTTAATTACAGCGACGACGTTGTAAAAATATTTTCGAGATATTTATTGCGAGCGTGGGCGCTAAATACAGATGACCTCTTTTGTCTTTACCCTACTGAAGATCTTACAATTAAGGTCGAGTTAGAATTCAGTGACTGTAACCGGTGCCGGTGCCTACAACTGCATACTGTCTTGACCAGTGAATATTTGATTCTGACAACACTAATCTAGATTGGTGCTATACTAACTCATATTCCACACGTAAAACAATAATAATAGTAATTTGAAACAGTAGTTTACTACTCGTATGTACGCTGAGGTTCAAGCTTCAAGAGAATTGAGCTTTTCATTATTATTTGACAATTTATGCCAAGTTTTTTTTCTATTCTGTTATCTACTAGAATTCCAAAGTAGAAATTCAATGAATTTTGCAGTTTATGAAATAGAATGAAACCCGGACGATTCTGCAGTAGGAATTTGAAAAAATTTAAAAACATATTTAATAATTATCATTATTATCATAAAAGTATGATATATAGGGCCCTTCTTAATATGCTGACACTTTTTTAAAGGGATTATCAGGCCGTCAAACTGAACAACTTTCTCTATGGCACCAACATCGAAATCGCGACAAAAAAATCAGCTCTTCCATACAAAACTGCAAACCTACTCGAGCCAAATGTATGGGACAGCTGATTTTTTTTTCACGATTTCGATTTTGGTCCCATAGAGAAAGTTGTTCAATTTGATGGTCTGATCATCCCCTTAAAAAAGAGTCAGCATATTAAGAAGGACCCTGTAGATAGGTAAGTAGTTATTGATAGTGAAGCGGGACAAAGTAAATATTCATAATATTAATAAGGTGAATCATTTATCATGAGGCTCTAGTTTAAGGGACGACAAGGTTCTAAAGTTTCCTCAAGTGTATAATAATATATCTGGTTGCAACATGTGCAACTGTTTGAGATTCTGACGATGAGGTTCAGGTGCAAGTTAGATTCAATGCTAAGTTAAACGTTTGTGAACGTATTTGAGTGTGGAGCTATAATTATTTATAACAAAAACTCTACTGACAAACTAAAAAAATATGAATTAGATGAGATTTCAATAAGAATTAAGTAAAACGTCAGAAACTATATTAGTATTTAGGGATACTTATTTACATTTAAAATTTCACTTTGAGCCCGTGTATGGAATATTATTGAATAGTTTAATTTTTTCAATTGAAGTAGCGTTTCTGTACAATATACTTTATCTATTTAATCGCTTACGAGATAAAGTCTCAATTAACACCAATATAGCAGAGGCCAGTAGCGAATCGGTGAAAAGCTTAAATCTTTATTACATTGCTAAAATACATAGTATCATTTATAGGGGCTCAAGAAAGCCGGCAGTGTATAGTTACACTGCCAGCCGCTGCCAACCTCTGACTGCCGCTGTCATCTCGGTGTGATTTGAGCCTAACCCTGCCAAAACCGTTCTTGGTCAGTTTTTTAAATCTAAATAGAAAATAATCGAAGAAAATTCAAATGGCGTTTGATCCACTGATATATGCCTCCTAAACGTCTTCGTATGTATATCTACTTACGATAAAACAATCTGTTTTAATAGATCGCCTGTTACGATGAAACTTTAGTCAATAAACCGAGTTATGTTCGAACTCGTCTGATCGCGTTTCACGTCCTGACTTTAAGCTCAATCTCGACAGCTATTCATGGTTATACGAGTATAGGGTGCTGGGTGATGAGATGAGAATATAAGGCTCGCATTAATAAACCGGTCTCTAGAGTCACTAGAGCAGGCGCGCTGTTAATTAACTATTACTTTCTACTCATATTTTATCGTATAATTATTCGAACCAAGTTAATAAAATAGTTAAAACCTAAGATGTTTTTATATGTATTGTGTGTGAATAATTGGGAATCTAAAGTGAAATCTTAGATAATTTTGTGAAACATAATGAAACCAATTTCATAAATTTATCCACGATTACACGTTAGAATCAGAATTATAGACAGTATTAGAATTTTTGCCTGCGAATAGTCTCCTGAAAACATCCAAAAACGGTTTCATTTGACAACTCATGTCACTGCCTCTATTTCGGTTGTAAATACGATATTTTATATTAAAAACCATAAAGTTATTATACCTTACAGGAATAGAGGCAGTGACATGAGTTGTCAAGTGAAACCGTTTTTGGATCTTTTCAGGAGACTATTCGCAGGCAAAAATCTAATACTGTCTATAATTCTGAGTCTAACGTGAAATCGTGGATAAATTAATGAAGTAGTGTCAGTATATTTCACAAAATTATCTACGATTTCACTTTAGATTCCCAATCATTCACGGAAACCGAATTGTAAAAATTGATTAGTGACTAGAAAACGGTTCTATTGCCTCGCGTCACGTATCCCCTTATGGTATAAACAGGTGTGACAGAGTGGCATAAAACTATTCGTTAGTCATGCATATCTGATAAGAAAGTAAGTATTTCAATAATTTTGCTTTGTTTTCTTTTACTTCTCTGTATTTCTCTGTTCATTTTCTTTATAAATTCTGATATTTTCAATATCCCACACAATTTGCATTTCAAACTTCCCAATAAAGCGATTAACGAGATTTAATAAAGTAATTTTCCGCGTAATTGAGTAAAACTGAATGTAAACTGAAAATAATCCGCCGGACTGCGGCAACTTTTTGACGTCATCGTACCATGTTTGCATCCTGTTAATTAAGTCTCTTGTCACCAACGCAGCTCGACGCTTAATACTTTAAGCTGTTAAAACGTAAACTACAACACTTTAGTATATCGCATCCTCTTAGCGAGCTTTTTAGAGCTTACTTCAAATTTAATTTAATAGGTAATTTTGTTACCTACAATGCATTTAGGGCTTAAATAAACGCATGAGAGTATGCCATAATCCACTACTCAGCGTTGCGGACCAGCTATCAACCTAATTGGTGCGTGGGCTGCCCTGCAGTAGGGCGTCTATTGAAAGCTTTGTAATTAAATGATTACTTGGGTAGGTATACAGGTGGTTAGGAAAAGTATCATTAACCTTTAAACCACATACTCTACCCATCAAACTGAACAACTTTTACTATGGGAGCAAACCTGTCAGTGTCCCATACTAAACTGTAATACCTACTCGACGCAACCGTATGGAACAGCTGATTTTTTTTTGCTCTGTTTTGCTCCCATACTAAAAGTTGTTCAGTTTGATGGGTAGAGTCTGCTTTTCCTGACAATCTCTATAATGTTGAAGTACATTAGAGGAAGTTTGAAAGCAGCACCTGCGACTGTAAAACAGCGTGGTTTTCGCTTATCGTTGTATATTATAGGCATGTGATTCAGGGAGAAGATGAAGACAGGACGAACAAAGAAAAGATGCATGGATCGATGGCACTAGAAATTTGTAAAAAAGGAGTGAGCGCTGAAATTATGGCTAAAAGAGATAAATGGAGGAAGATGACAATTTGCGCCGACACCAAGTAATATAATAAGAGAAGATGATTTATAGGTACATTATTTTCATTTTGCTCCAAAATGTAACCAAAACAATTCACTAAGATTTATTCCAGCAAATTAAACACAGAGAAGCAATAGGTTCTTACTAGTTGTTAAAGGGATAAACAAGTATAGAAGAGGCACTTGAGCAGTGAGTGTCCGGTGTGAAATACCACCAAGAGAGAAGCCTCTTACGGTGTCGTAATTGTCTCAGGACGGGAATAGTGAACACCTTTGTGATGCTCACGCCGTGTGTAGGCATCCGACCCCTTTTCTGGTGTAGTCTTTTCTGTTTGTTGCGTTTTGGGGTATTCCGCCCTGGTTGCCATATCGGTCTACTATTTTGATACCTATTTGTTTTAAGGCAACTTAAATTGGCTCACTTTAGTTACTCAGTTAGTTTTAGGATATAATCTCGTTATTTATATTTACATGTTAATTACCTAGTTTATACCCTGAATAAACAATTACCATAGGTATAAAAAGAAACATAAATTACTCACTATTATATCGTATATTTTTCAACTACTTATGTACAGTGTATTAAAGGCACTTAGTTTCGCCTCTATTCACCACAGCGCTGACCGCAGCACCGTGTCCTGTACAATTCATCATCCAACTGGACATATTACAGTGGAGACCCGACCACCTAATGTTGACTACTCCAGATTGAGATGACTTAGTAGAGTAATGTCTTGCTAATTACGGCCAGAGAGCCTAGTCGGTAGTAAAGTGCCTTAGAAGCCACCTCTCATTGATTCTTTTGGATTCCATTCAATATCGCTATTAAACTCGTAAAGGTCATCATCACCATCATCAGTCTATATATCGACGGCCCGTTAGCTGAGTGGGTATTGAACCTGCCTGCTGTGCCCCCTCGGCTCGCGGGTTCGAATCCCGTAAGGGACAAATATTTGTATGATGAATATGAATATTTGTACCCGAGTCATGGATGTTTGTATCTATAGGTATATATGTGTTCTATATCGTTGTCTAGTTATCGTAATACAGGTCCAGGCTAGATTCTGGAACTTTAAATGAGACTATATACGAGTAATTTGTGTGACAATGTCCTAGATATTTATTTATTTATTTATTTTATATATGTCCCACTGCAGGGACTACTGCCTACCCTCTAGGAAGGTGATTGGGCGTTAGTCCACCACTCGTGCCCAATGCGGATTGGTAGACTTCACATACGCATCTGAATTTCTTCTTCGCGTATGCAGGTTTTCCTCACGATGTTTTCCTTCACCATTTGAGAGCAGTCGGTAATACGTACAGAAGTTAGAAAAACTCACTGGTACGTAGCATGTTGTCCGTGCGGATTCGAAACCGGACCTCATGATTGAGAGTCCATACCTCTCCGCAACGCGTCACCGAGCTCGTATAGGTCATAATTGTAAGTTAGGTTTTTGTACAAAAGTACAAATTAATGTTATTAACCGTTTTTATACACTTTTATCTGGTCCAAGTCATAATACCAGTATCTAGTCCACACTTGCAAAACCTTCGTCATTCCATAAACAAAACGTTGAAAGGAAAATTTTATTCAATTTTCCGCTGGACCTATCAGTTAAAGTACGGTGGAAAAAAACAGAACACTCAAAAAAATTGAACCGCAACTGGACGAGATGGTACGAAAAAAAAGTCTTACGAGGCAGCCGCTCAAATGCAAGCGCCCAAAACACGGTCTGTTTACAAACAATCTAAATTGTAGCTAAAAAGTAAACAACAACCAAATGCAAATTGAGAGCGCAGTAAACAAGATCTTGACGGTAAATATACTGGGCCTGTTCGTGGCATCGTCCTACATAAATATTCGGCATAAGTTATGCGCGCTATGCGCCCGCAGCCCACAGCCGCGACAAAAACACCTCCCGAACGGAGCTTTGATTTTAAATTCTAATTTTATGATTCGTCTTGTTTGCATATCACAACGTATTTGGTAGTTGGGAGTTTCGCTGCCGTTAATTCATAAATCATGTTGTTTTGGTTATAAATAACGTGTATGTGTGGCTTTTAGATGTCCCTGGTAGCTTTAGTGATATGATTGTGCTATGTTTTACTTCGTTTTTGGGTATTTTCAGTAGTAAGAAGTGAAATTCCTCTGAAGCTGTAATAATGAAGACGCATCCCGCTTGAATTTCTCATTTTCTCAACGTCAACAATCACTGAAGTTCCTTTACGTCACGAGCGGTTTATGAGCGCTTCTAATATATGAATGTTTTATTCCTCGCTTCTCCTACAAATAGCGAAAATAAATATAAATTGAGAAGAAAATTTTGAATAAATTCAGTACTAACACTTACACCCAACCCCACACACCACAGAATATCTACTAGATATTTATTAGATATTTTGTAGACACTTCGATATTTTGTGGACATTTGTGCTGTTTGGGATAGATACAGGAAACCTTCTTAACTTTTCTGCCCTAACCACCATTACGGCCTATACGCTCGAGAGATCCCGAAAAGTATGTTACGTAGCATACTATATAACTCCAAGTCTGGTCTTAGTTATTCTTTCTTTAGTAGTGTAAAGATTAATCTTAGTTTGTTTTGTCTTTTCTTGATAGGTCACTGTACCATAAAGTTTGGTAGCAGGCGCCTCGCAAAACAGTACAAAAGCAGAATTATACAGAGCTGTGAGGGTAGAAATCCAGTCAATGCTTACAAAGCCTTCCAGAGTAGAGGCATTAAATAGTGAATGTAGCCTAAGGAAGTTTACAACTAGTTTGAAGCCATAAACCGATTGCCAACGTCTCTGCAAAGATACCCACACTGTATATACAATGGTTTTCAATAGGTTTATCAATCGAACGAAGTAGACACTTTTGACTATTGTATTTTTCCTGATGAACTTATTAGAAACTTTGCATTTGTACTCATGTGTCAGATTTCATAACGAGAAGACAAACCATAGAATTATATCTCTACCTTACTAAGGTGCTGAGCTGGTAATACTGTATGAATGAGGCAACATTCTCAAGTAAATCATTTAATTCTCTAGCATGTTCTGCAGTCGTAGTATGGCAGCGTGATATTAATATGCGTTATCGCACCTTAGCTCTCTTTCTATTTGCACGCGAATGAAAGAGATAAAAGGCGTGATATAGCCGTATCACGCGCAACGTGCGGACGGACGGGAGACGGACCTAAGGCACATTTTTCTTTGACAACATTCTTTCAGTAATTTTTCCGGTCTTTCTTCTAGCTTCATGCTATACCTATATTGAGATGAGTATTTCCCGAAAGAAAAGAGAACGTAATATCTAAAATTTTCCATTGTCAATGCATTAGCTGGTCGCGACATTTAAATTATAAACTTTAACTCATGATCGATTTGCAATCTTTTGGTTAAAGGCAAGTAAGTAACTAAATCTTTACATACGGTTGTAAGTTGTAACTAACTAACCCGGGGCTTGGCTTTCATCCAATTAAACTACCGACACTGTTGATACCTTCCAAAGATGTATTCCACGAAGAGCACCAATTTTGAATAGCACCAAAATTTGAACACCTAAGCTTTTCTACGAAGGCTGGATTACCGATCCGTTCCCTTCCATAGACATGTTGTCTTACCTTGTTCATATCAGCCAAGTTTGTACAAACTATAAGGTGAAACAAACGCACAAACGTCAGTACAATTTGGGGCGATTCGTGTCTTACAAAGCGCAATTTGGCAGGATTACTTTCAGCAAGTTACGTAACTAATGAAGCAACTTGTGACACGGGTCGGCGCAGGATCGACGTAATCAAATTAATGAGAAAACTTCACTTCAATTTAGGGTTTCCTGCCTCAATCTAAAGGTTTGGCGGTCAAGTGTTTTAGTATGCATTCTATTTTTGTATACAATGTTTTTTATTTTCAATTTGTCGCGCTTTAGTTTTCTAGTATAGATATATACCTACGTAGATACATAGGCACAAGATCGTTACACTGACGACATTGATTAACAAAACATAAACATTTTTTATTTGCACGGCAAACACATACAATAATAAAGACGGATGGAGGTCTGATAACGAGATATCTTAATCTTATCTTAACTATTATAAAACCGTAAAATCATGAGGAATAAAAAAGTAGCGGTTCACTTCAATAAACTCAAATAACACTTCAATAGCGCGATTTAAATGACGTGCAGCGCCATCTTTTGACAAAATTGTTAGTTTGTTTGTTTGTTCGCGCATCACGCAAAAACTACTGAACCGATTTTGATGAAACTTTTTTGTTTGATAGCTTATGATCTGACTTAAAATCTGGTATATAATTTCTGCAGACGAAGTCGCGGGTAAACACTAGTAATAATCAATAAACTAAAGCGCTAAAGAAACTCATTCTTGAGGTCCGGGTTCGAATCCGCTCGGAACAAATGCCATGTACCAATGAGTTTTTATAACTTATGTACATAATGTCGACTGCTCTCAAACGGTGAAGGAAAACATGATGAGGAAACCTGCATACGCTGAAGAAGAAATTCTCATACGTATGTGAAGTCTACCAATTCGCATTGGGCACGCGTGGTGGACTAACGCCCATACATTCTCCCTGAGGGTAGGCCTGTGCCCTGCAGTGCGACGTATACAGGGTGTAAGGAAAAGTATAATCCACACCCATCCTTTAAGCCACATACTCTACCCATCAAACCGAACAACTTTTACCATGGGAGCATAATGTCAGAGCAAAAAAAAATCTTCTGCTCCATACGTATGAGTCGAGTAGGTAGGTATTGCAGTTCAGTATGGAACAGCTGATGATGACGATGAATAAAATAAATTAATCAATTATTCTGAGCTTCACTAGTAGTGCCCAAACTCTGTCCAGCGTGACAGATAGTGCCTCAAATTGAAGCACATAGGTTCTATTACGAATAGTTATCTTTCACCGGGAAACTTGTGGTGGTACAAATCGTACCTCCTTTCCTAAGAACTAATTGGTAATGAGTCTGATCTGGGTCCAGGCTAGGATCGATCCATGGAATACGGTACAAATACAAATGTACGCTAATGTTTTTAGTACGCAAATAAATATTTTGGTATTTTGTATCACACTGTATTTATAAAACGTTTAGGTTTAAACTAATTCTGTAAGTTTCCGATTATATCGATACGACGACGAATAACGTATTTATGACTGTTCCTACTTGGTCTTTTAAGTATTATTTTGTTTCCCCGATCATGATCTCCAATGTCCGATATGTATCAACTAAAATATTAAGAAACTAAATCGCCATGATCAGTCAAAAACACCATTCCGATTTGATCAAACAGAGTTGTTACACATTAGTACCCCAGATCGCTTGTTTCTATACAAACACAACATCAGCCGATGGACGTCCACTGCTGGACGTAGGCTCCCCCAAAGATCGCCACAACGACTGGTTCTGCGCTGCCTATATGCCCACGCTCGGTAAACACAACTATAAAATACTAGTGTTTTCCCGCGACTTCGTCCGCACAAATTATATACCAGATTTTAAGTCAGATCATAAGCTATCAAACAAAAAAAGTTTCATCAAAATCGGTTAAGTTGTTTTTGCGTGATGCGCGAACAAACAAACAAGCAAACAAACAAACAAACAAATAAACAAACAAACACACAAACAAACAGACAAACAGACAGACAAAATTTCTTAAAAGGGTTTATTTCGAGTCCGGGATACCTAAAAACCATATCGTAATCTTTTTTTTTGTAAAAATCTTCAATGTACAGACACACTTCAGTTACAGTTTTATAATAGTTAAGAATAAGAATAAATAGCTCAAGATACAGTTAATCTCTCTCGTATACGATTAGCACCACGCATAAGTTAATAGTTAAATTCTAATAGCAATCAACTAGTCAGCAATCAACTAAATGGAGAGCGCGATAAAGTGACATAGTATGGACACAAGTACAAACATATTATGGTTGTAAAGCATTTGAGATTCCGGATTCGGATATATGGAAATTTATGGATATACTGATCAAATGTTGAATAAAACTTGGGTAACAAGCGGTATTCGATGGATGGCCGAGGACGGAAATCAGCGTCCGGGCAAACACAAAAAGCGATGGAGCAATGATTTGGATGTTCACCAAATAGATAAAGGCATGAAACGGAATAGATAATGTTGAAAAGGCTTGGGACATTTTCCCAACAATAGAACTATACTACCTAGAGGTCAAAAAATACAAAACAATATAAGTAATTTTTAATGGCTGCATCTTCTCTACAACGACAGCAACACGTTTCGACGCGGTGGTAGCTTAAAAAAGAATTGAAGTTTAATAAGTGTGGTTCAGGGTCCTATATTGCATAAATTATTTTGATTTCATTTTATTTTATTTTAATGTTCGACAATGATTGTGTTCTAACCTACGAATAAAAATAACTATAGAAGAGTAACTCTAAACAAAATCGAAATAATTTTTGACACCCAATGAAAAGTTACATGTTGTATGAGTTTTGGCGGCTATTTAGAACACGGTACACTTTTTTTGGTGCCACTTTTTGAGCTTCATTTACACTTCTATACATTCTTATTCGTAGGTTCTAACACAAGCAAAAATGCCCAAAACTCGTTTCGCATTTGAAAAATAAACCTACTTGTCCCCAAAATTATTTGAAGCACGGATTGTGGATTGCGTTTGTAGTTCTTCTGCCCTTACACGAAACCGTAGTAAAAATAAAAATCTTTCCTGAATCTAAAAAAAATACATAGATATTTTACCATAACATAATCTGTTCTATTATTTTTTTTTTTTAATTCTTAATAATTCATTTAACAACTTACAATAATAATAAGCTGTGGTCATTGGTAACGGATATATCCATTTCGGATACGTTATACTAAGGTAGGTGCATATCCCTACAATAGAAACATTAGGGAAAAGTAGTAGAACTTTGATGAGACTAATTCAATTAGTACCCGATTGGGACTTAGATAAGAACTGAAATTAGGAGGACTTTGTAGTTTGTAGGGACGTTATCTAGTACGTAGTTCCCTTATATTCGAGTAGGACTTTAGGAATTAAGAGGTACGTGTTTTGACTTTTTTTTTTATTTAGCATCTGAAAAAGAAAAACGGAATCCTTTGATCACCGTCGTGTCTGTCAGTCTATCCTCACATCCACTTTTTGCAGCATATGTAGAAGAGAGGAGCTATAAATTTGGCAAAATTTGCCGGCTTGCAATGAGAACAAAATTAGATTTTTATCTTTTCAGTCTTTCAAAGTTGCTCTGCGAGCTATGGAGAGAGCTATGCTCAATGTTTCTCTGAAAATTCTCTGAGATGTCACATCAGGAAGAAGGTGATATGTCAGAGAACTAAACTTATCTGGAGCGCAGTTTTATAGCATGCATACCTCACCCGATGACGATGTCATGTGGTGATGCAGCTAAACTTTCGTTTCGCCTCGAATCCTTGCCTTCAGTCGCATAAATAAAAACCTAAAAATTATAAAATATTAGAAGCGATTTTATTGTGAATGGTTCTTCCTAGTACATTAGTAAGTAAACCATTTTGTATAGAACTGGCATTTATGTTTGAGTAGAGTCTTCAGCGTTCAGGTTCATATTATTATTAGTGTGATACACAATATACATCGGTATTTAGAAACATGCTTACCCGCGACTTCGTCCGCACAAATTATATACCAGATTTTAAGTCAGATCATAAGCTATCATACAAAAAAAGTTTCATCAAAATCGGTTCAGTAGTTTTTGCGTGATGCGCGAACAAACAAACAAATAAACAAACAAACAAACACAAAAACAAACAGACAGACAAAATTTCTAAAAAAAGTAGAATTCGAGTAGATTTTTGTAAATATCTTCAATGTACAGACACACTTCAGTTACAGTTTTATAATAGTTTAAATTATCTTACAAAACAAATATATAAAATACAAACACTGCGTAACCCCACATCATGCTTCTTCACCTAATAGAAATACATAGGCATATTATATCAATATTAAATAAAACCTTAAACAGATCAGCAAGTTCCGCTATCTTGGCAGCATGATAACATCTTTGTGTGATCTGGAACCGGAAATAAACAGCAGAATCGCGGTTGCATCAGCTGCATTCGGTAAACTGCGGCCCAAAGTGTTCCGGTCCCATGACATCAAACTGTCAACGAAGGTGGCTGTATATATGGCAATTGTTCTCCCGAACCTCCTGTATTCTTCCGAAACCTGGTGTTTGTATCGAAAGCACATACGCACTCTTGACAGATTTCATCTGAAGTGCCTGCGTGACATTCTGAACGTGAAGTGGTCAGACCGTGTCAGGAACACGGAGATACTACGACGCTGCAATGTTGGTGGTATAGAGGCGTATCTGATGAGGCGCCAGTTACGATGGTGTGGTCATATTCGTCGGATGCCGGAGGAAAGAATTGCCAAGCGCATATTCTACTCTGAACTGCAAAATGGAAAGCGGAAACAAGGCGGGCAGCTTTTGCGGTACAAAGATGTGCAAAAACGTCACATGAAGCTTTGCGAGATCGATCCGGGTTGTTGGGAGGAGCTTGCTAAAGATCGACCGGGGTGGAGGCACACTGTCCAGAATAAGGTTTTCGACTTTGAGGCTAAGCGTAGGGCTGATCTCGATGCCAAGCGCGATGAACTTAAAGCCAGACCACCCGCGGCCATCCAATACAACTATCGTAATGGAAAATTGACTTGTAGCCTGTGCGGACGCACTTTCAAAGCCAAGATAGGCTACATCAGCCACCTGAGAGCACATCAACGAAGCTCTCAAAGTCAACAGCCATAATCAGTCGCTGTGGTCGAACACGGCCATGAAGCAGCATCATCATTAAATAAAACCTTAAACGTTCCTAAAACCATACCAACAAATAGTCTATAATAAAAGCAGCAATTCGGTAACAGTGGATAATTGAATTCCGAAGTTAGAGCCGACTGCAACGACTTCTAATTATAAATTCTACTGTTATAGTAACAAAGTTTCCTGTCATCTGCAGAAATTGGCTTCACTTCAATTTCACTTCTTTTACACTTTTTTATAGCTGCCACATTGTTTACTAACAATCAAGAATTCACCGTTTTTATTGAAGAAACTAACTGAGAGCATCTTCTTCATGAGAACAAGACCACATAATCGTTACTTTGAGATCTCTACGAAGCAATTAAGGGATAAGAGTTTTTATTCGCGTAAGAGTTGCTAATATTATAAAGGGTCTTTCCTAATCTGATATTTTTGTAAGGGGATGATTAGACCATCAAACTGAGCCACTATCTATCTCTATGGGACCAACATCGAAATCGCGAAAAAAAATCTGCCGCTCCATACAAAATTGTGAACTTACCCGAGCCAAATGGGACATTATTGGACAGCAGATTTTTTTTCGCGATTTCAATCTTGGTGCCATAGAGAAAGTTGTTCAGTTCGATGCGATGGTCTGATCATCCCCTTTTAAAAGTGTCAGCATATTAAGTTGGACCCTGTGTAGTAGGTACTACCTACATACTTAGCTGATCAAAATAATCTTACGCGAACATTTCAAACCAGAAAAATGAGGCAAAACAAATGAAAGGTTTACTTCAAAGGAAATGCGGCCCCGGCCATAGAAAAAATGCCAACGGTTGTATACAGCTGTATATTATTTTATAATGTAGGTAATATTACGTTTATCATGTATGGACCCTAAAATAATTTTTATGATGCTTATTTTGGTAAAAAAACACATTAAAATATCTGAATTGTGGAAACACCGGTCACCGGTAATTTCAAGTTAAATTGTCAGATCTTATTTTTTATTGCCTTGGTATTGCCGCTTTATCATTTTTCTTTTTGAAGTATACAATATTTGGCATTTATCGCCGCATGTCCTTTGTATGCAAGTGCCCTAGATTTGACAGATAATGGCGCTAGTTTGTATTGACCAAGTGCACCAGTAGTGTACTTCAACTTACCGCGCTTTATGCCTATCTACACCTACCTGCTGCTCACTAACTTCAGATACCGCACCTCGCCCTGCACTTCGAGGGTAACTTTAGGGGAGCCGAGCAAAAAGCTATTATAAATATTTTAAACTAGAGTTTACCCGCGACTTCGTCCGCACAAATTATATACCAGATTTTAAGTCAGATCATAAGCTGTCACACAAAAAAAGTTTCGTCAAAATCGGTTTAGTAGTTTTGGCGTGATGCGCGAATAAACAAACAAACAGACCAAAAAAAATTCTAAAAAAGGTTGATTTCGAGTCAGGGATACCTCAAACCCATATCGTAATCTTTTTTTTGTAAATATTATCAATGTACAGACACACTTCAGTTACAGTTTAGATTGCTATTGAGAACAAGAATTGCCATAAGGACTTGGTAAGGACTGTTAAAAACATTCATCAATTCGATGTCGATCGATAGCACTCTCTCAAAATGTAATTATCGCCACGCAGAAATAGTAACTTAGACTATTCATTGAAGTTAAAATCATCAAATTTACTTCGCTCTATTATTATTTAAAAAAACAAGTGGTTGAAAATTGACAAAAGGTTGTACAGTCGCATTCATTAACAGGTAGGTATTAACAATCACTAAGCATATTATGCTCATTCGTAGCTCTGAACTCTATAATCATCATCATCATCATCTATATTCATCAACGCGACGGGGCAGTCAGCATTTGAAATATCGCATTTTTATCCACAGAAGTGATCAAGCACTGTCCAATGCACAAAATGACTCAAAATTTAAGCAATCCTGTAATACTCTTATATTTTCCGTGCCTTTAATTTTCTTCACGATACAAAATTAAATTTTATGTTACATTGTTTTACTGTTAGTGGGCTCACACACGATGACGCAATGACGGAGTGGCAGACGTCAATCTGTAGAAGCATAACCGGTGCGTCAATCCGTCACCGTGTGTGCTTCTACGTGCGGTTTCTTACAACTCCATGCTTCACAAATGACGGACTGACGTTTGCTGCTTCGTCAGTGCGTCATCGTGTGTGAACGCAAGTGCGTTATTTAAGTAAATAACGCTTTGTATTTGTTAAATTAGTAGTACCTAGTAGAGGTACTTAAAAGCTTAAATTGAAAGATTTTATAAAACGATCCAATTCTCTTTATAATTAAAATGAAACAGCTCAACAATGCTTACACATAATATAATTAAAGGTGACTGTACTTATGTAGTTCTTTGAACTCTTACCCTTTGAATCGGCTACGGTTGAGTTATCTAGGCAAGACCTAGGCACTTTAGGGTACACAGTTCGATGAGGCAATCTCTAAGAATGTCTAATGCAATGGTTCTTAACCTAAGGGTTAGGGAACCCACAAAGGGGTTCTTACCTGCCGAATATGCTGGAGAGTACATACCTAGGTAATATAATTAGATAATATTTTCGTACAAGTGCTGTAATATTTAATTGATATTAATAAACACATTATTTGAAAGAAATTCTGTTGGTATTAATTATTATTTTGCACTTGTTGCACAGCTATACAAAACTAAAATAAGCTGGCCTCGCGTAGGTAGAATAACGTTAAGTGTCGCGGGCCAGTTTATGTTTGTTTTGTGTAGCTTGATGTGTCACCGTGTGTACCAACAAGTATTTCAGCTTAAACGTATTTAGTGATAGCTCAGACTTAATTGCAGAAACACTCATTAAAGTTAATCTCGTAAATCTCTTGCTAGCTTTTACTACGTCAACAAGACAAAGTGGCAGCAAGAGATTTAATGGAGGATTAAATTTTATGAGCGTTTGTGCAACTGAGTGCAAGTCTCTCAAACTGCTCATACCTACTAATGACAGTGACAGCATCATAGTTAAACATGTTTAAGTCTAAATACTTTTTGGTGTAAGCCACCCTTAAACAACAAAATAAAATCATACTTCTTGAAAAAACAATCCCGGTAAATATTTTTCGTTTGTTTCTTCTTATTAACACTTACAAAAATGTAAACAAAATCGTGAGCACACGGCTACGCCCCTCCTGTTAAGGCGGGCATTGGGGTGTGAAATTCAAAAATCAACTAACATTTTCTAACCCAGTGAATCATTCATCCCCCAGTAGTCTTTTGCTCGAGTCTTGTTTGATTTCCACTGAAGAGATTTCCCTTCAGATAAATTCATCGTGTTGATTCTACATTGTTTACTCTTCAATCCTTTTAGGTGCTTCTGAACTTTTGTTTTTATTATTTTCTTGATAATAATTATTTACAATATTCTATAATTTTTATGTCTATAATTTTTATTGCTCGTTTATTTTGTTAACCGAATTTGCAAAATACAAACTTAGGTCTGGGTGAGTTAAGTCTATATGTTATGTCTATATTATCCTATCCTCAAAAAGAAGTTATCAACAATTCCATCATTAAAAGCAAATATATATCGATTTTTTCTAAGTACTTAGGTACCTATTTTTCGGTTCAAATCTCCCAAGTACCCAGTTCTTTTATTATTACCTAAATATTTTGTTATTTTGAATGATGTAAGAAGTTTGTCTTCAAAATTACAACTTATTAGAACAAAATCAACTGAAACAATGTACTTACCTAGGTATCACCTTCTAGGTATCACCTCACCACGCAGGTCCGATAGGTACCTATGACTATCATAAGTATTTTATCGCTACCTCGAAACAATTTCTAAATAAAAAAGAGTACCTGCATACATCATATCAGTCTATCTATGAGTGAAAACTGTATCAAAATCTCAACAGTATTTTCAGACATTATTCTACGAAGTCATACAGGGCCACAGAAAAACACGGTCCCTTTATTTTATAATCAAATCATTTATTTCAGATCATAAATTCCATATTATAAATGTCACAAGTCACAATTAATTTCATTGTTAGTATAATGTAGGTACCTAGGTACCTTAGCTACCTAGGTACCTGCCTATAAAAAGTACCTGAAATACCCACCTACTTATTTTGGATCTGTGATTATTACAATCCTTTCCTCGTTGTTCACATTTTGAACGTAAATTTGTTTGTTTTGTTAATTATTTGGCATATTCTGGGTAAGCGTATTATTGCCACTTACCTACCTATTTTACCAACCATATTTATTTAGGGTTATGTGAAACTGAGGCCAATCTAAAACCAATTTTAATATAATTTAAACAAATCTAAAATCCACTCTTCTTCCAACACCTACTTATTACGTATGCATAATTCATTTTCGCACCAAGCTAACTTCGTTTCATTTTTATTGCACCGTAGTATCATTTTACGTTGCGCTTAATGAAATTTATTCCCAAAATAAACGTTAACGTTTAGCATAAAGTATACAAACCCGTTCCATTTCATCTAAAAAGCAGTTAGGCGAAACAAAAAGTTGATATTTATGCAGAAGTGTTTCCCCTCTGAGGTTATGGCCTGGCGATAGTTTCGTGCATGACCATTATGTTCTCAGGCGGGCTGTTATTTCCATTAAAACGCTTATCTTCAAGATTCATGGCAAGCCCCGGCAAAAATGATGGTCGTTAAAGAAATTGAATACCCTTTACTCATGCTTTAACGTTGTCGTAGCCCGTTCGTTTTAATTTTGAAAGTATTTTTCGCTATGATGTTGTTTGAAGATAGGTCGGAGATAGGCAATATTGCATTATTTGGTTGAGTTGTGTGTCTAAACAATAACAAAGCTTAAAAATTTTCCACACTAAAGTTAAAAATTTTCAGGATATATTTCACTTGAAACGTATACCGACTGGAAGTTTGTTGATACCTACAGCGCTCCAAACGATGTCTGGTTATATTTTCAATTCTAACCAAAATTTTTAGAAACAATTTAAAACTAATCTCTATGCTTGTATGTTGTCAGATTTTCGTTAAAATGTTTACTTCGTTTTAAAGTTACAGTGCCTCAAAGATTTCAATACAAATCTAAAATTAATCCTAGCATTGAAACTGTATATTTTAACGAAAATCTGACCATCTGACACATTACAAGCATAGAGATTAGTTTCTAGATTGTTTCAGAACATTTTCATACTTATTCATTTTCTTTGATTCGTTAGTATTGAAAATATAACCAGAATTCGTTAGTAGGTACCTAGAAGGTACCTACCGAGCGCGCTCCGAATCTTTTTTTTTATTCAACACGAGTTAAGTATAACAAATATTAATAATACTTATATCAATTTTCTATAATATAGGAATGAATTACTTACGTTAATATTTTTTGTAAAGATGGTTGACAGGGGCTATCTCTGCACAAAAATGCCGATGGTGTGATTAGAGGTTTTGTTAGAACTCCTTTTATAGCAAAGCTCTCAGACTATTTATCTTTTACCGTAGGCAGTGCGTCCTGCCTGTAATGACCTACCGTGCAGAAACGTGGTAACGTGGACCTTGACGATAGGTCATCAATTCAAAGTCGCAATGGGCTGGTCATATCTGTCGAAGAACTGACAAACGATGGAGAGTTCTAGAGTTATATTGTGGGATGTTCAGCGGCCTACAGAATCGATGACCTAAAAAAGTAGCCTCAAAGCGATGAGATGAGGAAGGCCGAAGATAGAGTTTTGCATAAGTGCGCGTGAGAGGTCGATGATGATGATATGTAGGTATTTCTGAATATAATGATACATATCGAGACCATCATAAATTCACCTGAAATTAAATGAACAAACAATCTATCTGAATCCATAAAACACTACGTACGGAAACGTTTTTCTCCATGTCTCGGCCATCAAGATAAATCTTCAAGATAGGGGTCGTCGGGAGCACATTATGTGGAAATATGGTTGGTGATCGCGAAGATGAACTCGTGTGTTTCTGTTCAAGCGTTATTTATTACCATTGAGATATCAATCTGATAGATTTGTCGTTTTCTCATATTATATTCGAGTTTGATTAAGTAATCTTCTTCTACGGAGTCGATGGTAAGTAATGTTACATTAATTATATTATAACTTTAGGCAAATAGCCAGTGTGGGTCTGAAAATAAGTACGTTCACACACGATGACGCATTGACGCAGCGGCAGAGTTAAGTCCGTCATTTGTGAAGCAATGAGTTGTATGAAACCGCACGTAGAAGCACACACGGTGATGCATTGACGCGCCGGGTGTGGTTCTATGGACTGACCGATAAGATGACCAATTTTGACGTAAATTATGAATTTATTCGTATAAGTTACGTAAGTCAGCAATACATTGGTCGTCTAACTATGATTATTCTCTGGTTCAAAATATCTTTCAATATATTTTACAAAAGTTTCTCCTCCAGGTTCGTACCTTTAGGCATTTCAGGATTTCTGGATAAAAGTGGAACCGACTGAACACTGTACCTAGGTAGGTACCTGTTGCAACCACAACCTCATAATCAGTCGTCTCTTACCATCCGGTGAAACTGAGGCCGAACGCAAGCCAAATTCACTGTTAACAAAAGCGTTACTTAGTTGCAAGAATGCAACAATGTTAAGAATTTTGTAGAGTATAAAGAAAGGCTCAACATTTACGTTCGTCGCAAAGCATTGTAAAAGTCAAGAAACAATAACATTGAAAGACGACAGTACCATTTTACTACTTCAAGTTCTAAGAGTTCAAAATTCAACATTGCAGAAGGGGAATTTACATTTCTACTAGTCGTACCTACCTACGAGTACCTATCTACTAGTAGAGATGCCACGACCTTATGTGAGTTCGGTTCGGCATCGTCAACTAAAAATTTCAGGAGATGGCGAGCAGAAAAATACAATTAACATTTCAAAATCTTTAATGTTTTTTTTTCTAAGATTACGTTTATTTCGTGAGCAATGAATGAAAACCAGTTTCGACTACAGAAACTACTTTACTAGAAAAGCAAGTCAGGTGCTGGTTCTGTGCTTATACTAATGGGTATGCGCATAGTCCTACCTAACTCTCCTAAATCTGAGGGCCTACCATGAGTTTTCCCTGTACTTTACTACCGTAGTTACGTCGCCAATTCGTATGACAGAAATTAGTTCGCAACGTAACCACTAGGCGCTGTATGAAATTCAATACAAAATTTGTGACGTTACTACAATAGTGAAGACCGGTGAAAACTCATGGTAGACCTACTGAATGAATGGGGGAACCATTATAGAACCAAGAAATAAGTTGTTTGACTGATTGATACTTAATTTTCCAATGTTTCTTTTTTTGAAATGTATATCTATTTCAGAATTGTGAAAACCAACAGTAGCGTTACATGCTAGCCTGGTAAGAAGCGGGAGCATGAAGTGACCATTAAAGTTGGCAAGAAGCACCAACTTTCCGATGCAAAAGTTACAACACTACTTCAATTACACTCGTTTTCTGTTTTATGAAGCTCTTTTAAAGTTCCCGATTAGGTCCTTATTATTTCGTCCACGCTTCACTTCTATGAAGCATTTTTATTGCTATTCTCGAGTTTTACTATCTGGCTGGGAAGAGCTGTTATTTGCGGGAATCAAATACAAAACTTTTGATAACCCAAGTTTCAGTGGTCTCCGTTCTTGCTCTAAAATTTTGTGGGCAAGACTTGTTTTGGATACAAAAGTTTTTCTTTTTTGTTATTCAATAGCGAAATTCATATTATTTAAATCTTTCTGAGTTATATTGAAAATACGATACCTACTTAGATGAAAATACTATGTTGCTTATGCCAGAAGTCTAAGTAATACTTTGATAGCATCTATGATCAGTGATCACCCAACTCCCTTAGGCCCTTACCTTCATCAGCGAATGGAGACATTTGTCCTCCAGTGGCTTTAAGGAATAGGACCACAATAGGACCTATTTTGTAACATTTGTAGTGCCTTCCTATGCAGGAAGACTCTCATAATTATTACCAAAACGGTCACCCATCCAAAGACTGACCGGACCTGACGTTGCTTAACTTCTGTGTTAGCTTCCAATATCGAAACTTCAATACGTCAACGATCGTCTCGACTTCATCATCAGCCTATACAGGGTGTAACAAAACACCCCAGTTAAAGGGGTGCTTGAGACCATCAAACTAAACAAATTTCAGTATACGGCCAACTTAGAAATCGCGATAAAAAAATCAGCCTCTTCATACAAAACTGTCGTACCAACTCGACTCAAAAATAATAATAAATAATAATAAAATAATAAAATAAATTTATTCAGCCCAAAGAACAATTTAAAGTTTTATACAATCGAAAACTTAAATTGTATCTAAAATTAAACTAAAATATTAATATTAATGAAGCATTATAAGGCTATATCTGGGTTACTGCATCGATGTACCTCAATCTCCGAATAAGAAAAATTGTTGATAAGAAAAATGTATGGGACAGCTGATTTTTTTGCCCGATTTCGAATTTGGTTCCACAGTGAAACTTGTCAGTTCGGTGGTCTGAAGCACCCCCTTGAGTAACTAGGGTGTTTTGTTACACCCTGTATACGAAAACGTCCTACTGCAGGGCACAGGCCTACCCTCAGGGACGTATGGACATCAGTCCACCACACGTGTCCGATGCGGATTGGTAGACTTCACATACGCATCGGAATTTCTTCTTCAGCGTGTGCGTGCAGACTTCCCCACGATGTTTTCCTTCACTGTTTGAGAGCAGTTAGTATCTACTTCTTTCTTTCTAGTATTATCCACGTAAGTACATAACAGTTTTAAGTCGTTCACCACCACACTTGCCCAATGCGGATTGGTAGACTTTACATACGCATCGGAATTTCTTCTTCAGCGTGTGCAGATTTCCCCACGATGTTTTCCTTCACTGTTTGACAGCAATTAGTATCTACTTCTTTCTTTCTAGTATTATCCACGTAAGTACATAACAGTTTTAAGTCGTTCACCACCACACTTGCCCAATGCGGATTGGTAGAATTCACATACGCATCGGAATTTCGTCTTCAGCGTATGCAGACGATGTTTTCCTTCACTCTTTGAGAGCCGTCAGTATTTTCTTTCTTTCTAGCAATACGTTAGTACATAAGTAAGAAATACACTCGTTGTCTCGTCTCGACTTAGATGCGGTGCCGATTCATCTCTGCTGATGACGAGGCGAGGTAAACTTCAGAACTGCAACGCGTCGCTAAGTACCGACTAAGTTGCGAGGCGTGCCGTTGCACGTGTGCTGGAATTTTCGGCTTGCTTAACTAAGTGAGTGCTTTACTAACATTACTGACAAAACTGGGTCTAAGATTTAGGTTTCAGCCAGCTAAATACAGTGCCCTTCTTTTTCGGGTTTTTAAGGTGATGTTCAAGCCATCAAATAGTCGTGAGCATATAGGTAAGGCTTATGAATCTAATCTAAACTATTATAAAACTGTAACTGAAGTGTGTCTGTACCATTGAAGATATTTACAAAAAAAAGATTATGATATGGTTTTTAGGTATCCCCGACCCGAAATCAACCTTTTTTAAAAATTTTGTCTGTCTGTTTGTCTGTTTGTTTGTGTGTTTGTTAGTTTGTTTGTTTGTGCACGCATCACGCAAAAACTACTGAACCGATTTCGATATAACTTTTTTTGTTTGATAGCGTATGATCTGACTTAAAATCTGGTATATAATTAGTGCGGACGAAGTCGCGGGTAAACACTAGTTCCAGATAAAGCTTGAAGTCCAACCTACACTATAAGGGGGGTATTAAAGAACGACACTCAAGTGAAGATCTCTTTTTAAGTAAAAATAGATAAGGATGCATGTATACGTTGTATGTATTTGCATCCTTTTCTATCTATACTCAAGAAGAGATATCCACTTGTGTGTCGTTCTGTAATACCCCCCTAAGCTCACTAGCCTATACATTCATTCATACTTAAGGCTAGGTTATCCCAGTGCAAGCGTCTCTTTCTTGCAAGCATAAGTTTACAATTAGCCATCCCGCTCCAATTGAAAGCAGGATCGCAAAAAAACGTGTTTTTCGTCAATATCTTTGCTAATGGGAGTTTCTAAGCTAAAACTTCTCCTGAGTTCACTAGAAATATTTAATGTATTTAGTTAAGTACACGAATAAAAAGTTAAATATCAGCAGTTTAATCATAGTATTGAAAAAACATAACAAAAAGGGGTAACTTTGGGATTTTTTTCTAATCGTGTAATTGAGAACAGTCGCCCATCCGCCCGATCCTTAAATAAGACATAATTTAATTTCAGACTTTAAAACACAGTTTAAAACACTTTCGTTCTTGTTCAAAAAACAGCCTCGACGGTATAACAGCGTCTTAAGAACAATAAAAACCGGTCAAGTGCGAGTCGAGCTACTCGCGCCGAGGGTTCTGTACCACACCAACCACAGAACATTATAACGGGGTTAGAAATGCAAAGTAGCGCTTTTGTTTCGGTCTTCCCACTCACGCAGCTACAATTACTAATGCCCTCTCGCTCGCACCACGCCGCGCGCCTTATGGTGTTATGCAAATCATTGCATAACCTGTGGCAACACTTTCCACGCCTTCTTTGCACTTCTAACCCCACTTATAATGTTGACACCACCACAACATTATTAAGACGCTGTTATCCGGTCGAGGCCGTTTTTTGAACACGAACGAAAGTGTTTTAAACTGTGTTTTAAAGTCTGAAAACCAATTTTGTCTTATTTAAGGATCTGGCTGATAGGCGACCGTTCTCAATTACACGATTAGATTAAGTTTAATAGATAGAAAAAAATCCCAAAGTTACCCCTTTTTGTTGTTTTTTCAATTCTATTATTAAACTGCTGATATTTAACTTTTTATTATTGTACTTACTTAACTAAATACATTAAATATTTCTAGTGAACTCCGTAGAATTTTGAGCTTAGAAACACCCATGAGCAAAGATATTGATGAAAAACACGTTTTTTTGCGATCCTGCTTTCAATTGGA
The DNA here is from genome assembly GCA_963693445.1 of Agonopterix heracliana. Taxonomy (NCBI): domain Eukaryota; kingdom Metazoa; phylum Arthropoda; class Insecta; order Lepidoptera; family Depressariidae; genus Agonopterix; species Agonopterix heracliana. The sequence goes on from OY856310.1 coordinate 20,851,215, forward strand.
GCGGGATGGCTCATTGCAAACTTATGCTTGCAAGAAAGAGACGCTTGCACTTGGATAACCTGGCCTTAACTCAGAAAAAAGTTTTGTTTCATAGTTAGGTACAGCTCTAAATAGATAGTACGGACGGACGGACGGACAACGTAGGCTTAATAATAGGGTCCCGTTTTCACCCTTTGGGTGAACCCAACCCTAAAAACCTACAAGAATAACATTCCTAAAATACACGGATCCCACTCTGAAAATGGAATGCAGCTTCATCTCCATACAGAGATGAAACTTTTGTTCGATTGGAGTCCTCGTCTAAAATGCGGTCCGCGTGAATTTTTACCGGCATGAGTAATTGCGGGTGGAGAGCTTAAAAGCTTTACTTTGGAACGATTTCAACATATCCGCGAAAGGCCTCGAGCATACTTTGCGCTTTAAATGATTATAGTAATGTGTAGGTATCTATGTTTATTGTTGAAGTAGAAGGATTGTTTAGTGTTGAAAAAGTTTATTTTTATTTTTATTGTGTACGAAACACTCGCTGGCTACAAAGATTTAATGTGTTACAAATCAAATGGTGTATACTCCATTACAAATAACAACGAAAATTTAAGGCCCTTTTGAATTACAGAAACAGAGATTTGAAACACTTCCTCTCACTTATTCTTAGAACAGCTTTAGTAACGTTCAAGATACGTTGGATGTACATCTTTCTCATAAATAAATCTTATTTGCTAATCAGAATTGGCCATAAAGCTATACAGGAATCGAAATATCTTTTCGTCCTTATTTGGAATACAGTATAGGTACCTACTAAAGACCATCAGACTGAACCACTTTCACTATAGAGCCAACATCAAAATCTCGAAAAGAAATATCAGCTGGTCCATAGAAAAAGTCATACGCGATCCAATTGTATGAAACAGCTGATTTTTTCTCGTAGTTTCGTAGTTGGCTCCAGTGCACATGTGCTAGTTAGCCTCTTCTTATCGATATCGGTGCAAGCCCGTTTGTGTGAACGGTGTACTTAACTTAGTTAAGTTGAGAACAATTTATTTAGGTACCTCCATAGATATATTACTCTAGCGATAGACAAGCTCGTTCAAACAAACAACATGTCACACAAAACAACACAAAATGACACATTGCGGTCTGTCATTCCGATAGTGACGAAGTGAACTCGGGAACATCAATTAGGTGCGTACACCCATTGAAGTGGAACATGTTGCTTCTATGGAAGGGCAAGTCTATCGCTAGAGTTTAAGTCTATGGGTACCTCTAATCTATTCTACATATCTTACGCCCAGGAAAAATCTATATTAGAAACCCTGAAACTAGCTAACATTCCTCCACCAGTCAGCACGGGGTCCGCGTGGTGGAGTATGGCCCACTCTCTCTCATCATTATTCGTGAGAGGAAGCCTTTGCCCTGCAGTGGGATCCTACAGGCTGTAATTCTCCTACTCCCGACTGCCTACATTCACCAAGGCTTTATTTTTATTTAAATTCGTAAGGCGATTCTCCCTCGGAGTCCGTTTAGGACCTCTCATGTCATGTAGGTATATATACGAGTATTATGACGTACAATTCGGTACAATACAATCGATGAGAAAGCTCTCGAAACACGATTGTTATCGACACACTCTCAACGGACAGTGTTGCCAGCTGGTTCGTAGTCCTTGGGTTCACAATTTTGTAGAGCACAAGCTTACATCATAATAACTATAGTTAGTTACTTAGTTAGTTATATCCCTTGATGAGTTTCTATGTTCCCAAAAATATTCTAAATAAGGTTCAGCATATTCACATTGCCTCAAAACGAAGGTGTTCAACCAGTGCGTTCTGCCAGTGATGACCTATGGTGCGGAAACGTGGACCCTGATGATAGGGCTAGTTCATAAATTCAAGGTCGCTCAGCGAGCTATGGAGAGAGCTATGCTCGGTGTTTCTCTGAGGGATCACATCAGAAATGAAGTGATTCGTCACAGAACTAAAGTGGCTGACATAGCTCAGAAAATTAGCAAGCTGAAGTGGCAGTGGGCTGGTCATATCTGCCGAAGAACTGACAACCGATGGGGTGTCAGAGTTCTAGAGTGGAGACCGCGAACTGGTACGCGTAGTGTGGGACGCCCTGCTGCCCGCTGGACAGACGACCTAAAAAAAGTAGCGGGGAGCGACTGGATGAGGAAGGCCAAGGACAGAGTTTTGTGGCGCGCCTTGGGAGAGGCCTATGTCCAGCAGTGGACGATGATAGGCTGATGATGATGATGATGATATTCACATTTTACTTGCAATGCTCAAACTGTCCGTGTAGTGTGATGGGTAGTGAGCCCCTCACGCCTGATTTCGTCATGATGATATGTACTTGGTCACCCGTAGGTACTTATACGCGTGGCTTTTTCGACACTGTGAAAATATTTGATTACTAGTGTTTTCCCGCGACTTCGTCCGCACAAATTATATACCAGATTTTAAGTCGGATCATAAGCTATCAAACAAAAAAAGTTTCATCAAAATCGGTTCAGTAGTTTTTGCGTGATGCGCGAACAAACAAACAAACGAACAATGTTATTTGAATTTATATGAAGAGAACCGCTACTTTTTTATTCATCATGATTTTACGGTCTTATAATAGTTAAGATAAATAAAACGAGAACCCTCGGTGCGCGAGTAGCCCGACTCGCACTTGACCGGTTTTTTTATTAAACTTAATTCATAAATCTGCAAATTAAACGGGATACGAATAATGTTCAAGTTCCCTATTGTATTCCCATAGAGGCGTCGTCAGGCCGCGGTCGTACAACTTACGAAACCTTATGCAATATTGGCACATATTGCGTCGATCCCAAATATTCGAATAAGGGAGGATGATAAGCCAAAATGTATCGTCGATCGTAAGTCCAACAAAGTGTAAAAATTGTGTTTATACAGGGTGTAACAAAACACCCTAGTAGTACTTGCTTCAGACCATCAAACTGAACAACTTTCACTATGGAGCCAACTGCGAAATCGCTAAAAAAATCTGCTGTCGCATACATTTTAGACGAGACGGTACAGCAGTTTTGTATGGGACGGTTAATTTTTTTTCGTCATTTCGAAGTTGGCTCCATGGCGAAAGTTGTTCAGTTTCATGGGCTGACCCCCTTAGGTGTAGGGGTCTGGTGTTTTTTGTTTGTTACACCTAACTTATTTGTAGGATTTGTAAAAGCACAGGCAGTGGTGGATACGTAGTTATACCTAGTAATAATAATTAGGGATCTCCCCTCACTTAGGTTCGTGCAATCCGTGGGCCTCGGAAATGGCCTTTCGGAGAGACACAGCTACATACAAATAGATCCGTCAGAGTCGCAGTAGCCATTGTTCACTGATAAAGCCCTATGTCCACAAAATAATTATAAAATGCACGTAGGTTTATTCTTGGATCAAAGTAAAATATGTACTTTTATCTAAGGGTTCAATAGTTTCTGGCTGCGTCTAAGATTTTTGTCTTGAGTGAGATGTCGTAGGTACTTTACTGTACTGAGACATTTACATGCATTTACATTTTACATTCAATTTCATGTAAACACTGTTAGGTTTATGATTTACCATACCAAATGCTACCATTCGTATGAAACTTCTGAAAAAAAAAATACTCTAGGTTAGTTTTACCTAAATTTACCGGTCCATAGATACCGTAACAAACGTTATAAGAAAGCAACCGCTACAGCAATTATAGAGCATTATTTCACAGCGTTTACACTGGCCCTAGCAATACACAAAAACCGGTTAAACTGTACAGTTGGCAACCCTGCTCTCAAGTCCAAATGTTTTCCCCCTACGATTCGTGTCAACACTTAACAGCATCTTAAAACAAGTGGCGCGGCGAAATGGTTATGACATATTTGTATTGGAACATTCGGAACTTCTTATGTGGACAGGGCAGGGGGACAAAAACAAGCGATAAATACTAGTTAGAAATATTTCTTTTATCGTCTTTTACTTTACCATTTGGTGTCCGGCTTCGAATAGCATCAGCTCTACTAATACTAGACTAATCTTAAGCACGTAGGTATTACATTTCACCCCGAATTAAGGCTTCCTGATTGGTTAATTCAATACCCATTGCTTCGCTCAAGATGAAATAGGTACTTACCACTAAAATAAGGAGCGATGATAGCCCATACGGAAGAGAGCTTGCGGCCTCAATCATGAGGCGGCGGCGGTTCGATTCCTGGCCTGTACCACTAAGTTCCTCGGAAATTATGTAAGTACGGTTGTATTTATCATTTACTACCTCCGCGGTGAAGAAAAACATCGTAAAGAAACCTGCATTCCCGAGAATGAAAAGAAAATAAGTAAGTACCTCAAGTTCGGAGGTATGCGTAAAATATGGGTGAGCTTGCGGGGCGAACACAAAGGACCAGCGATGGTCCAAGTGTTACATTAACGTAACGCAAGCAAGGGTGCTTGTAATAGCCCAACACAAATAATAACCAAATCAACCACTAAAATTGTCACCCATCCAAAGACTGACAGAAATTGGCGTTGCTTAATTCGAAGATTGTTTCTAATAGGTACAGAAGCTCCACTACGTAGAACGTAATCTTTGTGGGCAGCAAGCCCTGGTGTCAGTTTTTTCAGACCGCTTTACGACCTCTGACGTGGTTTTTATGTAACGACTACTACGACCAGGGATAGTAGCCTGTAGTAATTCAAAGTCAAAGTCAATATAATTTATTCAATATAGGAGCTTGAAGCACACTTATTAAACGTCAAATCTTTTTTAATCTACCACCGCGTCGGAACGTGTTGTCGTTGTAGAGAAGATTCGACCAGAAACTCTACTACTAATTATAGTACCTGGTCTCTGTGGTAGCCGGGACCAAAAGTCTAACGTGCCATCCGAAGTACGGAATCATCTTTATTTTCAGACAATCGGGTGATTCAGTCTGTAATGTCCTAACCAACTTGGGAAGAACGCACAGTGACATATTATTATATAGGTGTCCCCGAGGGAACCGAACCCACGACCTCCAAGAGTCCTGTCAAGATCCCAATGCTCTTCACTATTAGACCACGGAGGTAGAACGTAATAAGCAGTTTATTTATGCATATAGGGTCCTTCTTAATATTATGGTGACACTTTTTAAAATTTTAATCAATAAATAACTTAAGAGAACTTTTTTAAGGGGATGATCAGACCGTCAAACTGAACAACTTTCTCTATGGGACCAACATCGAAATCGCAAAAAAAAATCTTCTGTTCCATACTAAACTGCAAACCTACTCGAGTCAAATGTATGGGACAATTGATTTTTTTTCGTCATTTCAATGTTGGTCCCATAGAGAAAGTGGTTCAGTTTGATGGTCTGATCATCCCCATTTAAATCGAGAGAAGCACTTTAAGTTTAACGTTAAGAAGCACTAACTCCAGATTATGGAGATTCAACTAAACGTTCCACAATGAAAGAATACGGAAGCGACGACAAAGAAAACAGTATAAAGGGAGAGTAAAGCACCTCTGAGTTTCTCTCTGTCTTATTTATTGCCTCCTGAAAGTCCTGTAGGTATTCTACTGTGTACTTCAACTAAATTTATTAGATTCCAGACCTTACTTTAAATCGCCGAGAACGTGCTTGATACAGATATAAATTGACCAATGTGAAGCTAAAATGTTAGAGTGATTCTAAAGCGAAGGATAATGGGTTTTAAAATTCTATTAAAACCTCATTTATTTTAATCGTAATTTTGTTGGGGTTTTAGGTACAGTCAGCATCAAAAGTATCTAAGCATCTCCGGTGTTCAAAAACATCTGAAAAATTACACGAAAAGAAACTCTATTTCCTACTAGATACCATTTGTTTTTAACTTAACAAATAATAACATGACAAATAAATTAATTTGATTTCTTTGTGAGTTGAAATAAGGTTTGCTATCGTAAAGTTGTCCAGATATTTATGAACACTTAACATGCCTAGATACTTTTGATGCTGACTGTACTCTTAACTTGGCTTAAAGTATAGAAAAGATTAAGAACCATAGCATGAGTATACGTAGTTAGTACGTAATACGTATGTACGTATACGTACTAGTACAACAGAGTTGAAGAAGTTGCCATGGTCAAACCAGAGCAATACCTACCTACATTCATAGAAACATATTTGTTAAATATTTAATTTCCTCTTCCTCACGACCATACACGTATCAGGACAAGCTCCCGCGGCATGGCGCCACGATAAACGTTTTATCGCGCCTGCTAATTCGTCTGTTCGTGCGCAAAAAGAGAGCTAGGGTGCGATAGCGCTTTATCGCGCCGCCATGGTCAGAAACTTGACTATAACTGCCCACTAAGTAGGTACCTAGGAACTTTTTGAGCGGGCTGTGTTGTGGCAATGTTTACTTTTAGCACAGCATAAGGAGTACCTACTCATAGATTAATATGTATATTACCTACTACCGGTTCGGTTCGTGCTCCTACTAATTTCTTCTTCGACGACCCGGTTAGTGTGATGGCCCGGGTATCATGTCGGACTGCCAAACCAGGGTCCTGGGTTCGAATCCCGGTTCGGTCATGGATGTTATATGTGTGTGCCGTTGTTGTGTGGTTCCCATAACAAAAAGCCTGAGACTTACTTGGGATCATTACAATGTAAGTATGTGCCTGTGAGCGTTATTGATATATTTATTTATTCTACTGGTAGGGACACCAGGACAATAGGTACAGACAGTTCTGATACTCCCTGTCCCCTACAAATTCTTGCCTCACCGCATCGTGGAAGACGACAGTAGGCAAGTGTAGTCCTCTTTTTCACTTGTCATCTCAAGTGCTTAGGTAAGTACCTCTTCTTGCCAGTTTGAGCCCGATTGTATTTATTTATTTTAACACTTTATTGTACACACGGAAATATACACGAAAACACCATGATAGACAATTACAAAGGGCGAGCTTATCTCTAAAGATATTTCTTCCAGCAAACCCGTGACAGAGAGTGATTGTACCGAGTGTCCAGCCTATTTAAGATTTCAGGATGGTATGTCTCACTTAATTTGTGATAGATGTCTATAGCCGCTCACAAGAAATCTTATCCCTTAGTCACTCTTAAATTCATCATCAGCCTATAATCTTCCACTGCTGAACATAGGCCTCTCCCAAGGTGCGCCACTAAACTCTGTCCTCGGCCTTCCTCATCGAGTCGCTCCCCGCTACTTTTTCAGGTCGTCTGTCCAGCGGGCAGAAGGGCGTCCCACACTACGCCTACCGTCACTCTTAGTTGGGAAGAAATGGGGTGATCTATTTGAAGTCGCAAACCACAGCCACCAACCACCCACCAAAGAAATTTTCCCTAAGACAGTCCCTTGTTCAAGTTAACGATCTGTCCTCCGGTCATTTACGTTTTGCAACTCCTGTTTACAAAGAAACACCATTAAGAGTTCCGATAACCCCTACCCTGTCCGATCTAATTGCAAGTAATTCTCCCAACAAGGATCGTTTAAAACGTATACCTACATGTGGAGAACTTAATGTACCTAGTCACAAGTTCAGTAACCAGTAACCACCGTCGCATAAACTGAAACTGTAGCACTCGGTAAACAAGTCTTAACAAAGTTGTGCGGTTAAGTTGAAGACAGTCTCTTTAGTGTTCGGTACAATTCTATTGTTAAACATGAATGGCTAAGCTGCGAGATAATGTACCTTAATTTATTAAGGTTGTAAAGTTCTTTTCAAGTTGATTTAATAGAATCTTTGTTACTTTGAAATAGATTAGCTGGGATGTTTGTAACAAAGTCAGTTTGTAGAATAATTTATTTAAGTACAAGACATTGTTATTTTAATGTCTAACTTTGGTAATAATTCGGTTTATCATACGAATAATGAATACTTTGTATTATTCATACCTAACTAAGAATAGATAAGAAAGAATATACAGGGTGTAAGGGACAGCCCTCCGCAGACTGATAGGGTGAACTTAGACCATCAAAATGAACAACTTTCACTATGGAGCCTACCTCAGGAAACGTGAAAAAAAATCAGCTGTCCCATACAAAACTGCTGTACCTACCCGACTCAAATGTATGGGACAGCTGATTTTTTTTCGCGTTTCCTGAGGTAGGCTCCATAGTGAGTTTGATGGTCTGAGTTCACCGTTTCAGTCTGCGGAGGGCTGTCCCTTACACCCTGTAATTGTGACATAAAAATAATAGTAGTTAGTAAGTAGGTAAATAGATACTATTCGTAGAGCTTCATTTTATCATTTCTATGGTATGCCCTTGCGGGTTGCGAAATTATGATGAGTGTTCTAAGTAGGTGCTTATACGTATGTTTATTCCGAATAACCCGCAAATAACCGTATTTCATCATTGCATTGCCCTAAATGTGTCCTGTCTGCATCCTGTCTGATATATAGTTTCCCGTCGTCGCTTTTAATGGACAGTGGACTCGAAATGGGAGCACAATAATATGTTTCCTGACGTTTTCGTTCATTAAAAAGCTAGTCAGGTGTTAACTGAAGCCTTCGATCAAAGTAAATTAATGGATAGGCCTTACACGAGCATTTCAAACCATAAAAATGAGGCAAAACAAATAAATGGAATACATCAAATTTGTATGCAATTGCCCTAGATTTGACAGATAACGGCGCTAGTTTGTATGGACCAAGTGCCCTAGTAGTGTGCTTCAACCGTAGGCTTCAACTTAACGCCCTTTAGGCCTATCCATTAATTGTACTTTGATCTATGCAGCCCTAAGCTACCTACTAATGCCAACTGCCCGATTGAGGGGGAACTAAATTTTGTAGGTAATCCACACATAAGGGCGGGTGTCAAATTTTTTTAACGCAAAGTTCGCTTCATTATAGGTAATTTGGTTTCGTCCAGACCAAGTGCACGGCGGCGGCGCGGCGCGCCTACTTTGTGAACTTCAACTAAATGCGCTTTGGCCTAGGAACAAAGTTGTTCCTAGGCTTTGGCCCTATCCTTTCATTTTACTTTGATTGAAGGTCACAGTCACAGATACGAGTATGTGATCATAGTGACTTGGCTGAATTTTAATCTTTTTATTTTTACTTCAAAACGTAGTAATGTTTAATGTAGGTAGGTACCTAAAGTGAAATTCATAACTCGGATTTAAATTCAACATATATTCTTGTATTTAAAATTTGGAACAGAGCAATATCAAAGTAATGATTATAATTGATATCTTACAAAATATTTTGGTTAAGAAATCAATAACTACAATAGACACAGAATAAATAGCACTATGTCCAGAAGTCTCACTCGTACAAAACATAACAATGAACCAAATAGAACCGTGCGCTGCGCGCATCGGGAAAGATAAATACTTTGATAAGTTATGCAGGGTAAATTCTACTCATCAAACTGAACAACTTTCAATATGGAGCCGACTTCGAAATCGTGAAAAAAAAATCAGCTGTCCCATACATTTGAGTCGATTTGGTACTGTAGTTTTGTATGGGACAGCCATAGACTTAAACTCTAGCTCTAGCTCTTAAACCACAGAGGATTATATTGTACAGAGTTACAGCTTCAAACAACCTCGCAAAAGCGGCGCATCACTACATGCGCAGTATGATTGTGTGCGCGTTCACCTACGGGGCTCACGAACGAGGCCGAGGGGACACTTTGGCTATGCTTCGGGTGGTTACGGCGTAACGAGGGTGTGAATTTAATGTGTGAGATATTGTCCATTCTTCCTTTCGGAAAGAGATTGGAGCCACTGACCTCTGTTAATATTAATATGTCTATGGATTATTTTCTGTTTGATCGTCACTGTCATTGTAGAACGTCATTCATGTGAATTTGAAGTGTGAGATATTATTATCGTTCATTTTACTCGAGCATGTTTAAAAGTAGTTTAATAATATTAAACGAAATGGTTAATTATTGCACTGTGTGCGGAGGAACACAAACATCTCCTTCTTCATATACCTACCCCAAAGATCGTGACAGGTAAGTCAATTTTTGAGTCACCCGCGTAAAGCGGCGGATCGGGCGGCAACGTTTTTTAATTTAAACTCATTTTATTCAACTAAATAACAAATAATAAATAACACAACAAACAACAACAACAAAAAAGAAAAACAATATACCTACATATTATTAAAAATTATCCTTCATACTTCAATTAAATTTATTTCCTTTTAGACAGCCCTACAAGAATAGGCTAATGTAATCGAAGCTCCTATGAAGCTGTTGCTCTGTACAATATAATCCTCTGTGCTTAAACTCTTGCCCTTCCATAGAAGCAACACGTTCCACTTGAATGAGGTGTACGCACCTGATTGATGTTCCCGAGTTCACTTCGTCACTATGGCAATGACAGACCGCAATGTGTCATTTTGTGTTGTTTTTTGTGACATGTTGTTTGTTTGAACGAGCTTGTCTATCGCTAGAGTAATATGTCTATGGGGACAGCTGATTTTTTTTTCGCTTTTTCGAAGTCGCCTCCATAGTGAAAGTTGTTCAGTTTGATGACTAGAATACATGCTGAAGTTATCCGCAGTGATATAAAATTTACCCTGTATGTCAAGATAGACAGTCGAAGCTACGAACTGAACTTCGAACTGCGGACGAAGTCGCGGGTAAACAATAGTCTTAACTATTATAAAACTGTAACTGAACTGTGTCTGTACATTGAAGATATTTACAAAAAAAAGATTACGATATGGTTTTTAAATATCCCCGACTCGAAATCAACCTTTTTTAGAAATTTTGTCTGTCTGTTTGTCTGTTTGTTTGTGTGTTTGTTTGTGTGTTTGTTTGTTTGTTTGTTTGTTCGCGCATCACGCAAAAACTACTGAACCGATTTTGATGAAACTTTTTTGTATGATAGCTTATGATCTGACTTAAAATCTGGTATATAATTTGTGCGGACGAAGTCGCGGGTAAACAATAGTATTATATAAAACTGAACCGATGTTATGACCTATTGCGACTTCAATTCTTTCTTCTATACACGCGGACACACGTTCTCTCTTCTATGGTCTTGAACCTAAAGTTCTTGTACCTACAGATTATTGTCTAGTAACGCATCGCGAAACAGTGAAGGTCGCTATGACAAGAGCGGTTGGTTTGAAATAAGATGGGCGTTCTTTTGGCTCCAGTCGTCGCGGCGAGAGAACGTGAGCACAGCTCAGCAGTGAAACCCGAAGATGTTCGTGTTGAAGCGGCTTACACTCCTGTTTCTTATAATCGATGACAATATTGTTTCGAACGACCGAAGACAATAATACAAAACGTTCTTTTGAGAACGCCCATCTTGTTTCAAACCAACCGCTCTTGTCAGAGCGACCTTCACTGTTTCGCGATGCGTTACTAGACAATAATCTGTAGGTACATTCTTATTTCTAAACTAAGATATCACCTGCTTTACTTTTAACTTTCAACTTAATATCAATTTCAACAACCTTCTTAAACAACTCAATCAAATCACTCCTGACGCTAGTCTTAATTTGATGTAAGCGTCCCCCGCCCGCACCACTTATCAACCTCATCAACCTTTCCGTGGGACACTCAACTGTCACCGAACAAAGTATTTTGTTCAATTCTTCTATCTCTTCATAGTATTCTAGTTGTATCTGGATGTTGTATGGGATCTCTTGCGCTAGGAAATCTAGGAATTTAGCTCTTACTGCCTCTTCTATGAGGGATTCAGGAGTTTGGTCCGTCCATTCGTCCGGCGTGTAGTGGAGTGAACATGTCTTTGCATTGTTTATTAGGTAATCCTGTGAATTAAGAAAAACAATCTGGTTAGGGTCCTTAAGTGTGGCAAATCATGTCAAGACTATTCCAGCTTTTTTTTAGGTATATGCAAGGGATATATTTTCGGCTCACCCCCCGTCACACTCTGGACAGAGTTTCGGTACTACTGGTGAAACGTGGATGTTCTGAGGTTTCAGAATATCTCTGACTACCCCCTCGGGGAATATAGTCGTGAGCATTATGAATGCTTATATATTTTCAACAGATCTATCTATTGGTGTCGCGCTGTGCTCAACCGACCGAGCTCAAGTGCGAAGGTGATAACTGCAGCTCGGACTGATTTTACCTACATAAAATGGACGAAATCACAATTTCGTATTCCCATGTTTCCTCCTAAAAAACTAAACAGATTTGAATAATTCTTTCACGAATAATATGAGACTATATGTTTTTTTTTCCTTTTATTGTTTATATTCATTATAGCTTGTTGGATGTCTGAACATAGTGGTAAAATTGAGCAAATTTTCGTCATTTTCTTAGTTCTTATAAAGTAGTTCTTATCTTAGTAATTAATTTATGGAAAAAAAAACAGGAACATGTCAGAGGTAACATAGATTGTCTATGTTAAAAAAATATTTGCTCTAGAGTTATATTTTGCAGTCTTTACCTTGATCTCTTTAACACCGTCTCCATTCAAAGCGGATACAAGAAAGACGTCAGAAAATTTACTGTAGCCTCTTTCTGAATCACTTTTGGAGATCTTTTTGTCCGCTCCTGGTATTGGGTTGCCAGCAATTGAACCATTGGTTAGATTTCTTATTACGTCTAGTAATTGCTTCTTTGACTTCAATTTATCAACCTGAAATTAATAAGAAAGAAATAATTAAGGCGAGACCAAACACAAATTTTATTTTATGTCTGAATCTAGGCAGATGGCAACTTTTTCTTAAGGAGGTTAGACTAGTCTATTGTAGAGGCTGATTGATACGTAACCGAAATGTTTAGGGAATGTTTGATGAGAAACAGAATTAATTGACATCATAAAAAAAGAAAACTTTCCACTCTCATTTCATCCCTTCTGGGAATCAGGCATGACATTATAGAGATGAATGTAGGTCGAACAATATTAAAAAGTTAGTGACAGTATACAGGGTATAAGGGACAGCCCTCCGCAATTTGAAACAGTGAACTCAGACCATCAAATTGAACAACTTTCACTTGGAGCCTACCTAGGAAAAACGAAAAAAAAAATGTTGTTTCATACAAAACTGCTGTATCCGCCAGACTCAAATGTAAGTACGGGACAGCTGATTTTTTTCGCGTTTCCTGAGGTAGACTCCATAGTAAAGTTGTTCAGTTTAATGGACTGCATTCACAGTTTCAGTTTGAGGAGGGCTGTCCCTTACACTCACAATTCTACCCCATCAGGAATTTTAACCCTGTATAGTATACTAGAGGACCGCGGCGAACTTCGTACCGCCTTAGAATCTTCCCGACTCACACTTGGCCGTTTTTATAGCCTATGTTAATCACTGATAATATAGCATTCTAATGGTGAAAGAATTATTCAGATCGTTCCAGTAGTTTCGGAGCCTATTCAATACAAACAAACAAACAAATAATCTAATCTTTCCTCTTTATAATATTATTATAGAAGACTGATAATGATGATTGGCAATATATTATTTGTACATACTTTGTTGAGGATTAGGAAGCTGGGTGTGTTTTCAACTAATTTGAGCATTTCTAAGACGACAGGCTGGAGCGAGTCCTTCATCCAACGATTAGACACGTCGTGCACTACGCCGATCACATCTGCACATCGGAGACTTTTCTGACATGCTCCTATCATTGATTCCGGCAATTTGTACCTGAAATAAGTAATTAAAAGAAGTTGGTTATTTAGGCAGTGTAGTTTCTTGTTTAAAATAAAAACGCCTTTTCATTGCTTGGGTTTTTTTTTCGTAGCCTGTTCAATGTCCCACTGCTTGGCAACCTCTTGTGGCAACCTCTGGCCATTTGCATGGGTTATTTACCTAAAAAATGTAGCATTCAATTGTGTTAATTCAACACTTCAATAGCAATGCCTAAACTCTGAGCTAGAGCTAGCGCGTCAATCATGAGGCGGCGGTTCGATTTCCACGGAATTTATGTACCATTGTATTTTTCATTTACTATCTCTGCGGTGAAGGAAACATGCATTCCCGACAATGAAAAGAAACTACCATAAGTTCAGAGGTATGCGTAAAATATGGATGAGCTTGGGGCGAACACAAAGGACCAGCGATGGTCTCAGTGTTATGAAACAACCCTTGCTTTCAATAGCCCAATCACAAATCATCAATGACTAAACTCACGTCTTTACTTTTTATATAATAAACTGATAAGATATGCTAGCTAGTTGCTCTAACTCATGATCACTGGCCATATGGAGTACTAATAGGGAAAGAAAGGTAGCGGACATATGCCTACGATATGGACCAGAAAATCAAGGTGACACTACAGGCCAGCATAAACCAGACCCACAATCAAGCAGTGTAGCCACAAGCAGCGTATGATGGTCATGTTCCTCAGACAGGAAGATGCTTTGACACATTTGTGCACAGTGAACGAGACACCATAGAACTTTTATTGTTATCACTGCAATGATACAAAACAGAACCATTTTAGTTTAAATAGTAATCTGATAGGCTCATGTGCAGTCAATGCTACAACTTGCTCTTTTAATGCCTGTAATGCAGTAAAAGTCCGGCCATCGCCGCTTGTCTGTTGAGTGTGGATGCCCTTTATGGTTTTCGCGGTGTTGTGTGAGACGTAGTAATTTTCCAGGAGTATCTATCCCAATCTCAGGGATTGTTTTTGATGAAGAACAAGAAGATACTGGTGATTGTGGAGCTTCGTGGCAGGCAAAAACGCGACGCGCGAAAACCACACGAGACAAGTGCTCGTTTCAAAACCTGTAATGTGACTCCTGCAGACACTTCCTGCCCCTCAACAATTTTAACCTCGCCCCTCTGACAAGAATTGTGGCAGATAATGTAGACAGTGGCGTATTTCTTTCTTGCGCACACTTGGTATTGCATGTGCTTAACCCTTCTTGTCAGTTTATCCCATTTGTATGAAATGACAGCTATATGTCCAAGTTGTGCCAAGAGGTTCTCGCGAGAGTGTAGTGTCTGCTTAACATAACTTACCTCTTTTGTTCCTTATCGGTGACCAAGCCAGGTGTATCCAAGAATATTATTTGAGCCTCATTTTGATAGCATATAGCCCTAGCAAGCTTTGTTGTTGTATGAACTTTGTTGGAGGCTGCACAAATCTGAAAAGCAATAGGTACATGTTTAGGATCCTGTGGCACAAATTTAGGGGTGGAAAGAGACAAACGACAAGCGGTCGTGGCAAACGACCAAAGGCTCACTTCATAAACACCAGGGCCCTATTCAAAAAACGTTACAATTGTAATTTACAATTACAATTCTGGGTACATTGCTGGTTACTTATGATGCTAAACTTGCAGTAGGTAACATAACATTCTCAGCAATGTACCCAGAATTGTAATTGTAAATTACAATTGTAGCATTTGTTGAATAGGGCCCAGAAAGATATTAAATAATTCAATTCAATATAGGAGCCTGAAGCACACTTATTAAACGTCAATTCTTTTTTAAGCTACCACCGCGTCGGAACGTGTTGTCGTTGTAGAGAAGATGCGGCCAGAAACTCTACAGAGCTGCGTTCAGAACCTTTGGGTGCGGTTGTTTTTCTCGCTCGCTCTTATGGGTAGAACGTTTTTCACCGAGCCTCGGAACGGCGTTACTGCGAAAACTTGCACTCGGGGTGCACTCTGGGCGTAGGTTCTGAACGCAGCCCTGCATAACACGACTTAATGACTATTACAATATAAATTCTTAAGCTAAGGTTATGTCTACAGTAATACATAGTCTATTAAATAATTGATACTATACAGTAAACTATAAGTTAGTGACACTCAGACCCAAGCATTTTGATACAAATATTATGAAACTTTTTGCAAAAATGAGGTTATGTTTTAACCTATAATCTTTCACTAACCTTTCTTTCAACTATTTTGTTAATAAGAGTACTTTTACCAGAGTTCGGAGCACCTATAATAGCAACGTTGACCACCTTTCCAATATGTTTATTACTCAAATGCTCCGGTTGTGATGAATAAAAGATAGCTCGAAGGTATTGGGTTTGCCGATAAGTTAGACGGACCGTACAGGATACTAAGGTCAACATGGTTTCGCTGTTTTTACTAGTCGTTTTATTAAATCAAACATTCAATAGTTCGGTCCAAAATAAAAATAGAAAACACAAAAATCAAAACATTTTTTTTTTTTTTTTTTTATATATTTACTAGCCTGGTTACTAGACCTTTTGGCTAAATCTTATTTTATTTTTAATTTTCTTCTGTTTTCACATTAAAACGTTGGTATTCGACGTTTTGATGGTTCTTTACCGGATCAGTGTTGCCAACTGGTATGTTAGGGCTGTAGCTAGTTAGTTCACGAAAAGTTGCTAGAATGCCCAATTTTCTTTCCTATAAAAGTTGCTAGAAGTAGCTAAACCTCAAAATCGATTAAAACAACGCAAAACTTAGAAATTTCTTCTAATTTCTCAAAATATTATGGTTTATTATCATGTTATAGCTATGTTTGTGCTCATTCTTTTCAATAAAAAATTGAAAAAAAGTATGTATTGGACGTAAAAACGGATGTAAAGACAAAATGACAGTATTTCCGACTGCTTCCAGAACAAAAAAATAAGTAAGAATAATAGTGATATGGTAAAAAGGAGAAGAATATCAAATATTTCGCTATTTTCATGGTTTGCCCTTATTTTTAGCTCCATTTTCGTTCATTTTTATGGCTCTGGCTTCGAAAAACTCTCTATCCCAATAGTTGCTAGAAAAAGTTGCCAAAAAGTTTAGCTACAAGTTTTACAAATTTGTAGCTGCCAGCATAGCTAGCATGCCGCAGTGATACAGCGCTATCACACCTTCGCCCTCTTTCTATTTGCGTGCGAACGAACGAGATAAAAGACGTGATACAGCCGTATCACGTGCTGCATGCTACCAGTGCTGATGTCGAAAAATTGCTAGATCTAGCTATAAAGTTGCTAAGTTGGCATCACTGCACCGGATGGATTTTTGTTTTGAGTTTTTGGCGGGCTTTGGTAGCTGACGTTTGGAGTCCTCATATTTCATCGAATTTTTATTGTTTATAGTGAGTTTTGGTTCGTAAAATTGGTGTTGTTTTGCGTAACAAAGTGTCGTGCAAGTGAACAATATATAGTTCAGTGAAATATGATGGTGCATGGGTCGTAAACAGGAAAAGTGTTCCGTGATTTTAGCGCGGCAAAGCGGTCGGTTCACCTCTTTCCTGTGGACTTCTCTGCTTTTCCTGCGTCTTTCGATTGCCTCCAAAAACTCCAAAGAACCATCAAAACGTCGAATACCAACGTTTTAATGTGAAAACAGAAGAAAATTAAAAATAAATTAAGATTTAGCCAAAAGGTCTAGAAACCAGGCTAGTAAATATATTAAAAAAAAAAAAAAAAAAAAAAAAATTTTTGTTTTGTTTGCTTGCTTGCTTTTTTTTTTTTTTTTAAGTTTATCCTTTCGGATAGGCTATGGGAACTAGCCCTTACTGCCTGGTCATTAGTGTCTTTTTTCTTTGTACTTAAACCTAACCTAACCTAAACCATGGTGTCCTATCCCATACAAGTGAAATTTCAGTTCAAAACAATGGCAATAGATGGCGTTATGGTATCGATTTGTAATTAATGTTTACGTAAAAGTGAAAATTGTATACTAAAAATACATGATCTGACTACAAAAAAATCTCATGAGTCTCGGAAAATCAAGCAATGACTTTGTTCATCAAATTCACATTTTTTATTAAATTAAAATTTGTTCTCATCCTACCCTCTGGCGGCAATAATTGGTATCACGTGGATCGTTGTGAATTGATATGATTGACGACTTTGTAGTGTTTATTCTGCGTGCTGATAGATGGCACTACCACATCAATACATACTTTGCGTTGTCGAGGAGAAAAATAGTCATACTAACCTCGGGCAGTAAATAAGAAAGCCGCAAATCGTGTGCGTCAGAACCGCGGGTGTACTCCACCTATTGCGAAGTAATCTATATAAATAAAAGGTACCTGCTGTGTACCTCTGTGTACCTTTCTTAAAATTCTATGTACCTAACCATGAAAGAAGCTATGCATAAAATAAGGTACACCCGCCACCCTGACGTCAGGATGGCGGGAGTACCGATAAACGATAAACAAACTTCAACAAACTATTTACTACCATTTGGTACCTATTGTGTACCTGTAGAAAAATGCATAAATGACTGCTTATAACGTTCTTTCGTGTTTCAAATGACAATTAATCATATTATAACATACATTCATAACATAATAATAAACCCAAAATAAAACAATACTTAAAAATCAACATTACATAAGTTTTAATTGAAAATAAGAATAAAACTTCTTTAACTCATAACATCACATTTTATTTCTGACCATATACAATACAACGCAATGAGCGATCATTTGTCGGGCTTAGTGTTATAGTACTATAGCCACGGGACATTTTAATTACCTAAAAGATTACCGATTGCCGTTTAGTTATTACCTAACCTAAAGTTGCCATACAAAGCTATAAGACCGATCAAAGTTGACTTTTTCATCTGGTCTTATAGCTTTGTATGGCAACTTTAGACATTCTTACTATTACGTATGGGTATTGAGCTCAGTTGAAAAACATGACAGTATAGAAAAAAATTGTAATCTCGAAATTTAAAAATCTTGTACATTTTTTTTTTCTCCCCTCCGGACGGAAAGCGTCAATTGTCGTCCCACTGCGCTCAACGAAGTCGTCGCTTTCCACCTCCGTCGAGGAGAAAAATAGTACACTAACCTCTACACCTATACATGAAATCTGAGACTTTCCTTACTTTCCTGTCCTCGGTGTGTAATCTACTATTTTTAACCGACTTCAACAAGAGGATCAGTTTCTCAATTCGACCCGTATGATTTTTTTTTAATGTTTGTTACGCGATTACTCCGCCAATTGTGAATTGATTTTGATGATTCTTATTTTGTTTGGTAGGTCATACTTCCGAGGTGGTCCCACGAAATAGATTCAGCGCTTTTTGAAAAAATCGACAAAATAACAAATATGTAAAAAAGACGGACGTAATGTTACACTAGAAAGATGTGAAGCATGCAAGGTCCTACAATTTCGTTTGTTCTGGGCCTACACTCACACAGATGCACCAGTTCTAGGCGCAGGTCCTGCAACCCGCCGTCATTATGTACCCCGCGACGGTGCGACAGCACGCACACCATAGACTAAGATTTTTTTTAAATTACTATATTGGTAGACGGAACATCAGATCAGTGTAACCGCGTATGAGATAGCGATACTGTTGTACTGCTTCTTGGTCATACTGTTGTGTTTAAACGTATAATAACTTTATAGTTAAACTTCATGGATATAGGTACCGAACACAAGAGTCTGTGGTACCGAAACACATAGATTTAATTGATCATAGCGGCGGTCGGTAATGTTCGTCGTTTTTAGGATTCCGTAGTCAAACAAGAAACCCTTATACTTTCGTCCATTCTGTCTGTCTGTGTGTCTGTATGCCCGCCTCATTAACTCGCTCATTTTTGCATCTTTTGAATCGAAATATGGCATAAAGATAACAGTAACCCAAAAACAGAAATGTTGTACGAAAGATGGATTGGATTTTTTTTAAATCGAGTGAGGTGTAGAGCTAATGTATTTCACCTAGATTTCAACACAAAAAATTTTGAAATACAATTTTTTTAACAAAAAATTAAAACTGACATCAAAACTAAAAAGGTAAAAATAATAATATTGCAGTCGTTGACTTTTACAGTCGCATCTATAAGAACATTAATTTGTTTTATTGGAGTCGGTGTCAAGCCAAGCCAAGCCAAAAAATTACTGCAAGCCCGCGAATCGTACCAGCTTCACACCGATGCCGATAAGACAAATTAATGTTCTTATAGATGCGAATGTAAAAGTCAACGACTACAATATTATTATTTTTACCTTTGTAGTTTAGAAGTCGGTTTAAATTTTTTGTTAAAATTTTTTTTTCGTTACTGCGGGTTGTGTTGTGACTTGTGATCTGTAAGACTTAAGTTTTTATGTTAGTAATTTTGCACCATACAATAATAACTAACCGACAGTACTATAACACGAAGCCCGACAAATGATCGCTCATTGCGTTGTATTGTATATGGTCAGAAATAAAATGTTATGTTATGAGTTAAAGAAGTTTTTATTTTTATTTTCAATTAAAACTTATGTAATGTTGATTTTTAAGTATTGTTTTATTTTGGGTTTATTATTATGTTATGAATGTATGTTATAATATGATTAATCGTCGTTTGAAACACGAAAGAACGTTATAAGTAGTCATTTAAGCCTTATTAAAGTATCCGATTTTTTTTATTAATATACTCGGTTAGGTTAACAATTTTTTCTGACAGATGCATTTTTCTACAGGTACATAATAGGTACCAAATGGTAGTAAATAGTTTGTTGAAGTTTGTTTATCGTTTATCGGTACACCCGCCATCCTGACGACAGGGTGGCGGGTGTACCTTATTTTATGCATATCTCCTTTCATGGTTAGATACACAGAATTTTAAGAAAGGTACACAGAGGTACACAACAGGTACATTTTATTTATATAGATTACTTCGTAATAGGTGGAGTACACCCGCGGTTCTGACGCACACCGAAATCACATTTGTTTGTTGACCACGGCTTCGCCTTTGACGACGCGACGTTGCCGCTTTGTGCGGACGCCAGGTTCACACCGCACCGTAAGCGCCGAATAAAATATTGTACTTATGTTATTTATGAGTACTTACCTACCTAATGGTCATTCTTTTAATGAAATCAAGAATTGATGAGATCCACTCCATAGAGTGCGATTTTTGAATCTCATTCGATGAATTCAGCAGTTGAAAATGTCAAAATTTCTATGGAGATATGCATCTTTCCACTGCTGATTTGAGTTTCAAAAATCTCACTCCTGAAGTATGATTTTTGAAAGTCAAATCAGCAGTAGAAAGATGCATATCTTCATAGTAATTTTGACATTTGCTACTGCTGAGTTCGACGTATGACATTCAAAAATCGCACTCCTGATTACGGTTGACAAATCACCTAGTTTTTTTTTCGGTCCTAGATTATTTTTACCCGACTGCGACAGAAGGAGGGTTATGTTTTTCGAGCGTATGTATGTATGTATGTATGTATGTATGTATGTATGTATGTTTGTATGTCTATTTCTTTGGCACGCCCTACAGCCTAAACAGCTTGATGGATTATAACATATGAGGTGTCGTTACATTCGTAAAAATCGTGAGAGTGACATAGGGTACATTATTTTAATATGGCGTATGCGAATTAAAAAAGAGAGGGGGGAGAATCCAATTTTTTTCGTAAAAAAATACAATATGGGTATCAAATGAAAGCTGGTGAAGAGCAGATTCCAATTATATATATATTATAGTATTTTTATGCAACCATTTTGACACAAGACTAAAAAGTATGAAATAAACTAAATTATTTAGAAAAACAAAAAACCCGACTGCATAAAAAACTATTAACTGAAAAGATAAAAACAAGCTCCTTAAATCAGCTATAATAACTTTGCTTGGGCAAATTAATACAATTTGAATGTTATTACTTATTAGGTAGGTATTGCAGGCGGGGACAAACCAATAACCAACAAATAGGTTATTTTTCTTTGTCCCCGTTTTTGTCAATCGTAATCTGTATAGGTACCTACTTTACTTTATCACACTGCAAAGTTTCAGCGATAGATGAAATTATTATTACGGTCAAACCCTAAAATGATTGGACTAGGAGTGGAAAGAAAGAATTATAATACTTGCAGGCGCAACGCAAATCGATACAATTTTTACGTAAGCTCAACTTGCTTCCGAAACAATATCTCAGCCATAGGTAGGTATGTACAGAGTGCCCTGGCGCAATGACAGCGATGTGCCGGCGCACCCCGGAGTCCGCCCCGGCCGGTACCGATATATTACACGATTTCCGCGCCATTTCTCATTCACTCGCTCAACACTACCGCCATCTATTGGAATAACGCTTTACTACTAAAGGCGTGGGCTTGGTGCGGACAAAACGAACACGTTACACGAACTTCATGGATCACTAGATGGCGTTAGTAAATACGGTTGTCCGCTACTGAGAAAATGTGCCCGAACAGTTGCCCGAGTTACGGCAGTCGCGTTCCATTGTTTGACGTTGGGCATCTGTACTGTATAGTATTATATAATCTGTGCCTAAACTTAATACCTAACTATTGAAATGCGAGGGTGGTACACACATTCCAATGGTCAGGGGAGTTTCACGCGAGAATCAATCCAAATCAAACGGGAGCGCCTTCTTTATTTCTCACTTTTACTATATTGCTCTCCATTAATGGCACATTATAAAACTAATTCCACCACATTAACACAATAATAGCCACGAAAAACGAATTTAGAAAATTAAGAAACAAAACCCGTCTGTTTCTTCACAATTCCCGTGCAAAACTCTCCTGATGACGATGGGATGATAGATGAACGATGAGGATGAAATTTTGGTCGATTTTGTAAGCACGCGCGTTGCCGCCAAAATCACCAGTACGATTTAACTTGCACCAACACTTTTGTTCTTTCTTCGTATGTATTTGAGATTCCTGCACTCGTAGTATGCTGCACGTGATACGGCTGTATCACGTTTTTTATCTCGTTCGTTCGCACGCAAATAGAAAGAGAGCTAAGGTGTGATAGCGCTGTATCACTGCGGCATGCTAGCTATGCTGTTATGTTGGTCGATTTACGCAACTTTTTGGCACACAATCCGCACGAAATTATGTCACAAATATCACTAAAACCAATTTTTCACGAATATCAAATACAACTTTGACCGAACAAATTTAATGGCCTTGTTTGCTTGCCGTATCGCTATCGTATCATATCAACTGTCAAAGTGTCAATTTTGTTGTTGTTGTTTCATTTTTCCTTAGGAAAGACAAAGGGTACAAAGCCCATGCAGCCAACCCTGATTTTGTCTTTTCTTATAAATGAGTGCGCTGTCTCCACGAAAGAACGTCAAAATCAAGAATAACCTGGCAACACCACCACACTAAAATGATTATAGCTTGGCAAAACAGTCATGATCGTGGTGACAGGTGGAACTAAAATTTTAGTATGGTGGTGTTGCCAGGTTATGCGTGATTTTGACGTTTTTACGTGGAGGCAGCGCCCTTATTTTTTATCACGACTTTTTTGCCAAGCTGTAGTTCCTCAAATAGTCCAGTCATTTTAGAGTTTCCTTGTATGGACACCCTAATAATAATTCATCTATCGCTGAAACTTTGCAGTGTGATAAACCGTAACAAAATTTTTCCTAGATTTTTTTGTCAACCGTAATCTATATACTTTACTTTATCACACTGCAAAGTTTCAGCGATAGATGAATTATTGTTAGGGTCAAACCCTAAAATGATTGGACTAAAACATTCATGCCACGACTTTATAGACAGACTATACTTTAAATGTGACTAGATAATTTGTGTGACAATGTCTAAGATATTTATTTTATTTCTTAAATGAATACCTACAAAATCAGACTTGGCTGCATGAGTTATATCCTCTTTGCCTTTTAGCAAGGAAAAATGTAACAACAACAACAAATAAAAACTTTTTTCGTTTCGTTGCCAGACCTATGGATTTATCAGTAGATTTACGGATTCTTGGCCTGGCCTACGGATCTACGGATTTCAATGGAAAATCTACGGATTTTAAGAAATCTTCTGAATTCCTTCTTGAAATGTCATTTTGCTACATAAAATGATACGTAGCCGCAAATAAATAGAGTGAATCCTTACTTTTTTGGAATATCGGACTGTTTCGTGAAATATGGCTCATCTTTAATTTTTCATTTCCTTCTTTCTACTTTCTGTCGCTAGACTTACAGAAATATTTAACGGTAACATGTAGGTACCTATAACAAAAGGACTGGCAGATTGATTTTCGAGGTGTCTAGGCATTATTCTAGCCTAAACTTGTGTAAGTTTCCATTTTCTTCGGCAAATTAGAGCGATGTTTTGGGTCAGTCCACTTCAAAAACAGTCAGTCATTATAAAAAGTCTGTCCATCTACGGATTTCTCCAGATTTTTCAACCTTGACCCATGTATGTATTTGTATTGTATTTATGAAAATTGGATCTGGCAACACTGGTTGTCGTTTCGTTGAAAAAAAAAATAGTTTGAGAATATTGTATTATTCTATTACTAAATACATTAGAGTATCTATTAATACTATTAGCTAAATTAAATACTGTATTTTACTGCTGAATAATCATGGCAGACACAGATCTAGCTGAATTGCGCAAACAATGCGTGACAAGCTTGTATTTGTGCACGGAAAATGTGTCAAGATACCTGGACAGCGAAAAGGAGACTCAGTTCGGCAAGCTCAGGTCCTACGTGGAAGGTTACTGCGTGTTGGAAGCCCAACAGGAGGTCGCTATTCAGGCCTTGGAAAGGGCTAAAGTAAGTTAAATGTTTTTCATTCTGACTTGCAAAATGTAAACATAACCTATCAGTGTTTTTGTTGTTGGTAGGTATTGTTGGTATTACCGGCTTCTAAGCTTCTAATGAAGTAATGTCAGTATGAGTCGCGTTATAGGTCTGCTATTGGGTAGTCGCGTCGCTCGTCGATTGTTGGTTCCCCCCTCCCGGGCCTACAACGAAGCTCCAGTGAGGGCTCAAGTCAAGATAGTGTTCGTTTCGAAAAACAATCCTTGAAGTCACCATAATACATAAACTACCGTACACCATCAAGCACACTTGCTAAATAAACTAGACATTGGCAAAATCATCTCATACCCAAGGTGGCAGCCATTTTTTTTTAAAAGAATAGTAGTAATATCATCATGTGGTCACCAGCCACTATGTTCCCCAGCATAATACAGAATATCTACAAGTGGCAGGCCCACCTGTAGCTAGTTTTGATGAACAGTGGATATAAACTGGCTTTATCGCGCGAGGTTATAGACAAAAACACACTTGAGCCACCACAAAATCGTAGAATCCCGTGGCAAGCCAAAGAGCAGGCATCTGCCCAATAAGACTTGCGAAAAAAGCGTCGGGTGCGCATTGCGGAGAGGTATGGACACCCAATTATGGGGGCCGGGTTCAAATCCGCACGGACAACAGGTCATGTATCAATGAGTTTTTCTAATTTATGTACGTAATACAGACTGCTCTCAAACGGTGAAGGAAAACATAGTGAGGAAACCTGCATACACTGAAGAAGAAATTCTGATGTGTATGTGAAGTCTACCATTCCGAAGTGGGCACGCATGGTTGTCTATCAACCATACATCTTCCCTGAGGGTAGGCCTGTGCCCTGCAGTAAGATGTTTATAGGCTGATGATGATGATCAATCTAAAAAACATTGACATTTCCTGTTCGTAAGGGTGGTGCATGACAGTAAGCAACAAACAAATGAACAAATTTTAACCAATGAATGAAAATTGGTAATGTTTCCAGCGAGAGACGGACACTACAAACATAGACAGCCTCCAGGAGAGGTTTGAGTTGCAGCTGAGCAGCCTCGCGGGGAAGAGACTGAACGTCAACAACCATCCGTACATGACGGAGCTCAATAAACGCATTGAGAAGGGATTGATGCAGAGTAGACGTAAGTTACAATAAAATTTACACAGTGTGAAAAATAATAATCTGCTGTCCCATACATTTGAGTCACGTAGACAGCGGCGGCGGGTGCAGTTTAGTATGGGACAGCAGCGGCTAAACCGCTGTAACAATTTTGATTAAAGATTTTATGAATAGTATAACATGAACTCTAAGGGTGAATGCATATCCATCCGCGGCAAAGGAGCCGAAGGAGGTGAACGAAACAAATTTACTTTTAATTCTTCGGACGATTCATCCGATTCACCGTGGATAAGTGTCATAAAATTACATACAAAGAATTCTAAAATTCGATTCTTTCGCCTCCTTTGGCTCGTTCGCCGCAGATAAATATGCGTCTTCATTAAGGAAGAGGACCATTTAAATTCCACACAGACCAAGTAACAGGTGTATAAAGTTCATATTATGTACCTATGAGTTTTTCGGAATTTATGTACGATTTGTTACACCACTGGCTTTTCGGTGAAGGAAAACATCGTGAGGAAACCTGCATGCTTCAATTTCGAGGCGTGTATTGTACCCACTGTCCATTATAAGTGGCGACGGGCTCACCCCCCGTCACACTGGACAGTGTTTCGGTACTTCTGGTGAAATGTGGATGTTCTGAGGAATATCTCTGACTACCCCTTCGGGGAATATAGTCGTGAGCATATGCTTATGCTTATATAAATTTTAAAATTGCTGCCCTGTGAAACTAGATTTTGTCCAATATCCACCAAGGAAATAAGTAACATGCACAAATAATAATATAATAAATTGTTTGTTTCAGAAAACCTAGATGAATCTGACTTAGCTATTACAGAAGCACAGGACCAACTTGTAAGTTCTTATTTTCATTCATTCATTAATTGATAGAAATTTAAAGTCAGGGAAAGTCTGCAGGACTTGACAGTGAAAAGTCCTTTCGTCAACGAAGGTAGGAATGGCCATACTCCACCATTTCTGGCTCAGAACGGAGTTCCCAGTTTGCCAAAAAAGAAACTCCCAATCTCTTTGAGTTTAGAAGAAGATCAGAGGGCAAACTATATTCTTTCATACTAGAAGATAAAGCATTTTGTATGTATTTTTATCTTGCAGATAGATCCAATAACAAAGAAACCTATAGTGGATCCAGTGAAGAACACCAAATGTGGCCACGTGTACGAGCGTGAAGCTATTATGAACCTTATTAATGCCAGGAATAGGACCAAATGTCCAGGTAAGATGATCCGTTGGTTTCAGAAATGTGCACAGTTGGAGCAAGAGCAAGACTCACTTTTATTTTTTTTTACTAAATCTCGATAGAAGGTGTAATTTTCATACCGGAACGGTAGCGACGCGTCGCCCGCTGCCGTTTGGTTTAATTCACAGAAAAGAGAATCAGTAGAAGTCGCATGAGATGTTTTTTCTCTCCCTTCCGCATTGTCTTGCAATAGTTGAGATACAATCTCCTTTTATCAAACGATCTTGGTTTATCAACTATAACTAATATTTCACTGTTTGGACGCTAGGCTGTAATTTTCATTAACCTTTGGTATGCCGAAGCTTTTCGTGCTTCTGAAGGCACGTTAAGCAGTTGGTCTCCGATAGTTCCGTCAGATGGCGTTGTAACTATTCGTTAAGCCAGGTCAGGGGCCTATTGAGGCGGCTTGAAAATTCTCTGACAGCAAGTTGACCACTACCTTGCCTCCACCAATACGCACTGGGCCCGCGTGGTGGAGTATGGCCCACTCCCTCTCACCCTTATTCGTGAGAGGAGGCCTTTGCCCTGCAGTGGGATTCTATAGGCTATAACTTATGCCGAAGCATGGATCTATACTACGAAACAATTGATTTCTACTTTGTCTGTCATTTGCGGTATTTGAAGGTTAAATAGCGAGACAGAAATACGCCAGGGCTGCGTTCAGAACCTTTGGGTGCGGTGGTTTGGATGTTTTTCAACCGAAGGTACGGAACGACCAGTTGTTTTTTAACTCGCAATAAGGTACGGAACGATCCCGGTTGTTTTATAACCTCAAATTTTGACATTGACAGTAATATGTGGCTTCTAGGGCTTCTATCGTTTCCAAATACAATAAAAACTCATCATCCATGCTAGCGAATCAAAAAGTGAATAAAAACAATTTGAAAAAACCTAACTTTTATTCAAAACGAGCGAAAAGTCAAGTAACCACAGATAATCAAAACGTCAGAGTGTTTTTTAACCATCTAATTTGATGGTTAAAAGTTGCAACCCGTCAAAGGTTCTGAACGGTTGAGTTGTGACAACCGAGTTGCAAGTGCGTTTTTTCACCGAGGCTCTGAACGGTGTTAGTGCGAAAAGTTGCACTCGAAGTGCACTCTGGGCGTAGGTTCTGAACGCACCCCAGTGCGTAAATTTTTCGCCATGCTTCCTACTAAGCGATGAAGGTGATGTAAACATTTGTGAGGGGCACGGAGTGTCAGTACTGTATGTTGAAGGAACTTTATACTGTGTACTTGCCACTTATTAAAGGCAATGCCTAAAAATGGCTTCTTTTTTCAATTCGCCAACTTTTTTAGCGCCGCCATCAATCAAACAAGAATATTATAGTTTGGAATAAAGTTAAAAACAAAACTTGTTACGACAAGTATATCTCTAAACTCAGTCCGAACGGAGATATAAAGGCTTGAAGTAAACGTTATGAATATGTTTTCAACTTCAAGCCTTTATTTATCTCCGTTCTGACTGAGTTTAGAGATATACATGTGATGTGATAACAATTTGTGTTTGTTACTTTATTCTGAAATAAAATATTCAAGTTTGGTTAATGGCCGCGCCAAAAACCCGCATTTTCTTTTAGTTACCAACCTCACAGACTTTTATCAAAATCTAACACCTTTCCCCCATTGCAGTGGTCGGCTGCCCCATCAAGGACCCAGTTCAGAAGCAGAACCTGGTATCGGACGAGGAGCTGAAGTTCCGCATGACTCTAACACAGCATTCCACCATGATTCAAGATCGATCTATCTTGGACCTGGACTGTACTACGGACTAACAGTTTTTTGAGGTCTAAGCTATCTACATGGTGTTACGAAGGACCATGTTTTGACCATCAAACTGGACAACTTTCACTATGGAGTAGAGCCAACATCGAAATAAAAAATTAATCAACTGTTTTATTCAAAACTGTAGGTACTCGACTCCAAGATGTAATACAACAACAGTTTTTTAATTTTATGTCTATGTTGGCTTCATAGGGAAAGTTGATCAGTTTGATGGTCTTGAAATATTACTGGTATGTGATATATAGGTATAGGTCGTATATCTCCTACATTATAGGAGATTTATTTTATAGTTTTGTTAAGAAAACATTAGGTACTGACAATTTTGTTATTTGTTGTCGGTTAATGTTGAGAATTACGCTCGAGAAATATAGTTCGTAAAACAACAGGGTCCTTCTTAATATGCTGACCCTTTTTTAAGGGGATGATCAGACCGTCAAACTGAACTACTTTCTGTATGGGACTAACATCGAAATCGCGAAAAAAGTCAGTTGTTCCATACAAAACTGCAAACCTACTGGAGCCTAATGTATAGACTGCTGTTTTTCGCGATTGCGATGTTGCGTTGGTCCCATAGAGTTCAGTTTGATGGTCTGATCATCCTCGTAAAAAACTGTCAGCATATTAAGTTGGACCCTTTACTTATCTCTACAGATGTGAAATATACCTATATTCTTAGATCAAAATAAATGAATGGATAGGCCTAAGCGAACATTTCAAACCAGAAAAATGAGGCAAAACAAATGAAAAGTTTACTTCAAATTTGTATGCAAGTAAATAGGTACCCTTGATTTGACCTTAGATCAAAATAAAAATGAATGGATAGGCCTGAAGTGCGGTAAGTTGAAGCACACTACTGGTGCACTTGGTCCATACAAACTAGCGCCATTATCTGTCAAATCTAGGACACTTGCATACAAGTGACAAGTAAACCTTTCATTTATTTTGCCTCATTTTTCTGGTTTGAAATGTTCGCGTAAGGCCAATCCATTAATTTTATTTTGATCGAAGGATTTCACAGATAATGGCGCTAGTTTGTATGGACCAAGTGCACCAGTCTAGTTTGCTTCAACTTACCGCGCTTTAGGCCTATCCATTAATTTTATTTTGATCTAAGCCTATATTATGTTTTATGCACTGGGTAATCAGTCGCAGAAGAGAACCTGAATAGAAGACGGCATGTAGGTTTATAGGTGTAACCCGGTTACCGCGTATGCGTAGTTTTATCAAACATTTCGTTCAGAAAATGGTTATAAAGTCACTAGGACAATTTTATGAAGATTCAGTCATAGGACTTATGAAGATAATTTGATTTTAATTTGATTCTTTTTTGTTTTTAAGGCTAATAAACGAAATAATCCTCATGTAATTTTATACTGGTTCGCTTTTCTGTGGTGGTAACTGGTAATATCCAATTTTGCCTCCAGACTGACTGCGACTGTAATGTTGATAGTTAATGGCAAGTAAAATCATTCCAGAGTTTTAAATTCAAACAATTGATTTGTTACTTAGTATTAAATGATTGATTACATAATTATTATCGTATTAATTTTAGGCTTGTAACTGTGATCAAAATAAAAGTGAAGTTTTGTAATGTACCTAATGTCTAATTTCACTTCAAAACACCCGTGGCACTCCATGCAACGAACTCACGCACGATGCTTTTGAACAGGAGTGCAATTCACTAAGGTAACATCCTTTGGATCGTCGAAGATATCATATTAAGGCTGCTTTTCCACCAGAGATGTGCGAGGTAGCGAGGCGGTGAGCGCAGAAAAAATCGGCCAATGAGAGTGCTTCAATTTTCCAATGACATGATCGAGAGGGCGCGCTATTGGCGGATTGTTTCCTCGCTCACCGCCTCGCTACCTCGCACATCTCTGGTGGAAACGCAGCCTAAGTCTGACACAACGCATACCGAATTGACAGGTCGCCGATGTTACGCTTAGAGAATTGAACTCTTGGTCCTTAAGGGGAAGGTCCTAGATCTTGGTACTGCACTGCGACATAGACAAGATGGTGAGACAGGATAGTCGCGCACGCGCCTTCCCGCTCGCGTGCGCGCATCGGTTTATATGTGCTTTCTCGGCTTCCCTAAAGTTACCCTCGATGTGCGGAGTGAGATATATTGAGTGGCCCTTCTATAATGTAGTCACAGAATAAAATAAAATAAATAACGCTCACAGGCACATACATTGTAATGATCCCAAACTAGCACTAAAGGCTTTTATTATGGAAACCATACAACAACGGCACGAACATATAACATCCATGACCGAACCGGGATTCGAACCCAGGACCCTGGTTTGGCAGTCCGGCGTGGTAACCATTACACCAACCGGGTCGTCAAAGAAGCCAAGAATAGGTAATAATACTAATAATACATAATGTAGTACCCAGTACCCACTAAATACTACAGCCTGGTAAGAGATTTAATGGAGGATTCACTTTAATGAGCGTTTCTGCAACTGAGTGTAGAGTGCCTACATTTCAATGTTAACTGTATCTACTCACGGTGAGCGGTCAGATCAGTACTTTCATGTTTATTAAATAGGGTTCACAAGTGGCGAGTGGCGACGGGCTCACCCCCCGTCACACCGGACAGAGTTTCGGTACTACTGGTGAAATGTGGATGTTGTGAAGTTTCTGAATATATCCGACTACCTTCTCGGGGAATATAGTCGTAAGCATATGTATGTTATTAAATAGGGCCCTGCTTGCTGTGTGCTTCACCCAAGGGAAGCATACATTTTAAACAGAGAAGGTATGTGCTAAATGAAAAATATAATGAGGTTTAAGATATTTTATTTCAGCGGAAATCTATGACTAAAACAATGCATTGCTTCCATAATGTTATGGGACAGTAACTTTCGCGCTAACGGTGTCTATTTTAACTCAGACAAAACCAAAAGAAGAAGCGTCCCCTAAACCCGAGTAAATCTGCGATGCTGAGTCCAGTACCTACTTAGTGCTAAGACTACCCATGAAACTCCTCCAAATTAGAATATCCTCGCATCACTTCAAATACACCTGTGTTAACGTGGCACTGGGTAAATATTTCGTTTACACAATGGATAAACATGTTGCACCTTCCTCTTTTTGGTTTAATCTAAGTATCTTATACATTATCATCAAGATTTAGTGAAATCGTTGAAAATAGTCGGTAGTTAGGTTAAAAATCACAAAAAGTTCTATGTTTAGTATTAGTAATACATTTTCGAATACATTCGGTGACTTTTACATTTAATAGGAATTATGCTTAGTTACAGAGTCGAAGCCAAATTATTTCAGATTTAGAAAAAAGACTATTCCTAAATGACAACCATAGAACATAAATCCACTAGAATCCGCGTATTTCATTTCGTACCTACTGACCTGAATTGCAGACAATTGTTTCTCGCTCTAGCAAACTATATTTATGAGCGTCAGAAAGGGACAGAACTAAAATGCGATAAGGGATAGCTTATGGGATAAACGAGAGGAAGGGATAAATACAGGATGATAAAGGGTGGACCTTCAATCACAATCATATTTTCGCGGTTTCTAGATGATTCATATCCTATCTGTATGTATGAATCTTGATGTAAATGCATTTAACTAGGTGTATTATATAAATCTTGGTCCATAAACTACGTCAATGAAAAGTGCATTAACAAGAATAAAACGTTTTAACACTATTAAACTATGTGAAGCTCAAAATATTAAATTCCATTAGGAAAAAACATACTTAAAATTCACAATAAGAAGTGTATTAAGAAATGCCCTCGGTATAATGGCCGTTTGTGGCACCTACCGAACATGGAATCACAATATTGAAACTAACAGCGCAGCGTTCGACAGATGAACTAACTACTAGTTTCAATATTTATCATTAAGAGGATAGGCAAGTACCTTTTTTTCCATATAAACGTATTCCCCTGTTTCCTCCCTGGATAATGACACTAGAGCAAAAAATTGTTACCGTACAATATCTATGTTACCTCTGCTATGTCCCTATGTTTTGCTTTTTTGCATTAATTAATTACTGTATGAACTAGGGACCTTCAAAAATAACCAATTTCACCGCCCATTTTCAGACATCCATCAAACAAATTTGACGAATATAAACAAAAAAAGCAAAACATACAGACAGCCAAAGTCTTTCTCATATTATTCTTGAAATAACTATTAAAATCGGCTTAGTTTTGGAGGAGGAAACATATACGAAATGCTGTTTTCGTCGATTTTATGTACTTAGATAAAATTGGTCTGAACTGCAGTTGTCTCTTTCGCACTCTAGTCGGTGGAGTGTATGGGTGGGGCGCATCGGACAAATATGTATACAGTCGGAAAACTGACCTATTCCCCAAATTAGCATCTCAGCCCGCCCATCCTCTTAATACGCTTCAAAGTTAAAGCGCTCGGAGAAGAACGTGTTTTCTTCACCTTCACGTTCACAACTTCACATCTAAATCTATACAAAAGGAGGAGGTAAGTCATGGAATTTCATACCATGTTCAAAACAAGTGATAAGTAATGTTAACACTGGGCGAAGTTGTATACATATTGTGGGACATTTTTCTATTGCGCGGTGCACCATGATAAGCTTAGCGCATTTCTGCCAATGAGTTTAGAATAGCACGCGCTTCGTATGATGAAGGTTCCCTTTATTAGACGTAGTATCATCGACCACGTTACATTATCAATAAGGTTCATTATTGAATGTTGTATGTGAATTTTGTGTCTTTTTCAATATTTTATTTTAGAACACAAGTCATGAATGTCAAGAATGCACAATAAACTTGCGTGCGAAATGTGATTCGATACTTTAAGCTTCGATAAAAACTAAGTATTTTATTAATAAGTGCACTATTGGATTATCTTATACATTAGTTGAATCTTACACTTAATAGGTATACAAGCAGTGACCAGAATTAGGAAAATCGAACATTACAATTTCAAAGTTGAGTTAGTCCTGCAGGTCCCATTAGAATACAAAACCGAAGATTATTTATAACCAAATAATCCACATCATTAATACATCTGGTTCTGGAGTGCGATTTTTGAATCTCATTCGCTGAATTCAGCAGTTGAAAATGTCAATATTACTATGGATATATGCATCTTTCTACTGCTGTTTGACTTTCAAAAATCGCACTCCTGAAGTATGATTTTTGAAAGTCAAACCAGCAGTAGAAAGATGTGTATCTCCAGAGTAATTTTGACATTTTCAACTGCTGAGCTCAGCGAATGAGATTCAAATTCGCACTCCTGGCGCAACTATCAAAAATATTATATCTAATTATAACCACTGCTTTTACACCTCTAGTAACTATTGAATATTTCCAAAAAGTACCTATTTGTCTAAGTAAATGAAATTAAAGAAAAAAAAAACAAGTAAGTAGATTTATTTAAACGGAAGCTGAGCAAACATTCAGAGGTAGTACAAAAAGTTAAAAAACCTACAATGAATAACGCTAGCGAAACATTTTTGGAAATATCTTATAGTTGAAACCTTTATAACAATAAAATAGTGAATTTAATAAGTTTAGAAGGATTAGGGTCGCATTGCTCATATGAAATGTTAGCCATGTCCTATGGAGTGCGATTTTTGAATCTCATTCGGTGAGCTCAGGAGTTGAAAATGTCAAAATTACTATGGACATACGCATCTTTCTACTGCTGATTTGACTTTCAACAATCGCTCTCCTGTAGTATGATTTTTGAAAGTTAAGGGTTGAACTACACATGGCCGCACGCGATCGCGTTCCGTCTATCTTATATGCTCTAGCAAATGACGTTCCTGAGTGACAGAAAAGGATGGAGCGATGGAAAAGGGCGATCGCGTGCTTCCATGTGTAGTTCAACCCTAAATCAGCAGTAGAAAGATGCATATCGCCAGAGTAATTTTGACATTTGCTACTGCTGAGTTTGACGTATGACATTCAAAAATCGCACTCCTGATTGATTGATAAGATAAGAAGATTTGATCGTATGTTCGTCTGTCTTTTTAGCAACTCACATTACAATTTATGCCTTTGTATTACGCACTATAGTTCCTTTTTGTCATTGGTACTAAATTGGCTGGTTTTCACATGAGCAGTGCAACCAGAGAGAAACTGTAATTTAACTACTCTATTAATATTTAATTGTACTTTTGAGTATTCCTTCAGTATTGCTGTGTATTTGTTTATTAGTAAGATTATTATAATTATGTATATTCATTTTTAAGCATTATTATGATTAATTGCAAAAAGTATGAAAATTTCAAATAACATAAGGACCTTTTTTGTAAATCGTATTTATCCATACAAATTAAAATGAAATATTTTACTTCCAGTATTAAATAAAATATGTTAGTAAAGCCTGACCAGAAATATAAAAAACCTGATTTGAGGGCGCTGCAATCGACTATAACCTTTAATGTCAGTGTTCTGAGTACAAAAATTAGTTCCAATGATTTTCCGCAACATGGCGAGGTTTTTTATATTCCTGGTCGGGGTTTACAATGTATCATTCAATAACAATGTCACCATGATCATGGTGATGTGGCAACGCTCTGCCTGGAGTGAGTGTTAGATTGTTTTTTCGTCTTTTTTTTAAGGTAGAAATAAAATAACAATCTTATTTATACCCTAGAGAATCCAATCTTAGAGAATAGCTAATATTGTTAGTATCGAACAAATATTTACCGGTTTAATTCCTTTCTTTATTTAAAAGCGGTTTCCATTGCATTGATTTTTATACAAGGAACTGACCATTTCACAAAACCTTTTATCTTATTTTGACAAAAAATAAGAGAGACTTCATACTTTTTCCAACCAACCATTTGCACAAAAACTAAATGCCTACATACATAGTTTTTTAAAAGCAGATTTTGGAATTAGAAAAAGTGGAATGTGGTATCGTAGTAGTAACAAATATTTCTTATAATAAATTGATTTCGCTTAGATAAGAATATCATACAGAAAAATTGAAAAATTCTAGCAATCGTAAGCTACGAATGAATTTATAAATTATATATAACTATGACTAGATAAGAAGTACAGGAAAGCGAATGGGCTTTTTAGAAGTTTCTCACTCGTGCTTCGATTAATTATAATTATCGATTAAATTAATTATTTTTATCATTAACACTATTTTAGACTTTGTTCGATCTAATTAAAATAATAGTGTACGACGGTATGATTAATTATCTCTATGAAGATGACTTTAACACTCAGTTGCAGAAACGCTCATTAAAATTAATCCTTCATTAAATCTCTTGCTAGCTTTTACTACGTCAACAAGACAAAAAGTGACAGCAAGAGATTTAATGGGGGATTAACTCTAATGAGCGTTTCTGCAACTGAGTGTTAACTGAAGAGTACAAACGCCGTTGTCAAAATGTTAGTTTCAAGTAAGTAAGTATACTTCGGTACTACAAGGTAAAATAAGTGAAATAACATCAACTTCAGAGAGACAAGTATTTTCTTGGGGCAAAATGTATACTTATTATAAAGTTTGACAGCAAATACCGTGTCTTATTATGATAGTTTTAAAATTAATAACCTTTTCTTTCATCAACAATAAAGGTCAATTTAGTTAACAAAGAAAGCCAATTGCCTTTTAGGGTCAGTTTACATCAGACCGAAAAAAGTTTGAGCAATTTTTATTGATAATGAACTCAATTACCATTAAAATATACTTGAAAGTAGCGTGACAGAAGCCACGGGGATTTATCTCTTGCACGTTATTTTAAACTCAATTCTAAATGTTATTGAGTTCATTATCAATTTCTCAACGAAAACTGCTTGAGCATTTCCCCGCCTGATGTGAAATTTATTGTGAACCTACGAATTTGTGAACTGACCAAATAAAAAATACAACAAATGTTGTAAATTGTAGATACATTTAACAAAGATAACATTAAGCAAGATTTAAGAATATTTTAAGAGTTTTCCGTCGGAAAAATCCCGCTCACCAATCAGAATCGACTTATTACACGGTCCGTTTTATTCTGATTGGTGGGCGGGATTTTTTTTTTTATGTAGGGCCGCCCTTAAAAGCCCCTCATTACCTACAGTCCAATAGAAAATCATACTATCTAAGTAGATTTGAATAATATTATCAACTTCGATTTTAATATACAACGTAAAGTGATTCGGCTAAGAAAGTTGACCCGAAAATGTAATGTCTACAAGAATGTACAAGGACTATTTTCGCTTGCAACCTCATAGAGGGTAGGCTTGTGCCATGCAGTGGGACGTATACAAGGTGTTACAAAAATACAAATAAACATTTAAGGCGGTGGTTTAGACCATCAAACTGAACAACTTTCACTATGGGACCAATACCGAAATCGCGAAAAAAATGCGATTTTGCATACTCAACAAATCGACTCGAGCTAAAATTTATGTAGGTATGGGATATCCGTTTTTTTTTTCGCGATTTCGATGTTGGTCCCATAGTGAAAATTGTTCAGTTTGATGGTCTAAACAACCTCCTTAAGAGTTTTAAATATTTATTGTTACTTATATGTAACACCCTGTATAGGCTGTTGATGATTCCTTGAAAAGTGATTATCCGTGGCCGACTTTACGTAGCATTGTAACTACATCACATTGAATTTCACAAAATTTTCAACCAATAACCATTTATAACCAACTCTGAAAATAATAACTCATGAAAACTAAATTTCTTTACCGCTATCCGAAACAGTAGTGACAACTCCAATGATGCAGCTCTTCAAATCATCACTTAGATCCTTCCTCGTATCCATAAACTTCAGCAAAGAGTCCTGGACCTTCGCTTCTCTATAATCCGAAGCCAGTTCATTTTTCTTCGACGTCATATCGAGAAATGCTAACAAATTCTCTGCCTCTTCAACCGGCATCTTAGCACAATTAGTTTCTATCAGTACTGATACGTGCTTCCCGATTTCTGATTTGAGAAGTTGCGATATAAAAGTTTTCTCGTAGTCTATGTTTTCGGAGGTTTTTAAGGACTCTATGGCGAGGAGCGTAAGGGCTAGAATAGCTTCGTTTTGCATGACTGAGTGGCAGGCTACCAGCATGTTTACTAAGCTTGAAATGCAGCCGTCGACCTGCAGATGTAAAAAAAATTGTGTTGTAAACATATTTTGTGTAAATATAGCAAATATAACGTGAAAAAAAACAGCTGTCCCATAAATTTGAGTCGAATAGGTACTGCAGTTTTGTATGGGACAGGTGATTTATTTTCACGATTTCGAAGTTGTCTCCATAGTGAAAGTTGTTAAGTTTGATGAGTAGAACACACGCTGAAGTTATCCGCAGCGATATAAAACTTACCCTGTATTATAATTACGCTACGGGCATGTGTATCGTGGCTTCACGGAATGCCTGTAAATGGCTGGTTTACTGGCACCTGGCATGCCATTAACAGGCTGGGCTTAACTTAACCGTCTTGTCGTCGTTCACCCGCGTGCTCCCCGGCGTGCCCCCAGCTCGTTACCTGCACGAGTGTGACGCGCGCGCGCGCCGGCAGCTGCTTGGTGGTCCAGGCGAGCAGGCGCGGCGCCTCGCCGGCCGCGCCCGCGTGCTCCCCGGCGTGCCCCCAGCTCGTTACCTGCACGAGTGTGACGCGCGCGCGCGCCGGCAGCTGCTTGGTGGTCCAGGCGAGCAGGCGCGGCGCCTCGCCGGCCGCGCCCGCGTGCTCCCCGGCGTGCCCCCAGCTCGTTACCTGCACGAGTGTGACGCGCGCGCGCGCCGGCAGCTGCTTGGTGGTCCAGGCGAGCAGGCGCGGCGCCTCGCCGGCCGCGCCCGCGTGCTCCCCGGCGTGCCCCCAGCTCGTTACCTGCACGAGTGTGACGCGCGCGCGCGCCGGCAGCTGCTTGGTGGTCCAGGCGAGCAGGCGCGGCGCCTCGCCGGCCGCGCCCGCGTGCTCCCCGGCGTGCCCCCAGCGCGCGGCCGCACCGAGCGCCGCCGGCGAGCGCGCCAGCTGCAGCGCCACCTCCTCTGCAACGATCGCGTATTCATCATCAACCTATACAGGGTGTTTCATAAGTAACAATAAATTTTTGAAACTCTTAAGGGGGTTGTTAAGACCGTCAAACTGAACAACTTTCTCTATGGGACCAACATCGAAATCGCGAAAAAAATAATTTCATATCCCATACATATTTTAGCTCTAGTCGATTTGTAGAGTATAGAACATAAATTTTTTTTTTCCCGATTTCGATATTGGTCCCATAGTGAAAGTTGTTCAGTTTGATGGTCTACACCACCCCCTTAAAGGTTTATTTGTAGTTTTGTAACACCTTGTATAAGGTCTAACAAAATTAGGTGAAACTGTTTTAAGGGGTTGATCATACCATCAAACTGAACAACTTTCTCTATGGTACCAATATCGAAATCGCGAAAAAAGTACAGCTGTTCCATACAAACCTACTCGACCTAAGTGTATGGGACCGCAGATTATTTTTTCGCGATTCTGATATTGGTCCCATAGAGAAAGTTGTTCAGTTTGATGGTCTGATCATCCCCTGAAAATAGTTTCACCTAATTTTTTTAGACCTTATATAAGTCCCACTGAAGGGCACAGGCCTACCCTCTAGGAGGGTATTTGAGCGTTATTCCACCACGCGTGCTCAATGCGGATTGGTAGACTTCACGTATGCATCAGAATTTCTTCTTCTGCATGTGCAGATTTCTTCACGATGTTTTCCTTCACCGTTTGAGAGCAGTCGGT
This sequence comes from Agonopterix heracliana, assembly GCA_963693445.1. NCBI lineage: Eukaryota > Metazoa > Arthropoda > Insecta > Lepidoptera > Depressariidae > Agonopterix > Agonopterix heracliana. The sequence continues at coordinate 20,890,412 of OY856310.1, forward strand.
AATACATACATAAGGTTAGAAAAACTCATTGGTACGTGGCATGTTGTCCGTGCGGATTCGAACCCGGACCTCATGATTGAGAGTCCATACCTCTCCACAACCCGCCACCGAGCTCTTAGGGTGCCTGACCTGATGCAGAACTATCTGACGAAGCGGAGAAACTGAGTTTTATCAACCAGTAGGTAAGCATAGCATAAGCATATGCTCACGATTATATTCCCTGAGGGGGTAGTCAGAGATATTCTGAAACCTCAGAACATCCACGTTTCACCAGTAGTACCGAAACTCGGTCCAGTGTGACGGGGGTGAGCCCGTTGCCACTTATAATGGACAGTAAGATAAACCAGTAAGATTGCATGAAATCTCGGAGCTGAGATTTTATGCAATCTCCGCGTCAGGCTCCGCGTTTCATATAGTAGATCCGGGAAAAATAAGAAAATATATAGTATTTTCCTAAACTCTCTACTATATCTCCATTACGTTTTCGAAAATAATGCATCCTGTAAACGCAGAAGTCGCTGGAGTCGATATTGAAATAACAGTTTTTTTTTAAATTAGATAAACTGACTTTAGAAAAACTTATTGTCATTTTTCAGCAGTAGATTTAGTAGAAAATTGTTTAGGAAGTTCTACATGGTTCAGTCTAGATCTAATGGAACAAATGTGATGAAGAGAGAAAATTGTTAAAATAATGTTGAGTTATCGGACATTTTTATTAGATCTAAATACCAATATATTTGAGTTCTCAACACATTATTTGGTCATCAAAATATAATAGTTTTGCCTACTATATCTTTTTCTCAGAATTATAGTAGTAAATAACTAATCATACCCTAATATAGTAGGATACTATATTATACATATCGACCCCTCTGGCCTCAATTGACGTAAAAGCCAAAGAACATTTTTTTTCAGGGGAATACACCGATCGATAGAGCGAAATAAAATAAACAAAACTGCATTTTAAACTCATTTTGGCCAAGTGGCCTTTGAGGCCATCGATATAGTAGGGTTGGCAACCCTAGCAGAAAGTAATATACCACCAACCTTGTCCATCAACAAGCATCCTGATAGCAGCAAGCAGTTTGTAAGCCACGTGGTGATCCTCTACGTTCGGCAACGCATTCAACAGCAACGGAGCAGCCCTCCCCTTCTCCGCCGCGCTCCTTTTGTTAGCGGCCGGCACTGTCAAGTTGCGGATAGCAGATAGCACGGCGTGTTGGATTTTAGTCACTGTTGCTGCGTCTATAGAGTGCGTTTTGTCTGGCTCCTTTTGAATGCTGATGCCGAAGCCGTGGTAGATTTCAAATATATCTGTTAAATAAATAAAATGTTTGAATATCTCAACTAGGTACCTGTGAAAACCGAAAAATCATAAATATTAAGGTGGATAAATATGAAGGTAGTCAATTTCATACAAAGCTTTGACGCAGAACAAAAAGTAATATTTTATATATGGAAAAATAGTTTAGAAAATCTAGATTTCATCTAGGAAATCTAGATACAAAGCTTTGAAATTATTCATACAAAATTTCAAACGTATATCTTCGTAATTATATTATAAATTTTAAATGTTATTTGAGACGCGCAATCTAGTTTTGTAGTAATAGATACTCTTTCTTTTACAGTAGTATGGGTGGACGATGATACCTACGCTACGTATGATACGATACAGCGATGATAGCCCATGCGGAAGAAAGCTAGCGCCTCAATCATGAGGCCGCGGATCGATTCCTGGCCTGTAATACCCATAGTTGGACCTTATGTCCATGAACATAGAGATCAACTATGGGTTCAGCTCGGCGTTGAATGAAAACATCGTGAGGAAAACTGCATTCCCAAGAATGAAAAGAAAATACCATAAGTTCGGAGGTATACGTAAATATGGGTGAGCTTGGGGCGAACACAATAGACCAGCGATGGTCGCAGTGTAACATAACGACCCTTGCGTGTACAAATTAAATTACGTTATCTTGAAAAATATGAATATTCGCAACTTACCAAGCAGCTTCTCAAAGATCTTGTCCTCCATCATTCTCGCGCAGTAATCGTCCTGCCTCGCAAAGTTACCTATCGCGAGCACGGCAGCCGTGAGGAGATGCCAGTTAGTGGAGTCCAGCCAGGTCACCATGGTCTTGTAGACTTCACCGGACCCGTTGTTGTACAGGATGTGCATCGCTTCATCTGTGTTTTAGAAATAGGTTAGAAATAGTTATTTGTTATGCTAGGCTGCAAAGTGGCTTTTTGGCGCGAGTACTTTTATTGAAACCTGAGCAAGCGAAGGATTCTAGGATTGAACCACGAGCGAAGCGAGTGGTTCAAATAATAGAATCCTGAGCGTTTAGCGAAGGTTTCAAAGGTACGAGACGCGGAATAACTTTGTAGCCGAGCGAAACACACAATTTTTCACCTTACAACAGCGAGGAAAAAAAGGGAATTGCTAAAAAGAACATTTCAAAAAGTTTTTATTTTCGTGCTGGCCAGTGTCATGAAATAGTTATTAAGCATTTTCAGTGCATTGGCGGTATACAAAAATATTGAATAGACAAATTCGAATTTCAAAAACTCTTTGCACGCTAGCGGATAAAATACATTTTTGCACTCAGATTTCGAACGATAAACAGAATCTTTCCGAGGTGAAAAATAAAATGTTAGATTTGGGACTGAGATTGGAGTTCTACAGAGTTCTATACACATACAGAGTGTCCGGTAAATAATGATTAACCCTGTACCTGCTGATAGAGGACTTACTCGTTCAGGAAATGGACTTTTATGTCCAGTAAATGGTTTTCGAGAAAATTTCATTTTAATTTTTTTTCGGTATTTTTGTACCTTTGACCTTAGATCAAAATAAAATTAATGGATAGGCCTTACGCGAACATTTCAAACCAGAAAAATGAGGCAAAACAAATGATAGGTTTACTTCAAATTTGTATGTAAGTGCCCTAGATTTGACAGATACGAGGGTGGCACTGAAAATTTCGGGAATCAAGGGAGTGATACAACATTGTTAGTGGAAAAGATATTTATTGTTTTTTGAAGTATTCTCCATGAAACTTGACACATTTTTCCATTCGATGGAACCAATTATTAAATCATTCATTCCATTCTGAAGTTGGGGTATTCAAAATGGTCGTTTTGTTGGCTTCAACTCATTTTTGAACACCCAAACTCGTGACTGGTTTTTTGTTTCGGGTTCGTATGCTTATATCCAGGATTCGTCACCTGATACGACTCAGTATACAGCATTTGAAGATCCTCCGTGGAATCTCTCGAAAGTTCTGACGCACCAAGTAACGCGAGCCGCTTTTTGCTCCTCACAGAGAGAATGCGGGATCCATCGGGAAAACAACTTTTTTACATCTAATTGTTCATGCAAGATTATTTGTATTTGTCTCATGCCAATGTCTAAAGTTGCCTGAATTTCGCGATATGTCACATGTCGATGTTCCTCAATCAGCTTAAACACGGCATCAACGTTATCTTGGGTGATTGCAGTTTTTGGGCGACCTTGACGGGGATCGTCACACAGCTTGACACGTCCATGTTGAAATTCCGCAAACTAGCGATAAATTGTGTTTTTAGATGGGGCTTCATCACCAAATGCAGAAAGCATCCGATTAACACACTGTTTTTGTGTTAAACCACTTCGAAAGTCATAATAAATCATTGCTCTTGAATTTTCTCGAGTCAATTCCATTTTCACACCGACTTTACAAGTTTGCCAAGACCTTGTGTAAAAACCGCGTTCTTTTAAAAAAATAAATACTTAAATGGTATTCGATTAATAAAACCAAGGAGTTTCCGATTATTTATTATGCCAGGAACAACGTAAATATTCCATTCCCGATAGTTCCTATGCACCAAGTGCACCAGTAGTTTGCTTCAACTTACCGCGCTTCAGGCCTATACATTAATTTTATTTTGATCTAAGCCTTTGACACTCTTTTGACCGCCATCATGACCACATAAGAAGAGATTTTTGCAGTCTGCTTTTTGTATAATATTATCTAAGAGTTCAGATATGAATGAGAAAGTTTTTGCCTATTTAATGCAGATTATAAATTGTATAATACATGCTAATTGTTATGAATAGGTATAGTCATGAGCATAAGCTATCCCATTACTTATTTTATTGATTGTCCTCACCGCCAGTCAGCACAATGATGAAGAGATCACAGGCATGCTTCATGATCGCTTCCACCTCCCTATCGTCGGCGTTCAGGTCGCCGGCCTCGTGTCTTTGAATGAGTTGCTCGAGGCGGGAGCACACCAGTTGAACACCACCCTCTTTAGCTAGGAGAGTCTTCACTGAATCTGCAAGAAATAGAGTTGGGTTGGGCTCAATAATCCTAACACCCAATCCTATTCTAAACATTGACTTGCAGACTAATGGCACAGAATAAATAATAGTAGGTATTATCCGTACTAAAAAAAAAACTGGTCACTCAAGGAAATTATGAAGAGTAAAGAACTCCATCCATAACAAAAAGAAGGTGTTTGACACCTGCATCCTCCCCTGTACGACATATGGCTGTGAGACCTGGTCCCTTAACGAAGATCACAGAGCGAAACTGGCCAGATGTCAACGAGCAATGGAGAGAAGTATGCTGGGAGTCAAACTAAGTGATAAAATTAGAAATATTGATATCTTAACTATTATAAAACCGTAAAATCATGAGGAACAAAAAAGTAGCGGTTTACTTCATATAAAATCAAATAACACTCGATAGCGCGATTTAAATGACGTGCAGCGCCATCTATTGACAAAATTGTTAGTTTGTTTGTTTGTTCGCACATCACGCAAAAACTACTGAACCGATTTTGATGAAACTTTTTTGTTTGATAGCTTATGATCTGACTTAAAATCTGGTATATAATTTGTGCGGACGAAGTCGCGGGAAAACACTAGTAAGAAATAAAACCAAAGTCACAGACATACTTACAGTCGACCACCAAAAATGGGGCTGGACGGGACACATGCTACGTTGCACAGAAAATAAATGGAGTAAACAAGTCACACTATGGTACCCAAGGGATAGCACCAGAAGACAGGGACGCCCAATAAGACGATGGGAAGATGATATTTGTCAGACCCTGGGGCCGTATTGGACAAGGGTTGCAGCTGACAGAGTTCAGTGGAAACAGTTGAAGGAGGCCTTTGCCGAAAGGCACGCCGAACTGAGAGATATTTTATAAAAGCATGATCAAAATTTTCTTTTAGCTCTTTCTGTTGTTAGATATTACTTAAAAACAAACTTTTCGGAAATAAATGGCTATTATTATTACTACCCGTACAGAAGAATCACTTGAAAACAGATTTAATTAAATAGTGACTCTCTCTGCAGGGCAATAAGGTGCAAAATAATTCACACCCGTTCAGGGCCGGATTAAGCCATGCAGAGGCCCCTAGGCAATGCAAGTCCTGGGGCCCCTATATCCATGGGCGTCGCAATGATTTTTTTCCTATGGTCGCAGTAAAATAACCACCAATCAAACAACATAATAAAAACACTAAAATTTGGAGCGAGCGAAGCGAGCTCGAGGTTTTACTACAATATTATAAAGTCGCGTTTCGTAATGCTATCTAAATTCTGGAACAAGCGAAGCCAGCTCGAGATTTTACTGCAATAATTGCAGTGAAATCTCCAGCTTGCTTAGATTTTTATGAAAAATAAGAGACAACTGAAATACAGTTCTCTTATTTTTCATTAAGTATTCCTTTTAAGTCTGGGGTGGGCCTAAATCTTTGAGTTTACACTTAGTTTATTTTTCTCTCGAGCCGCGGGGCTTACTGATGGGATCATTGCAACACCGTCTCAAACCAAGAGCTAGCGAAGCGAGCTCGAGATTTCAGTATAATATTATAAAATCGTTGCGCAATGCGATCTAAACCTTGGAGCGAGTCACTGATAATATAATTCTATACTAGCGAGTGAAACAAGCTCGAGGTTTTACTAAATTATTAATAGTCGTTGCGTAATGCGATCTGCATCCTGGAACGAGCGAAGCGAGCTCGAGATTTTACAATAATATTATAAAATCGTTGCGCAATGCGATCTAAACCTTAGAGCGAGTGAACCAAGCTCAAGGTTTTACTAAATTATTGTAAAGTCGCGTTTCGTGATGCTATCTAAATTCAGGAACGAGCGAAGCGAGCTCGAGATTTTAATGCAATTATTGCAGTAAATGCAAGTATTGCTTGCTTCGCTTTTTACGAAAAATAAGAGACAACTGAAATACAGTTCTCTTATTTTTCGTAATTCCTTTTAAGTCTGGGGTGGGCCTAAATCATTGAGTTTTCACTTATTTTTCTCCCGATTAGCTCCCGAGCTACTGATGAGATCATTGCACAACATCTAAAACCAAGAGTGAGCGAAGTGAGCTGGAGATTATAAAATCGTTGCGCAATGCGATCTAAACCTTGGAGTGAGCTAAGCAAGCTCGAGGTTTTACTACCATATTGGAAAGTCATTGCGTAATGCGATCTAAATCCTGGAACGTGCGAAGCGAGCTAGAGATTTTACTGAAATAATTGTAGTGTAATCTCCAGCTCGCTTCGCTATTATGAAAAATAAGAGACGACTAGAATACAGTTGTCTTTTATTCTTCATTATTCCTTTTAAGTCTGGGGTGGGCCAAAATTTTTGAGTTTTCACTTATTTTTCTCCCGAGCCGCGGGGCCCCTTGGCGGGGCTGGGCCCATAGGCTGGAGCCTACTCTGCCTGTATGGTTAATCCGGCACTGCACCCGTTCTATCATACGCGATTAACCCACCAAACGTCACAAAGTTTGGAAAAGTGTTTATATTCGGTAGATGAGTTTATTGTAGTATAATTGTAATATAATTAGGTGATATAGTTGAATCATTAATGTATTTGTATTCAAATTTGTATTATGAGATTCAATCCAATTCAATTCTGACATTACATGACATTTTTATTATTAATTTAAAATCTAATACTTGTTTACTATTGAATACTTGTGTAATACGGAAAAACTATGTAAATTATGAATTTTATGTTGAATTATTGTTGTAAATTAAATAGTACCTACTAAATATTATTTTATCTTTTATATGTAAATTATTAGGTTTTTCTTTAGCTTTAATTTCAAACACAATGTAATTTGTTTATGAATAATTAAATATGATATGATATGATATGAAAGGCGTGCGTAAAAATGAACAGAGTCATTAGACATGAAAGCTTCCTTTACATAGTCTCCCTCTTTCATAGTTCCCGCTCCCGCTTACTTAGTTATTATGTTTGAAATTAAGTCTAAAACTATTGGACCAATTTTGATGATGATACACAATAAGGTCTCAAAATGGAATTATGTGAGAGTCTTCACTATCTTTTGAGAAATGAAACTGATGGGTCATACTTCTACTACAGTGTTCAAAAATTGTTTAATGATAAAGATAAAAATGTTGATATGGCTTATTTATTGGATGATATTTAGATACTAGTTAGATAATTTTATGTATTTGGGACCTATACCTAATAATATGGTGTTTAATAGGACTGCAAATTATTAATGAGTGACATGTATATATTGTATTATTAATTGATGACATTTTCTACGATACTTATAATCAGCTTATAATAATAATTGTGATGACATTGTTATTAATTTGTATATTGTGTAATAGTTTTGTTTCGTTTTGTTTTTTCTCGATTCTTGCTTTTGTTTAATTCCTTATTATGGTTATTGTTGTACGCCTCTCTAGGCAAACTATAGAGGTACATTATATACTGTAACAACTTTTATAACCAACCTATAGTTGCAATAAATTACTCTTTGACTTTGACTTTGACTTCTAGGACTATCATACCGCCATCATACTGCGAAAATCAATAATCTAATAAAAATTTCGAAATGAAATTGGTTTTCTCAGACGAAAGACCACAGAATTGTAAGTACTTTAGCATAAAAATAAAAAATAGCATAAAATTTCGATATAATTGGTTTTCACAGTATAACGTATTATACATACCATGTTCTGCCTGAGCATGCAAATGATCCAGGCACAGTTCGGAAATCTCAACATTTGACGTATCTCTTAGCAGATTCAGCACGGCAATGTTAACTTCATCCTCATAAAGAATCTCCGGTTTATTATCATTTACGACGCTCATTATGAGCAAAGCAGTCAATACCATATCATCATTCATGTCTTCATTTTCTAATTCCGAGATCAAAATTTTATGTATTAACGGTATTAAACCTCCTTGTTCGATTGATTCGGAGAATTCATGGCCGCCTATAGCGTAATTAAGTAAAGACTTCACAGTGAACATTTTTATTTCGTCCAAAGTCCCTGATTTGTCTGATAATGTCCTTTCTAGGAGGCAAATTAAGATTGGAACACCGTTTAGGTCAAGAATAATCTTTCTAGATGCATCACAGTTACAGCACAAGTTGCCTAGAGACCGACAGCAGTGTTTTATGAGCTCTGCATTATCTACGGTTACTTCTTTGCTCATTATTGTAAGAATTGGCTCTATAACCTCTTTTTGGGCGTATGTTTCACGTTTTTCCTCACATTTGGCAAGTTCTGATATTGCTTGGACGCTTAACTGCACGATTTCTTGGTCGCTGTTCTTCAGTAATGATTTTAGGCAGGAGGAAACATCGTATTCATAATCTTTGCCGGTTCGAATGATGTCATCTAGTATTGCTTTCAAATCGGCCACATTGCTTGTGTTTTGAATGACCAAAGTTTCCAAAGATGTAGATTTTTTTGGTGAAGAACCTGTAACCGTAAAAAAAGGTAACCAATTAAAATTTTAATCGTTTAGGTAAGTAAGTATAAAAGATAATTTTAAAAAACACTGCAGCTCACCATCCATTTTTAACTCGATTTTTTAGGTATTTACAAGAAGAAGAAAATGTGAACTAAGAAAAATTTACTAAAGTAACACTTTTCCTATCCACATTATTAGTTATTTCAGAAAAACAATACAAAAATACAAAGAAAACGCAAGAAAATTCATTGACAGGAAAATCGATCGATTTCAATTGTCAAAGTCAAACGTTCATTTTTTTAAAATATTTATCCTTTCGGAAAGGCAATGGAAACTAGCGCTTACAGCCAATATTTTTCTTTGAACCTAGAATCTACTCATGAAATGCGAGGGTTATCTTATCAGTCAGTTCAGGGACACATTTATTCAATTTACTATACACCATGGATTTAAACCAATGGATAAAAATCCTCCTAAAGGAGCCCATTCACAGTAGTCCTACATGCAGGACTACAAGCCCATTATACACTATCCTGCAAGTAGGACTGCCCATACATAATTCTCAAAGTCCAACATTGATCAACATTGATTGTCCACGATCCAATATATTGGTGTAGGACTGCAAGACGGACTACTGTGAATGGGCTCTTTACAAGCATTAAACACGTCGCGCCGTGTCCGTCATCGATGTTTCCGACTTAACGTTTGTCTCTTTCTATCAATTATTTTTCTCGTTGACTAATTCAACGAGAAAAAGAAAGGGACAAAGTTGACGTCGGATATAACGACAGAAAATTACGAAAGAAGGACGGACAAATTACCGACCTCCAAGGAGATTTTCATGTTTCACCGGCATACGGCGCCGGCGGCACCTTGGCGGCAACGCTTGTATGTTAGTCTTTTACGAACGAAATATATGACCATGTAGCATCTAGCATGCTACACGTGATACCTTACTCCATGCGTGATACAGCTGTATCACGTCTTTTATCTCGTCTATCACACCTAGCGAGCGCAAATAGAAAGAGAGCGAAGGTGTGATAGCGCTAGGTAGTACTTACCTACAATTTAACTTTTGGCACGGCTTTTGGTTCCCGAAATTGTATTGTTAGTAGGTCATGAAAGTAGAGACACCAGTGCTGGTAGTATGCAACACGTGATACGGCTGTATCACGTCTTTTATCTCGTTCGTTCGCACGCTAATAGAAAGGGAGCGAAGGTGTGATAGCGCTGTATCACTGCGGCATGCTAGCTATGCTGCATAGGTAGCATGACAACCGTGATAAAGCGCTATCACACTACGTGCCTGGCAGTGTGTAGGTACCTAAGTACCCACACTCTGCCAGGCACGTATCCAAAGGGGGGATAAGTGGGACTTTTCCCCCATTCACCTCGAAATCCGAATATTTGTAACTAAAACTGTTAAAATGTTGTTTACAAACTTTACGGTCAACAATCACGTTCCAACTTATAAATATTTCATTATTTCCTAGCCTTGTAATGAAATTTTATAACTTACCAGATGGTTGGCGTATCGCTCGCCATTAAAAACTTTATTATTCGTAAAAAACCGCAGATTTATAATCGTACCTTATGTTGTGTCGGTAGGTATGCACAACTTTCGAGTCAAGTAATATTTGTGTCCTGTATTTAATGCAATATTAGTCGATATAAAATGCAATTATATTTAGATTTATTTATTTTTTTTGCTTGGATATTTAGTTTAGTTAGTTCACAATCTTTTCTCTATGAGAAAATGCATGGAGTGGGAAGACGTAATTACACGTAAGTACGCAAATTATATAGTCACTAACTGACTAGGTGAGTAGAGTAGGTACCTAACCTACCCTACCCCTTTCTTTACCTAGTATGTAGGTAAATAATTACCTACCGAACATATAGTAAAAGTAGGTAAGTAACTCTACAGTCCTAAAACCTGCTGTTCCATTGAAACTTCCACAAAAGTCCTAATACCTAATGGTACCCTACCTACGGGTAGAAAGGTGATGGGCACTCGAACTTTACAATATGTACCTAACGTTTTCTGTTTTCGTCATCCTATCTATTCAGCTTGAGGGTGAACCCTTATACCTAAAACAGATGCAAAAACACTTTGACACCAACAAATCAATGATATACCTACCTAGTTACATGATATATTAGACTAACAATGTTAAGTTTTATTTAATGAAATCGTCGGTAGTATGTACACATGACAACACCATCATGTTACGCACCCTATTATGTCCATAACCCCACTACCACCCATAACTACACTACGTACAAAACACAAAATAGTGCGGTAGAGAGCCTGCATAGATGCGGCTGCCGGCGCGGGCGGGCGCAGCGTGCCGTGAGACGAAACAACAACAATATACCGCACCCTCTCGCACGATTCGCAGCGTTCAACTTCTAATAGTTCAAAGTCCAAACAGGGTAACCTGACCTGTCGCCGTGTGTAGTACATAAACTAATCAGTTTTCCTTTTCAAATAGTGACGACTATCGTAGATCCGGCGGCGGCAATGGCTTACAATTCTTCAACGAAGACGATCACCCAGCACCGCTTCCATCACCATCTCCAGTCCTATACCATCGCTCGAATCAGAACATTTATCAGGGCACCAGGAGGAAAGGGGACAAAAGAGTTTTTGCCAACAGGTTTGATCACAAGCCTGCTGCGAGCTCTCATCAAGTTTCTTGCGATGGAATGTTTGATTGTATTGTGAGTTGGTAGCTGAGTTTTAACTAACATACTTAACTATTGTTCTTCTGTCGAGACGATACCTAGCATTTGTAGAGATTTGCCAACCAGCATTAGAAGCTAGCTGATTGTCTAGGATACGTAGGACTTATCTATCAAAGGTTTATTTCAGTACCTAAGTGAAAATGGCAACAATTCGCCTACTAAATATTATTTATAAAACAAAATCACAAATTCTTTATTTTCATTTATTTCACCGTTTGTATAGATGATAAAAGTATGGCTGGAACTATATGTAGGTAAGTAACTATAATAATCAAAAATGTTGGAATCTGGGCATAAGACTAATTAATAAAAAGATAATAGGTACCTATCAGTTACCTGCTTTAAGAGAATATTATTCCGAGAGCGAAAATGCGCACTGCATACAAACGTACTATGGTGATATTTTCAATACTAACCAATTAAAGTCAGTGAAATTTTGCAGAAACAATCTAGAAACAAATTTCTATGCTTCTATAGAGTCCGATTTTCGTTAAAATATACAGTTTCAATGCTAGGATTAATTTAAGATTTGTATGGATATCTTTGAGGCACTGTAACTTGAAAACTATACATTTTAACGAAAATCTGACTCCATAGAAGCATAGAAATTTGTTTCTAGATTGTTTCTGCAAAATTTCATTGACTTTAATTGGTTAGTATTGAAAATATCACCATAGTACGTTTGTATGGAGCGCGCTCCGAATAATATACCCTTAAGAATAAGCTCTACTGTGTCAGTAATAATGTTAAATAAGAATTAGAAATTAAGATTTAATGTCGCGCGCTCAGTTGCAGAAACGCTCATTAGAGTTAATCCTCCGTTAAATCTCTTGCTGCCACTTTTTGTCTTGTTGACGTAGTAAAAGCTAGCAAGAGATTTAATTGAGGCTTAACTCTAATGAGCTTTTCTGCAACTGAGCGTAAAACGTTTAAAAATTCTGCAATCGTTTTGCCGGTTTAGATATGGGGACTATCTATAGAGCAAGCATTGCTCTATTTAATTTGATAGTTCGATTGCAGTTTACAGCTGACACTGATATGCCGATGATAAATCAATAGAAAATATCAAATTTCCTTATTTCCAAAGCTGTATGTTTCTTATTCTTATTCATCGCCTTCCATTGCCCTGTCCTTTTGGGAAACAGAAACAAACAACTAATATTGTGTTTCCATCATCAGATAACTCATATGGCAGTAGAGACAGTCGGTGGTATACCGATGATCATACGAGGGGGAGCGGGATACAGATACTTCACCGTGGTGGCGAAAGCGAGAGCGGGAGATCAGCTCACAGGAAGAGTCAGGGCTTACTGCAGAATTCACAATTAAAGAAGAAGAACCTAATAGTTATAGTAGCTTTGTAAAAATTCTTGTAAAAAAACCACTGACATATACTCTAGCGATAGACAAGCTCGTTCAAACAAACAACATGTCACACAAAACAACACAAAATGACACATTGCGGTCTGCCATTGCCATAGTGACGAAGTGAACTCGGGAACACCAATGCGGTGCAGGCACTGCATTCAAGTGGAACATGTTGCCTCTATAATGGCTTAAACTAAGCGATTTTAAAAGTGTCAGCGAATCGCTACGACATTGTTTTAAACCGAATATAAAAAAATTAAACCTTTATTGAAAAGGGTAAAAGTAAAAGTACCTACTTTAAAATATTTTGTTTATACAGGGTGAAGTAGAGGTTACATACATTTATATTTAATAAAGATGTATGAAGAAGAGTAGGTACTAATTTTAGAGATAAGTGATTTAAGTTAATTGCGATACCAACGTAGTCCCTTTTGTGTTTTTTAATTTCTTTAACAGATAACCTTGGTTCATTCTAAAGATTGCGTAAGTAGATTAAATTATTGGTAATAAATATAATTATGCAAGATGATGATGATGCAAGGAGTTATCTAATCAGCCAGGACAGGTCAGATTTGTTCCAAGGCTTAGGTCCTGTCGTTGTCGGCCCTTTAGATTTTTCTCTCCTTCGTTAAAGGCAAAAAAGTATGGGAGCAACGAAAAAAGTACATCACGCCTACGTCCCATTGGGGCAGACAGAAATAATTGATCTTTAAACCACTACGATACGTGTATAGTACCTCTCGTACTTCTTGAAAATTTATAAGACCTTTCACTTCTGCAGTCGAGTCGAAGTCAGACATGTCTGTGAGATTCCCACATTAGGGCAAAAGCCTCCTTTCATAAAGTGATGTCTATACTTCCACCTCGCGGGCCTATAGTTTGCCTCAGTGGAGGAAAGATCGTCAACGTAGATAAGAATTAAGACGCTGTTATCCGGTCGAGGCCGTTTTTTGAACACGAACGACTGTGTTTTAAAGTCTGAAAACCAATTATGTCTTATTTAAGGATCTGACTAATAGGCGACCGTTCTCAATTACACGATTAGATTAAGTTTAATAGATAGAAAAAAATCCCAAAGTTACCCCTTTTTGTTATGTTTTTTCAATACTATGATTATACTGCTGTTATTTAACTTTTTATTCTTGTACTTAACTAAATACTAATGAGCAAAGATATTGATTAAAAACACGTTTTTTTGCGATTTCAATTGCTAATTGCAAACTTATGCTTGCAAGAAAGAGACGCTTGCACTTGGATAACCTGGCCTTAAGTAAGTAAATATTCTGACAGCAAGTTGACGACTTACCGGCCTCCACTATTTTGACTATGCCACACAGGATCACGTGGTGGAGTACCTAATTATGTCCGCTGAAGTCCGCTTTCTCTTCCATTCGCTCTTAAAAAAAATTTGGCAATTTAATTTTTAGACCCTGGTTTAGCAAATGGCAGGAATTATTTCAAGACCATGATCTGGTTCTGGCTTAAGGTGGTTTCAGTCCATACAAAACTTTCACGTAGGCAGAACACTCATAGACGGTATTAATAAAAGTCACGTTTTATATATGGAAAAATAGCTTAGAAAATCTGGATTGCGCGTATCAAATAATATTTACAATTTATAATATAATTACCAAGATATCAAGCTTTTAATTATTCATACAAAATTTCAAAGCCATATATCTTCGTAATTAATATAATAAATTGTAATTTTTTTTTGATAGGCAAAATCCTACGCGCAATCTTGATTTTCTAAGCAATTTTTCTATATATAAAACATTACTTTTATTAATACCTTCTACGCGTGTTATACGACAAAGTTTTGTATGAAATTGACAACTTTGCAACCACCTTAACTTAGGTATATAGGTGCTTATAGGTAGGTAGCTCTGATATCTAACGGCATGCACTATCAATTTCAAAGTAGTAAATTAATCTATGCTGTTCGTAGTCAATAGCAATCGACAGAGTCACACACACACAAGCGAGAATTGTAAACAATTAAAAGACTCGGTTCCCGCAGGATTGAGGCGGTTATAACTAATTCCTGCTATGTACAGGGCGTTTCTTTTATACAGACGACAAATATGTTCTTATATTCGTAATTATCCTTAAGTAGGTAAATGTTTACCCTTATATTTATTCACCATGGGCATAGACGAACATTTTTTCGCTTTCTCTAATACTCTAATGGACACTGCCTACAAAAAACGGAGTTTGACAAGATGACGCCATGACGTCAGTACATGCGAAAATCGTACTTATTAGTTTCATCCAGGTAACTGCCGGGTACCTAACCAGAGGGGAAGGGAGTGTCCACACTGTAGGTAGTAATAGATACTCTTTCTTATGCTGTGCCATGGGGGTACAATGAATATACAATAGCCGAAGAGCTAGACAGATTCTCAATATAATCTATATTGTTACTTACTTTATATTCAGAATATCCACATTTCACTAGCAGTACCCAATGTCTCTGTTAAGTGTGAGTGTGTGAGATAAAAGCGATTCGAAATTGAAGAATTGTCCTTACAAAGTTTTCCAGTTTTCATTCACCGAAAATCTAGTGGTGAAACTTATCATGCAAAAGAACCGAATTCTTAAAAAAATCATTGGTAGGCACCAACCACGAGTCACGGACTTGAAAGAAATACGGACCGAATATTGCACTAAAAAGATGTGAAGCATGCAAGGTAATACAATCTCGTTTGTTCTACAAGGGACCTACACTCACACAGATGCACTAGCTCTAGGCGCAGGAGAGCGATTTTTGAGTCTCATCTGCTGAATTCAGCAGTTGAAAATGTCAAAATTACTATGGAGTTACGCATCTTTCTACTGCTGATTTGACTTTCAAAAATCATACTTCAGGAGTGCGATTTTTGAAAGTCAAATTAGCAGTAAAAAGATGTATATCTCCATAGTAATTTTGACATTTTCAACTGCTGAATTCACCGAATGAGATTTAAAAATTGCACTACTGGTGCTTCAACCCGCCACCATTATGTACCACGTGACAGCACGCACACAAAAGAAATGGGTGCTTCACTCATGATTAGACGAGATTACGTCTGGTTCTTCTTTTAAGTCTTTGCCACGAGTCTCATTAAGGCGGAAATTTTAGCATTTTAAATAGGTAGGACGTATTTTCATGATATTTACTACTGAAGTACCTACATAGTTATAGGAACGTTCTTGCCTACCCCAAAAATGTAGTCTTTTTAGGGTTTAAGTCCATCAACAAGTAGGATAAAAAGCGGCAGCGACAGAAGGTTATTTTTTTTTCTAAACTTTTTTTTTCCAAACCACCTGTAGGTAGGTAGGTACATTCATTCTCCTTCCCTTATTAAGAACAAACGAATGAGAGAGCAAATCGTTTAATATATTCCAACATCTCCTACAAAGTCACCGTCTGACAGACGATACCCTCAAGTTTTGTTTATATTTTAATTTAATCTAATAGTTTTATCATTGTTTACGTGACCGGTGCATTTTGTGAACTCTTTTGTTTAAATGCACTTTTAGTGCAAATATTCGTACTGTTGTGATTGTAAAATGTATTTGTGTGGTGTTTCGAGTTTTTTCCGAAGATGCCGTCCATCTATTGAGAGGGTGAGTATTGGTACATCTAAGACTTTAGTATCCGGTTGTTAAATTCCACTCGCTGACAAATTCTTTGTGAGGCTTTGCTGACAGTTTCCTGAGAGTATCATTATAAGATATATATGCATTGTACCTACCTAATTTCAACAATAGTATATTACACACCGAGGGCAGGAAAGTAAGAAAGGTCTAATATCTCATGTACCTACCTAATTGTTGACCGAGGAGAATCCGAGGCCAACAAACATGTGATCTGAGGCTTTCTTATTTACTGCCCGAGGTTAGTATACTATTTTTATCCTTGACGGAGGTGGAAAGCGACAACTTAGTTTAGCGCAGCGGGACGAAAATTGACGCTTTCCGTCTGGAGGGAGAAAATAAATTATTTGATTTGTACTTAAGTACCTAAGTATACCTACCTAGATTTTGATCTTGAATTTAATAAGGCTGCGCGGGATTAAAAAATACAATTCCAGAAATTCATTTTTGAACCAATATCGATCGAAGTTCGACAATTTTAAAATCTCGCACCCATCTTCTATCTAATCAGAAAATTAAACGTTTTATTGCGAAAATCATTGGTCAATTATTATGGAACTGGCGAAGTCAAAAAAGTTATTTCTGTCTTCTCAGAACATTGTTTAGCAATTAGAGAGAATTTAGAACGTTTGTAATGATTGATTGATGGACTGTGCTGATCTCATGATGAAGAAAAGAACGATAATATTAAAAAAAATTATCTACCTTTCTGTGAAGTGACTTTTGTGTTTACACGTCGTGTCACATGAAATAGATGCCAAGACGTTTAAAAATCTAATATTATCTTGTTCATCGTGAGAAACAATTAACTGTTGTGTGTGGTTTTTTGTTGAAGGCATTAGGCATTTTTTTTTGTTTTTTATTTCCATTGAAATCCTGACATATTTAATTTAATTTCCTAACATAGGGTGTAAGATGACATTTATGTACCTACTTACTAATAAAAATATTATGGAACTTGTTTTCCGAAATAAATGTATTGAATTGAATTGAATTGAATTGGTTGAAGTAATGTTTTTGGTATCGAGTAATGGCAATATAAGAGGTCAATGATGGCTATAAGCTTTCCTTATTAAGATGGTAAGGAGATATTACTAGCTCGTAGTATAAGAGATAAGTGTACTTTTTGCAACCATCAGCAGCAAGGCTCATTCGGTCGCAGCAAAGGTCGGTCCTTTGAACGGCTGTAACTCCTAAACCGACTGATGAACCATGTCAGTTTTTGTACTGTTCACATAGCTACAGTGCATACTACAATAATATCATACGATCAGCCTTGCAGCTGATCGTTAATTTTTTTCTTACCTTCAAATGTCTGTAACTCCTAAACCGACTGACTTTATGCAGGCAGACCTGGTCCATCCCCATCACAGAGATGCTCTACACCCCATAAACACTGAATTAGCCTTGCTGCTGATGGTTGCAAAAAGTACACTTATCTCTTATAATATCATGTCATGACACGATATAGTAGATTACACACCGAGGGCAGGAAAGTACAAAAGGTCTCAGATCTCACGTAATGGTTGTCAACAAACATGTGTTCTGAGGCTTTCTTATTTACTGCCCTAGGTTAGTATAAATGTAAAATTTTTCTCGGACGGAGGTGGGAAGCGGCAACTTCGTTCAGCGCAGAAGGACGAAAATTGATGCTTTCCGTCCGGAGGGGAGAAATCGATATTTTCGACTCTGCAAGAACATAGATTTTTATGAGTCCGGCCTTAAGGAAAATTGTTTCGTTTTATTGTCAGAATATTAAAATATTACTTGTTGTTCGTAATTAAAAACTAGTGGTATACAGGGTCCAAAACGATCTCATATCGTACGTACGTACGAACGTATACCTACGTTAGATAACACCTTCCTATTATAGAACACAAATGAAGTATTGAGATGTTCCAAAAAGGTATAGGGACCATTTTGCAGAATATCGTGCACATTTCAGTAGCAGTGTCCAAACCCTGTCCAGTCCAGTGTGACAGGCAATAAGGGTTTGATTAGTTATAACCAGGATAGAATGACGCATGCATGCCCAGCTCTAAAACAAAACGTATACCTATCAATGGAATTTTATGTACGTACCTACTCATATAAGCCCTAAAAATTTGGTTCTCCGAATGACTATAGAGAAAACATCAATTAGCACGCGGTGCTGCCTCATAATTTTAATATACCTACCCAATTATACAAGGTGTTACAAAGATACAAATAAACATTTAAGGGGGTGTTTAGACCATCAAACTGAACAACTTTCACTATGGGACCAACATCGATATCGCGAAAAAAATATCCGATGTTCCATTGTACTAAACTAGCTACAAATTTACAAATCTTCTCGAGGTAAAATGTATAGGAAAGCTGATTTTTTTTTCGCGATTTCCATGTTGGTCTTATATTGAAAGTTGTTCAGTTTGATGGTCTAAAAACCCCCTTGAAAAGTTTTAAATGTTTATTTTTACTTTTTTAACACCCCGTAAACTTCAACTGGTAGGTATAAAATATTGCTTCCATTTTCTCTCAGTTGAAAACATTAATGAAAACAACGTTCAGACAATGTACAATGAATGCGTGGGTTGAATAAAAATAGTATCAACTACACAAGAATAAAGTTAATTGCGTAGGTACGTTGTACACTTTCTTTCAGTAGAAAGTGTCGCGGACTATTAATTAAAATGAACGACACTCGTTTTAGAGACCAAATATTAATATTCGTGTACAAATCGGTGTCAACAAACTAAAAATTGGCCGGGAGTCAGAACTTACAGAAGTTGTTTTTTAGTGAAATGCCAAGAAACTTTCTTGTCCACGTGTTCTTGTTGTGAGTTGTCTTGTTGTTGTGAGTTTACGAAACAATAGATGTTTTAAAGAGGAACGTAGTTTAACAGTTAACTATAGTAAAGTAACTAGAGTTTAACCGTTAAATCATAAGCTATCAAACAAAAACGTTTCATCAAAATCGTTTCAGTAGTTTTTGCGTGATGCTCAAACAAACAAAAATTCTGAAAGAGGTTGATTTGGAGTCGAGGACACCTAAAAACCATATCGTTATACTTTTTTCTTCTAAATATCTTGAGTTTACAGTCACACCCCTGTCATGTCACCCTCTGTTACAGTTTTATAATACATAGTTTAGATCTGTCTTCTGTTGAGTCAATGGCATGTCATTCAGTTTGTCTTGCCGACGTGGTGTAGAGATTATCCAATCGGCATCTTGGAATCTTCCTAAATTCCCAGGGTGCAACGGATGTTAGGTATCGGTGGTTTAGTATATCACTAGGAGAGGCTCTGTCTGTGCACCCCTACATAGGCACCTAAAAGAAGTTTGGAATCCTCTATAGGGCAATATTTGTTTAGTCTCTGATTGCTGATTTTTTAGACAATGAGGTCTGATAGCTGTTTGTGGAACATTGATGAGATACTTGTCGTTTTCAACATAGGCGACTGCTTGATTACAAAAACAGTCTCGTAAGTATTTATCTAGTGTCAATGTTAAAGCACGGATTACCTCTCTAGACTAAAACCCCCTGTGTCTGAACTAATGTGCTGGTAATTCGTAATAGTCTTACTGATGTCTGGTAAAGAGAACTACTATTCGCAGCAGTTTTTTTTACGTACTAGTTAAAAAGAAACTTTCATTGACAACTTCGTAAGTTTGACAAAATTGTTTTCGTCACTCCACTCCTGTGCTAATCTACGCATCGTCTGATCCAATTTTAAATGTCAGATAGATAATTGTGCAACGGCCTGGCGTCCAGTCAACTTTTCTTCAGTCGAGACTTGTCTGCGAGGCCGAAATACTTCAGTTCCCGCCTCTTTGCCGAAACAATCGGCTATCGCGATTAACTCTCAAACAAAACATAATTTACGCAATAATAGTAAATTGGCTTTTAAAGTGATTTAGATTATGATTGGTTTTCAATAATCGGTTCTTTAATAGTGTTTGGTAATGGATAGAATGGAAAGGAAAAGGTGAATTGGCAAGATTATCGAAAACTTAGAAATTGATCTTGATTAAGTTGGAAATTATTATTTGCGTAGTCACTACTACATTTTATATTAGCGCTAAATATTATTAATTAAATACCATGATTCCGTCATATTCCGCCGTATTGTCATTAATTTCCTACTAATAATAACACCAAAAGCTTTTGCAATTAAAACCGAAACCAAATATTCTTATTTACTTCTTACCTACTTATTAACATTTTTCAAACAGATAAAAACTTTCTAAGAAATTAAATTTCCTAGTATTTAACCGTAATTAACTAATATTGAGTTTACTTTTTGCACTCCAATTGACACAAGGCACAGGTAGCCTACCACGAATAGACACAGTATAATCTCGACAGTAGGTAATTAGTAATAAAACAGGAGAATCAATAACGTAGCGTCACGAATTATGATTATTGTCATGACATGACAAAACAAACGACACTTCTTCTACGTAAATAGAATTAAAAATAATTATTCTCATAGTTAATTACACTGAAGCGTAGATCGTTACAATGCAATCATGATGAGATAAAATTATGTAACAAAAAACTAATTTCTCCCTTCATAACTGAGCCTTTAGTAACAAATCCTGAACAATGTTCGGTCAAAAGTACGTGGAGTCAGCATTAGGAGACGAGCGAAGCGCGTTAAACTCTTTAGATAAAATTTATCTATATAACTCTTTAATTTTGCAGAATAATCCAATAATTCCTAACACCACAAACTGACACTAGTATCACTAAGCCTTTGCCGTAACAAAACTGATACCTACGCGGTCTGAGGGCAAATCTCCCTGACTTATCCCAGGGCATCACTATGTTCTACTTGTAAAACTACCTGTTTATTATTGCAGTCTAATCCAATAACAAGCACACAAGTAAACCTAATACTGAAGCTACTACTAAACCTTTGCCGTAACAAAACTGATACCTACGCGGACTGAGGGCAAATCTCCCTGACGTATCCCAGGGCGTCACTACGAATTCTTATAAAACTACCTGTTTATTATTGCAGTCTAATCCAATAACAAGCTCACAAGTAAACCTAACACTGAAGCTACTACTAAACCTTTGCCGTAACAAAACTGATACCTACGCGGACTGAGGGCAAATCTCCCTGACGTATCCCAGGGCGTCACTACGAATTCTTATAAAACTACCTGTTTATTATTGCAGTCTAATCCAATAACAAGCACACAAGTAAACCTAACACTGAAGCTACTACTAAACCTTTGCCGTAACCAAACTTCGCAATGTTCCGTCCTACTCTGATCCGCGGTGCGAGTGCGGATCTCCCTGACGTATCCGATGGCATCACCAGGAGTCGCCGCGCCTCCCTCTCGGCCGAGCAGCGCCGCAAGCTGAGCATGCTGCGCACGAGCAGCATACCCTTAGAATCGACTCCGGTGAGCCACATTTACCATTTGGTACCCTGCCCGAGAAAATGCTGTCATCAGGTATTTAGTTGTCCTTCCATCTTGTTTTGGCTTTGGGTCGAAGTTGATTAAATGATTTGGCTAGTGGAAAGCATCTACAGCATACATTGGAGACCTTGATAATTTGTTGTGACCAATTTGGATGTACCTATCTATATTATGTGACTGAACCACTCAATCTTCTTTCATAGTGTTAATTATTTCTTGGCAAAACAATGTTACAACTTCCAACACTGCGTTGCAATGGGCGAATGAAGACTGACCTTAATTTACTATAATAGGTATCTAAGTTAGCAGACAAATCTATTGTTTTACGTGTCTGGAATTCTTGTATGAAGATTTCTCCGACTATTTCGTACTTATCACTTTTACCTGCGCTAAATGATACATAAACTAATACACCTGTGAACTGCACCAAAATCAACTTTTAAAGATAATTATTTGATGCTAATCAGGAAGTTTTTCATAATTCTCATTGGACTTTCGCGGTGGATTTTGGAGGCAGGGAAAAAATGATTCTTCTATTTCCCCATCCGAGAGAAATGCTAGTTAGTCTTTATAAATAAAAGATTATGTATGAGTTCACATTATGAATTTAAGTAGAAAACTAATGAATCAAATTACTTAATGTTAGGTATTTCTAAAATAGTTTTCCATGGCCTAGGTCGTAGAGTTATAAGTTGAATAACTTTAATCAACTTTGGACCATTTAAATTAATTTCACGTAACTTTTGTATCCTAATCATTGTTATACTAATTCGTTTTATTGTTTGTTTGATTAATACCACTAATCTTAACTGCTTGATATAATATTAGGCATTACTTCTGTAAGTAAGACAATCTTATTATGTCAAAAAAAATTACTCCTGTACAGTGCCTGGGAGATTTAATGCTAGTCGTTATTAAGCTGGCCTTATTTAACACTCATTTATGTAATCTAATGATGTAGATTATTTATAAAATAGTGCAAATTTTACATCTCTTTTGTTACCACTTCTTCTGAACTATTATTATCTTCTTACTTGCTGGACTTTGGTAAGCAAATCCTTAGCAAATCAGCTTGATAATACCATCACAAAGGAGTAATACGTAACGGGCGTAACGGGCGGCCAACAACGTTTTAAGCACAGTTTATCTTAGGCCATCTACATGTGGCCAATATATTACCTTACTGAAAATTATTATATTAAGTTTTCGAATGGTTAATATTCAAGATTCTGTTTGACGGTCTTTGTTATTCCTTCATACATTAACACTGGCCATCATAATCGATTTTGTGTTATTGTTTACTTCGGTCCATTTCTGCAAATGCCGACACTTTACATCGTCAAAGTGTGCTAATGTATTCGACAAACTGTCAAATGGTTCTCTAATGGTTTAGATTTCACATGTAACCCAAATATAAGGCCACAGACTAAACATTTTATCGGCAAGTTTATGCAATGCTATCGAGAATAGAACTTGGATACTAGGAATTATGTTCAGAGCATTGAATACTACGTACGACCTCCACAAATCAATAACAGTACCATACATACATACATAAGCTCACGCCATTGTCCCATGGGGGTAGGCAGAGACCACGGACCGCCACACGCATAACAGTACCTACAAAATTTAATTTTATTTTAAAATATTCGGGATGCTAGCCTTTTTAAACTTTGACTATGTTTTTACACTAAAATGCATTTAAACGAACAAACTTACATATCTAAATGCATAAACCAACGATTGCATTATTGTCTTTCGGGCTGACCGAAGCTTTGCTACATCTTTAATCCATGTTTAACATTGTTGTTTTCGATTCTGTTGACATTTTAGTACTATGTTTTTGTAATGCAAATCAATTTTCGTCCAAGCAACTTAAGTCCAACAAAGTCGTTTCATACGGCACCTAGTACGACACCCGGTACGGGAAGAAACAGAGTGGTCTGTTCTAAGCTAGGATTAGCTATACCAAGCTGAACTTCTAGCTGTTTCAGTGCCTAGCTAGCGCAAAGCCTTTACAATCGTAGGGCAGGAGGTTGCGAATTCATATTGGTAATCTATTCTACTACCTACCGGGCTAACAATAAAAGCGACATAAGTATTATAGTTATATAAAATACTTCTTGCCCTAACCCATTTTACACTATCAAATGCGACAATATATCTGAGACGCTAAAAATTTATTATTTTATTATAAGCGTCTTCTCTAGTAAGAAGCGAGAGAGATTTATGTTTAGTGCTCCGTGAAACAGTCAAAGTGCCACCTGCACGCTTGACGCACTTGTATTTAATGACAATCGAAGTGCAGTGACGTGGGTTCCGAATAGTTTGATATTAATGTACTTTGCCGCTAATAACAGTGACGAATGATGAACACAAAATCGGAAGAAATTAGACTCGAAGAAAAATAGATATCGTAAGTAACTTTTAGAAACTCTTGAAACGCATTGGATTTTAATGCGTCGGTTGTCGGGTTAATTTAGAAATCGGAATATACAGGATGTAAACATAAATGCGTTATAGACTTATCAGCTGATTTAACTTTCGCGATTTCAAAATTGATCCCATCGTAAAGTTGTTCATAGGGTTATGAACAACTTTAAGATGGGATCAATTTTGGAAATCACGAAAGTAAAATCAGCTGATTCATACATTTTGGTTAAGTAGCATTTTTATGGAATAGCTGATTTTTTTTGGCAATTTCCACGTAGTGTGTTACAATTTATAATTTCGTTTCGTGTTTGACCCAATAGTCAGAAACAAGTTCCGTATACTATAAAACAACGCAAAATATAAGCGTGAGTCTTGCGTGAGTAAATCAGAATCCCAGTGTAATATTAGTTTCATTGTAGTGACAGATTTAGCACATAATGCGGCTGTGACGTTGGCAGACGTTAGCCGACCTCTACAATCTATTCCAATACCACATTCTTAAAGTGTCAACAGAAAAAAATGCACACAAAATACTTAGTTGTTTTTCCATAAACCATTTTATTTCTCCATGCGTCCGGATTTGCGCTTCGTTAGGCCAGTTCCTTAAGGCCTCGTTCAAGGAGACGCGGGGCAGTAGGCGCCGCGGGTTGCGGAGCGGGCTGCTGAAAACACAAACATACGGCGATGTATGAGAGCGTTCACGGAGACACGCGTCAAATTGTCATAGATTTATTGCCCGCAACAATAGGACAGCGACGGCTGATATAATTATTAATATTTATTTCTCTTCTTCAAGCATTTGTATCATATCATAAATATCTCCCGATCATTTCGAGGCATTTTTTACACAGTATGTGATCAGAAAATCCACGTTTCACTAGAGTTACACATAGTGAGCTGATAGTAGGGTAGAATTGGGGGTTCTAGGCCACTTCGTGGCCCAGAACCCGCCAATTCTACCCATTTTTCCCCCCTAATTATTGATCATTTTAAATGCTCGGATCATGCTGCAGAACACCATAATTTTACTCTATATCATTATTGTTTGAAACAACTTTATAATTCAGAACTTCAGTCAGACAGATAGACAGACGGATTGACAATTTGAGAATAGATTCGTAACACATCAAGCTGGGAAAGGTATTGGTCCAAACTTTTTTTCTTTGCACTGTATTTTCAGCTAGCTAACTGATCAGTATTTGATCTCCATTAAGTCTACGAAGTGTCTGTCTACTCGAATAACTTTGGCTGATAACTGAATACCTTTACGTTGCTGACTGTTCTTAATGATGCTGCTATGATGTGACAATAGTAAAGCGGAATATTCTTCATTGTTTTTAATTTTAACTTCCCATCCTAGCATCTTCCAGTCATTAATAATTGTTACTAAAACTATATCTCCAACATTTAACCCCATTTTAATATAATTAAGTACCTTCTCTAAATGGTAATTAATTACTATTATTTAAGTTTTACTTCTATTTGAACAGCATTCATAAATTCGTGAATAATCTAGAATGAGCGTCTCATTTATAGCACAAGCTATTTATAAGTGATCACATGATATGAGAAGTAGGAAAAAAGAAAACTTGCAATTAGAAGAAAAAAATAATAATAAAAAAAAAAACAGTATCTATAAAATATTTTTATTCAAACACCATTTTCTTAAGCAAGTTACATTTTTAAGGGCACATATGGTTGGATGATATATACAGTTAAATACATCGCTTGATAATCTATAATCTTCATACAGAGTTAACAATTTAGGACAGTTCATATTTTCTAAGTTGATTACATCATTACGATCTAAAATGTTTTTTAACCATGTGACTTTTTCTACGCCCTTAGAGTAAATTATTTTATCATCTAAGAAATCTTCAATATAGATTTGGTAGTTTTTATAAGGAATGAATCCTTCATTCCAGTGTATCTTTCTATTCTTCTGTATCCACCATACTTGTTTACGTTCTGATATTGTTAAATTGTGCAATGGAAAAGGGGGTTGAATAAGAAGATGTTGTATTTGATCATTAAAAACGATGGCGATTTCCTTTACAATAAAGCCATTCTTGTCTGTTTTAAATCCTTGAACATCAACTATTGCTGCTGATTTCATGTTAGCTTTCGCACTATATTACTCAGAGGTTTGTATTCCACTAAACGATCGTTTATTATTAAACAGTAAGCACTGGTATTGTCAGGAATGTCCTTTGATGTTTCAATTTCTAAGCGAACATCAACTGGTCCACATTTTAAATTTTCGTTTTGCCTTGAACAATCAATTACAAACAAAGGAGCTTTATCTTTAAACTTTTGAAGATCTAGCAACGGATCTATAGGAAGATTATAAAACGACTGACGAAATCGAGCATACATGTCGTATAATATACTATATTTGTTTTCATCAAATTTCAAGTTAAGGGCGTCATACGGGTAATAGTAAGAATTTAAGAATAACGTTACATTTGTTAGATCACAGTGATCAAATAATGCATTATCGCTTAATTTGTTATTCTTTCTGTTCGTTTGTAAGCCAAATATGACATATCGAGGTTTTTCAAGCTGTGAAGTTGTTTTTACAGACCATGAATGTTTAGTAGTCTTTGGTAGCAAAGGATATTCATACAGATCCCAATTTCGAAATGCAATTTGAATAGGCTTATCTTTTTCTAAATGTTTTAACAAAGCAAGTCTTTGAGCATCTGATACTTTAATATGAGGCATTCGCCACTGTACCTTTCGAATATTCAATTCTACAAAATCATCTTTGTCAGCTATAACACTGTTTAAATTCGTATTACTTCTGTTAAGTACGAGTTCATGTTTACAGTTTATGATTATTTTTCGATAATCTTCAGCAAAACCTAATAGCTTATTTAGTGGTAATAGAACACAAAATCTTCCTTGTTTATTAATTAAACCATCCACGTTCCAACCCCACATTTCAGCGGCCCTACTTTCTCCACCATTCATAGAAACTAAAGATTTCATTGTAGTTGTGATTCCAGCATTTCTAATACGATCTATTTCAATACCATTAATTTCGTATCTTATATCTTGGAAAAGAAAAGCTATGGAGTTGTTAATTAATTTGACTTCCTTTTGCTTCTTAACGTTGGTAATAGCATCTTTAGTACTTATACTAAAGTCTCCTTCGATGTAAATTGCGCTTGCGGAGGGAAGTATGTAGATATCTTGCTGATGAATAGGTATTCTTATTTCATCGTTCTCATTGTAACTATTATTATAAGGATTGTAAGTGTGAATTTCAAAGCTTTCGATAGAATTGTCGAATTGAGCATAATCTGTTACTTGAAGAATATTCATATTTTAAATCCAAGAGCACGTAGAAATTCTTTATTTTTATCGCTTATTTTGATAGATTTCTTACGTCTTAGTCGTTGGACTTTACTTTTAACAATGGTGCTTCGTTTCTTCATACTTTGGATTTTATCGCGGGTATAATTATCATTAAATACTATCATTTTATTTTTCGTAAATGAAGACACAAATGAATGTTTTCGTTTTTAAAATTAATTAGATTACCTTTTAAATCTAATATTTTTACTGTAACAGAAGAAATAAATTTTTGTCTCAAAGGGAAGTATATGACAGTTTTCGGTACTTCAATTATTTGATGTCCTGGAGGAATATTAAGCACAAATTCATGTAATATATGTGTTGGCAAACCATTCGTGTAAGAGCCTTGAATTAGATCACATTCAATTCGTATCACAGACACTGGCACAATGCTAACAGGTGAGTCTGAATCATGCCATTTATTTGGTTCTAATATGGAGTGGGAGAATCCCAATAAAGGACCTATACTATTTTTCACTCCAAAATTAATTTGTTCAGAACAAAATAAGGAACACGTTAAAGTATTATTGTTTGCTTTGACTTTAATTTCACAATCTTTCATTTCATTTTTAAGATAGTCATGTAGATCAAATAAATCATATGTACCGGTAGGAATTTTTATTTCTTTTTGTTTACCATAAACAAATACATTATTACTTTCATTTACATTGGGTATTGAGTTACATGTTGAAAAATACAATAGGCCACACTCATAGTTGCCATTTAATATTAAAGGCGGAATAAATTCTGATTTGAGGATAGACTTTTTTCCAGTGATTGTTAATGTTACAGACATTGTAACGAACTGAACTGTTTTTGATAACTTCTGTCTATTTATTTTGATTCCAAAATTTTTTTAGAAAATTTATACATAAGTGTCCACATATGTATGAATGCCTTTTTTGTTCATTATCATAGTTATAAAAAACATTAGATCCAATATATTTAATAAATTCTTCAGGGGGTTTCAGATTACCATAACTATCAAAATATTCTATATGCTTATTAAATTTAGCATAGGCTACCCAATGAGTACCAGGGTTTTGAGAACTATCAAGGTTTATAATACCACATTCTTTTTTGAATGGACGTTTTGGAAGTGTATCTCTCATAAAAACTCCTCTAAAAAATGGGATATCACTACTATATTTTAGTATGTCGATGTTTGTTAGCGCTCTTTTAGGTAGCCTCTGAATTAGTTTTTTTTATTTGTTCTATAAATGCCTAAACCATCCTTATGCTGTTTAAGGCATATTCCGTTTCCGATACAAAGCTCTTCCATTTTCTGATTATGTCTTTTAAGTTCTTGAAAGCGCTGTTTTGCTGATTTTATGGCATTGACTGCTTTAGCTATTCCAGCTGCCCCGCCTGCAATACCTCCTGCTGCCGATAAGCCCGCAAATATTGGTATTAAGGGTAGAAATCCTCCAACTTTGGGAACAGGAATTACACGAGGTACACTTACAGACGTTCCTGTATCTGATGTCAATTCTTTTGCAACAGCAATAGCTAATTCTATTGCTGCCTTTTTACATTTCGGTTTAAATTTTTTTAAGTGACCTTTTGTTATAGAAACAATATTCTTGAATGTTTTCTTCATTCCAGAACCTGTTTTGTTTTTGCCTTTTTTTGATTTGATCTTATTTTTTTTCTTAAGTTTCCTAACTGATTTTGTTTCATGTTTTATTTCCATGCTGCTTTGAATTAAAGCCGATAATTATATGCTTATTTAACACTGTTTCTTGAGCCGAATACAAATTACGAATGATAGTAAAACAATCATCTAATTCCTTATAAAACTTTTGACTTGTCAATCCAACTATTTTCGTCTGAAGGTAAACCTAGCCATTTTACAAATAATTTACTTCCTTTCTTCTTAATTACTTTTTCCACAAGATAAACGTTCGGATGTTTTGTTTTTTGTAATTCTTGAGAATAAAATGAGCCCAAGATTGGGCGATGTCTTGCATCTTGTATAATATATGTTACGGGGTTTGTGTTTTGTACTTTAAATATTGAAAATATTTCAGTTGACCAATTTGGAGTATACCCTTTTTCAAATGTACCCTTATACTTACTAATACGAACAAAATCTCCAACATTGAATTTAGATTTTTTTTTACTCAATTTATTGTTTGACATTAGCTTATATTTTTTTAAAATGAATTTCTTATTATTCTCGTTAACTTGATTCGGCTTGATACCGATAGTTCTGTGTTTCGTGTTATTATATTCCTTTTCTAAGTTTTGAAGTACATCACCTTTCCATTTGTAGTTTCCTTGCAGGCTAAATTGCTTATATAATTTACCCTTAAGAGTTCTTATAAATCTTTCAACAATAGAGGCTTTTTTCGTGGAAAATGTTGAATAATGATTTATTTTATATGAATCTAATAATGATTTAATTTTTTTATTGTAGAATTCTGTTCCTAAATCTGTTTGTAAATTTTTAGGGATACGACCTTTTTGAAACAAGTTTCGAAAAGCTTCATATATATGATCCTTACTCTTTTGCTTTAACGGATATAGCCATCCATACTTTGAAAATGTGTCAATTACCGTTAAAATATAATTGTAATTATAATTTTCTTTAGAAACTGATTGCATGTCAATAAGATCAGCTTGCCATAGATCGTCGATATCTTTCATTACTACATGCCTTCGAGGAAAGTTTCTCCTTGCTTGTTTATGTATTTCATTTATAACAATTTCTTTACTCATTTTTTTCGAGCTTTTTGAGATACCAAATCTATGCTTTGTTTAAGACCGTTAACTTCTGTTCCTAATTGGCTCAGGGTTTGATTTATTGCTTTTAATTTATACAACCAATTCTCTACAGACTTATCGACGTATTGCTTAGTAGCGCAGTCTCCTAAATCTACAGGTTTTCCTATATTTTTAATAACCTTATTTCTAGCATTTAAGCTACCGTCTTCTAACAATACAAAAGTAGGTTCGACACAATTACAAATTTTCTGCTTTTTGAACACATGAAGTCCAAACTTGTCAACATTCATGTTCGATCTACGCTAAACGACTGAAATGAAAATGAACTTTAAGTTCTATTTATTCTTTGATAATTCCTGCTTCTTTCAGCTCCTCTATGATGGAAATAATTTCATTATCATGACTCGTATTACCAGCATCTTTAGAAGCTATTAAAATTTTAAGCCTGTCAATGAGTTCGTTGGGGTCATCCCAGTATACCAAATCTATATTTGATTTATATTTTTTTAGTAACGGTAAATGACCACCTTCTTTCACATTTTTTGTGTCATTATCATAAAAGAGAGGTTTTATAATTTTACAGTATTTAACTCCTGAGTTTCCTTGAATTTGACCTGATGAACAAAATCCTCTCTTATGTGCATTTGTATTGATTAGAATGTCTTTGTATACAAGCTTGTCTTTCTCGCGTATTATTTCCATGTTAGGTTTACTTTGAAATAATAGATCTGATAAGCCTGGTGTAACTTCATAACTTTTACCATTTACAGTCATCATAGAGATTTTATTATCACCAACCGATTTAAAAGTAACAGGAGTATTGCCCATCATTAGCTTGTCATCATTACTCCTCACACCAAACGCAACATTTAAAGCTTTATGCTGGCTTAGATCCCTGTTTTTCATCGGAGTTCTTAGTTTGTCAATGTGATCTGTTTTTGCTGGAGTTTTGAGTTGTTTGTTAAAGTTACCATTTAGTTCTAGATTTTCGTTTATACTTTTATCGTCATCACTCAAGCAAGAATCATATTCCTCAGGGCTTTCACTCACTACTTTCTTAATTACTTCTTTTCCATGTTGTGTTATTTTATTAAGTGAGATCAGAGCTTCTAAGGGGTCGGTTATTGGTTTGAGTATTTTACAACGTGTGGTTTCTAAATCATCTTTTGCTTGTCGCATTTGTTTTAACTTATTTTTGATATTTTTTACGGATTTTATCAGCTGTATTTTTATATCTGACTCCATCGTAAAAATTTCAAACACATCTGTTAATTGTTGTGGATTAAACTAAAGTGACTAAATTTTAAGTTATTATCTGTATATGTAAAGCAAAACTTAATTAAATTTTACAAAAACGTCAAATGATTTTCGATACCTTCCATTATTTAATTCACAATCTTTATTTATTATCAAACATGCATAAGGATCTGCCCATATCTTGGAGGCTAATAATTTGAAATTATGCCAACTAATGTCAGAATTAACATGCTCATTATAAATGTGTTTTAAATTAATATCATCCTGTTTAAAAATGATTAAAAAATTTACATTGTCTCGTATTAACTGTTTCGGTATCTTAGAATACGTCTGTGATAAGTAAAAGCAATCTATCTCTTTATGTCTACCCATGGAAAAATAATTACGGATATTTATTTGACTTTCACAGGTTACATCATCGAAGATAAATACGGAATTACTCAAAGCTTCATTAGGTGAAATAACGTCTTTATTATCTTGAAACATGAACAACTTTACGTCAGGAACTTTGTTAAGGACGTCCTTTAAAAAGCGGTATTTAGGTTGAAATGTTGTTTTAGAATAAATGTATGCATTTTGAAACTTTAGCCCATTTTCATGAAGTAATAGACTTATCATTATATTCGTTTTCCCACAGTTTGATGGGCCACATATAATGCAGCGAATAGAATTCGGTAAAAGCACACTATGCCTTAGGGTTTTAATATTTGGTTCAGCATTGATTTTATCAATATCTAAAGAGACTGGTTGTTTTATTAGCTTCATTTTACTGTCTGACAGCTGAATGCAGAAATGATGAGTTATATAGAAAATATCTTGGAGAGGGTAAGCACTTCGTAAGTACCTACACAAACATCAAATATTCATATACATACTTGTCTATACAAGTCGAAGGCAACTTCTTAAATTCCTGTGTATTAAATCCTTTTAACAAAATTGTTTTTAAACTGCAACTTCAATGCGCCTTATTTGCACTTTATAAGATCGATATTGCAATGAGATACGCGTATAACTTTTCTGCGCAAACAAAGTCGCGGCGACAGCTATTATCATAAAAATAGAAATGCGTAATCAGCAGAAGTAAAAGTATAAAAACATAGTGACATGAATGAAAAGTTTTTATTTCTGCTGAAGACTTCGGACTAACTTCTTCGTTTCAACGTGGCTGCAGTTTCCTGAACATAATATTATTTGTAAGTACCATTTGTCTCTTTTGTTATGTATAATATAATTTAGAACTTTAACATTATTCTACCAGTACTCTCTTTAGACTTTAATGAAAAATAATGTACCTAAATTAAAAATAAATTGCCTTTGTTACAGAACATGGCCGGCTCTCAACCCACTGAAAAATTAACTAAAGACACTTTCGTTTCCTTTTACTCTCAGCCGCACGAAGAACATCCTGATGATCCTTTTCTATACTCGCAAGACATCGATGGCTATTTAAAATATCAACAACAGTATTTAAATCCTTCGCAAAACATCAAAGCGCAAGATCTTTCGAAGCAAGCGGATCAGTTTTTAAATCCTTCGCAAAACACCAAAGTGCAAGATCTTTCGAAGCAATTTGATAAAAATCCAAAGAAAAAGATATGCAAAAGAAAGGTCGATACGAAAATAGAAATCTTGAACTCTCATGTTATTAAAAGAGTGAAAAAGGGAAAGCGTCTTATAAATATCAGCATTACCGACATAGATGGAAGCAACGAGCCAAATGAAACGTCTGCGCAATATGTCGTTCAGCAACATAGCGATGAATTGCTGAGTGCAGCAGAAGAACTGATTGAAAAAATAGTTAAAAGATTAAGTGTAGACATAAGATCATAATTAATGTGTTACTTATTTAATTTGTTGTTACGTTTATACTTGATCATAATAAATTCTTATATTGATATTTTAAACTAGTTTTCATTGTTTAGTTCCTCTAGACCACTTAATAAGGTTAAGAAAGGTGTAAAATAAAAAAATAAAATCAGTTATTAAAGACACATTTATTTAGTAAAAAAAAAAAAAGTTATAAGACATTATTATGTTATGTAATTGCGTTATAATAATATGATATTATAATTGAGTCAGAACTCATACAAATTAATATAACAAGGTTATTTTTTTCTTATTCATAGGCACACATACTTTTACTTGTAAACCTACAAGTTATAATTGAGACTAACCTCATGAAAAGTAAAGTTGACAAGGTTCTGTAATTACCGTCAATAAGTACAAGTTTGCGACAATAAATTTAAATCTAAGATTATACATAGAAATCTTTGCCTCAAACCCCTCGATTACTTAGGTATATTGTTTGCAGCTAATCATAATTAGGTACCACAGCGTTAAACAACAATAATACAGCAAAATGCTGCAGGTATTTATAAATATCACAGCTTTAGCCACCATAATAACATTTCGAAATAGACAAGATAGTCTCTAAACTAGAAAAGTGAAGTTCTGTGACCCCAGGGTCGCGTATCAAAACTTTCCAACAGCAGCCTTTTGTCATCGTTTGAATTCAATACAAGTTTATTTATTTTCTGTGTAAACACTCGATGGTTTTGAGAGCGAATCACGTACATAGTTTCCCTATGAGACTCGTTACATATTAAAGCATTTTTATACTTTTGTATATCAAGTCGTTTTGTAACTGGCTTTTTAATTCCTTTAGCTTTCTTAATGACAGAGTTGGTCGACTTTATACAATATAATTTGGCCCTCAAGCCCACGAATTCAGATATTATCTCTCCACCCATTTCATCTTTAAAAAA
Organism: Agonopterix heracliana; assembly: GCA_963693445.1. Taxonomy (NCBI): domain Eukaryota; kingdom Metazoa; phylum Arthropoda; class Insecta; order Lepidoptera; family Depressariidae; genus Agonopterix; species Agonopterix heracliana. Next base: position 20,924,875 of record OY856310.1, read on the forward strand.
TCCAGGTACATGCATATTTATTCTCGGCAAACAATGAATATTATTAGACTCAAAATTACTGGTATCAAAAAATTGTATATGGTTTTTCATGTCTTTGTAAAAGTCATCAGTACGTATATAATAAAGAAGGCTGTCCGTGTCTGTGTAACATAGTCGAATATTTTGATTGTAAATTTTTTTCATAACAGAATAATGAAAACGATACAAGTGAGTTTTTGCAAGTTCCAAAATAGTAAAGCCGATGTATATAGGTCTGTCCAAAATAACTTTAGATGGTTCTAATTGAATAGCTACCAAGCTCTCAGAAAATATTGACAAGTTCTTGAAATTTGGGGCGCTAATATACTTTTCAGCACCACACAATTTATTTGTCTTATTATAATTGTCAGTCCATACATTTACAAGTTTTACATCAACTTGTTTTCTTTTGTTTTCTATGGTCTTACCAAAAATAGAATTATTTTGTTTTTTGAAAAAATCCTTTTCAAATGCTGACTTAGCTTGCTGTCTTAGAGATGTATTTAGTGAAATGTATGGTTCTAGAAATTTTTCCTGGTCAAAACAAAGTATTCTATGAATTTTTAATAGGACTAACCCTTGTTTCAAACACTCCTGTAAATGTATGTAATGAATTACATATTTGTGTTTGTCATAAAGGCTAGCTATTAACTTCTTGTTTTTTCCTAAAGGAATTGGAACTTCTAATTTTTCTACTGCAAAAGGCAAATCGGAATGATCATCATGTAATTGAGGAGGGTAATGTAGATCAACTTCGAGAATATAACCTTTTTCGCTGTCTTGATGTATGCTTTGCATATCAAAATTAGAGATTTCTCTGTCTTTTAAAAATCTGAAGTTTTTGGTGGGTAGCATTTGCATCATTGCATATCCATATAGGTTTACACAATCTAAATATGCTAAAAAGGTGTTTGGAACTGAAGAATCGTAATCTGGTAAATATTTATTGTTCGCCTTTGCATATCTTAAAGAGCATTGTGCGAGACCTCCTCTTATACCTTTTTCTAACATTTGGTACACATCGATATTTGATATCAAATCAAGTTCAACTCTTGTGTACAACAGCATTGCATCCCAGCTTAAAGAGGGCGATGAAACATAATAACAAGGATCCAAGTTATAAAAATTTAAACTCATCGACCTAAACTTTTCAAAGACATCGCAGAGTAACAAAACATCGCATTTAAGGTAAAAGTCTGTGTAATCACCCAAATTTTTTATGTTAAATGTTTCCCATACATTGAGGGCATGATTATAATCATCAATAGAAATAGGCTCTGAATTAAGCTTGTTATAAAAATCGCTCCTCTTTGGCAGCTTGGTTTCATCGTATCGTTCCCGAGAATTTATATAATCATAGCAATAAACACCTTTTCTACGAACCAAATCGAATAGTTTGTCATCTTTATAGAAAGATCTTAAATAAGTGAAGTCAGTGGGATCTAGTGTCTTAACTAAATTATCCAAACCAGAGCTTAAAAAGTTAAAAGAATCGAGAAATTTCAATTGTGCTACATTTTCAGCATCTATAGGAAAAAATTTAGTAAAAGAAATGTATTTTTCTTTATTCTTTGGTATAAGGTTAATTCGCCCGCAAATATTTGAAAGTTCGTTTATAAACAAGTGACAGTCATAACCAGAAAGATTATGAAATATGATTGGAATAAAAGGACATATTTTGAAATTAAGATTGCAAGAATTATGCGCTGGTCCTCTGTATTTGCCAGTAAAATGATCATGGTCTGCAACAACTTTATCGTCGGGTAAAAAACTTTTCTTACAAATATGGCAAAAGGTAGAATTATTAAATGCCGTCTTTTCCTGATTAGTTAGAGCAATCATATCTTTTTTCATAGCTAGAATGTTATATAAATCAAAAACGTCCTTAGAAATTGCTTCTACAAATTTTTGAGAACAATTAGGACCTCGATATGAGACAAAGTCATTCAGCTCTGGATTGGATTTACAGCAGATAAAATAAGCAAAACATGTGGCTTCATGAATTTGAACATTTTCCACATGTAACGATTTACTCTTGTCAGAATATTCTCTTAGCAGACTTTCAAAGTCACCATAAATTACTATTGGTATTCTTTGAGTTCTCTCAAAATTTACAAAAGAAAGTTTAGTATTATCATCAGGCAAAACCGTTCGAGTTCTCGCACAATTGTGAGACATTAATTTTACTTCGGTTTCAAAGTAAATAAAACATTCGTCACAAAGATAAATTTTAGATTTATGTTTTGAAAGCTGATTGTGTACAAGCTTGGCAAAGTTTTTTATTAGACAGAAATGATTTTTTCCATCTTTATTCAACAGTAAAAGGTTAACGTGTTGTATTTTACGCTGTGATGTTTTGTATAAAGGACCAGTGACAGTATTGTTGCTTTCCAGACCATAAATATTGACGCTTACATGAGGATTGTTTTTCTCAAACCATTTAATATCTGCAAAAGTGGGTGGAAATGACATACCTGAAATATTAAACAGTCTAGAATAGTGAGGATATACTGAAACTCTGTTTGTGTGATGTTTTGATGGATACAGATATGAAATAATACTCCAAAGAAAGCAATGTTCATCATCATTATGCACATTAATACATGATTTTGTATTCTGAATTCTTTTTGGCAGCGGTATATATGAGCCTGATCTTAAAGGATTGTATTTAGCAATGTTAAGTTCCAAATGACTAATAGATTCTATAGTCCATCCAGACTCCGAAAGCTCGAATTCCGAACACTTATTTATTAAAGTATTTGATAGATCTTTGAACATTTGTAAAATATCAGTGCTCTGAAATACCATAGAATATTTGGTATTAAATGACTTTAAAGAAACTTGTTCATTTTTCGGCAAAATGTATGTTACAAAGAATTCTAAGTTTACTTTTACTGATTTATGTATTGTTAATACTTTTTGAATGAGATTACAAACTGATATTGAAATTTCAGATAAAAACAATTCTGGGGTGACATGTTTTTTTGTAGGATTTAACTTGAAACTTACTATCCTGTTCTTGAATGCATTCGCTATTATCTGAACATTGCTAAATTCAGTTCTAAGTAAACAATTGGATTTATGAGAGTTAGTTCTCTTGTGTGATGAAAAACGTGAAAAATGTATTCGACAGTCAGAGCAGAAACCCATATTTAAAATTGATTGATACCAGTAATTAAATGAAAAAATATCTCACCAACTGTTCAGTATAGATTTTTTAAATTTAGTTTTTATTTTTATTTTGGTATTTGGATTTTGAATTTTTGGCTTTTGGTTTGTAGCTGCAAAAAAAAATATACAAAAGTAGGTATAGGCAATTATCGTAGGTATATAGACAAAAAAAAATCAGCAACTTAATTAGGTATTCAAATTGATCAGGTTTGATTAAATTTGTTATATTTTGGCATTTGGTTTTTGATTTGTTTTTTGGCTTTTGGTTTGTAATTATTGTAGCTGCAAAAAATACACAAAAAATTTTTTATAGGTAATTAATTATCGTATATTGAAAAAAAAAAATAGTCACTTATGTAACTTGATTCATTAGTTAAAAACAGGAAACAAAAATAGGCCACTATTTTAATATATTAAGTTGGCACTAAAAAATAAATCTAGCGAAAATACAGTAGGTAAGTACGCTTAAGTAAGTCCTTTAAACATATTGCCGAGTCTCAGAAAATAGTGGTTAAATATTCGAGCCCTGCATAAAAAACAAACTAAATTGGTGAAAAAAAAAACAAAACAAAAAGTAAAACAAAATGAAACCCCTAAAAATTAATGAGGTGTAAATTAGTAAATATTATTCGGGTATAATATTGGACGAATCCCGCTAAAATCGTCTTTAGCGGAATCGATTAATTTATGTAAGTTGCGCCAGACTACTGTATTTTCATTGAGCATTGATTTATATGATATCAGGGCGTGTTTCCATCTATCTGGGAGATCCTCAACTTCACTAGTGTTATAAACTCGCAATTCGATATAGTAGTCTCCTCGTCGAGTAGGGTCACTTTGTAGCGTGTAGCCGCTACCAGCGCGCCTCGACAGGAAGCTCTTCAAGACAGACGCCCGTATTGGAACAAGCTCTACCCGTTCTTGTTCATCCTGAAATAGATTTAAAAAAAAATTGTAAGCTAACTATTACTGCAAATTTAGTTCTGAATGGATTTCTGGTGCAACAATTATAATACATACGTACATACTATACATAAACTCATGATCATAACCCCTTGCGGGCGTCAGAAACCATCTACCAAATACTTTATAGGTTAAAGTGATAATATTACCGCAGACGCAGAGTAATACCTACATTTTTTTTTTTCAGAATTGAAATGTTGCGAACTTGTAATAAATAAAAACTTTACAAAAATAGCTTTGAGGCTTTATATAGGTAGTACGTTAGAATAGCACTTTTTGTTTTAGGTTTTATTGATTGGGACATCTTAAATTTATGATGAGGGGCACCACTGAACCGTAAAAGGACTCTTAAACTATGTGCTAATTAAAAAAAAAAAGAGTTTATGTAATACCTTAACAAAGTAATAATTTAATTATTTTCATCATCATCACAGCCTATACGTCCCACTGCAGGCACAGGCCTACCCTCAGGTAGTTTAATTATTGTAATGATGACCAAATTATATAAAGACATATTTGCTGCTACCCACATAGGTAGTCTAAGTGCACGAAACAAGAAAAAAAAATGTACATAATTATGACTTACCTCAGAATCATGAAAAACGTTCGTTTTGCGTTTTCTGCCGGCTGAAGTTGAAGGTCTAGGCTCTTCTCCCTCGGAGTCCGAGTGGACTTGCTTACGTGCGAACAACTCGTTCACACTTGGAAGCGGTGCTAAAGCGGTGGCAGCGGGCGCAGATTTTTTTGGTCTGCCAGCAGACGGCTTGGAAATTGTCTTCGGCCTGCTTACAGCTTTTTTCTTGCTAGCGCTGACAGCCGGCGCTATACTACTGTATTCCAAGTCCGAATCGAATGGGTTGTTAGACGTCCTGAAGATGAAAAGAAAGAAAAAAATTGTAAGTGTGTAGGTATGTTGCTTATGCAAATAAATTTCTAAATCTAATCTATCTGTATAAGTCTATTAACTGCTATATTTCGTTAACGTTACAACCTTTCGGTAGTATATTATAGTACTCTGTGGTTACAACGATTAGTAATAATTTATCTGATCAAATAAACATCTGTTTAAAATATACACAAACTCACGAACATGATCCCTTTCGGGAGGGGTGGGGAGGATGCTCCTCCCTACAACTACCGACTTGTAATTTCTGTTTAGAATGTAGTTGTAGCGATGCTTTAGGCATTTTATGTTTCAGATTAAAATGATGCGGGGGATAGGTAGTAAAATAATATTAACCATTCACACATAAACACTGTGTAAGAAAACTATGAAGAAACCCGAAAGAGAATTAGGGGTGGCCCCCCATTTTAAACTAAAGCATAAGAAAAAATAATTTTAAACTATGATAATAAACTCTATACTTACATACTTATTCTTTTTTCTTGCTGTAGATTGATTAAAAAAACACTTTTTCACTGGACTTTAAACTTGAGGACTTAGGTAACTGCTAGGCAGGTATGTGCTACAGCCGAAGGCGCGATTTAAAATGAGTAACTTTGCAAGCATATTCATTAATAATTTACAATTTCTAAAGGCACGTCTACTTAACAATTAAGTAGATCAGTAAATTTTTATAAGTAATACTAAAATATGAGATTTTCAATTAACGTCTTTATGGCCACATTGCATAAAGATGTTATTGATTACGGTTATTCAGACATCAAACCTCCAATGTTAATGCATCCTTACTTAGATAGTTTTGTTATGATCTACACTAAATATGGCCGGAGTTTGTAAATTGAGACAACAATCGTAAAAGGTATGGGTATGTACTTAGCCACTAATAGAGGCCAATCAAAATAAAGAAATGAAACAAACTTAAGGAAATACCAACATAGTCAGATCTACGACATTTGAGATATCAATTTATATTAGTCGTTCATTTGATATTCAATAAGACCAGATTAATCTGACCTTTGGCATGTTGGATGCATGCATACTTATTGCTTTCGTCTAACGAAATTATAAAATTTAATCACGACCTACATTTCTTTCAGAGTGGCCAGAAACATTGTTACAACTAGTTACTAAGTATTTGTTCTATCTACACTTAAGTTTTATATTCTACAGACAACTCTGCCGATCAGACGCCTATTTCGTGCTTACAAAAATGTCGGTAAGTTAACATGTATTATTATTTTAATCCATTGATATGACATAGCAAACTAAAAAAATGCTAAATCTGAACGTTGCTACAACTTTTGTTATTAGAAAGTTAGTAAAATATTCTGACCACTACGATTGGATTATGGGCATAATAAGTTACGGTGTATGTTTTTAAATAGTCTTTTTTTTTTTTCAGTTGTCGCCCTGGTGTTATTCACCTCTACCAATGATGGATCCCGCAACAGTTCAAGGCATTACTTCATATCTTGAAAATGAAAATAGTGTAGATACCCCTGTGAACGTCATAGAGAGCAGAAACTTGTCATCCAGCTTCAAGATTACTTCCTCAGGCAAAAAAGTCATACGCATTGAGATTTATGACGCTGTGCAATTCGACAGCGTGGAAAAATCGATTTGCCGCTGCAATGCACGTTTATGCACCCAACATGTGGTTCAAGATTTAGCTTCGGATAATATATATCACCGCATTAGGGAAATTATTAAATGTATAGATAACAACTTTTATAAGGCTCTGTAATTACATTGATAACTCTGATCAAATAAATATCGGTTTACAGCTTTAAAACAATCTTTCATTTACTTATTGTACTATTTGCTATAGATATTTTTATAGGTAAGTAAGTATAACACATTAAAATATTCCATTTTCATTTATTGCATCTCACTGCATACAAACCCATATATTAGATAGTGATACAAATTGATTTAAAGTTCGATGCAATTTTACTCATAAATACCTTCGAGAGTAGCAACCTATTTCTATATATATATATATATATATACACCTGGATATAAACATCTGAAAATAAAGCATGTCAGATTTATAGATTTGACGTTGTAGTTACATAATTCATGCTCAATATCATTTCAGCCAAGAAAAAAACAAAACAATGTAATTATTAAATATTACCTAGTTACCTACATTCTTGTAAACAGAAAGTTGGTAGTTGTAGCGATAGTTCTGTCTACCTGTCTGTTTATGTGGGACAACAAGTATAGCTTTCTTAATATCGATAAAAATCCTACAGCGTGTAGTTAGGTTGGCAAAATTTTTTCTCTGAATTTGATATACAAGACTGGTAGGTAATGACTAATGAGGCTACAGACTGATGTCAGAGTACGAAAATGATCGAAAGGAAGCGTTCGCCTTCCCAATCATGACTATCTGTCTGACTGAAGTTCTGAATTGTAATGTTGTTTCAAACTATAATGATATAGAGTAAAATTATGGTGTTCTGCAGCATGAACCGAGCACAGCGATGTGACATGGACAAATTTAAAATGATTAATAATTAGGGGAACAATATTGGGTAGAATTGGCGGGTTCTGGACCACGAAGTGGTCTAGAACCCCCAATTCTACCCTACTGCTGATCTGATGTCCAAAGTCAGTAATTTTTAATTGTAATGTGGTCCGATATTGTACGGAATTATTATTTTTATATCGAGTTAGATTTGTAAAAGATTAAAATGTTGAGTATAGTTTGTTGTTTACAAATAAAGACTTTTCTATTAGAATCGATTTTAGTTGTAAACATTTCTATTGTAGTTTATGCTAAGGAAAAATGGGAAAAGATGAAGCTCAACTGGTTGATGATGTAAGTCGGAGAGATCATAAATGTTTAAAATTTAGTAGGTATCGTATTATTACCGTACCTATCCAATGCTTCAATTAGTCCCGTTGTACCGTATGCAGTGTTTTTGTGGGCGATAAACCAAGTCACGTCATACATTTCATCTTAAATCATCAACATCCATATTATTTAAACTACATACCTATAATCATCCTAAACATCGTGAGGAGACCTACATGCTTCAATTTCGAGGCATGTATTGTACCCACTGTCCATTATAAGATGGCGACGGCCTCACCCCCGTCACACTGGACAGAGTGTCGGTACTACTGGTGAAACATATATGTTCTGAGGTTTCAGAATATCTCTGACTACCTCCTCGGGGAATATAGTCGTGAGCATATGCTAAGTTATATGGTAAGTAGGTGAAAAAAGTAATATAAAATGGATAAGTACAAAATGTCACTGAGTCGTTTTTGAATCTTTCGTCAAAGTATCTTTTCATGTTTTGCTACTACTTGTTTAGTTGTATTTTATTAACAGCAAGGTGCTGTACCATCTCTCATCAACATCTGTCGTGATATTAGGCTAGGCACAAAGTCTGCAAAGAACAAAAAGCTAAAATACTAAGTAGATAGTGAGTAATAAAATAAATTGAAGCCCAAAAAACGGATGACAACCGTAGCCTGAGCTACGGTTAGCCGTAGCTAATGAGTTACGGCTACGATTAACCGTAGACTTTACCGTACGTAAAAAAGAGAGGGCAAATAAAAGTGACGTCATCCAAGGTAACTTTTTTAGGGTTCACTTTATTACTCATGGCGCAATATCCATTTTGAATTAAGAGGTTTCCCTGACCGAACGACCTTGACTCTTTTAGAGCCACCTCACCTCTACTAAACTACGTTAGTTTAGTAGATATATCTATTTATGAATGGCTTGTCCTTCATTATGTCACTGTGGTGCCTTCTAATCCAAGGAAATCACATTCCAAAAACTTAAAAACTTTTGCTTTTATAGCAATTTTAGATCTTAACATTGTTTACACAAAGATGTGTGTCTCAAGTAAAAGTGACTTTAACTTAAAAAGTACATGCACATAATACAGATATTTTTCAATATTTAGGCTTTTCTTTGAACACAGGTTTCATATGTATTTTATAGAAACATAAGAAATATGATCTATAGCAAATAAAGCCGAGATGTTGAATATCATTGCTACATTTTTCAATAATTTTTATGTCTTTCAAATAACGAGAAGATAGCTTCTAAAAACCAATAAAATATGGCCCGGCCCTGCGTTTACCTATGGGGAGCCTGCGAGCAAGAACTATTTTTCTTTTTTGATTGACTGTTGAAAATCCCCCATCCCTTGACTATCGATAGTCGACTGTCGAGTGATAACACTAGATCATAGTGCCCTTTACATGATCATTATAGAAGAAGGCTAATTTGTTCTATACGCGTTATGCAATAAACATGCCAAGCGCGAGTTATTTGGCATCGCGCGATTGTTGACACCTCTCTGAACGTTGTTTTTGAACTGTTATTTGCACCTATTTGGTGGCAATGTTGTCTTATTCATATTATTCTTGGACTTTAGCTGATGTAAACATAACATTTGGGTAATTTCCTTTGAGCTACTTACGCTTCATTTCAATTCAATTTTTGTTTAATGGCATCCGATGTGTTATCATAATTCAGCCAACGTCTCGTTATGTGGAGTGTATACGTATGAAAATGATCAGTATTATTAATTAAGTAGAATGGCCGTTTTGCCAATGTAAGTTGTTTAGAGTCTCAAGTGATTGTTTTAAGGTTAAAACACAAAAGAGTTCACAAAATGGCCGAGCCGCGTGGCCAGTTAAATCACGAGCCGAACGCAGACGTCCTCTCGGCAGACCTCTAGCCACGCGACTCCTACCTACCTACGCTCCTTCCTTGGTACCTATAGTAGTAAGGTTCAGTTGACAAATTTTAATAGCCGCGAAATTATATTGACCAATCAGGATAATTATGTACCACTTTCAATCCCTTGCCACTATAGTCTAATTTTGTTTTCTTGCTCTTTTAGCTGCTATCCGACTTTGTGCCCTTTGATTATTAAACGACTTCGGGTTTTGTCGGGGGACTGTGCAAACGCATATTGACGAGGGTAATTATTTTCCTGGTCGTACTGTACATTTAGTTGGTATTTTGTACATTACAAAGAAAATACAAATCTGGCACTTTTGGGGGGCCATAATACCTTCACTGTTACGGTCGCCTTTCCATACCATTACTGACATTGGTACCTACTTGTGGTCTATCCGGGTTTTTAGGAAAAGTATCATTAACCTTTAAACCACATACTCTACCCATCAAACTGAAGAACTTTTATTATGGGAGCAAAACGATCAGAGCAAAAAAAAGGCAGCTGTTCCATACTAAACTGCAATACCTACTCGACGCAATCGTATGGGACAGCAGATTTCTTTTTTGCTCTGATCGTTTTGCTCCCATAGTAAAAAGTTGTTCAGTTTGATCGGTAGAGTATGTGGTTTAAAGGTTAATGATACTTTTCCTTACACCCTGTATATCATCGCCCAAATTTTTCTATTATAGAGCTATAATTTGTGAATAAGCCACAAAATTTTATTTGTTTCTGACTTAACACGCTATTTCAGAATAATCTTGTATATCTACTCAATTTTTATAAAAGCTTGGCAAGAAGCGTGACAATTTAGTGCCCAATCCATCTTTATAAGGCACATGTCCAAAAGTATGCTTGTTGTGGCAGATTTTGACATAATTTTAAAAGACAGAGGTTGTTTGATGTTTCTAGGTCTAAAACATTAAAATCTAGATTGAATTATAGCTTTTTACCAGAACAAACGGAATAGCAGTATTTATTACATCGTAAAATAATTACAACGTATTTACTAGCTTTAAATCATGAAGTCTATTAACATGTATATGGATAACTTTAATATTCTGTTTCTGGAAATCTATATTTATAAAGACCAAGTGTCGAGAAAACCTGTCTCATCAATAGCCAGGGTAAGCTATTGGAGCCTAAATAATTTGAAACGATAGATAGGATTAGGAGGTGATAGGTCATTTAGAACAATTCACACTAAGTTGCAGAAACGCTCATTAGAGTTAATCCTCCGTTAAAGGCTTCCGCACATTGCAGCGATATTATCGAGCGATAATATCGCTGCGATTTTGCGATAATTGTTCTCAGTACATTTTGTATGGGTACGCGCTCGATCCCACACACTGCCGCGATATTATCGCAACCTGACACAATCTCTTTCGACTACATTCAGTGGTGGGCGCATGCGTGACGAAAATCGCGAAATCGCGGCAGTGTGTAAGGTGTCGCGATATCGCTGTCGATAATATCGCTCGATAATATCGCTGCAATGTGCGGAGGCCTTAAATCTCTTGCTAGCTTTTACTACGTCAAAAAGACAAAAAGTTACAGCAATAGATTAAATGATTAAATGGAGGATTAGCTTTAATGAGCGTTTCTGCAACTGATTGTGTACTACTTTGTGTATAAAGTGCCCTACTTTGAGTGCTTCATCCAAATATGACAACTTGTAACGAAGACCATTTGCTGTTCACAGATTTCCATAATACCGTTTTCAGTGAATGGATGGATTTAACTTCGGTAATTAATAATATTTAACGAAATACAGTCGCTAATGAACGGAGTTCCTGCGTAGAGTCGTCGACGTAGAGCTCAATTTGTCATTGTCACTATCGAATAATCTAATAAATCAATCAATCAATTAAATCAGTCCATAACAACCTACTGCTGGGCATATAGGTACACTACCTCTCTTTTACACAAACTAAAATGTTAACAATTTATATACTTACATATGTATTATCCAAAATTGCATTTATTTGTATTTGTTTGATAAAATGTTTTACTTATTGATTTGTGAACTTTGTTTTAAATTGATGCATTTGATAAATAACGATAAACTCTAGCTTCCTCTACTTACGCGATTCCCCTCTTTAACGCAGTCGACGTTTGAAAACGTTTTATTAAACGCGTAGGTTCACCTATGAGTTACGTTACGACGCATAAAAATATACGAAAATTTACGATAACTGCCAACTCTCACCGCAAACGAGCGCGTAAAATGAGTGCACCTGAAAAATCTGATTATACATTACAACGTGAATTTTATATTGGTTTCGGACGTTTTTAAAATAGCCGACGTTGTTTTAAGGCGTATCAGCCGTGGACCACTCTCCTCTCACTCACACTCCATACTAATCGATGAGAAAGATCGCGTGGCTCCGGTCAGAATTTTGCTGTTTTCTTTGAAAAATTCGATGATTTTTTATTAATTTCGAAAAAGTAAAAAAACCACATCATTCTAAATTGTATTGTGAACAATATAGTAAATTTTCATTTTGTTCCGATTAAAAATGTAAGAGTAAAATGGTTACAACTGGAAAAAAAGGGGTGACTTTAGAGTCCCTTTTCTTCGGTTTTATTCATTAAAATCGATTTCTAGAAAAACCACATCACTTCTCATATCCTGTAGATGGTTCAGTTTAAATTTCAGCTCAAAAAGTGCCATAGATAATGAATAAAATGGTTACAAAATTACCCAAAACCGGCAGGTAGCCCCTTAAGAAAATAGATATTTATCGTGACAGTAGACGATTTATTAAGACTTCAATTTTGCGTGACAAGTGCAATATCTGAATCAAGCAATAGCGACAATACATATAACAGAGCGATAGCTTTATGGTGTTTAGCCTGCTTGCCAAGCCGCAAGTCGCGTATCGTTATCAATGCTGAAAATCATAATTTTATATGACAAATGTAGGTAACTAGTGACAGTCTAGACTAGATGAGTCCGCAAAGTGACGTTTCCACCTGCTAATGTCTTGTTGCTTCGATTGGGGCTACATAGTTTTAATTTGTGTGAAAATGTTTACGTTATTTATAAATATTACTAGCATTCTAATAGGTCACCAGGACAGACGCGCGACCTACGCTACTGCTTATAGTTTTTGGATTGCAGCTCTTTCAGTGCCCATTTCTACATGCAATAGATGTCATCAAGTTTAGGTAGATAATTATTTCGAGCACGAGTATTCAGTGTCAGTACTGCTTCATTATTTTTATCAATGTCGCAAGATTTATTTAATCTTATATTATGTACTGCATTCGTTTTTAACAATTACTTATTCCATTTTTGTTATAAATTATTTTCAACGTTAGAAATACTCAAAGCTTCTTTTTTTGTTAAATGTAGCACAATACTTGTTAAATAGGGTTCACATGATTTTATTTTATTTTTACAAAACACGTTATTACACGTAGATATAATGTTTATGCCAACCTGTAGCTCTGATTCTCGGCATCCAACTATAATTGAATATTCATTCTGAATGTACGTAGTACAACATCTCTGACTACCCGAGAAATATACTTAGGTACCTAGTCATGCGCTCCATTATGAGTGAAAAAAAAGGCATTCTACAGTATTATGACCATGCTTTCAGCAGCATCCACTATGCAGAATTTTCTTCAGCGTATGCATGTTTCCTCACGATGTTGTCCTTCACCATTTGAGAGCAGTCGGTTTTACGTACATAGGTCATTGACCAGAAATACTAAGTCAATGACATAGGTTAGAAAAACTCATTGGTACATGGCGTGTCGTCCGTAAGGATTTGAACGCGGACCTCAAGATCATTGAGGTACTATGTAAGAGAAGCTACCGAGAAGTAATGTTTTGTAACGCGCGTTAGGGTGCACGCGCTCTAACCCACTTAGCCGGTGCCAGGCGCTCGTCGCAGCCTGACGCTCCCAGCACGCGCCCCACACTGCTGATCATGGTGCACAGATTTTGTTCGCGTTGTCTGCTCTATACATAATTACTCAATGCTCAAGATTTGGTTTCCATATCTCTCCGCGACGTGCCACCGACGCTCATTTTTATGTAAAGTTACATAACTACATAAACTCTAGACTATAACTATTCTATACATTGATGGTCACAAACCTTGCTTCAATCACCAGCCATCTTTTAGTCGTGCAGTTTGTAAAAAGCCCTGCCATTCGAATTTATAAAACTCTAAAAGTTAATTATTGATGTATAAAGCACACTATTTTATTGCAAAAACATAATACAGTTGATTACAAAACTATTTACAGTGTTTTCATAAAAAATCCATTTATTTTATTTTAGTGGGGGACAACGATAACATATTTTCCCGATGGCCCCCAGTGGGGGACGCTGGGGGACAGCGAGCATTTTTTCCCCGCTGTCCCCCACTGGGGCCGAGACCGTGGGGGATACCGGAAATAGCCCGTTCGTTTGTATGCAGTGCCCATTAGCGCTTTCGGAATAAACTTCTCTTAAGAGCGTGTGTGCTTGGTATTAGTGTATGTGTACTTGAGAGTCGGTTTTAGTAAGGCTATAGTCATGTAAACTCAGGCTATACAAATAGCTGCGCAGCGGCAGCGGCGTTCAATTGAATAATGACATCCGACACAGATTAGCTATTTTTAGCTAACTTCGCGACAATATCGTTTGTGTGATACAAATAAAGAAACCGAGTTATTTTTAGTTGATACGCTTTTTATAGTTTACTAAATGAATTCTTGTGATTCGCTTGGAAGTTTCCGTACAATTCTATTCAGTGAAGTCAAGAATAGGATGTTTAGTAGCTTTGATAGGTATTTGTGGACATGAGTCAGTGAGTGAGAGGTTATACAGGGTGTAAATTCATAAATTCATTCATAAATTCATAAATTCTTTATTGTGATACACAGGTTAATGGGTTGACATGGTGTTTTATATAATGTTCACTGTGATCCGCCAAAAGGCATACAATAGGTAGGTACAAATACATGATGCATTACATTAATTAATTCAATACAATAATGTCAAAAATGTCTTTATCTCATTGTTAAATTTCATTTTTATAGGCATAATGTCAATCGATACAATAATAAATCACACAAGTAAATCAATTAAACATCATTATAAAATCAGTAATATTGTAAAATGTCTTATCAGTAAGGTAGTCAAATAGTTTCCTCTTAAATCTAATTGTATCTTCACACATCCTTATTTGAAGAGGTAATTTATTGTATACTTTCGGGGCCATTGCAAAGAATCGCCTTAACTGCGTTACATAATATACAGGGTGTTACATAAGTAAAAATAAATATTTATTACTCTTAAGGAGGTTGTTTAGACCATCAAACTGAACATTTTTCACTATGGGACCAACATCGAAATCGCGAAAAAAAAATCTGATATCCCATACATTATTTTAGCTAGAGTCGATTTGTAGAGTATGGAAAATCATTTTTTTTTCGCAATTTTGATTTTTATCCCATAGTGAAAGTTGTTCAGTTTGATGGTCTACACATTGTTTAGCGCGATGCGGAATTCAGAACAGTTGAATAGTAATTGAATCGCAATTAGAATTGAAATTGGATTAGGATTGAACTTGGATGTTTTAAATTAGTGCGATCGCCCTCCTGATAGGTATCTTCGAGTTAGAACGTACGAAACGAACTTATTACTTACTGCCCTTATAATTTAGGTATTAGCATAAAATATGAAAAGATAATAATATTGTTTTCTTCCCTCCGGATGGAAAGCGTCAATTCTCGTCCCGCGGCGCTAAACGAAGTTGTCGCTTTCCACCTCCGTCGAGAAGAAAAATAGTATACTAACCTCGGACAGTAAATAAGAAAGCCTCAGATCACATTTACATGAGATGTGAGACCTTTCTTCCTATCCTCGGTGTGTCCTCCTCCTACTATATCTATTCATATGGCATTACTTTATTTTTTATTTTGCATAGGTATCGTTTCATCTGAGAGCATTGGTTATATTATCACACAATTTTTTTTTGGGATTGTCATAAATTATAGTGTATGTCATGGCTCCATTCATTTATCTCTAGTTTTTTTATTTTAGTATCTCATACGGCAATTTTTGTTGGCACTGCCCTATTTGTTCTTAAAAGTATGCAGGGAGGTGTGTCCACACTGTCACACTCGCCAGATTTCAGAACAGTAGGTACAGAACACGATCGACCTTGCGTTAATGCGAACTGTAAACAACAATCAAACACCTGCGACTGAGTCGCAAGTACGTTTATTTTTATTTTAAGGCCAATTGCAGTCGCAGAGTTTCAAGTCTGTTTATAGAAAATTTCAAGGGTTGCTACAAAAGGTGTAAGGGAAGCGCTTCCGAAAACTCAAAGGGGTGAAAGTATCCATCAATATGAAGCAACTTTTACTATATGGGACAACTTATGAGATCTGACTAAATAAAATCGGCTATCTCATACCAACATTAAATTCCTTCCGCGCAAAATGTATGGAGGAGCAGTTTTTTGCAGACTCGAAAAGTCAGATAGATCTGAAAACTTGTTGATATTGATTGCGAATTTCCTGTAAGTTTCTTAGGGAAAGTGTTTCAGTACGATGGGTACAGTACAACCACCCCTTAAAGTAATGCAACTTGTTTACCCTAATACCCTGTATTTATTTTTCTTATTAAAAAATGGGTTTGCTCTTGACCTCAATCCAGTCCTGAGGACAAAGATGGGGTCGGAGTAATTTTTTTTTAATTTTTTTTTATTCATTTTAGGAAAACTTACGGACGAATTACAGGATAGTAAGATATCAACATATTTTATAAACCAACATTGCCAACTAAAAGTTTCCACAGATAAATATCATTCAGTTGTAGCGAGCTTACCCAGAAGAAGCCTATACACTCTTACTTTAAAGTAATTCGGGTTTTACAACCACGCGCTCGGAAATACTGAAGGCAGTTTGGGACCGCTGAATCTTTTTTCGCGATTATGATGTTGGCCCCATAGAGAAAGTTGTTTTGTTTGATGGTCTGGTCATCCCCTTAAAAAACTGGCAGCATATTTAGAATAAATGGTCCTTTAAAAAAAGGCTAAAACGCATTCAATAATACGTGACCACGCACACGAAGAATGCCGGTGTATATTAATAAACAACACGAGATGTCTCCAGCCCACAACCATTTGAGATAATAAATATGTGTCCTGTACTAAAAATAGTCCTTAGACCACACTGGACAATCAGACGGATGGACGAGCCCTCCAATTGTGTGGTCACATGTGCTGCATCCTTTAATTGTCATTGATTAGATACGGTAGAGATACGTACGAGGTTTGGAAAGCTAAAAAATCGGGCTTAGGCACACCACAGATTCTCACTACCGCAACTCCTGTAAACCAACAATGAAGTCCAGCGAGCCCGGGGATGACTCTAACATGTCTTGGAATTGGCACCCAATTGGCAAAGATTTTATCTATATATCAGACTTCTTGGAAGTCATAAAAAAATAACATAAATATTCTTTATTCGCACACCAAGATAATCAGTTGGTCCTGGATGCCCAGGTTAATCCCGTTATATAACTTAGAGATCTCCAGACTACTGTCAGTCTTGCGTCAACCAATCTGCACCGGGCCGGCCAGGTGGAGTAAAGACCGCAATCTGATATCCTTATTCGTAGACGAGGCTTGTGCTCTGCGGTGGGATCTAAAATAGGCTAATGATGGTAATACAAGGTCGAAGCGGAAGTTTAAGATTTTAGTTTGACACAGTGTGCAATAATTAATCATATAGGTACCTACTTGATAGTTTGTAGTGTTGCTTCATTCATAAGTTTGACCACGAGGAAAGAAGGAGTGTCATTTCATAAGTCCAAAAGATCTATTTTTGTCTTATTTTTGTACATCCAAAGAAACCTGCAACATCGTGGTGACAATAAAAACTTCTCACGGCTATATAAAAACTTGTCATCGCTATCCTAAACGTTTTCATTCTTGAATTTTTGAAAAACCTCTGCATAGATTAAAGCTATCTTTATTCTATGATGGCTATTAGTTAAGCCCAGAGCTAAATAGGAAATAGTCTTGACATCTACGCTACTGCGCTTCAAGATACAACTGCAGCTATTTGATACACTTTTATGCACCCCTGTTTTTATTATGAAGATATCCTGTAAGTGATTGTTCAGGTAGTTTTCCTTCAATTTTCCAATGGAGATACTCTGGAATTAATTGAGTTCGTGGAAACGTTCAATTACTAAAGGATCGAATTGAATTGTTGTGCTACACAGAGTTTGGGATGTTCTGCTATTGAAATGTAAGTAAGTAGATAAGTAGGTATTTTACATTTATGTTTATTTATATTTAGAATATCTCGGGCCTTTGCCGTTCTTCTACCATCATATCATTATTGAGGAGGGTAATGTTAGGTAAGGGTAAGGTAAGGACATTGTGTCTTATATAATGTTCTGACTGCTTGCTTAGTAACTGACTGCTTTATTAAATGAAGTAGTCACTGTACCTATATATTAGGTATATCATATTGTCATTGTACCTATGCAATTTTTCAGTAAGATAAAAATAACCGAATCGTATCAGGTAGGCATGTTCTACTGTACGATTGAAAAAACATCATATTTACCGTAGGTAAAGCATTTCAGACTATTTTCGCTACCAGTGTCATGGTTCTTTCTTAATGGATTCGACATTACTGAAGAAAACTCCTATTTCATGTTAAGGCTCTGGATACAGCGTGATCGATGACAATGATTCAGCAATATTAGTAGAGAAGAGAGTACATCTATCTTATGATATATATAAATAATTATAATGGGTAAGGAGAAAGTACAGATTTTATAAAAACATACATGTCAGTCATTATCTTTTCGACGTCTGAGTGTCAGTTGCAGAAAAGCTCATTAGAGTTAATCCTCCATTAAATCCTTGCTAACTTTTACTACGTGAACAAGACAAAAAGTGACAGCAAGAAATTTAATGGAGTATTAACTCTAATGAGCATTTCTGCAACTGAGCGTCAATGAATCTAATGTTCCTTTGAATGGGATTGTAAAGGAGATTCATTTAGAAATTCTACATACGAAGTGATACAAAGCTTCACAATAACGAGGTGAAAAGCGGCAACTTCGTTTAGCGCAGCAGGACGAAAATTGACGCTTTCCGTCCGGAGGAGACGTTAAAAAAGAAGTTAAACAATACCTTTGTCAGCTTCCTGATAGTCAACCAACTTGAAATGTGGGCCACCTCTTTGTTTACTTTACATGGCCACCGTAAAACCTAGTCGCAGTAAACTATTTTGCAGTTATGTTTGACAGAAACGAGTAAATGGTGGCGCATATTTCAAATTATCCTAATACCATCCAAGCTTCTTGCTATATGATGTCGAGATCGCTGTGGAGGCGCATAGCGGAAAACGCCGGAACTAATAGGTACATCTAATTCTATTTTGAACCAATTTTCATCAGTCTTTCCGTTGGTTACGTTTTGGCTAGTGAATTTAGATGGCGCTATCGGTCATTGGCCTATTATTATTTACATAAATCATTGACCTCTTAACATCAATTAAATGCATAAACTCTGCATAAACTACATGCACAGCAATATCACCAACAGTTATAAACTATACCAGAGGCTCTGTCCTATTCTACTGCACTTACAAAAATAATATAAGTCAGGAATATAAAAAACCTGGTTTGGGGGCGCTGCAATCGAGTACAAAAATTTGTTCCAATGATTTTCCGCAACATGGCGAGGTTTTTTATATTTCTGGTCGGGCTTTACTTAGATAGAATAGAATAGAATAGAATAGAATAGAATCATTTATTTCATATTATCAAATTCATAATTACAAGTAAGGAAGTACATTACATAAAAATAAAAATGTCAAAGGATACTATACTTATATCTATAGTTTATAAATAATATTTATCAATATTATTGTACTTTTGTATAATTTGTAAGTGTGGTTGAAAAACTTATTTTATTATTATGGAACATAATAAGGGTCTGTGGGTGTCATCAACGTACCTACATCCACGAAAACATGTCCTTTCTCTAAACGGTAAGCATATCAGTGACAGGTAATTACAGATTTTGGCAGAGGACATGAGGAGAACACATGAATCACGTCTTGTGACCCACATTTTGTCTTGTGAAATTACGACATAATTTCAGGTTATAATAAAATATTCTTTGGCTAGGTTTTTCAAATAATTTTTGATTCAGGATGCCTTTAAGGGTTAATCGTACTTACAAAGATTATTTTATCGTAAACAATCGTTCGCAAAACAAGAGTGGCGAGTAGCCTTGCCTGCCGTGCAGGAGGCGATGGTTCGATGCCCGTCCAGGCCGACTCGTAAGTGAGTTTTTCGAAATTTATGTACAATTTGTTACACCACTGGCTTTTCGGAAAAGGAAAACATCGTGAGGAAACAAGCATGCTTCAATTTCGAGGCATTTATTGTACTGTACCCACTGTTCATCACAAGTGGCGAGGGGCTCACTGCCCGTCACACTGGACAGAGTTTCGGTACTAGTGAAACGTGAATGTTCTAAGGTTTCAGAATATCTCTGACTCCGCCTCGGGGAATGTAGTCGTGAGCATATGCATGCATGCAAGCAATCGTTCGAAAAACTGTTCAAATGTACCTATTTAACACACGTAGAGTTTGTTGTAGATAGATATATTGGTATACTGTCGGTCTCATGGCAGTGGAAGGATGTCTTGCAATTAGCGGCGACCCAATTACTCAGCAATTGAATGAGGTACCGCATCACAGTGCTACGGAACCAACGGAACTTATTTATACATCCTATACGTGCTCTGTGCATATAAGTTGGCTAGATAGGTTATACTTCCTTGTTTCTAGTAATGCTAAGGGACAACTGCATGCGTACAAATATTAGTATTTTGATGGTATTTTGTAATGTTATTGTAGCAATGTTTTTGAACATTCTGAAAGGGATTTTGGACTTGAGTAAAATGTTTGTGTACGGTATATAATTATCACAATGAAGAGGTTGATACTATACTAGATTTTACCAGCGACTGCCGTCGCACTGGCTTCAGTTATTGTAGCGAGATAAAAATATATAGGTATACCTATGAGTTAACAGTTTTTAATAAAATCTGAATCTTTCAATCACAAAATGTTTGTCATAATAGGATGAATAGATTTGCGTGATGATCGAACAAACAAACAGACACTATGAGACCAATATTGAAATGGCAAAAAAAAAATTAGCAGTTCCATATATTTGGGCCGACCAGCCGTTGAGGTTTTCTTTGGAACTGGTGATATTTTTACGCGATTTCGATGTTGGCAACGTAGTGAAAGTTGTTCAGTTTGATACAAATACGTACCTATTATATTCTTTCCTCAAACATGCTTGGAAATTTGAGCATTATTTTGACAACCTTCTTCGAGATAAATCGATATTGCTGTACTAAGCGAGCAGCGGCCGGCAAAAGTTGTATGAAAATCCATACTTGTCGTGGTTTAGCGGCCAAATAAATTACATAGTAAACTCACATCTGTCGTGTAATTTAAAATTGGAACGATCTTTTACTCCGAAACATGGCAACCAAAGAGGTAACTTATCAAAGGTTTTGTTTAAATTTCGAACTGGCTTGCAAATAGATAGCTTTATGATGAGAAATAAACCGAAAAGGGTACTTTAACCACAGATTAATATTATAATAAGTTACGCTTTAACGCAGGAAAAATCATTCTTGTCCGTCATTGATTTTGAAATGTTGATTGATTTTAATTTCCGCGCATTGTTTGAGAAAAGCACTATACAAGCCTTGGCCACAACTAGGCATTGATGGACATACGTATGTGTGCCTAGGCTTCGCCTCGGTCCACATTTACACGTTCAATCAATGCCTCGTTTGCTGGCCACTGCAGTAATATACAATTATTGCTCTACAATATTCTTATTATTCTACTTGCACTTCTAGTGATAGCTATAAGATAGATAATGAGTTTTTCTCGGTCCCATTTCCAGTAACAATATTACAGCAGGCGGTAGCACACAAATTAAGTTACGTATTGTTGATCAATAAGTAACTAGGTACAGTAACTAAATCAAAAGCAGACCGGTCCATGTTCGATCTAGTTCAGTTTCTAGGGTAACCTATCTTACTTTCGAAATTTCAATGATCGAATTTCAGTTGTTCGAAAACGGTTTATAGAAGTTTCTAGTGACAGATATTTTGTTACACATACATTTGTTACTCCTTATAAAGACTTGACAGAAGTATCATTTTCCAGAAAATTTAAAATCAGAATTTTTTAATCATTTTTTTTCTTTTGACAACGGTCTTCTGGGTTCGAAGTTTTAAAATGTAGAAGCAACTTCTTCCATAGTATGACTAGGACACAACACAGTAAAGTTTTCTGTAATAATTACCTAGTAGATACATGATACCAGGATTATAGCACCAACATGCTTGCTAGCATGCTGCTTGCTTGCTTGCTGCATGGTTGCTTGCTTGTTGCTTGCTAGCTTGTATGCGCACCCCGCGGGGGGCGGAAACCCCCTGCCTGAGAAATACAAACTAGTGGTTTTAAAATTGTAGTTTAGGTTAGGTTAGAACATGTAAAACACTTAGCGGGCGAAGCGAGCAGAGCATCAAAATGCTTGCTGCATGCTTACTTGCTTGCTGCATGCTTGCTTGCTTGCTGCATGTTGCATGTTGCTTGCTTGCTTGTATGCATGTTGGGGGGTGCAGGGGGGCTGCGCCCCCCGCGAGGGGGGTTCGGGGGGTGGAAGCCCCCTGACTGAGAAAAACAAACTTTTGGTTTTAAAATTGTAGGTTAGGTTAGAACATGTAAGACACTTAGCGGAGCGAGCGAAGCGAGCGGAGCATCTAAATGCTTGCTGCATGCTTGCTTGTTTGCTTATATGTATGTTGAAGGTGCAGTGGGGTGGACGCCCCCTGCCTGAGAAAAACAATCTGGTGTTTTTTAAATTCTAGGATAGGTTAGGTTAAATATTTCTGCGGAAAAGTGACTGTACGGAAAAACAAATATTCGAAAAAGTAAATTATCTGACTTACATTTCTTCGGAAAACTGTGTTACAGAATTTTGATTCATTGGTTAAGAGAAAAAAAGGACAATAAAAAATCTGGCTCCTCAAAATATGGCGAATAATATTTCGGGGAAACAAAAAAAAAGGGAAACAATAAAAAGTGTAACGATTTCGGAGAACTAAAATTCGGAAAACTCTTTTTCGAAAGTACGATAGGTAACCGTTTCTAGACCAAGGCAATTACTTGTCCAATCTAATTACTTATAGTAAAGATATTAGAATACCTAAACGAAATCACTACCGTCCGTCCGTGGATTGCTTTTTTGACATATTATTCTGAGAAACTAACATTTATGTGCTTTGGCGACCTGAGCATACGACCCCTGACGATTATGGATTCCTAGTCGATTTGGTCATTTATTGAACGACTTTTTTAATATTTTCTCATCGTATTTAATTCTACTACTGATGGCACATCACCTCCTTCCGGCTTCAAAATGACCCTAATTCCACGGGGTATCATGATCCTGGAAAACGATCTGCCTATAGGGCGAGGAGCGTTCGCTAAGTAATTAATAACAAGGTCCCATGGACTCGACAGAAGAATTTGTTTATATTTTTCACTCTTCTTTTCTTTTTCTCACAAGATGAAGAAAGAAACGCTAAAAAAATTACGCTTGCGGATATTATATCCTATTCTATTCTTACAACACCTCATCTTAAAACCTTTTTGAAATAAGTTCGTATCAATCGAAGTTTTTATCGAAATCGATAATCAGTGAAGTACAAATTACGTTTCTTAGACATTGCCCCGTTGATGAGGGTATGACAAGCTACTTAGTGAGAAAGGGACAGGAAAATTGGAAGGTGCTTTATTTTTTACACTAAAGTGTATGGTTCATAGGGCAGGAGTGGGCAAACATTTACTAGACCACAATACCCCAGACATACATTTTTACTCTAGGTTTTTAGTTAAAAAAACTTGGACATTACAGGGTGTTACAAAAATAAAAATAAACATTTAAAACTATTAAGGGGGTTGTTTAGACAATCAAATTGAACAACTTTCACTATGGGACCAACATCGAAATCGCGAAAAAAAACTCGAGTCGATTTGTAGTTTATTATGGAACATCCGATTTTTTTTGCGATTTCGATATTGGTCCTATAGTGAAAGATGTTAAGTTTGATGGTCTTAACCTCCCCCTTAAATGTTTATTTGTATTTTTGTAACACCTTGTATGTCTTGGACATTAATAAGACTAAAGCAGTCCCAATAATTGAAGTAGGTAATAGTTTCAATTTACTGTTTTTGTGATACAAAATAAATTTTATTTTGTAACAGACCTTACATGCCTTCATTTCGTGGGGTATTTTTGTGTTCTATCTTTAAAAAAAACCGTGATGGTCCAGTGGCAAGAAACCTTGCCTGCTGGTTCAGGCTGGTTCGATCCCCGTCCAAGTTTTAGTTACATACATATTCGGTTTAGTAATACTCATGGTCATTAACCCTAATGGGAAGAACAGAAACTTATTAGGTGTAGGTAGGTATACTGTCGAGGCCACTTTTGAAAAAAAATCCAGGGTTAGCAAGTTCATCAACGATAATGTCTAATGTATATCAAAGTGACCTACTTTACCCAACGTAATCCCAATTAAAAAGTCCCAATAACACCCTAAAGCGGATTTAATTCTTTTTAATCAGTTGGACATACCGTCTTTAACTGCAGCGTACACTGAAACAGGAAAACGTTATGTACAAACTAGAGTTTTGAAACTAGCTTTAGATAATAGGAGATCAATTTTCTTCTTCGTGGTCTGCAGTAAACTGAACAACATACACTACCAACACCGAAATCACGAAATCCAAAAATTTGCTGTTTGTTTTGTACTTAAATTAATTGTGTCGAGTCGCATAGAGTCAGAGGGAAGGCCTATGTGGACGTCCATCGGCTGAGATGATGATGATCTAGAGTCTATTTCGGTCTTTCGGTGTCGGTTGGTAGAGAATGTTGATCTAAGCTGTCTCTTAAGTTTGACCACTCTTCTTCTAAATCAGTAGGAACATATTTGTTGAATTGCTGAAAACAGAACTGCACTTTAAAAATGTTACAGCGATGTAACTAAAACTTATCCAAAACCTTAAAAACATTTATAAGGATGGAAGAGGAGTTTGTTTTTATCTCATGTATTCGACGAACTTCACTACTTCTTATACAACTACTTTGTTCATTAGTCAAACTAGAAATAATGGGGTAATGTTCAAAAGCACATTTTTCTTGAAAATCGCAACATGATACCGTATGTAAGTTATTCGATATCAGATTGATTTATATTTCAGACAGTCTTGTTTGCTGGAATTTAACTTTCAGTATTATACCACATTGAATTTATTCATTCCCGCTTACCGATCCCTCGCGTTTTCCTGTCTAACTGTACGTCTATACGTATGCACTATACGGCTTCCAGCCATTCCTTCACTGCACTCCGGGCCCTCTCGCCAAGTGGCCGTGTCTGGAATATAACACTTACCTTTGTAAAAAAGTTTAAAGTCAGAAGAAGATAGTGCGATGCCTGATACAGAAGAGAAAGGGGTGCAGGTAAGATGCATTTTGGTTAAAGTTTTGGCAGTGAATAATTCAGTGGTTTCGATATTTTTGAATTGTGTTTTTGGGTCGACGCGACGGCGTTATTTTTGTTTGGTGCTTTATGGTTTACGTTTTATTTTAGGTTCGTTGCAAATAGGCTGTGTTTTGCAATAATTTAATTGCTTATGTTTGACAGTGAATGATATTGTATTTTTCAATGTACAGCTGTTTTGAACCGTATGTCCAGTCCAGTGAAAGACGGAATATCAATAGGTAGGTACCTACTTTGACAAAAGTTTGGTGCTAAGTGGAGACAGTGAATTTTATGGTCGTGTGTTTGTGTAGGTATACAGTCTATGTAGAGTTCTCGTCGAGAACGAAATACGTGTTGAATCTCATTTTAGCATTTTAGTAGGTAATTTAAAAAAATGCCCATGCAATAGATTTATTTACCTGAGAAAATAAATAGGTACTTAAGTATGTAATTCTCTCACGCGTTTTGAAACATGACCTTAATTATTTTAGTCAGACATTTTCTCTATTACAATACTTAGTAGTTGAAACTGTTTATTTTTATTAGATTGTGTTACCTACCCTACTTCATGAAATCTGTATGAAAACGATTTAATTCAAAGAAAGAGATTTCTCAATCAATGTTCTCGGTTGGATAGCTATAAACAAAAGTGCTGGAATACCTCCAATATGTTTGAGATAGGTATGGAGGTGGACGTATAGTGGACGTCAGATAAATGTACTTTACGTACGTATAGGTATATGTAGGTAACCCTGATCAAACTGACAATGGATTTAATCGATCTGCGCCCGCGGCATGATCCCGCGATAAAGCACTATCGCGCCCTAGCTCCCTTTCTTTTTGCGCGCGAACGAACGAGTTAGCAGGCGCGATAAAACGTTTATCGAGGCACCATGCCGCGGACGCTGATCGCGAAAGGTCTTCGTCGGATGTTTCTGTAACTTTTTCTACACAAATTCATGGATCAATAAAGTCAAAGTCATAATAATTTATTCAATATAGGAGCTTGAAGCAAACTTATTAAACGCAAAATCTTTTTTAAAGCTAGGTAGGTACCACCGCGTCAGAGCGTGGTGTCGCTGTAGAGAAGAGGCGGCCAGAAACTCTACATCATAACACGACTTATACTGATAACAATTAAAAATACACCTATAACAGGGTGTACATTTATATGCGTTACTTATTTTAGGGAGTGCTTCAGGGCATAAAAACTAAACAAGGTTAAATATGGAGCCAATATCTTAATCACAAAAAGTGAAAACGTCAACTCGGCCCAAATATCCTCGGTGCCTATGGATACTTAGAGTTAGTCGATCAGTTTTATAGTTTGTCCTTATGATACGAATGGGTTTGAACCACCTTGCTTGATAAAAATTAAACGCATTTCAGTTTACATCCTGTGTAGACAGAAGCAAGTGCAATTAGCCAGCTTATAAGAAACAATTGGGCGTAGGCGTGATCATAGCTCTGCCTACGTTGTGGATAGGTTTACTTATAAACTATTTTTAACTTTGTATAATGGCGTCTAAATAATTATACCTATGTAAGACAATATACTATGTTTAACTAATATAACCAAGATTATAACCATGTAAAATATCAGGGCATAGAATCACAGATTTTCGTGTACGTTATACTTATCTTTAGGTACAATCAAACTATCACATAATCACGATCCTCAGTTTCTCAAGATAATTCAGTACTTACTTACCAAATGAGTTGGACATCTCGGTTTAGTGTTGTTAGTAGCTACTTTCTCTCTCTCTACAGAAGTAATATTATTAATAAAAACAAAGCTTACTTTATAGAGCTTTCAAACAAAGTATGAAACTAGTTTAAAACTCAACCGCACTTAAGGCCTGTGTTTACTAACAAATTCCTACGAAAATTCCCAATGTTTCAACCAGTTTTGTAAAAACACTCTTAGTAATAACTAATAAAGTGGTATTTGCAGTGGTTGTTATTGGCTGGCCGTATTAGCTGGAGATTAAACTGAGACCACTAGACGTTTTGTTATAAATATTCCATTTTGAAGAGATACCGTTTCTTGTAGTTTGATTTATCTACTACAGCATTTATTTTGTAGTTTTAACTGTTTGGTAGCTGGGATGTTGTTTTGAATAGAACTTTCCCAGACGGTGTCATCAGACAGGCTTAGAGGATTCAGGACAGAGGTGACTAATCCTTTCAAGTACCGCCGTTAGGACATTGCAGGCTGAGTCACCTGATTGTCTGAAAAGAAAGATGATTCCGTGCTTCGGATGGCACGTTAAGCTGTTGGTCCCGGCTACTATCTCTGGTGGTAGTTGTCGTTACATAAAAACCACGTCAGAGGCCGTAAGGCGGTTTGAATAAACTCTGACACCAGGGCTTGCAGCCCACTCGATAAGAAGAAGTACCGCCAGTGTCTATGATCTCTCACAATTCTTTTGGTACAATTTTATGAAAGTCCTCCTTGTATTCATGTCGTTTGCTGGGCTTTAGGTAAATTTGTTCGAATCGTACCTCAACTTTGACCTTCGATGACCTATATCGGCTTTTCTATTTTGAATGTTTTCACTCTTAGCAAATCGTGAGTGGAGAGGGGGAAAAGTAGTTTGGTTAGCAAATGTAAAGATAAAACAATGTTTGTTTGGTTGGAAGATAATGATTTCTTACACAGTTAATATGGATTGATTTTTGGGCGGTGATGATTTTGGGGAGCCGTTATTACGACAGGGCAATGTTTCAGCTGTTTTTCTAAATATAAAGCATGATATTTAATACGTTTTGAAAGCGATAAAAGTTTATGTTGTGCGTTGAAAACACGTTTAGTGTTTGTTTATTTTAATTTAGATGTTTCAGTCAGTGATACAGTAATACTAATAAATGAAATGATTCGCATTCGAGTCAAACAAACATGATGTTTATTTTATTAAACTCTTTCAAAGTTTACAGTAATATTCGTTCAAGATAAGGATTTTTGAAATTTATAATTTTCAATTACAACATTTACAACACCACCACCAACGTTTGGAGTTGTAAGCGACATCTAATCCCTTATAAGAGTTATAACGCATCGTTACGTAGTTCTTACCCAGGTAGTATTTATTATGTACATTTTGTATACCGACATTTCCAACACCGTATATTGCCTCTACCGATTTAGTGTCCTTAGAAAAAGTATATGTCTAGAATGAGCCTCACACTTGTTCCGTATAAAACAAAAGGGGCTAACTTTCTTAGGTTGGTGTGCGTGAGGCGCCATACTAATTATGTATGTGTGCGTGTATATGTATAGGGTTTTGGAACCAGGAACCAGTCCTATTTTTTTCGACGCTTTCGTAGCTTTGACTGTCTATCTTGATAATCTAAGTTAGAGTCAATGCATCTGATCGTAGAAACAATAAATAAAAAAAAAAAAGAGTTTATTATCACAATAAAAGACAAAAATACCATCGTGTTTGCGTAGATAAGGTTACAATAGGAACACTACATGGTATTATTAGAAGTGATATGGCCCTGGCTTCCAAGAAAGGTAGACCTGGATAACAAAGCCAAAAGTTTAATATTGCTGGTTTATATGCCAGTCCCTTTCACCCTCATTCATGAGAGGAGGCCTTTGACCTCCCATAGAATCCAACAGGCTATAATAAAATAACTTAACTTTAAGTAGGGATACTATGTACTCATATATCTATATGGCACTCTCCCCTAGATCCAAGATGTCTTCCATAACATTTGTTTTCGAAGTCCTATATTTCCGGAACGTCAAATATTGTCCCCTCGGGTAACGTTTGAATCGACGAGAGCGTTTACACAAAAACTATTCTCTTTTATGAGTTTTGGTCTGATTTGTTCCATGTTTCTGGTGAGAGGAGAATAAGCAGAAGAATTTTCCTTATATTCGTACAATCCGGTTATTTACAACACTGTGCTGTATCGAACCAGAGATTTCAAAAGGGCACAATTCGTACCTATGATTTTTCAAGCAGACACCCTTCGAGAATACGAGTTTCAAACCTATGAGGTACCTACCTATAATCAAGACATGCATTTACTTTTTTAACCCAAACTATAATTTCTTTAAAACTTTGTAAATGTAAGTAGGTACCTATACCTAAGATAACTATCCAAATATAGGGTCCTTCTTAATATGCTGACACTTTTCAGACCATCAAACTGAACAACTCTCTATAGCACCAACGTTGAAATCGCGAAAAAAAAATCTGCCGCTCCTTACAAAACTGCAAACCTACTCGAGCCAAATGTATGGGACAGCTATTTTTTTTTCGCGATTTCGATGTTGGTCCCACAGAGAAAGTTGTTCAATTTGATGGTATGATCATCCCCTTAAAAAAGTGTCAGCGTATTAAGTTGGACCCTGTATATGCAATGTAGCATAGGTATTGTATTAAGTAGTAGGATTAATTTTATAGTATTGTTTTGTTTAGATTATGGTTACTTGAATAAATAATTTATACCAATGTAGCATATGCTCACGACTATGTTCCCCGAGGGGGTAGTCAGAGATATTCTGAAACCACAGAACATCCACTTTTCACCAGTACCGAAACAAACCGTACCGTATGCAATGTCTTATGCAAAATCTAATTAAATTATAAATAAGGTACATTTATCGCAAAGCCTTTTGCCCTGAAGACATCAGCTTATTATACTTAGGTAAATTAGGATTGTTTTTGATAAGGCAAAATTTTGAGGGATTCATTTCTATTAAAATTAGGACATTGCCAATATGACTTAGACCGGATTCGACCAAACTTAGATTTATAGAAGAGTAACTATACAAGGAACAATTTTACTTTTGGTGTTGACACACGCCGTACTAAAAGAACGAATGTATAATTCACCTAAAGAAAGAGGTCGTTGTATCCGTACTTATTGCAATGTGAGGTTATACAGTTTTAATTTGTTAGGTTTCTTTTATTATAATTTTTTTAATTATTTGACATTGACATTTTATTTAGATTAGGGTTGGTAAAACGCAAAATCAGTTTACTCTATAGTAATCGGCGACTTAATCTAAGAATAAAATTTACTCGCGTTTGGTCGAATCGGGCCTTAGATTGGTAATAGTGTTGAAACAAACAAAATAACAATAATAAAAACACTCAAAACACAGGAACTTTACTCAAAGATATTTTATGTACCTATGTGGGTGCCAATTGACCCCAGGGTGCACCCATTTGTCTGCACACATCCACTTCATTATGCTCGACCGATGGCTATTGGTTCAGGGCATTTAACGTAAGTGCTTTTGTACAGGGCGTTACTGTACAACAACGACATTTTGTTTTGCAACTTTTCATATTTCGTCTTGTGTTTATTAACGTACCAGGGCTGCAATCGAGGTAAATATTCGGTGATTGGACCGTGATTAGACTACGTTCGAACCAAAACTTTTGACACATTTGGTACCTACTGCGCTAATCGCGGTACTGCTCTTGACAACCGATAGAGCCGTTTTGGATCGCTCATAACTGTCAGTTACATAGAGTTAAGCGCGATGCGGAATTCAGCACAGTTTAATAGTAATTTGATTGCAATGTGATTAGAACTGATATCGGATTAGGATTGAACTTGGATGTTTTAAATTAGCGCAATCGCTCACTGGCCAGGGTACCTATCCCTATCCTGGGTGTAGCAAAAGAAAAAAGTATTTCTTTCTTTCTTTTTGTCTCTCTCGCTTTAATTCTTTTCATCTTTCTTTCTATACAATATTTTGTGGAATAGATATTTCAATCATGTTTTAATTATCATCATCATCAGCTCACATGTTTTTTATTGTGGCTTTGTAGTTTCCGTATTACCACTAAGTATCCCTATAACATCCTTTCGAGTCCTGCCATTCGTACCTATCCCGATTGCCCCTGAATTATTTGAAATAATTATTGCTGAAATATAGGTACTCCTTTACATATAGGTACATAATGTTTTGTTTTTATATTGCAAACAATTAAACTAAAAGTCTAAAAGTACCTGTTGCTATAACGGCATATCTACTAATAACTATTTCTCCCCTCCGGACGGAAAGCGTCAATTTTCTAAATGAAGCTAAATGAAGTTCTCGCTTTCCCCCTCCGTCGAGGAGAAAAATAGTATACTGAACTTGGACAGTAAATAAGAAAGCCTCAGATCACATGTTCGTTGACCTCGGCGATCTGAGACCTCTCCTACTTTCCTGTCCTCGGTGTTTAATCTACTATAGTTGGCAGGTGTAGCAATATTTCTGACCGCCCTAGAATTTTGATCGTACGTATGTAGTCAATTAAAACAGTGTGAATTTAAATGCTTTACTTATTTTAGGGTCAGATTCAGACCATCAAACTAAACAACAGAGCTGTTCCACCGAAAACGTCAATGGCAACTCGACCCAAATGTATGGAACTTTAAGCAATGCAAATGCTATTTCAATGCTGGTTCCATAGTTTACACCCTGTAATATTTATGTACATCATAGACGTGAAAACTAAATTCTTGCTGCACTTTCGAGACGATATCGACCCGACCTGTTCCTAAAATAATCTGCACTATTTTGTGTTGGGTTAGGTTTAGTAGCGGGTCACCGACGCGACGGATGCTGACTATTGCTGACATAATTCTCGGCTATGTTCTTATGGATAGTTAGTGGATGTAAGGCCCATCACATACATGCGGAATTGCGATTCGGAATTCTAAATGCAAACCGGTTTTCGTATAGGCTTGAAATCCCGTTCGCAAATGTGGAGGGGGAATCTATACGAAAAACCTGTTTTCATTCGGAATTCCGAATCGCAATTCCGCATGTATGTGATGGGCCTAAAAGTTGTTACAGCTACTTTAACCTTGTTGGGACTTTGGGAGTTTGGGACTGTTGTTATTAGTATACATACACAAAAATTATCTCTAAAAACTATATTATTTTAACAAAAATCTGACTTCATACAAGCATAGAGATTAGTTTTTAAATTATTTCTGAAATTATTAGTTTTTAAATCCCTTGCTAGCTTTTACTAGGTCACCAAGACAAAAAGTGCTAGCAAGAGATTTAATGGAGGAACTTTAATGAGTGTTTCTGCAACTGAGTGTATCGCAGGTAGTGAACCTGTCGCCACTTTTATTGGCCAGTGGTCCCTGTTTACTATTAAAGTTTTGAACGTTTAAAATAATCCTAAATCATACAACAACGTATTAACGTCAAACCTCGACTTTCAATAACCATGCGCATACGCAGAACGATTCGTACCGAGTTCATTTCGCGGTTCTATTTCTGTCCGACGATGTAAACATAATTGTGTGTTGTTGTTTACATGGCCAATATATGCGTTCGGTACTTGGCGAGAATATTGGCATTCAATTACATGTCTGAAAGTATTATTAACAATATTTAATGCTAGATTATCTGTATGGTTATGTGCATTATTGGTTTATTTTATAATGAAATCAAGAACACAGTTGATTATGACGTAAGTTCAAACAGGCACTTTATTTAATTAGTATTTTGGCCAAAATGTGTCGTTGAAATCTTCGATCAAAATAAAAGAAAGTGGGAAATTGCATTTCTGACATACGAAAATAGGTATGAAACTAGGATTAAAGGACAGAAAACATTTGAGGTTTCTGTGCTGTGTGTGATCCTTCTTATCCAACAGATACAGAACCAAAATAATTTAAAAACGAAAGGTTTTTACTCAAATAGCAAAATTAGAATAGTTCTATTTGAAAAAGATGTGTTTTACTCAACATCATTACCAACTTAATATGTTGACAGTTTGTTAATAGGATGATCAGACCATCATACTGAACAACTTTCTCTGTCTCTCATCAAACTGACAAAAAAAAACGCAAAAATAATCTACAGTTTTGTATGGAACAGCGGTTTTTATAGAGAAAGTTGGTTAGGTCTGATCTTCCCCTTAAAAATGAAGGACCCTAGAGGACCCTATAATAATATATACCTATCGCGAAAAAGTACAGCAATTTACGCAAATAAAAATAAAAGTTTACTTCTTTTCCAAGCTAATGCCATTTTCATTCAACATTTGTTTTTATTGGCTTTACAGCCAGTCATCTGTATTTACTGCAGTAAAATCTCTTTCGTAAGCAATTAAATCTACCCTAAGCTAGAGACAAAAGTTGCCGATGGTTACCGCGCCCCATAGGTACCTACCTACCTAGTTTGTTAAAAGTTTTGGGACACTCATCATGCAGAAAGTTGGTTACAGTATCTTTCGTTGACCCACATTATACGGAGATAATTTTTTGTTCCTATCGTCCTAATAATTGCGTCCTGAGCAAAATTAAAATTATTATCTATTGTTAAAGGTTCTTATAGTTATAACCATGTTTAACAACAAACGGCCATAGAAAAAATGCCAACGGTTGTATACAGCTGTATATTATTTTATAATGTAGGTAATATTGGATTTATCATGTATGGACCCTTAAATAATTTGTATGATCCTTATTTTGGTAAAAAAACACATTAAAATATCTGAATTGTGGAAACACCGGTCACCGGTAATTTCAAGTGAAATTGTCAGATCTTTTTTTTATTGCCTTGGTATTAATAATAAATAATAAATAAATTTATCACCGCATGTCCTTTAAAAAAAATCACTCTTGGACGGGACTCGAATCTGCACCACACCTATCCATAGCATTTTTATACTTACCAACCTTACCAACAGTTCTGCCAGACCACCTGAACTTCACAATCTCTTTCGTATTCAAGACACCAAAAACCATCGACTTGTCATGTTTCCAAATCGCAATGAACCAAAGCTTCAACGTGATTACTTGCTCAGTGGCTACAACAAGAGCCAAGGTTATCGATACAAACAAACACTGCAAAATACAAATAGTAAATTATAGCAATTGGCATTATGTCAAAGCGCAGTAAAGAAGCGTGAAGTCGTAATACTGTTGCGGTCGCTAGTCGTTCTAAAAGGTCTTATTGACGTCTCTATCCGTGACGAGTTGTTGTTTACCCGGCTTTGGAGAAGTGAAAACTAGGGTAATGTATAAGCTACCCCAGTTTTTTCTAGAAATTTGGTTCAGGCTTATGATGGACCACCTCATTTTGTCCTGTGTATTTCGTACTTGGCGTCTAAAGGAAGAGGTTTTTAGGCAACGATATTTTTAGGCAGTGTTTTTAGGGTGAAAGACTAAGAATAAGACCTATCATAATTCGAAATGTAAAAAAAGAGAATGGAATACTGGGTGATTTTATTTTTCAAGGGAATCACGTTACAGGTTCTGACGCGAGCATTTGTCTCGCGTGGTGTTCGCGCGTCGCGTTTTTGCCTGCCACAAGGCTCCGCAATTCTCAATCTCTTCTTGTTCTTGATTGAACACAATCCCTGAGATTGGGATACACACTCCCACAAACTACTTGACACTGGCGGAAATGCAGTGCTAACTGCTAACGCACAAGCAAAAGTCAATTAATTATTTAAAAAAAAACTTTCATAATTTTCATGAGTGGTTCAGATCATGAAACTGAATAACTTTTACTTTGACCAACAAACATTGCGAAAAAAAATTATGCTGTTTTATATTATTGGTCGAGTAGCTGAATTTATCGTTATCTATGGAAAACAGTTGCTTTTTCGCCACAGGTGGTGCCATAGTTAAAGTTGTTTAGTTTGATGATCTGACGCACCCCCTAAACTCTATTAAAGTTTACACTCTGTATAACGACTTTGTGCGTTTTACCGAATATTGGTAAACATAATTCGGTTAGCCACAGTTGAAACAAAGTTGGTGTTGTGATCCGGCTAAAGGTTCTAATCGTGTTTCATGCGTCATATTACTAATGAGATTGAACTGTACTTCAGACACTGAAGCACGAGAATTAGTCGGGGAATTTTAGCGTTTGAGATTGCATTAAATACACTTTAGGAAATTGATTTTTAAATAATAATACTAATATTTAAATACGCATTTATCCAATTTTTTTTGTCAGAGGGGCGTCGGCTCCTGAGAAATACCTAAAGTTGTGTTTTTACTGTTTTACGCTAAACAAAAAATACACTTTAGGTGAAAATTAAGATTTATATCTACTGACATCTTATAATTTCGGTAAATAAGTAATCCCTTGTTTATGGTGAAAAATGTTAAAAATACGATGATTTTTCTTTCTTGTTGGAAAAAATGAGACTTAAAAAATAGCACTTACAGGGATTTTTCTATTTTTACCCTTTAAATGTAGGCTTCGATACTTTGTAAAGTTTTCACCTAGGTGACTCTTCAAGAACGCAGTTAAAATTAGTTTTTTTTAGTTTTACCCCTTGCACATTTAAGACACTCTAAGTATTTTCTTGGATTTACAAGAAAATTTGTATTCTTTATTATTAATTATCATAATCTCTTATGTAAGGGATCAGGATTTTTCAAATAATTTATAAAACGCAAGTTACGTAAACAATAAAATCGTTCATCCAAGTGCGCACCAGCTAGTAGCAGTGCTGCAACGCGGAGTCGGTGTGCGACAGGGACGGAGCTATCTGATGAATGAGGGACGAACTGATGAACGCTGCCTCGCTGCGTACTAACGAAGTTAGATCCTTAAATTGAATTAAAGTCAATAAAATGTGCGCTACAATATATTATTATCCATTACGGTTTTTGGAGAAGATTGTAATAAAACTGTGACAAAATAGTTTGCCTATAGAACTATTAAGTGCATATAGTTCAGAATAAGACAACGTTTATCTACCGTTTTTAGGGTACCGTACCCAATAGGTGAAAACGGGACCCTATTACTAAGCTTTGGTTGTCTGTTCGTCCGTCCGTCCGTCCGTCCTACCTATTAAAGGCTGTAAATTTTGAACCGAAATAGCTAGAAAGTTGAAATTTTCAGAGAATATACGTTATTGTGACGGATTTTTTTTATAAAAAAAAAAGGAACAAAGTTAAAAATGAAGGGGAATTCTCGAAGAAACTAGTTTTTATCAACGTTTTTTTTCTCGTTCTATCGTTAAAACGATACACACACAAGCCTCTAACTTAGTGTGACTATAGAGCAAACAACACGTAGTATAAAACAAATAATAAAAACCGGCCAAGTGTGAGTCGGTCTCGTGTTAAGGGTCCCGGAGATTTTTTTTTTTTTAATTAATGTTTGTGTTGTGTGGTGGTGTGGTACGGAACCCTCGCGAGTAGCCCGTTTTGCACTTGACCGGTTCTAATTTTTTTGCTTTACCGTCGTAGAACAGTTATACAATATTTTGACCTGGCACGTGTTCAAAGTGCAATTTATTTTTGCAAATACAAAATAAAATGACACTCTCGGACAAAGATGTGAACTACGGTCTTATGTTGCTTAAACTGTGTAAAAACTCGGTCAACTCAGTCAACATCTGACATCACAACTCTTGACAACTCAATTAACTGTGACAAAATCCACCGTTGATCATGTTGACTGAGCTGACCATGCTATCAACGTTATTCATGTTGTTCAAGTTAACCATGTTGACCAAGTTTGCCATGTTGTCAGAGTTGACCATGTTGACCATGGTGTCCGAGTTGACAATGTTGTCCGAGTTGACCATGTTGTTCGAGTTAATCATGTTGTCCGAGTTGACCATGTTGTCCGAGTTGACCATGTTATCCGATTTGTTCATGTTGTCCGAGTTGACCATGCTATCAGAGTTGTTCTACTTTTTTTTTGTTCTGACAGGTTAAAGTTGTTCAGTTTGATGAGTAGAGTATGTGGTTTAAAGCAATGTGGGCCCAAAGATAATTTTGATTAAAATTTAAAATTAACTATTATTAACTATTTTTAACCCCCGACGCAAAAAGAGGGGTGTTATAAGTTTGACGCCTATGTCGGTCTGTCTGTCTGTCTGTCTGTCTGTCTGTCGGTCTGTCTGTCTGTGGCATCGTAGCTCCCAAACGGGTGGACCGATTTCGATGCGGTTTTTTCAAGTAGAAAGCTATTTTTTGCGAGAGTGTTCTTAGCTTTATTTCATGAAAATCGGTTCAGCAGTTTTGAAGTAACTTTGAAAATTGCGACAAAAGAAAAGAGGGGTGTTAAAAGTTTCTGTCTGTCTGTGGCATCGTAGCTCCCAAACGGGTAAACCGATTTCGATGCGGTTTTTTTTTATAGAAAGCTTATTTATGCGAGAGTGTTCTTAGCTTTGTTTCATGAAAATCGGTTCAGCAGTTTTGAAGTAACTTTAAAAATTGCGACAAAATAAGACGGGTGTTAGAAGTTTCTGTCCGTTCGTGGTTTCGTAGCTCCCAAACGGGTAGACCGATTTCGATGCGGTTGTTTTAAGTAGAAAGTTAATTTATGCGAGAGTGTTCTTAGCTTTGTTTCATGAAAATCGGTTCAGTAGTTTTCATGTAACTTTAAAAATTATGAAATAACATTAAATTACAAATTTAAAAAACCCCCAACGCCAAAAACTAACATTTAAAAAAAGTAAAAAATAATTTACTCTCTTTAAGATATTTTAGGTTAATTAATGTGTCGGGGACCGCAAGTGATTGTAAAAAAAATCAATGGTAATTTCATAGCGGTCCCCTACGCATTAATTAACCTAAAATATCATAAAGAGAGTAAAGAAGTAAAACATACATTTGCTTACATCAAAAATAATAGGTGACCGCATTATTTTTAACTTTTTTTAAATGTTCGTTTTAATCTAAAAAGCACAGACTTAAAAGAAGAACCAGACGTCATCTCGTCTAATCATGAGTGAAGCACCCATTTTATTTCTTGTGTGTGCGTGCTGTCATGCGGTACATAAGGTGACGGGTTGTAGGACCTGCGCCTAGAGCTAGTGCATCTGTGTGAGTGTAGGTCGCTTGTAGTACAAACGAGATTGTATTACCTTGCATGCTTCACATCTTTTTAGTGCAATATTCGGTCCGTATTTCTTTCAAGTCCGTGCTAAAAAGTTGATTAAAAATTAACTAATCTTACACTCAGTTGCAGAAACGCTCCTTAAAGTTAACCCTCGATTAAATCTCTTGCTAGCTTTTACTACGTCCACAAGATAAAAAGTGACAGCAAGAGAATTAATGGAGGATTAACTTTAATGACCGTTTCTGCAACTAACACTCAGTTGCAGAAACGCTCATTAAAGTTAATCCTCCGTTAATTCTCTTGCTACCTTTTACTACGTCAAAAAGACAAAAAGTGACAGCAAGAGAATTAATGGACGATTAACTTTAAGGACCGTCCCTGCAACTAACACTCAGTTGCAGAAACGCTCATTAAAGTTAATCGTCCATTAAATCTCTTGCTAGCTTTTACTACGTCAACAAGACAAAAAGTGACAGCAAGAGAATTCATGGAGGATTAACTTTAATGACCGTTCCTGGAACTAGCACTCAGTTGCAGAAACGCTCATTAAAGTTAATCCACAATTAAGTCTCTTGCTAGCTTTTACTAAGTCCACAAGACAAAAAATTACAGCAAGAGATTTAATGGAGGATTAACTTTAATGACCGTTCCTGCAACTAACACTCAGTTGCAGAAACGCTCATTAAAGTTAATCCACAATTAAATCTTTTGCTAGCTTTTACTACGTCCACAAGACAAAAAATACAGCAAGAGATTTAATGGTGGATTAACTTTAATGACCGTTCCTGCAACTAACACTTAGTTGCAGAAACGCTCATTAAAGTTGAGTTAATCCTCAATTAAATCTCTTGCTAGCTTGACAAGACAAAAAATTACAGCAAGAGATTTAATGGAGAATTAACTTTAATGACCGTTTCTGCAACTCACACTTAGTTGGAGAAACGCTCATTAAAGTTATTTCTCCATTAATTCTCTTGCTGTCACTTTCATTTCTTGTTGACGTAGTAAAAGCTAGCAAGAGATTTAATGGAGGATTAACTTTAACGAGCGTTTCTGCAACTGAGAGTGAGTGTTAATCATTTTCATTTCGATCGATTAAAAATTCAAAAATCTTAACAGGCGTAGCAAGGAGGGGGGGGGAGGGGGTATATCTATAAATCTAGTCATTTAACCTTGACACTGACACTGATAGGGTAGTACTGTAGCCAGGGGACTTTTTAATTACAAAAAAGATAAGATAAGATAAATATTCTTTATTTGCACACCAAAATACACAAAAAAAACAACAACAATATACAAAAAAAAAAGATTACCGATTGCCGTTTACAAATTATTGTATGGTACTGAATGACTAATATTAAAACCTGAGTCTTACAGATCACAACCCGGCGTAGAAAAAAAAAAGATTTAGTCTTAAATTATTAAATTTCGAGGTTTTCTTTTTTCTTCTATACTCACATTTTCTTCACCTTAGTTCAATACCCATACGTAATAGTAAGACAATCTAAAGTTGTCATACAAAGCTAACTGATGGAAACTTCAGACAGTTACGTATGGGTATTGAACTAAGGTGAAGAACATGTCAGTATAGAAATAGCCTCGAAATTTGAAACGTTTCAGATTAATCTGATCTGAGATCTGTAAGACTTAGGTTTTTAAATTAACCTTACAACAATTTCTAAACGGCAATCGGTAATCTTTTTGGTAATGAATAAGTCCCCCGGCTACAGTACTATGCCAACGGCTCGGCAATCCACGCGCTTGCACAGGCGGCGACAGGCGCCCCTTTCAAGTTACCGACAACGATCCGGACACAATACACACCACAGGCGTCCACCAGTCGTCTACAGGCCAAGACAGGCGAGACCGTTCCCACGGCGTGTGGCTTGGCGCGATTTGCGTATATACAGGCCGTGGGACCCGAGCCTTAGGTAATATAATAGTCATCCGCATGTCCGATCTCTAGTTGTTAACTATAACGTTAATACCTAGTTTTATCGATTTTGCTTTACCAACTGATCCTCATTGAGGGCACTCTCATACATAAAACATTAAAATTTCAATTAATTTTAAAAGCGAAGTTTTTAAAAGATGCTTTGTGTCGATGCTTACTGCGCCGCGCGCGGCGACCGCTACACTGTCAACAGCCGGCTGCCTCACCTCAACGCGCGATCTCCGCGTCTAACATTTTAGTAAATTAATAAAAATCCTTTACAGATTTTTAAGGGATTCTTTTTGATTAGAGTAAACAAAAATTTGCGCTATTAGGTTCCGAAAGAAACATCAAAGTGTCTTTAATGTACGCGGGTTAAAATCAAATAAAACTTTATTAAAAAAAAAGTATAGCAGTCACATTGGTGATAATTCTTACAGTTAACAGTTGTAACTATCTACATATTGTGACAAAATATCATTATCTAAAAAATTCTCGTCTTGAAGTTACAATGTGTTTTATACAAAATGTTTAATATCTTCTCGAAAAAACGATATTAATCGGGGATTATTATTGTCATCATTAAAACGCATGGAAAGAAGCCGTCCTGTAAAAAATCACCAGTTGTCCATTTTATGTTCACACTTAAATAATTTTTTTTTGCTTTAATGTTTAATTACTCAATATTACACAATTATAAATCGGGGATTATTATGATTTTATGTTTTTCAGATATTTATCTATCATTATTCCAAATTATCCCCCAAAGTGCAATTAATGCAATCTGCTCCATACAAAGCTCGCTAGATTTCCCCGACTAAATAGCACAAACAAATTTCCGCTACGCTATTTAATATCATTTTTTGAAATGAAGCCTTAGGCTACATAGCAGGAGGGATTGAAATTGCTTGTATGTTTTAAACTTTGGATCTATTAGATTTTTTACACTTTAAGTTGGTTATCGCCATCTTATCGAATGCGTCAAAACAAACATAGAACGTTTTTAAACAATGGGTTTATTTATTTTCATGATACTGGAAAGTTTAGCAAAAACAAAATCTAGAACATGCCTTTTTATTGTTCTATTGCTCCTAGAGACCCGGATTATATTCGGCTAGGAAAACTGATTCAGGTGGGACTTTGGAGTTCACTTGGAGTTCATGTAAACAGACGATTAAAAAAGTTTTTAATCAATATATTACACTGGCTATTAAAACGAAAAAAAAAAAAAAATCTTAGCCATTCGAACTGTCAAATTAAAAAATAATAATGTTTGCTTTTTTTTTTTTTTAAAGTTTATCCTTTCGGATAGGCTATGGGAACTAGCCCTTACTGCCTGGTCATTAGTGTCTTTTTTCTTTGTACTTAAACCTAAACTAACCTAACCTTAATACCTACCTAACTCTTGAAATGCGAGGGTGGTACACACATTCCAATGGTCAGGGGAGTTTCACGCGAGAATCAATCCGAATCAAACGGGAGCGCCTTCTTTATTTCTCACTCTTACTATATTGCTCTCCATTAATGGCACATTATCAAACTAATTCCACCACATTAACACAATAATAGCCACGAAAAACGAATTTAGAAAATTAAGAAACAAAGCCCGTCTGTTTCTTCACAATTCCCGTGCAAAACTCTCCTGATGACGATGGGATGATAGATGAACGATGAGGATGAAATTTTGGTCGATTTTGTAAGCACGCGCGTTGCCGCCAAAATCACCAGTACGATTTAACTTGCACCAAAACTTTTGTTCTTTCTTCGTATGTATTTGAGATTCCTGTTATGTTGGTCGATTTACGCAACTTTTTGGCACACAATCCGCACGAAATTATGTCACAAATATCACTAAAACCAATTTTTCACGAATATCAAATACAACTTTGACCGAACAAATTTAATGGCGGGAAGCCAATCCTAATAATGTTTGCTTCTTTTGTAAGCTAATGTAATTTTTAAAAATTTTTCGGTGGCGTTTCAGTCATCTGTATTTACTGAATTAAAAACTCCTTTGTTTTTTTAATTAAACAAAAATGATCAACAGGAAGCTGGAAACCATCATGATCAAATCTTTTTGGAGGTGAATCTCTTTAGATTATTATACCAAACTATTTTACGTTGTTTTGGCGGAAATCTGGAAAATCGGAAAATTAAGTCCAAATATTTAGTGGGTTGGTAGCATAATATTGGTATTAAAAACGTTTGTGATTGTTTGTGATATACCTTTCGAGTTCCTTAAAAATATGGCTGGATAAAACAACTTTGCCTCATCATTGATTAAGTAAATATTTTGAGAATATGGCGAAAACAAAATTAGTAAAAATCAGACGAAAGTAGAAACTAGTGGAAGTGATTTTATTATTACTGTTAAATTTAACTCATGTTTTCTTTTGTTACAGAAATATGTCGTTAGTACAGATCGGAGCGGGGACATTCATGTTCACGTACAGGTGAGTTGAAATTTGTTCCTATAAAGTTCTAATTAATTTTAAAAATACCTACGCAATGTAAATAAAATTATGCTACATTAGTAGGTATTGTCCCGATATAAAAGTGTGCAGCAGTTACCCGATTTCATTTCATTTCATGTTATCTAAAGATTTTAAGTCAACTTTACATTCCACAACAGGTGATAGGTATAGAAAGCAATTGAAAATTTGTTCGCCAAGAAGGCTTCCATAATAAGTACAATGCATAATAAGTGCAAGCGTGAGTAATAGGGACAGTCAGCAATATAGCTCGGAAATTTTTGTCAAAATGACTACAAAAACAATTCCATAAAACATCGTTTAATAATTGAATTAATACATAGATCCCAAAAATAATATCTCAAACA
Source organism: Agonopterix heracliana (assembly GCA_963693445.1). NCBI lineage: Eukaryota > Metazoa > Arthropoda > Insecta > Lepidoptera > Depressariidae > Agonopterix > Agonopterix heracliana. Next base: position 20,967,835 of record OY856310.1, read on the forward strand.
AAGCATGAAACTAATTTCCGCTGCAAAAAAAGAAAATTCGCGTGACATTTCAATTTCCCGCGCGTGAAAGCGGCGGGAAAATGGGCAATATTAACCGCCATCTTGGGAACCGGCGGATTATGTCCGTGCAGATTGGACTTTCCGTATCATAAATAAGGCACTAAACGTAAATTTATTTTCCACTTCGTTACGGTAAGTAAGTAAATTCTCTCGTCCTGGTAAAATTTGTTGTAAAACGCCTGCGTATCTATTTTATTTTATATACTTAGTTGAAATCATTGCAATAAAATTGTTTTAGGAGATTTAATTTCATTGTTTTTCATGCTGCAAAACAGGGAATAGTTCCAAGACATGGTCAGGTAAGTCCACAGCATTGCTTTTATTTCAGGAACGAACGCAGATACATTTTAATGCATTTGATGCACAAAATTTGCCGTCCAGCTCAACCGGAAGAGTTCCACTCTGTCTGTTTGCACACTTATTCTGAATTAGAATAATTATTTAGAACTTTGATAAAGTATATGTCTAGATTGACAGTCGAAGATACGAAAGCGTCGAAAAAAATTGGAACCAGGACTGGTTCCTAAACCCTATACATATACACGCACACATACAGAATTAGTATGGCGCCTCACGCACACCAACCTATGAAACTTAGTCCCTTTTGTTTTATACGGTAAAACAGTGAGGCTCATTCTAGACATATACTTTTTCTAAGATTTAGAACATATTTGGCTACACCCTGGGAAACTTAAAATCATGAGCTAAATAATAATGTTTAGCTTATGCTGATAAAAAGACAACAGTTTAAAAAGGATACTTTTTGCTGCGCAACCATACAAACGAAGTTTGGTTATATTTTCAATACTAACTAATGTCAATGAAATTTTTCTGAAGCAATCTATAAACTAATCTCTATGCTTGTATGTTGTCAGATTTTCGTTAAAATATAAAGTTTCATGCTAGGATCAGTTTAAGATTTGAATGGAAATCTTTGAAGCACTTTAAAACTATACATTATAACGGAAATCAGAGAACATACCTACAAGCATAGAGATTCTGAAAAAATTTCTTTGTCTTTAATTGGTTAGTACCAAACCAAGTATAACCAACTATAACCAAACTTCGTACGTACGGAGCGCGCAGCAAAAACTATCCTCTTAATCCTAAGGATGATCCACTTCCATCACAAAACTGCGATAAATTCCCCACAGGATCGTTTCACAGGCTTACAACTACACCCTTTATCCTTATACAAAAGGAATATACAAATCCTTTCTTTCTTTTCACCTTTATTCGTAATCCGAGTTTATCACACACCATTTCAGTATCTTTCAAGGCAGGGAAGGGACGAAAGATAACAATGAAACGGTAAAGAAAGGGATGACACAAGGAAGTGAAAATTGTATTATTATCAGCGAATATCCGTAGGTTCGGAGCAGAGCGTTTTGCGACGCAATTTCTTAATATTGATCTTTGCAGCTGAGATGAATTTAGATCGGAAAATAAAGAGATCTATCTGCTTAGTTAGAAAGCTCGAAGAACGCTGCTAAGGGATAGTGTTTTTGTGTGCGAAAAGCTATCCAACTATTCCTACTTGACGCATATCAAATTAATCGTTACTACAAGTGTAATTTTTTAAAGGGGTATTGTAAGAGCACTAAAATTTTTAAGCAAACTGAGGTAGGCACAATAATTTATACTCCGTTCAGGAATTAGAGCGACAAAATGTAAACAAAGAAACGTCACTGTCAAAGTGACATTACGTGGTCAGAAACCTTTGGTACATTTTTTTAGAATACTTATAATTATGTCGGCACGGCATTTAAATAAATTGCGTAAACATTAAAAATTTACTGTCTATCAATAAATAATAAAAACAATAGTGACAATTTGAGTGACATTTTAAATTATGTTATGTAGCCCGCAACTCTGGCTGTGTGGGCTTTTTGTGCTATGCGTAGCATCCGCACATTGCGTACGGACTCAGACGAAGGCATCAAACAATCAAGAGACGCGTTTACGTTAATGTGTACAATAAAAAATATTTTTCTTTAAGAACTTTGTTAAAACGAACCAAAGGTCTAAAATATATGATTGTTGCCAGACCACGAAAAAGAATATTTACAGTCACGCTTTCTTTTAATCAAAAATAAATTATAACTTGCGTATTTTTTGATTATTTTCCTTACAAAATTAACATATCATTTGTCGTAATCATTTGCGAGTAGAATAGATAATTTACTGTTATTCATTCCAGAGATAAGTTTTCTACCGTCTCGAGATGGTATTTTCTAGACCGGTATCACCGTTGTTTACATTTTGTCGCTCTAATTCCTGAATGGAGTATATAGGAATGCTCAATAATTACTTACAATAGGTACATTAAATCGATAGAGATTAGAATAATCGAAAAAAACGTCAGTAATAGGTATATTAGGTATGGACAAATTTAATATAATGCATGCATAAATGAATATGCTCACAGATATATTTACCGAGGGGGTAGACAGAGATATTCTGAAACCTCAGAACGTCCACCATCCATCCATATAATAATTTAAATTGGTATAGGTAGGTACATCACATTATGAAACCTCCTGGTATCATACCAGGAGGTTTGCTTATGTTTATAAGCCTGCTGCCTGCGTACTTTTATTCCATTCAGCCAGTATTTACCAAAGGGTCCAAGGCTTGGTTGCTCCTAAAAGTTTTCTTATCTATCTAGGTCAGGGTTTGTTTTCCCCAAAATACGCGTTGTTAAAGTATAAGCGTGTTTTTTTTCAGCGCCTCCCATTCTAATAGATGTTGTGGCTTATGTTATGTATGAGCTGGGAGAAATACACAAGTACACTCAAGAATCTTTACGGTATTGCTAAAATTGTTGCTAAGACCTTCCCCCAAAAATCGTTCAAATGAAAGCTACAACTTAGGGAGGAGTCGTAGGTAGTTATGTTTCATGTGCAACATGGTGAAAAGTGGAGAGATTTATGTGGATTTCGGTATTTTGAAAAAAGGGAAACACAAATCTGAAATTTTGCCACAAATAAGTAGGTAACTTATCTATCTATTTAGGTTTATGAATTTTCAATATTGAAATTTAATTAGAGTTCAGGATGGGATTGTGTGTAAAGTCGTGGTCAAGTGTAGATTGTAGTCTATGGATAGATTTATTAATCAGGTAAATTGCAAAAGATTGAGAAGCGATTTAGTACTGTAAATAAGTACTTAAACCCGACACAATGCTTCAGTTAAATGTTACACCATTTCTTTAACTGTAAATAACAAGAGAACAGAGTTGTATTTACATGGACAAGTAACGACCATCTGACATAAAGGAAAGAGGGAACAATGGACATTGTGGTTTCCTACTCAAGGAAATAATATATGAGAACACCTTTGTCTTGTAAACTGACGTGTTACTGAGATCCAACGCTATGACCAAAGGATGCTGTGTTTTCGTCAGAAATTCACAGTTAAGTGGCACTTGGTATAATTCTGCTTTGTCAGAGATTTTGAAAATAATTTTAGAAATTTTATTGCTACACAGAGGTATCAATTCAGGTTCCAAATGAAACAGAATCTAGTTATACCTACACTCAGAAAAAAATCGTCTAACAAAGCGACAATAAAAGCTTTGTTAGAATTTTATTGTTACCGCACGTAAGTACATTGTCATTGCAAATATACGGCTATAATGCCAGTGACAACTTTTTTATTGTTGAAAAAAATTTAGTTACTTCAGCAAAATACACCTATTTAGTGTAACTATGTTAAAACATTTTAACGGGGTAGCAATGGCACGTTGTTAATTTATCAACGTTACGTAGTGATGTTATAGCAAAGTATAATCCATCAAAGTAACAATTGTTGGGGTAGCAATGGCACGTTGTTAATTTATGAACGTTACGTATTGATGTTATAGCAAAGTATAATCTATCAAAATAACAGTTGTTAGTATGGTTAAGCGGTATTGTTAGTAAACCAACGTTTTAACTAACAAAATTCAAATTAAACATTTGGACAAAATAGCCTAGATACGATTACAATGGCGACACCGTCGGATGTCACGCTGTCATTTAAATTGTGGACGCGTTGAAGAGCAGTCGTGCTATCGGTCTTATATACTTGTTCGTTTCCTATGCTATAGCACGCGGTCATAGTGTTTGTGTTATTAAATAACTGTTCAGTGATTACACTACTACTTGTATACGTAATTTTAATTACGGAGGACCAAGAGACTTTTCTCGATAAGAACCACTTGGCACACTTAGTGCCGTCTATGATGGGTAAGTAATAGTGTCTTATTTACTTAAATTTTTATTCAGTGGTCGGATAATCGGACGTATATTTACATGATATTTACCTAAAGTCCAAGTGTTTACTAAATATGGAACCTTTAAATTAAAAATATCACGAGATTCCGATATTTAGGCAAAATTTGTTATATATCTTTGAAGGAAAGAACAACCATACCGAGATTTACAAATAAATGATTTTAAGAATCCGTTTCCATATGTTCATAGCTTTTTATTAAGCATAGGTCCTAAATATGCATCCGATTACGGTTTTTATTATTATAATTAAACGCAAAATTATGTGGGTGAAGTTAATGTCATTGCTTTGCCATAGGCAACACACCTATTCAGTTGAGTGAATTCAGATTACTTATGTCTAATCTAATGAAGTCGGTAACAAACCGAAATTGGTCTGAAAATTTTTACTGAATAGAGAAGTATATATTATCATCATCATACTCGGCATATCGGCTTGGCCGACACTGAGCCTACTGAGAAATCTGCTGTCCTATATACTCATTTGTGTCGAGTAGGATTGCAGTTTTGTATGAAACAGCTGCTTACTTTTTCGCGATTTCGGTGTTGGTCCCATAGAGATGTAAGAATTTACAAGGCCAGTCTCACATATATATAAATGTTTTCAGAAGTCACCAACTATCACAACGGCTGCTGACAAAAGTTATCCCGAACCACACACACATCCACAAGAAGTGCAGGTAAATAAAAAACAACTTTAGAGTTGACACAAATTTACTGAACTGTTTGAAAGTAGGTAGATAATTATTATAGGAAAACTCATCATCATCACAGCCTATATACGTCCCACCGCAGGGCAAAGGCCCACCCTCAGGGAGGGTGTATGGGCGTTAGTCCACCACGCGTGCACAATGCGGATTAGTATCTACACTTCACGTACGCATCTGAACTTCTTCTTCAGCCTATGCAGATTTCCTCACGATGTTTTCCTTCGAGTGCAGTCGGTATTACGTACTACGTATGTTCGAAAACTCATTGGTACATGGCATATTGTCCCGTTGTCCGTGCGGATAACATGCTATAGTATGAGTACAATGTAATTCATCATCATCAGCAGCCTATATACGTCCCACTGCAGGGCACAGGCCTACCATCTAGGAGGGTGTTTGGGCGTTAGTCCACCACGCGTGCCCAATGCGGATTGGTAGACATCACATAAATGTATGCATCAGAATTTCTTCTTCTGCATATGCAGGTTTCCTCTCGATGTTTCCTTCACCGTTTGAGAGCAGTCGGTAATACGTACATAAGTTAGAAAAACTCATTGGTACGTGGCATGTTTTACGTGCGGATTCGAACCCGGACCTCATGATTGAGAGTCCATACCTCTCCGAAACGCGCCACCGAGCTCTTACAATGTAATTACTTGACTTTAATTGCAATTGGAGCCCATACTTATAGGATATAAGTATGGACTATATTCCCCGAGGGGGAGATATTCTGAAACCTCAGAACATCCACGTTTCACCAGTAGTACCGCAACTCTATCCAGTGTGACGGGGGGTGAGCCCGTTGCTACTTATAATGGACAGTGGGTACAATACACGCCTCGAAATTGAATAATGCAGGTTTCCTCACGATGTTTTCCTTCACCGAAAAGCCAGTGGTGTAATAAATCGTACATAAATTAAGAAAAACTCATTGGTACGAGTCGGCTTGGACGGGGATCGAACCATCGCCTCCTGCACGGCAGGCAAGGTTACTCGACACTGGATCACCACGGCTTTTTAAATTATAGGAATGTAATAATATATCGAACTGTAATAAAGAAATATCTTGGATATTTCATATAGCGTCATCTCATCCTACACTAGTTAGAGCTTGTACTACAGGTGCCAGACACTGACATACATAAGTAGGCAGATAAACATCCCAGTCACAGAACTAACATAATTATCATAACAATGTTTGCCAAGTCAGCTGATCTTATTGTTTATTCCAGGAATGGTCACTTATGCGGAACTGGATCTATTCAACAGCACATTTGATTTCAAGACATTAGAACCTGGAAAAGGTCTTCGCCGGATGCTATCTCTATTGGCAAGGTTCTACTTACAAAAGCGGACAAGCGTGACACCACAATGAAAGTTGTTAATTTATATTAGATTTATAATTCTAAGAGAATTAATAAATACCTACTGGTTATATCTTTTTTTTTTCATATACCTATCTCTTTCCTCTTTGTCGTATCTCTTTTGCTACCCCAGCAAAGTAGCATTGGCTGTCTCGCTCCCTGCTCTGCACTTTGTTAATGATACACTATGGAAATCCGGCACTGCCCTGGAGTGATAAGCAGGAAACAATTATATTTTCCAAAGTTTCTGCTTATAACTCCAGGGCAGTGAAGGATTTCCATAGTGTATCATTAACAAAGTGCAGAGCAGGGAGCGAGACAGCCAATGCAACTTTGCTGGGGTAGCAAAAGATATAACGACAAAGTAACGTTGTTGGAGTGGCAACAGCGAATTTAATAAAGGCACAAAGGAAGATTGCTATTGCAACTAAAGAAAAGTAGATCTAGCGACAATAAACTTTTGTCTTTGTCACAAAATCCTTTGTCACCGGAACAAAGGTATATTGGTAGGCCACAAAGCACATTTGATACTACAGCTAAGTAAAGTAGTTGTAGGGACAATTATGCTTTTGATAATGTAGCTAAAGAAAATAGTCATGGGAACAAAGCTAAAGCAAAACTATAGCCTTAGAAACAATCTTAGCATTGTAACTGCATAAATTCTACGTAGCTTATCTGACAACATTTTTATTGCTGTAACATCAAGATTGACTGATGAAGAGTAACTTTGCTGCATTAGCAATTAAGAATGTAACAATAAAAAAGTTGCTTTCATAACTATACAACTTAGACGGCTCTCCAGCATCAAAGTTTTTTTGTTGCGATGGCAATAATTTTCTCTCAGTGTAGGTATAGAGTGTACTATTAAGGCCTCCTCACATTGCAGCGATATTATCGACAGCGATATCGCGACACCTTACACACTGCAGCGATTCCGCGATTCGCGTCACGCATGCGCCCCACCACTGAATGTAGTCGAAAGAGTTGCGATAATATCGCGGCAGTGTGTGGGATCGAGCGCGTCCCCATACAAAATGTACTGAGAACAATTATCGCAAAATCGCAGCGATATTATCGCTCGATAATATCGCGGCAGTGTGTAGGATCGCGCGCGTCCCCATAAAAAATGTATTGGAAACAATTATCGCAAAATCGCAGCGATATTATCGCTCGATAAAATCGCTGCAATGAGCGGAGGCCTTTATTATCTATTCCTATGGTACGACTCGAATACAGCATAAGCATAAGCGTATAATATGCTCACGACTATATTCCCCGAGGAGGTACTCAGAATACATTGTACAAATATTTGTGATTCGGTGATTTGATTACCAATATTTGTAGTCGTCATTGTATTAAACACATTATGGCATCCTGCTTCATTCCAATTTATATAACAATAGTTTAGGCCCAATTCACTAACCAATAACCGACTTAACTATAAAGGCTTCCGCACATTGCCGCGATATTATCGAGCGATATTATCGAGCGATATGTCACGCATGCGCAGCACCACTAAATCGATTGCGTCGGAACAAAATAGCAGCGATATTATCGCTCGATAATATAGCGATATTATCGCTGCAATGAGCGGAGGCCTTAACTCATTCTTGTACACATGGCGACACATCAGGCTAACCAAAACTAAAGTGAGCTGGCCGCGCGTAGGTCGAGTAACGTGTAACATCGCGCGGCCAGTTTTATGTTGGATTTGTATAGCTTGAGTGTCGCCGTGTACTACGAGTATGTCGCCGTCGATACAAACCGCCGAAGTTATTTAGATATATAACCTACTGCAATGCCAATTAGTATTGGCAGTCACTTATTGGCAGTACCCACCTACTAGTCCTACTACAAAATATAATTCATGTAACAAACTGTTTTTGTGCTAATTTCAGGGTGACTTGAGCCAGCAAGACAAGCGATGTGTCTTCCTGACTGTCCACGATCTTGGGACCAATCGTAAGCATTCATTTTCATTTGTATTATCTTTCTTTACGTGATCACGAATCCGACGAGCGAGTGTGGAATGGCGATGTATCACATATGCATCGTATATGCATCGTATAAGCATCGTATACGCAACGACGATCCTAATACGATCGTAACGGGTACCTATACCGATCTAAATTGTCTTATCTATGTTTTCCAATAGAACACCATAGGACACAGGCGTAAATAATATTATCGCTACTCTGACTAGTCTGATTTTTGGCGTAACTGACTTATTCATTTTTCCAAGACGAATCGATCGGTCTAATTGACGTATCTTTTATCTTCGAGCGTTATCGAGAAAACACATTTTTATACGTAGCGCTCATAGTTACTCTTCTATAAATCTAAGTTTGGTCGAATCCTAAAATAATTGATATATTTATCTATACAGTACCTAAAGTAAACAAACTACAAGTTAGTAACCTCAGACCCAAGCATTTTGATGATTTAAATATAGAATATTATAATGCAGTTTATAATATTCTTTTTTACGGAGAACTTTTTTGATCTGAGTTTTAAACATGTTTATAACACATTTGCTCGTAAATGGTCTCTTATTTGACCAATTTCACTAACGTAATGTATCTCATTACGGACTAGTTCGGTAATGTAACGGTTGCGTCTAAAACGAACGGTACTTTTTTAAATCTTAGCAAAGAGTTTTTATGTCAGAAAAGTGGTCAACATTTTATGAATAAAATTAACTTTGGGAGATAAAATATAATAAAGTAAACATTAAATTCTTTAATTTAATTAATTTTGACAATAAATTACAACCATTTATGTGAAACCAAAACAAACAATATTAATTTACTTTATTAGTAATACTGTCTGTTTTTGTGCCTTTGCCTTTTTTCTTATTTTTTAAAATAAGAAAAAAGAAAGCGCTGATGCGCGCGCATCGCTAATTTGTGAAGTTCTCTTATTAGTTTGTGTTTGTGAACAAGTAAAAATTATTCCGCACGCTTTTTTATCGCTATTTTTTGTAACGTTTTTTTGTTTTGATTTGAAAATGCCGTTAGTTGTGATGAATTTATTAATTCGACGCCGCCAAAAGTCTCAGAGGCAGCGGAAAAGGTTAGTCTAATTTATTAGTTTATGAATGTCCGAGTTTTATTTATTTCCTTGTTTCCTCGCAAATATGTTATAAAACGTCGTATGACACACGTTCGGTTTGATAATTACAGCCTAGGCTTTCTTTTAGACCTCGCCTACGGCTCGGTCTAGCAATAACGCCTCGGCTGTAATTATCAACTTACCGAACTTGTATCATAATGTACTATTTCAGAAAGATTCAAAATGGTCTCGGGGATTTTATTAGAACAACGTATTACAGTGACCCATGAAAGACGTGTTGACTGTTGATTCTACTAAGCCGAAACTGTCGAGAGTTGAGTGAAGGTGTTAGTTACGTCGTTTAGTAAGACTAGCGACTATATATGTCTGTATAATTAATAATATAATAGCTATATAATAGAAACTTAATAATCGACAATGTGTGGTTAAAATTTATTCGTCTATCATACGTTCACACGTGTCACAAACGTTCATATGACAATAAGTTATGCACTCTACTACTAGGTATTACTATTTTATAGATAGAGCTAAATGCACTGGTCAATTAAGAAAAAAGATCTCATGTGGTCATGGAGACCCGTAAACATGTGCAATTAAACCCTGAGAATAATAGCATCACCTCTATTTTGAACTCCAAATTAGGTACATAAGATTAATGTTTTACAACTTATAGGATGTTCAATGATCAATGGCTTAAACACTAGATGAAAAACACTAGATTTTTCTTTTTTTTTCCTTATGACTTCATCATTACTGGAGGTTAACCGTCAGTTCCGCAAAAGTCATTGCTTCTTTCGTTGCAGTATAATCTGAAAACAAATTTTCATCCGAAATGATCAAATAATGAATTTCAGACAGAAGTGGATCACTAAATTTCCTCCACCAAACCGCACTGGGCCCGCGAGGCGACTTCAGTGTATTCCTCTCTATTATTCGTGAGAGGAGGAGGCTTGTGTCCTGCAGTCCGATCCTATATACTTGCACTTACATAACTTACTAATCTCATCTTCTTAATCTGCTTCTAATAATATTAATGACCTATCTACAGATTCCTCCCTGGTGGACTTCGTCAACTGTCCAGCAATGGCAGAGATCAAGGAGAGGTCTTGCATCATCCACGTCGATGTGCCAGGTCATGAGGAAAATTCTCCTGATCTTCCTGACTCGTAAGTATCTAAAGAACTGTGAACCCGAAATGTCATCATCATCATCTCAGCCGATGGACATCCACTGCTTGACATAGGTTTCCCCCAAGGATCGCCATAACAACCGGTCCTGCGCTGCGGTCTCGGGTTCCCGCTGCCTTCACCAGGTAGTCGGTCCACATTGTGGAGGGCCTACCCACGCTGTGCTTTCCGGTACGCAGTCACCACTCGAGAACTTTTCGGCCCAATCGGTTCTGCGAGCAATGTGCCCCGCCCCTTTACCACTGTCACTTTAGTTTAGCAATGCTTTGGGCTATGTCAGCTAATCTTGTTCTTCTACGGATCTCTTCATTTCTGATTCTATCGTAGGGAAACTCCGAGCATAAATGTCACTGGATACCAATAAAGTAGATTAAATAACTTAGTTTTGATTGATTTGGAATTTGGATTATTGCTACAGTTATCAATAGATGATCAGGTTCATTTCCTTTTTTCTCCTCTTGCATCTAAGTAATCTGTTTTATTTCCACAGCTACCAATTTCCATCGCTCCAAACACTCGGTGAAGACCTGGTCACGGTTTTGGACTTTCTCCACGTCCGCTACGCTGTCGGCCTTGGGGAAGGAGCAGGAGCCAATGTCCTCGCACGTTGCGGCCTGGCCCATCCTCGACGACTCCTCGGCCTCATCCTGGTGAACTGTACAGCCTCCACGTCTTCAGTAGCTGATGCGTTCAGGACAAGGTTCTCGAGGTGGAAGGGCACCGATATTTCGCAGTCTGAGGAAGACTTCCTGATCTACCACAAGTTTGGTCATGTGAGTTATGAGACTGAGCTTGTTTACCGATATAAGGTACTCTTCTTTTGTTTTTGTTTCTAACATTATCTACTAACTCGGGTTTTAGAACGTCTTCTCATTGTCATCCACACGTGAATTTGCATTGGAAATACATCACTGGGTTCAATACATTTTTTTTATTGTTTTTAAATTAATGTTTTCAAATGCAACGACACGGATGACAATGCGAAGACGGTATTTTAAGCTTCCGAGGTAAGCGTCCATGGCATATACTTGTCTGGTTCTGTAATTTCCCTGCTTGTAGAAGCTATTTCACTATTGTTATCTACTCATACTAATATATCAACCTTTATGCAACTTGGGATGACGCTTTTTGGATTTGTTTTAGTTTTTAATGTCAGCCTATATTTTTGTTTCGTTTGCTTGTCTTTTCTTTTTCATATTTGATATTTATTATTATTTGTTTCGCTTATTTTATTTGTTTTGACATTTAATAATCAATTAGAACATTATTTGTTAACTAAAGTTATGCAGTATTAACAGTTTATTTGGTTATGTATATTGATCATCATGTAAATTAATAGTATTTTGGCATGACAAACTATTTCATTTCAATAAGATGTTGGTTTTAAGTTAAATAAAACATTGAATTTGTATATCAACAGCTAATTACTAGAACCAAAATGTTATCCAGTTCCAAAGGAAGTTCATAAATTTATACTTTAATGTACCTACCCTAATAGCATTTATTGTTGGCAGTTGGTTGGCCCACACATGTATCGTTCGTTGGGCAACGGTTAGTTTTGGCCGGCTATTTTCGTTATGGGCCAACCATGTAGGGCCTATGTATATAATTCCTACAGTTTCCCAACGGTTGGCAAATGGCAGGTTTAACCACTGGATATAAGCCTTCGGAATTATATTTAGGTAAGTATATCGTAGGGAAACTGTCACTGTTGTAGCACGGGGTAGGCCGAGACTCGTAGAATATTGAAACGCTGGTGGCGATTGGACAAAGTGTATTTGTTACAACTTTTACAATTTACAAAGTAAAAGGCGGTCCGTGGTAACATACACGACAACTATGGCTAACTTCCCTGATCCTTCTATATCTATGCTATGACTAGTTGTATAGGTCCGCGTCTGCGTACATATTACAGCTAGGTAGGTAAGATTACTTGACAAACGTGGCGATCGTCGGGGAGGTCACTCAAACCGGGCGAATCTTAACAGCGCGATGTAGAAACGGGTACAGCGCCATCTAGCGTGGAATGACTGGAACTAGGGTTTTCCTCCCCCTCTAACTCAACGCCACCCGCGCAGTCCACGCACCCACCCCCGCACCCCCTTTACCAGGCACGTATCCAGGGGGGGAGGGATAGGTGGGATTTGTTCCCCCCCGAAATCCCAATTTGTATGGAAAAGTGATGACAGCACTTACTTTTTCATTGTTTTTCTATGAATATCTCCCCCCGAAATTCAAATGTCCCCCCCGAACAAAAGTCTGGATACGTGCTTGCCCTTTTAGCCGGCACTCAGTAGTTATTTTTTCAATTGGGCCAACTAATATACTTTTATGGAAATACCAACGTTATATAGCCAACGGTAGCATAAGAAGTAAAGGCCCATTGATGACAATGTTTCTATTGGGCCAACTTTGACACATTACAGTAAGGCCAACGCTATGTAGCCAACGGTAGTAATAGACGTAAAGGCCCATTGATGACAATGTTTCTATTGGGCCAACTTTGACACATTACAGTAAGGCCAACGCTATGTAGCCAACGGTAGTAATAGACGTAAAGGCCCATCGTTGGCAATCGGTTGGTTATAATCATAATATTTGCCTTCGTTGGGCCAATACAAGTTTCATGTAGGCGATCTAACTAACAACTTTCCAACTATTTCCCCACCGTTGGCCAATTGTGGCCTACACTAAATGCTATTAGGGTATTAATGTGTGTATACTTAAATACCTACATCTAAGACTAAATACAAAGTATTCATGTTCATCATTCAACTGTCATAATAATTAGCTCCATATTATGCAGCTCTTAGATCATAGGAAATTAATTCTCAACTAGGCTTCTAAGCCTGTGACTTGGACGCTGATAATGTTCCTAGGGACTACGAAATAGAAGATTATTGTTTATTTTGTATGGTGCAGCAAATATCTGGCGAAGCTTGCGAGATAGGCGAGAGGGAGCGTATGCTGGCCGACTACCGCTCGCGCCTGCGCGGCAACCTCAACACCCATAACATCAAGCAGTACGTCCGGGCGTTCATCAAGTAAGTAAAGCACTATTTTTTCCATTGGTTTTTCTTTGGTCTACATTTTTATTACCCTTTGACTATATATTATAAGGACTAGCCTTGCGGTAGCATTTCCCCTCTGCCACGGTATAAGAACAATTGATCATGTGCATTTACATCCAATATTATATACCTTATCACTAAACGAGACAGCCTATAATTGCGAAACAATAACTTCGAACTTAGAACGTTTGGGGTTCACATGAGACTACTTTTCATGATGTTTAATCCATAGTGAAAGTTGTTTAGTTTGATGGTCTAAGTTCACCGTTTCAGTTTGCGGAGATCTGTCCCTTACACCCTATATAATTTTAAGCCCGCATGCAAGAAATCAATAGATCGAAACTAGGAAAAGCTTTGTACCCTATGCATCATCATCATAAGCATATCCATTGTCCACCCACCGCAGGGTTTTAGCCATCCTTGATGTCATCCTTCGCGGTGTCAAGTTGTTTTTGCCTGAGCCAATCACTCCTAAAGTGTTTTTAGCAGTACCTAATAATTTTAAAACCAATCTTGTAAATTTATTACAAGATTGGTTTAAAATTTTATTAGAAACTACCTAGGTCTTTTAAAATTAATTGATCCATCAAATATATCCCAAGTCTACAACTTAAATAAGATGTGGATTTTTTATCACGGAGATTTGGGTAGATTTCGTTCAAGATAGACAACACTATGCCAGCTTTCCTTGCAGCTTCCTGTTCGCGACATACTCGTCTAAGGCGATCGACGATTTGTCTATGCAAAAAGCAAACATCACCCTATTCTAAATTATGTTTTTTGTGTAGACAATGCGTCCAGGATTGTGTTTTGACAACGTAACATGAGTTATGGACAATCTTAACTGATATATTCGATGTTACTTCCAGTCGCAAAGACCTGGTGCTCAAAGGATGTCAGCCCGACATCCTGCTGATCACCGGCATGCTGAGTCCTTACTCCAGCGTCGTGGAGAAGATGTACAAGGAACTGGATAAGGATAAGGTCACTATACTGAAGATGGACAAAATTGGCGACGTTTTGGCAGAGGCTGTAAGTATTAAGTTGCTGCATTATTAGCCTAGATAGATGTCATAATAATATCGTTGCAATTTGTATGTATTTAGGGCACAGAAGTTCACGCTTCGAGTTTTGTTGTTATTCGTATTTTTTAAATAAAATTAAAATATTGCGGAAGTATTTCGGTAAAATAGATCTGCGTAATTCAGTAAAATTGAAAGTAAACAAAGAAATACAACGAATTTGGCATACATTTACGAAAACAACAATGCGTGACTATGACATAGTTAATCGTAGTACGTAGTACCTACTACACTCCTTTCTTAAACTGATCTTAATTGATCTCATAGAATCACAGTATATATAAATTTGACACTAGTAGAAAGACATATTAAACACCCAAAGAGACAAACAAGAGGATTTTTCAAAATTTCACCTGTCTGTGTCACAAATAACATATTAACTTTACTATAACACCATTGTGTTTTCCGGGTCACCATGTATAATATTTGCATTAATAATTAGTTATAAAACGGCTACTACCGCGATGTTTATTGCAATACAGCTGCAATGTGTCCGTTCTTGCGTACGTTTGAAAGTAAAAGTGGGCAAGTCGAATCCAGCACGCAGTTCATTGCCCGACTGAATCAAGTGAGGAGACGTTCGCTCATCTGATATAACATATTATTAGTTGGAATTATTTAAGTTGTTTAATTATATGATGTGCGGTTACATTTGATGGTTCTCCGGACACTAATAAAGTATCGAAGGTCGAAGAAGAGCAAGTCAAGCCAAGCTGCAAATTGCTGTTTTCACAGTTTCGTTTCGCATAGCAAAGAAGCTGCCCCAAAAATGTCGTTTCTCTATGACTATATTGTAACTCCGATGGTAGTTATGATTCTCATCAGATTATACCAGAAAAGTACCAACGGCTTTTGCAAATCGACAAAAAGTCTCATCGGGAGAACGACTCTAGTCACCGGTGGCACCACTGGAATGGGACTTGCCATAGCAATGAACTTTGCGCATAGAGGTGCCAAAGTTATCATAGCATGTCCTTTTGAAGAAGAAGGCAACTATGCAAGAGCTTTCATTGTAGAGAAGACGAGGAACGAAAAAGTCATTTTCAAACTACTAGATCTCTCTTCATTGGATTCTGTACGTAATTTTGCAGCAGATATCTTAAGGACGGAAAAGAGATTGGATATTTTAATTAACAACGCCGGTGTTGGTGTACCGAAAGATTATATTACAGCTGACGGTATGAGCTTCATTATGCAGGTGAACTATTTCGGACATTTTCTATTGACTCTTTTACTCCTACCTCTTCTGAGGAAGACAGGGACGCCATCCGAGCCCAGTAGGATAGTAAATACAGCATCTATATTACACAGATTTGGAATAGTGGACTTCAAACATTTGAACAGAACTGACCATTATTTCATGGCGCAAATCTATGCGAAAAGCAAGCTTAGTCTAGTTTTATTCGCTCGAGAGTTGACGAAGAGACTTAAAGGGGATAATGTCGTGATCAACTCTGTGGACCCTGGTGCTGTTGGGACGAGGATCTTCGACAGTTCAGGGAAGTTACTCGGTCAAATCCTTACGTTTATATTTGGCAGCATGTTCAAGTCTCCCTGGGAAGGAGCGCAGACTGCTCTGCATGTAGCTCTTGACAAGAACGCAGGTGAAGTCAGTGGGGAGTTTTTCAAGAATTGTCAACAAACTCGTGCAGTGAGTTGGGCTTACAGTGATAAACTAGCGAAGAGACTGTGGGAGAAATCTGTTAAGCTTGTCAAACTAGACGGTGAAGAGTTTTCAAGTTTCTGTAATTATGGTTTTGTAAATTTTGTTCAAGCTCTTGAAGATCGCCGGTGATAGATTAGATTGTGTTAATAAATTCTTATTTATATAATGTTTTCGTTTTAATTTATGTTTCATAGGTAATTATCCTAAACCAAAACAATGTTTATTAATAATGCAGTTAATATTATTAAGAAGTAGGTACACATTAGTAGGTCCACCTCACACGCCAACTCGTTTGTTGAAATATGGTTTCGGTCTATTTCAGCTGGCGGATGGCATAGCTCTTAGTACATTTCCGGCGTTGTATTGATTTATTCTATTGCATATCAGTTTCAAGCAGAACACGTATTTATAATTATGTTTCAACTAGCTTTTGCCCGCGACTTCATTCACGTGAAATTAGAATATCGAAAAATCCTTTCTTTTTCAAAATGTCTTGATTCTATCTACAGCGGTTTAGGCTGTGCGTTGTCAGTCTGTTAGTCAGTCAATAAGTCAGTCACGAAACTATTTTATTAAGAATCTTTTAATTATCAAGATCTTTAAAAAATTTGGAATTAAAATTAATAGAGACTTACAATAAAGGCAAAGAAACGAAACAGATAATTTTAGTCATTACGTAAATAGCCTACTTATACAAATTTGTGTCTCTTTGGCCCTAATTTTCGTTGTGCTACTTATGCATAGTTATAAACATTTTAAGAAACGAAGTTTAACGCAAACCCTTCATCCTTACAGCCAGCCAGGGTAGCCCAATCTCTGCTGCTCTTCTGCCAAGGTCAAGGTCTCCTGACCTCTCTGCCTCCGCCAGGCGTCGAGCGCCGCATGTCCCGAGCCATGTCCATGGAAGAATACGACAAGCCTAACATCAGGCGACTGTCCTTGACCCCCAGCGTGTCTGAATCTCCTCCGCCGAGGAAGTTGTAGGCTCCGGGGCTGGCCGCTGACTCCTTACCGGAGTAAACGGCCCTGATGACGTCGTGAATCGTTTCCTAATTCCATTGCAGGAAGAATATTTTGAACTACAGGGATAGCTGTTTCTGATAGCCTCATTGGGTTGTTAATACTTGACCATTTTTTTCTGTGTCGTGTCGATGTCATCGAGTTTGACTTCGTGATGAAGACGTTTGCCAATCAGCGTTAGAGGCATGCCCATTGTTCAAATGATATATGGAAATAGGAAACGATTATGATCTCACTATAATTCTCGAGTATAATTTACGTATGAGTGTCAACTGGTGAAGTATGATTAAGGTCAGTGTGGTGCATCCAGGTCAAAATTTATAATTCGATTTCGAACACTCATTACTTGCGGTCGCAGTCATTCATGACTACAGTATCATTCATGTACATGATAGATGAGCTAACCGCACGCAATTTTTGTAGAATCTTAACCCAGCTAATAGCGAGCTAAGTATACTGCGTGTCGATTTACAACAATCTTCAGAACGTCTAGTTGGTGAGATCTGTGATTTGATTTCTATATTTTCCATGACCTCTCGACGAGATTGCAGTGCGTGTAAGATGGATGACCTTCCTGCGAATTCCGTTTTTTAATGACGTGCTCGAAATTGAATACTTCAGAAGTGAGGACATATCCTATTGGATGAGGAGTGTTGTATGGTGAAAACCTTCCCGCGGTGCCATGATGTGATGGTCTCACGCAGGTAGATCGTTTTCCTAACAAGAGGCGTTTCCACATTATCTTGATGCATTGTAAGTAATTAAACTTTAACAACAGAAAGTCTTCGTCTTTCCAGAACGTTTCCTTCTAAAATTTTGATTTTATTTGCGTGTTTAATTTTTATTTATTTTATAGGTACCTACTAACTATTACTTGTGTAAAAAGGAGTAAGTCCGGCAAAGACATAAATGGAGAAAGACGAAATATTGAACAGACTCTTAGTAATGGGATAAGGGCAGAAAAATGTCTGAAATTAGGGGAAAAACGGTCTTTAGCTATCATACAATCTTTAAATATTCATCAAGGCATCGGAAACGCTTCTTATTAGATAACTGTAGAATGAGTCAGGGTTTAGAAATTGCTTTATATATAAATAGGTTAGTATAATGTATATTAATATAATACGGCCAACAATAGCAAAACAGAAACGTTTAAAGGTCCAGTAAAAACGTAGCTTATTAAACTTAATTGATGTTTACAACACAGAGAAATTATATGAATTTACACTTGTAGTTATTCCATAGATATTTAATTAAGAGTACCCATCTACCAAAAATTAGGAACTAGGATTTCGGGACTAATGTTTACAAACTACACTAGTTTTGTGGAGTATATTTTAGGACTGTATACATTATATTTAGTAACTACGTAGGTTACTACGAGTGTAGTAGTGCCATTTTAAAGTAAATGTCCTTTATGTATGATAATATTTAGTGCAGGTTCGTGAAGTTAATAGTTGCTTGTAAAATTCCAAAACTTTATCAGGCACCTTATGTGTACTGCGCTGAAAATCGGTTAAAAAGCAACCAAATTAAAATATAAACCATTCAGATAATACATTTTTCGCTACTATACCATTGAGGGCTAATATCTCAGTTAAAACCTTAACAGAATATCTAAAGGACTTCATAAAAATGTATCTGTTTTTGAAAATTATTCATTAATTTTGTGAAAATATTTTCATGATTTTTACAAAAGAATTCAATTCTTTTTTCTTGGTTCACATATTTACCTAGACGCTTTGGTCATAGTCATGAGCATGACTAGGATTGAACAACCCGAATATTATACAAAAACCTACGTTTATTGTTCAGATGACGGTCAGAGGCCACAACCGGTCAAAAATGACCCGTAGTGACCGTAAGGGCTAATTTAGAACCTAATTTCTATCTAACGCTCAGTTGCAAAAACACTCATTAGAGTTAATCCTCCATTAAATATCTTGCTAGCTTTTACTACGTCAACAAGACAAAAAGTGACAGCAAGAGATTTAATGGAGGATTAACTCTAATGAGCGTTTCTGCAACTGAGCGTTATATCCCCATCCCCGATTAAGATTTATAATCTGACGTATTAACATAATATCGTTCCGCTATGTATGACAGAAATATGTGAATAAATTGAGGAGCAAGTTAATCTAGTTGTATAATGCACACATAATATGATGTTTCATGGATGCTATTTTTTTGTGAATGTGTATTTCCTATTTAGAAATAATTTCAGATTACCTAAATGTTAAGAAAGTATTATGGAAATTAAATTTACTCTGTATTTTAAAATTTTACCCACAATTTAATAATTTTGTGTAAATTTTGTTTGTTCTGTTATTATTTGTGAGATTTTATGTACAAAGTGTAATTAATTATAAAGATGTCTAAATGCAAAATATATTATTGTTTTATATTACATTTCATTGTTTTATTATTGCAACAAATGCTCATTATAAAGATAAGTACCTACATAGATAGTTATTGCAAAGTTTCTGTCCACCTCCATATGAATAGATAATAATAGTATATATTCTGTAGATGTTTAACACGCTTGGATTAGTTTAACTGTTGTAAATATGTCAGAAAATCCCTTACGGACCTAGGAACTCGATTTTAACCTAATTCGAATTAATGTATCGATAATCGATTTGAAACTTTTTTATTTTAAAAGGTATAGGTACAAACCATAAACCTAATATGTACAGTCAGCAGCAAAAAGATGAATACACTTTTACTACGTCGTAGTATAAAGATGATGCGTAGTACTCAAGTCGACTATAAAGATGTATACACTTTAGTACTATGCGTAGTACTAAACTTGTATACGCTTTAGTACTATGTGTAGTACTAAAGTGTATACATCTTTATACTACGGCGTAGTAAAAGTGCCTACATCTTTTTGCTGCTGTCTGTATAAACACAAATGTACAGATAAGTCCCTATTTGGTTCCGTAAACAGGATCCACTGAGCCAAATGGTGGATCAAGCGTGTTATTCAATCCACTGGTGGATCGAGATCCTACTAGACGGAGGGAAACTTTCTGATCACCTCGAATGGGATTTTGGTCGTGAAAAGCCTAAAGTGCAAGTAGGTACACTACCTACCTGCCTAGGTATATGTTAGCAACGTTTCTAACCATTCGTGTATTTTGGTTGGTAAGTGTATACAGGGTGTAACAAAACACTTAGTACCATCAAACTGAAATCACGAAAAAAGCGCTGTCTGTCCATACATTTGAATCGAGTTTTGTACTGCAGTTTTGTATGAAACAGCAGTTTTTTTTGCGATTTCGAAGTTGGCTCCATAAGTTATTCAGATTGATGGTCTGAAGTACCCCCTGTATTAATAGGGTGTTTTGTTACACCCTGTATTATTCGTTAGTAGGATATTGTCAGGTGGCGGTAAAGCTAAAAATTAAAGGTTTAGATTGGAAATAAACACTACATTTTATTGAAAGAGGACATCAGACGGTACACTTTAAACTTTTTCAATGATTTTAACGACACAAAAAGACTTGCACAAACGACACAATTACACTTAGTTTATAATAACACCGCTTCTCACCGCACTACGCGATCCGCCACAAAACACGTCCAATTTATAAAAAAAAGAGGAAAAGTGTAAATTTACCTATAAAAAGAATTTAGCTAGTGTTTCTCCATTCAATATTTGCTAAATAAATTTAGGAAAAAATGGCCATAAAAGAAAGCTTCGCAAGTTTACTGGACGGAGAAACAAAGCGACGAGGGAGCGAGTGACACGCCGTCTTAACAGCTTCATAGATGAAGCAACCCGAGCATCGTCCGACCTTAGCGGACATTTTCGAACCTATAAAAATTTTCGCAGTTCTGCCATATTTAACATTATAAAAAATTGCGGCCGCGGTTTTGTGGCGTCCGCTTTGGCGGCGACGCTTCATAGCCCTCATTTTGTCCAAGCACAAGAAGGCAACATTAGCGGCATCTACAAATATTGCCTAATAATAATTATAAGAAGATTTGAGCTAATGTTCCGCTTCGTGCTGGTATTAGCTTTAGAAAGACTCCAATATACAGACTGGCCCAAACGATTCCCACACTTAACGTGACTTAACGGGACGTCCAAAGAGCTTTGAACCCATCATAATTTATACAGACGGTCCCATCTTTAGATGGTCCCATTCTCAGATGGACCCATTCTTAGAAGATCCCATTCTCAGCTGGTCACATTCTTCGCTTGGCCCATTCTCCGCTGGTCCCATTCTCAGGCGGGCCAATTCTCAGCTGGTTCCATTATCAGCTGGTTCCATTCTCAACTGGTTCCATTATCAGCTGGTTCCATTTTCAGCTGGTTCCATTCTCAGCTGGTTACATTCTTCGCTTGGCCCATTCTCCGATGGTTCCATTCTCAGCTGGTACCATTCGCAGATATTGTAGGTGGTTTGGCAATTTATGCGCGCATGTTCTATGTTGATGGGCTGTCTCTATTGAAGTCTTCATCTTTAGGCACAAACGCGTCGCAGGTGCACCGGCGCCGGACGGTCGTGGTGCGGGGCGCGCGTGCGGGGAGACGCGTGACGTCACAGGGCGCGCGCCGTGACGTCACGGCGGCGTCACATCTCGTCGTCGCAGCCGGGCTGCATGTCCGCCGTCTCGATGGCTACCTCGTCGTAGTCTCTCTCCAACGCAGCTAGGTCTTCTCGCGCCTCTGAAAACTCCCCTTCTTCCATGCCTTCGCCTACATACCTGCGGAAGCAAATATCTCAAGTTAAATTATAAATAAGACAAGACAGATAGTGATAGTGATAAGACCGCCATTTGTACCCTTTTTGTTTGCTTTTAATATTGTTATTTATTTTTTTGGTGTGCAAATAAAGAGTATTGTATTGTATAGTATTGTATAAATCCTCGAAGATAACTTGGGGATAACTCATCATCAGCCTATCTGTCCCCATTACCTGGACTCAAGCATGTCGCTATGTAGGAACATGGTGAGGGTGTGTGGTTGAAAGGCCACTACACGTGTACAATGTGATTTTGTACTACTTTTAAACACACAGGTTTACCGATGTCTTATCTTTGCGGAAGAGTCTAGTGATGTCAAATCATCATCATCAGCGTATTATACGTCCGTCTCACTAATCCCACTGCAGAGCACAGGCCTATCCTGAGGGAGGTATGGGCATTATGGTCCACCACGCGTGCCTAATGCGAATTGCCGAATTCACATAGGTACGTGTCAGAATTTCTTCTTCAGCTTCCTTACGATGTTTTCATTCACAATTTCAGAGCTTATTAGCTATTAGCTGTATTACTTAAATAAGTTTAAAAAACTCATTAGTACATGGCATGTGCTGTTCATGCAGATGCTGACGATCTCGTTCATAAGTTCTAATAATTCAAAAAAGTCAACAGATTTTCAGTGTCAGTAAACCCAAGGAGCCCAGTTCTACGATGAGCCATGCATGGGTTTATAATTTTTTCTTCTATAAAAGATGAAGACAAGCATCATCTAAAGATAAATATTGTCAGCACATTTTTCCGTGTCCTATCTGCTGGAAGCCTTCCCTTTCACTCTGCGAGAGAGTATTCTCTGTTGTGTGCAACTATTAACCAAAGGAGACATCCAGCATATGACAAAGCAGTAAAATCATAGGTGAAATGTTACATACCAGTGCACGAACGCCCGCTTTGAGTACATGAGGTCGAATTTGTGGTCGAGCTTGCCCCACGCCTCCGCTATGGCCGTGGTATTGCTCAGCATCGAGGCGGCTCTCTTCACTTGGGCCAGGTCTCCGCCAACCACTACTGACGGTGGCTGGTAGTTTATGCCCACCTGCAAAAAACGACTTGGGATAGATAATCCTATTTTGTCTAATTTGTGTTTTTGTGAGGTAGCTACGTATCACCATTTGACCAATAATTTTATCCTGAACTTTCAATGGTAGAAGTGAGCCTGGTTACAAAAGTAAGATTAACAATAAACAGGGTGAAATTGATATCAGTATCATCCTTTTAAACTAAGAGTCTACCCATCAAACTGAACAACTTTTACAATGGGAGCAAAGAGCAAACCAATCGGAGCAAAATAAAAAAAAATGAACTTCAATCTGTAGTTGGTAGGTAACTCTAGCAATGTTTCTCACCAGGCCATGCCTTAGATTAGATACTTTTCCGTTTGTAATCTTTCCAATTCCTCTCACTGAAGGACACAGTAAGAAAACGATTTGCAATAACAAAGACGATTCAAGTCTATTGTATTAACATTTTAACATATACCTACATTTTGTTGTTGACCTAATGCGGTCAATGAGTTGGTGAAATATAGCTTGGCCATAAAGTCATGAACGTGGTGACAGGTGGAACTAAAATTTGAGTATGGTGGTGTTGCCAGGTTATGCGTGATTTTGACGTTCTTGCGTGGAGGCAGTGCCCTCGTTTAATTTCTACTCTTTTTGGCCAAGCTGTAAGTAGAGACCAAAAAGAGAGGATCACCCACCTTAAACCCAGTGGGACACCAGTCCACGAACCGTATGCCGGCCCTTCCCTTCATGGCTGCGATGGCTGCGTTCACGTCCTTCGGAACAACGTCTCCCCGGTATAGCAGACAGCAAGCCATGTACTTTCCATCGCGAGGATCACATTTCACCATCTGGTTTTGAGGCTCGAATAGCTCCGCTGTGATTTCTGATACCGACATGCCCTCGTGGTAAGCCTGGAAGAAAGTTTAGATTTATTTAAGTTTAGAAATTTAATGCAATTATCGAGTAATTGTTATGCAAGTAGGTACCTTGTCAGCAGACACGACTGGCGCATAGGCAGCGAGTGGGAAGTGAATTCTTGGATATGGCACTAAGTTGGTCTGGAACTCTGTCAGGTCTACATTCAGCGCACCGTCGAACCGCAGTGACGCTGTGATAGACGACACCACCTGCAAAACAATTAGATTTTTTTCAGTTTTACGGGTTATTCGAGGCTGCATATATTCGCACACAATTCGTACCATAAAAATAGGTACCTACTACCTACTGCGAAAGTAATCAATTCTAAACCTAAAGATACCATTAGTCCTTTGAATGAGGAACCAATCCCATTTCTTCCCCCCATTGGAATTTTTCATTGTCTAAATGTTAAATACTCCCCATTTAACAAGTCGACAAAGATAAATTACAATGGAAGGGAATCTGAAGTAGGTATATCTAGCAACCCGAGGACCTGGTGAAGGCGGCTGGAACCCGTTGGATGAGGGCAGCGCATGACTGGTCGTTGTGGCGATCCTTGGGGAGGCCTATTTGTCCAGTAGAGGGACGTCTATCGGCTGATATGATGAGCATCGAACAAAGTTTGTTTATCCTCAAAATGAAACGATACAGTCCGATATTCCTAGATCCTTACAGAATAATTATCTTGCTAGAATTGTTTTCTTCTTCCTTCGTGTCAACAAGAACTATATTGCGCATAACATAACTCATTCTATAATGGAAATTTCTGAAGATTCAGTGTCAACAAATCCATACTTGTGATATCAGCCTGTTGAGGTTGGCATAGGAAGGCCGCTCGATGGATAGCCGACGCCGGCAGATATCGTAGATGGCCTCATTGTCCACCATGAACGCGCAGTCAGAGTGTCCGATGGTCGCGTGCGTTGTTAGCACCGCGTTGTATGGTTCCACTACCGCTGTTGATACCTGGAAGGCAGAAAAGATGTTATAATCTCTAGCGTGGCTGAAACTTTAAACAGAAATTACTTTTTTACTCACTACACCCTCTACTGGGTAGAGGTCAAAGGCCTCCTCCATTCGCTTATGCCACTCTGCTATATCCTAATTCAGTCACATACAAAAAAATTACGCCATTATAAATAATAAAGATAATTCTAAAGCTTTGTACCTAAATACCGCAGTATTCTGTAAGAGAAATGTATATTAGCATAAAATGCCTTAGCTCTTTTACTTTGTATGAATGAGAGCGAGATCAAAAGCACGAAACAACCAATGTAATGAGCTCAGGTTCCTTCTTTTTGTCAACAATACGAAACACTTAACAAATAAAAAACAGCAACAGCATTTCTTCCAAATGTTAATCCCTCCTAGAGTAGAACAGCAGACAAAGTCGCTAAAAATGGTTAGACTATTGATGGAAATGGTAACTTACTTGTGGAGCAGGATAGATAGCGAACTCCAGCTTGCTCTTCTTGCCGAACTCCTCTGAAAGATTTTCCATTAGCAGTGATGTGAAACCCGATCCGGTGCCGCCTCCAAACGAGTGGAACACGAAGAAGCCCTGCAGAATTCAAACGTAAACTTTCAAATTATTTTATATAAGAAATGGCTAAAGGCATAGACTTAAACCGCAATGTGTTATTTTCGTGTTGTTTTGTGTGACATGTTGTTTGTTTGAACGAGCTTGTCTATCGCTAGAGTAATATGTCTATGGCTAAAGGCTTATAAATGTTTTCGATACTTATGCCGTCATGAAATGAGCAGTGTGAAATATAGAATTTTACTTCAAGTTTAAAATATTGGTGGGGCAATGAGCAAGGGCAAGAGGCAATAGGTGGTATATTTGCTCCAAGAATGTCCCATTTATAATTTTGAATTCCAAATCATTTAGCCCTTTCTTTGATCATCCCACACAAGTCCACTGCTGGATGTTGGTGGTACAGCTTTTAAAGACAACTTACTTGAAGCCCAGTACACTGGTCAGCCAGCTTCCTAATTCGCTCCATCACCGGTCCAAGAACTTCCCGTCCGGTTGAGTAGTGGCCTCGCGCGTAGTTGTTCGCTGCATCTTCCTTGCCGGTGATCAGTTGTTCTGGGTGGTATAGTTTACGGTATTCGCCCGAGCGGACCTCATCTGCAAGAACAAAAAAAGTTAGATCCAAGCGGTAAGCTCCGTCTTTTCAGGTTTGCACTGCAGAGTGAAACGATTCCTGCGTCTATATTCCTGGTATACCTATAATAAGGCTTTCCGGTTTGGGATTAGGAAAACGAAGTAAAATATTCGTTCCAATGGGGTGAGAAGAGACAATGCAAATAGTAGTACTAATAAGTGGTGCCATTTATTTAGCAAGTTATAATTAATTATAAGCGATTATGTTTATAAACAGGAGTGCGATTTTTTAATGTCATTCGGTGAGCTCAGCAGTTGAAAATGTCAAAATTACTATGGAGATACATCGCATCTTTCTACTGCGGATTTGACTCTCGAAAATCTCTCTCCTGTAGTATGATTTATGAATTTAAAATTAGAAGTAGAAAGATGCATATCTCCAGAGTCATTTTGACATTTTCTCACCGAATGACATTCAAAAATCGCACTCCAGGTCAAGAACCACTTGCAGCGATTCTGACACCTTAGCTTTACACACTCGTTGGTTTCCTAAAAAAACTGGAAAAACTAAACGCAGAAGGTGACTAACCGATAACAGTGGCTTCCAGATCGACCATCACAACCCTCGGCACCATCTTGCCTCGATCAGCTTCAGAGAAGAACGTGTTGAAGCAGGAGTCAGACGAGTTGGGGTCGGTGTCGCATGTCGGCAGGGTGCCATCGGGTCGGATGCCGTGCTCCAGGCAGTACAGCTGCCAGCAGGCCACTCCCATCTGAACTCCAGCCTGGCCAACGTGCACCGAAATGCACTCCCTCTGCTCGAATAGAAAATCGTAGCACGTTATTGTCCTTATTGTATCTAATCTAAACTATTATAAAACTGTAACTGAAGTGTGTCTGTACATTGAAGATATTTACAAAAAAAGATTAATTACGATATGGTTTTTAGATGGCCCTGACTCGAAATCAACCTTTTTTAGAAATTTTGTCTGTTTGTTTGTTTGTTCGCGCATCACGCAAAAACTACTGACCGATTTTGATGAAACTTTTTTTGTTTGATAGTTTATGATCTGACTTAAAATCTGGTGTATAATTTGTGCAGACGAAGTCGCGGGGTAAACACTAGTTGTTTATAGAATACTTGCATAGTTACATGATGTAAGAAGTGTTTATAGCATAAAAATGGTTAATATTAATGGTTAAATAGAGCGTAATGTGGTGATAGCCGACAAGGAAACAAAATTAAGTTACTTAACTAACTAGGGAAGAATGTTTTTACCGAACTTTTAAACTATTTTGAACTACACCAGTTTCACATTTTGTACAAAATCTATAATTTGATACTGACAGTTGACGATAGGATTATTTGTCATTTTTGACGTTATCAAATTTTCACTTTCACTTTACAATAATTTTGAGGATCCATATCGTAAATTCTTGCGATTATGAGAACATATTTTGATGATCATTTCGTACAGTAGATTACTATATTTCTACAAAATATTGAAAGCCTAGTAGGTACCTCTACTATTAAATATTTTAGAAGCAATAATTTCTTAGTTTATGAACAGACAAATCAAATAAATCGTTTAAGTGGGACGTAATAAAACGAATAAAAACATTTATTTACCTGAGGTGGGGCTACGTGAATGAAACAATCTTTGATAAAGTATATGTCAAGATTGACAGTCGACGATACGAAAGCGTCGAAAAAAATTGGAACCAGGACTGGTTCCTAAACCCTATACATATACACGCACACATACAGAATTTGTATGGCGCCTCACGCACACCAACCTATGAAACTTAGCCCCTTTTGTTTTATACGGGATGTTAGTGAGGCTCATTCTAGACATATACTTTTTCTAAGGAAACAATCTAAAGAAAATGAGAGCCAACTAGATTTGCAAACTATCGAATAACAAACAAACTAAATTATTCACTTACCATTATGAAAACTAATGATTTTGACGATTCCGGTGTAAAAATAAATACAAAAACTCAATTAAAACAGTTTTCGTACAAAAATTTAGATCAGACAGAAATTTTGAAAAAAAATTGCGAATCAGCACCCGTCTGTTGGGTCAATTGGATCGATTGTTTTTTTATTCCAGGTTTGAATTTTGTTGTTGTGTCAAATGAAAATTAAAACTGCCAGTGAATTGTATTAAATCTTTTTAATAAGTATACTGTCAAAAAGATTTTATTCTCGTAGGTACTCAATATTTAAAACAAAGGTTGTTTGTATGTTTATTAGATACTTAGTTCCCCCACAGCGGTGTGGTAGGATCCGCAAGGAGCCGCTTGGCTCGCGACAACCCTCCTGCCGGAGTCTAGCGCCAAGCAGCTTGCTGCGTTCCGTCGGTATGCAGGAGTGCCAGTGCCCTTCTGGGTAAGCTCGCTACATCTTCGACCCCATCTTTGTCCTGAGGACTAGATAGAGGTCAAGAGCAAACTCATCAATAATAAAAAAAAAGTTAATTTTCTAGAGTTTACCCGTGACTTCGACCGCACACCGGTTCCCGTCATCGTGGCGAGATAAATGATACACCCAATGGATACTTTAACCACAGATTAATAATAAATTACTAGCTTCAACGCAGGAAAAATTTTTGTTGTTCGTCATTGATTTTGAAAAGTGGATTGATTTTAATTTCCACACATTGTTTAAGAAAAGCACTATACAAGCCCTGGCCACAACTAGACATTGATGGACTTACGTATGTGTGCCTCGGCCCACATTTACACGTTCTTCCATCAATGCCTCTTTTGCTGGCCACTGCAGTAATGTACTATAAACAATTTTTGCTTTGATTATGATTATGAGTTATATTATTATAACAAACTGAATGTAAATGATATTGTTATAATTGTATAGTTTAATGTAACAATAAATTACTTTTCCAACCAGTGTTGCCAACTCAGTATCAGGTTTTCGGGCTAAATAGAGCTTTAAAAAGGGCTAGATTTGCCCAATAAATAAAAAAAGGGCTAGATTGCTTTATTTATAAAAATTTATGAAAAAGTGAGTCTTGTTAACTATTGTTTACTTATTAAATAGATTTACTCAAACGCACAATCAAAAATTTAACAAACTTAATTAAAACAAACACTTAAATGTCTAAAGTAGCGATTACATTACCAGACATTTAGGGCAGATTTCGGTATACATTGCTTGCTTTGAAAGCTACACTTTGAAATAGAGAGAACAAATCAGGCAATGTATGCCGAAATCGTGCCGAACACAAGATTTCACTCCCACTTTGTGCTGACGTAGTTGCTTATCGTTGAAGTTGAGCCTTATCTGTTTCATCAGGGGCAGCTTTGCTCAATATAAATTGCGTGCCAGTGTAATTTCCTTACACGATTTTGGGGCTAGAAATAGGGCTAGGGGCTAAATAATTATTTTAAGGGCTGAAGGAGCATAAAAAGGGCTAGATCTAGCCCCGAAAGGGCTAAGTTCCGGACGGACGGAAAGCGTCAATTGTCGTCCTGCTGCGCTAAACGAAGTTGTCACTTTCCACCTCCGTCGAGGAGAAAAATAGTATACTAACCTCGGACAGTAAATAAGAAAGCCTCAGATCACATGTTTGTAGACCGAGGCGAAAAATAGGGACATAATTTTAAAATGTTGCACGCCGTAAAGGGTAAATCGTATTCGTCCCATGATAATCTATAATCGATTCTGGAACTTTTTCCGACAAACAGTTGACCGACATGATATCACCCACCGCCACCGTCTGTACTTTATACCTATGGTTTATGGCAATAAATGATTCTGATTCTGATTGCTCCGCCAAAATGTGAGTTATTTCCATGTGGAACTAAATAAAGCAATGTAAATTAAAACCCATCTGATTGGCAGGATTATGAGTGGCATGCTCTACCAGGCCAAGGAACAAGACGTAGATGACCAAGATACGGCCAGCATTTCTTCGCTCAATGACTATTCCTAGTCTTTGCAAGTAAAAGCGCGTTAGCCTTTTGGCTGCTCTTACATACCTATATTTTAATAAACTGACGCCTTCTTCTCTGAGAGTAGGGTAGTTTATTGTCACCAATCCATGGTAGAGACGCAGAGAATATGGCTTACAAAGACCCAAAGACTGAATCATAAATAGATTTCTATTTACCGGTAGATGACACTGTTAAATGTAATTTGTGTGTAATTTATTCAATAATATCGAAAAAAAATTGGGCTGGATAACTATCGACGAACGCAATAACAAAAAAAATGAAAATCACATCTTTATGAAAATCATGCTTTGAACGGCCAAAAAGTCGATTAATTTCTACCTATTTTTACTCTGTGATACTTATACATAGGGTGGGTAGTACAAGTGGGGCACTAAGATGGGGACCAACCCCTGACTCGGGGCTATTAGGACACAATGGATCGATGGGGCACCGTCGGATGCTGGTCCCTCGTTATAGTAAGTTAATTTGCATTTTTCTATGGATTATTTTACTTTAGACAATCCTGACAGTTTCTCTCTTTTCTTGGGTCTGACGTTCTGACTAATTATTTATATGTTTCTATCTTAAGAGCTCTTTCAATCAAATCAAATCAGCCCACGTCAACAAACTGCTGGGCATAGGCCTCCTCGAGGTTCTTTGCTATTCTGATCCATTTCTGACCCGCAACCCTTACGACGAACGTGTTGGTGGGGTACCTAGCTACCTACCTACTGACCTGTTTCCCTCCCTGCCATGGCCACCATTCAGTTACTGTCTTGGTCCACCGGCCATCTTCCCTTCTAACCAAGAGCGTCTGCTCACCAGCGTCTACGACCTTTAGTTCTTTGTGAAATGAAAATTTTACTGGAATGAATACGCACAAAACTTTTTCAAATCTGGTTATAAAACCAGTGCCGGTACTGTACTAAGTTGCAGTAATTTGTATTCACATGATGTTCTTTCCGCACCGTGCCGAACCATGTGGTTCTGTCATAGAACGGACCGAACGGACCACCCCATTTCGTTCCTTGGAAGTCTTACGAAGAGACTAACTAAAAACACTGCATAGGATTTCTTATGCAGTGTTTTTTTTTTTTTTTTTTTTTTTTTTAATTTATTTAAGTTTTTACAAATTCTTTCAAATACATATTTTCTCCAAAACTCCATTGGGAGTTTAGCTGGAGCTCTATAGCTACTGCACTGCTACTGCTAGCTCTTGTGGGATAATGACTGGCAAATACTAGGCACATCGTTCTATCATCCTAAAAATCTTCAATATGCTAAAGACGTCAGCCTTGCTGTAACTGCATGCTTGAAAACTTGGAAATTATAGCAAAGATCCGGACCACCCCGAAAGTCATTATGCTCGTGAGTATACATTGAGATATCTTTATTGACTCTGCCTGCACCTGCATCCATTAAAAAAAATTAATAAGTAAACCATTGACCAGAAAAAAGTCAATGAAGTAAACACAAATTTTCAGGGGTATCACCATAAGAATATTATTCTATGGTATCGCCAGCGTTGTTTGAGTTTCTTTTACAAGCGAAAGTGTAATGTGTATGTATGTTATAACGTTTAACGTTTGTAACGTGGCTTCATGCTACCAAACTCTAACCGCGAATCAAACAAATCAAACCATTGTCTTTTTACACCAAATTCGTCGCACTCTACAGCTATTGTCACTCCTTGTAAACATTAATTCATATGCAAAATATTATAAAGTCCATTTCGAGTACTCTTTATGTTTTTGAATATTTAATTGCGTCACATTGTTGTCGTTGTGGCTTGTGTAAACGAACCTTAAAGAGCGTAACAATCGATTTGACATGGTTTATCCCATAGAGAAATTATGGTTTATCCACACCGTACAAATAACGTAGGCAAAAAGTTTTATTGACTATAATTCGTGATTGTAATGAATGAGCGTTAGCTATTTAGGTGTTGTCGGTACGCGATTTAAACGAGAAAACATAAATTAACGACCACAATCCCTTTAAGGGTGGTTTGCAGAAACTTTGCTACAACAATACTCACCAAAGCTGTTTTTTAGGTGTAACAAGGCTCACATTTATCATTTTCAAGGTATCAGGGGGAATGGTAGGAGATGATAGGTCTTTAAACTATAAAACATGTTTCCCTTTGTTGCTTTACGTATGTTTGTATATCTCTTCTCTAATATACAAGGTGTTACAAAACTACAAATAAACATTTAAGGGGGTGGTGTAGACCATCAAACTGAACAACTTTCACTATGGGACCAATATCGAAATCACGAAAAAAAAAAATATGTTCTATACTCTACAAATCGACTAGAGCTAAAATATGTATGGGATTTAAAATTATTTTTTTCTCGATTTCGATGTTGGTCCCATAGAGAAAGTTGTTCAGTTTGACGGTCTAAACTACCCCCTTATAAGTTTTAAAAATTTATTGTTACTTATGAAACACCCTGTATAAAATTCCCGGTCGCGGTGTTTGTTACAAAACTCCTCCGAAACAGCTTGACCGATTCTTGTGAAATTTTGTGTGATTCAGTAGGTCTGAGAATAGGATGCTATTTAGAGTAGATGTAGGGTAGATGTAGGGTAGGTGTAGGGTAGATGTAAGGTATGTTTAGGGTAGGTGTAGAGGGTAGGTGTAGGGTAGGTGTAGTAAAATTCTCGGTCGCAGTTTTTGTAACAAAACTCCTCCGAAACGGCTTGACCGATTCTTATGAAAATTTGTGTGTATTCAGTACGTCTGAGAATAGGACTGAAAGTAGAATCATGTCCCAGTCAACTATTTGCAGTTTTGCCACACAATTGGAAACGAACGTCAGGCATTTTTCTTAAACCAAATTTTGACCTTCAGCTGTTCAGACAAAACCTTTGTAATCTCAGTGTGCATTTTGACAAATAGAAACCACTCAGCACAGAGGGTAGATCAAATCAGATACTTACACTATACTGCAGTCTAACTATAGTGACATGCGATACTTATCTCAGCGATTATCGCTAATGTGACCAGATAACATCTCTTTAGGGAGGTGTGCGGCTTTGCTTTCATCCTGTAGACTTGCTTACTTTAGGTGCTTTAGGAGAGTAAAATATCTTATGTCATTCATTACCTACTTCAAAAGAACTATAGTAATTGTCAATATGCTCCAGAGTCTAACAACCAAAAACTCACGATTTCATGATCATGAAAATGAAGTTTCCCCCATTTTAGGCTGTTGAGATGTATTGCTATGAAACCAGACATCTTTAAAGCTTGCAGGTTCACAATGGCCTAAGCATATTTTTATCAGGTTCTCAGTGCGGTAATGTGTTAAATGATAAATGGCACATAGGTCCTACCTTTTTGTCACTGCGGCGCACAAACAATCTCTTTTGTTATTATTCTGTGTTTAATATTTTACAAAAATGTATCTCTCTGGTCATGTAAAAGATTGAATGTGTGTCGGAGATCCAAATAAATAATTTTTCTTTCTTTTCTTTCTTAGGTATCTTTTTACTTTACCCTTACCACCTAGTATGTTTTTATGTAGATATGGTGTATCAAGAAACTATATCGCTTATCTACTTTCGTCCCTAACTTGATTTCTACAAGAATATTATATTTAGGTCGAATTTTCCAACAAAATCAATTTGAAATTTCACTAAAAACGTAACTAAACCTATGCATTAGTTTTTGTTCCATTCGATCCCTTAAATCCCTAACCAATCCTGAGGGAATGATCATGAATATCAAACGGGCATCACATTAGGGTACCGTAGTTATCTGATCAGGATTAAACCGGTAAAAAGCGGTCATTATTTCGCATCCGTGGATAAAATGGGATTTTTTATTTTGCCCACACCTCGGGGCATTGTCGTTGTGGATTGCCATTGGGCTGGATAATTTCATTCCTTTCTATGGATTAAATTTTTTTGCGGTAGGTATAATATGTGATATTCATAGTCTTATGATGCATCTAATAATACTGTGACTATACCTAATCATTATTACCCTACACCAGAAAAAATGGCTACGTGGATTCTAAGAATATTAAATGAATCAATCAATTGCACACCAAAACAATATTATCACTTTTAAAACATTAAAATAAAATAATATACTTTATTACATTCACTACATTAAGACAATTATAAAGAAAAATCGTTTCTCAAGAATCCATTCAACACCATTTTTTTTGTTTATGGCTGCATTTAGCCGGGTACGTAATTTTTGATTTCGTTTGTGGACGATATAGAGGCTTTCTTTCTGTGTTCTGGTCGTATGGATTTAAACCTATCCTAAGCTACATTTTGAAATCTAAATCGGTCAACACCATTTTTCAAAGATCGAAATAATAATAAAACTACTAGTAAACGGTAAACCATAAAGGGCAGTAATTAAATCTTGACGGTTCTAAGGGTAGTAGTAGTGGAAATAAGGGAGGGTGCGCACAATGAAGCTTGTTCGGTTAGTGCCAGGTGCCCGTACACTCGTGTAGATAGAGCTTTAGTTTACTTTATTTTGGGGATTTGTTTGTGTTTGTTGAATAAGTTGTTGATGGTAACTTAGAAGAAACCAGTAAATGATATTTAAGAGGAGTTCATTTTAGAATCGAAATATTATAATTTTATCTTGTCTTTATTAAAGTACAAGTGCGCTTACTTAGCTACGTAAAACCCTCAATATTTGGAGTAAAACGAGGGAAATTTTAATTCTTATCGAGCACCTAGATGCCAAGAGACAGATACGTGCCATATTTAAACTCGCTAGGCTTTAGTTAGATATTTGAATCATTGAGTGACTTGTCTTTTATATACTTACATAATTGACCATTCACTGATATCTGAATCAGTTTTTCTAAAACACTAAATCACAGAATGATTAGTATTATTGTGCACATACTTACAGACTTAACTGACTGAAACTCAACAATTTTATTAACGACTGTACCCCACTTAAACCCAACGCCGCGAAAACTTTCCCAAACCATGTTTTTTGGTCGAAAATCAATTTTTTCGATAAAAATTTCGGCGTATGAATGAACTGCATTGTTCTCAGTGCAACGATGCATCGGAGCGACAGATGGGGTCCTGGCGTTCGGTAGAAGTGATAAGGGTAAACGGTTTGACACCGAAGCAATCGGTCAAAGTTGTTGAATAGGAGAAAGAGATCGTTATTTATTGATCTGATGTTTAATTGTTTAGTTTTATTACTTTGGGTTAAAGACCATAAACTTTTTATTCACCATTCCAGTTACGACTAAAAGACAAAATTTGGTACAGGCTTGGACTCGAATGGGCTATACCACATTTCTTCCCGTGTGTGTCCTACGAGTCAAATTGGATTGGTTTCTGTGCTAGTCTTTAAAATACAGCTTATAAACCGTATTTCAATGGGCCAAAGGCTAGCATCCTATCACTACTACAAACGTCCTACCATCTTATCACGACGACGACCGTCGGTCCGGTAGCTCAGTCGGTAGTGAACCTGCCTGCTGTGCCGAGGTGTTCGAAACCGAAATATGAAATTTGTATTTTGTACCCGAGTCATGGATGTTTGTATCTATATAAATGTATTATATATCGTTGTCTAGTTATTATAATACAAGTCCAGGCTAGATTCTGGTACTTTAAACGTGACTAGATAATTTGTGTGACAATGTCCAAGATAATATTATTATTATCTTGAATATGATGTTTAAAGTCTGTAAGCATAGGTGTCTGTAACTGTAGGTTAAAATTTTTTCGTTGTAATATTTTTCGTCATTCCCATTTTCCCAATGGGAAATTGGGAGATTATGTATCCTACCTGTAAATTTTATTTCAATAACAAACAAATAATTTTAAAAATAAATAAAGAATTATACTTAATTATGATTAGAAACCGTCGAAATAATTTCATGCCAATTTATGACAACCCCAGAATGCCATAAATAGAGATATAATGAGCGTTAAATGAGAATCCAAAAGTAAATATAAATATGCCGTCGACTCCTACGCATGACGAATTTGCCAATAAAGGACCAATGTCATGGCTTTCGGTTGGATAATTGGATGAAATTGTGTTGTTCAAAATAAGGTTTTTAAATTACTACACCGTCCCTAATACTCTACTAATACTGTATAACAACTTATTCTGACTTTTCAGGGTTTCAGGGTTTATATTTTATTTTCAATAAACAATGATTTGTAAGACTAGCTATGATTTTTTAGCATAAGCCATAAATTACTTTCCCTCACTTCGTATCTCTTTTCTAAAAGAAAATTAAGATATTATTTTGCTATCTTTTCCATCAATTTTTCTGATAAAAGTGTCAGATACAATTAAATTTTTAACAGCAGCATTAAACTAGGTACACAATAGGTGTGTAAGTAATAAATTAATAGAATAGGATAGAAAAACGGTAAATAAATATTTTATTTAAAAATTGTGTCGAATGAATTTATGTCTATTTTACCTAATACGAAAATTATTTTGAGAACCAAATGAATATCGTTTTATTAGCTCCTTCACCATATGGTACTAATAAAACAAGCTAATGATACATTTTTTAAATTTGAGTGGCTATCGTATTAATTTCTTTCAATCGTACGTGACCCTCGACACGCGTCCGACACACTTTCACACTTGTCGCCGTGTGGTGTGACGCGTGCACAAGGCGTAGCGTGCCTATTTAGACTACACAGGCATACAAACAGAAATTGAGATTATGATATTTTTATTGGTACCATTATACAAGCAAGGCTTTTGATTTGATCACACATGTGACAACCGAGAACTTGGCAAATTATAATTAAGAGGCCATAGGTCCCGAGGAATATTTTCTATGAGAAACGCGATTGCCCAGCGCTCCGAAAAGTGTGTGCGTGAGCCGTATTTTCGATTAAAAAGAACTAACCAAAGTACTTTTTCTAGATTTTTTTTATGATTTCACTAGTTAAACTAATTGTGAATATGTGAGTATAAATGCAAAAAATCGGAAACTATTTTAAGTTCTTCTAAAACGAGAAAAATGTTTTAGTTTCGGTAAATGGTATAAATCTAGTCGTAAAATTAAAAATAAAAGATGCCTCCGAGGTATTTCCACCTACTATTACGCTTTAATGTGGAGTTTAAGTTATAGAATTGCCAGCAAACAGACCAACCCGCTGGACTGAGACGTGACGGACGACCTGTGACAGGTATAGCTGGGAACGACTAGATGAGGAAGGCCGAAGATAGAGATTTGTGAAACACCATGGTGGGGGGGTAGGCGCACATAGTTAGCAGTGGAAGATGATGACAGACGAGGATGGCCTGATGATGAAGACGTAAATTATAAACTTATTACTAGAGACGTTGCTGTATAGACAGGTACGTATTATTTTTACGGACCGCACCAATTTTACGCTTGGCTAGATGAAATAATGACGACAGTGACAAAATAGCAGCCGAAGAAGAAGTTACAATCTATCTGCTTACAGGCAGGTTATCAGCTAGATGGTCAGACAGACGACATCTGTAAAGTGGCCGGCAAACAGTAGATGAGTAGCTCAAGACCTTTGGAGATGGCATAAGAAACAAGAGACCTAAAGTGATAATTGAATTATCCACATTGTTTGTAAATATGTAAGTGTGTATAGCTATATATAACTCTCTACTGTATTTCTCCGAAAAGGTAGTCGTAGATTTTCCTAATATAGAATATATATTATATTATTCAGAATAACCACATATCACTAGCAGTGGACAGCTCAGCGTGACATTCTAGTTTTTGAACTACATAGTTTCTTACCTATATTAAAATATTGTGAATTAACGTGGAAGGAAGTAGAAGAAACCAAGAATAGCATTAGCATTATTTAATCTAATCTAAAACTTGATTTTCTGAGAAACTACCAATGTAATGCTTATTTATGGGACCTGGTTTCCTGAAATAAATGTTTTTTTTTTATTGTGAAATACAATTACTTATCTACGCGTGGGAATTTTTTTAATGGTATGTAAGATATATTTTTCCCACAAATTATATCATTGTATTAGGTGTTTACAATGTATGACACTTAACTATATAAAATGTACATTTACGCTCTGAATAAAACCAAATGATAAGCACTCTTAAATGTTTTTTATCCATCCTAAAATGACACTTAACATCTCTTCATAAGGTGGGAACCGTAATTTTTTGCTTTAAAAAAATGACACGCACAGCTTCAAGTGGGATAATGATAACAATTACACTGTATTTAAAAGCTTTTGGAATATGATAGGGTTAAATAGATGTCCCGTGTGAAATTTTTACAATGACAATATTTTTGAGTACCTATGCTTCAGCTATGCTTCAGCTTCTCGTAAAGCAAGTAATTTTATTTGATGAGACTAAACTACGGCTAAAATGGTAAACGTGGTAAGTGACATCTTACACGAATTAATTGTTGAAGGAACGTGTAGTGAAGCATGTGGCAATTTGTTAATTTGAATGTTATTATTTTTATGTTCACTTCTGTCGTTATTATAATTGCATCATCATTACTTAATTACCGCGTCCTTATTTCAAACATCATCTCTCCCGAGCTTCATTTACCTGCTACGCTATCTTCGTCTATCTGCCAGCAACTAACCCCACAAAGCACAATATAAGAAAAAGAGTATAGCCACATAATACAGTAAGGATACCCCCTGCCCCCACCACTTTTTACCTCACTCCTCTGGGTAGGAAACGCAAAAAGTTAAGCAATGTTGTATTCCTGTCTCACTTCATCTTGCTCAGTATCAGCAGCTCAGATGAGTGGCTCAGTAGTTTTTTTAATCACACTTTCTTACCTTTTTTTGTCAGTTTTCCACAATACCTTTTCTAGCTTCCTGGTTTTTCTCATTTATACCTATGAAGTGACAGCGTCCATGTGTCCAAGGCTAGAACGATCAATCGTTCTAGGTCCAAGGTGAGTCTGAAGCTAATCTTAACTATTATAAAACCGTAAACTCATAAAGAATAAAAAAGTATCGGTTCTCTTCATATAAATTCAAATAACATTCGATAGCGCGATTTAAAAACGTGCAGCGCCATCTATTGACAAAATTGTTAGTTTTTTTGTTTGTACGCGCATCACGCAAAAACTACTGAACCGATTTTGATGAAACTTTTTTTGTTTGATAGCTTATGGTCTGACTTAAAATCTGGTATATAACTTGTGCGGACGAAGTCGCGGGTAAACACTAGTTACATAATAAAACCGGTCAAGTGCGAGTGGGGCTACACGCACACCGAGGCAGGGTTCCGTACCACTCCGCCACACAACATAACACATTAACATACAAAAAAAAACGTTTTTTCCGGGACCTTTCGCGCGAAACCGAATCACACTTGGCCCGTTTTTATTATTTGTGGTTATACTGTAGAGATTTGCTCTATAATCACCCCAAGTTTGACGCTTGTGTATACATATTACCGTTTATACGAAAAAGCGAGAAGAAAAAACTATGATAAACACTAGTTTCTTGTTCTCAACAAGACCCCCTTAAGGCTCTCTTATTCAAGTGCAAGCGTCTCTTTCTTGCAAGCAGAAGTTTGCAATTAGCCATCCCGCTCCAATTGAAAGCAGGATCGCAAAAAAACGTGTTTTTCGTCAATATCTTTGCTCAAGGGAGTTTCTATGCTAAAAATTATACGGAGTTCACTAGAAATATTT
This sequence comes from Agonopterix heracliana, assembly GCA_963693445.1. Taxonomy (NCBI): domain Eukaryota; kingdom Metazoa; phylum Arthropoda; class Insecta; order Lepidoptera; family Depressariidae; genus Agonopterix; species Agonopterix heracliana. The sequence goes on from OY856310.1 coordinate 21,007,748, forward strand.
AATGTATTTAGTTAAGTACAAGAATAAAAAGTTAAATATCAGCAGTTTAATCATAGGTAGTATTGAAAAATCATAACAAAAAGGGGTAACTTTGGGATGTTTTTCTATCTAGTAAACTTAATCTAATCGTGTAATTGAGAACGGTCGCCCATCCGCCCGATCCTTAAATAAGACATAATTTAATTTCAGTCTTTAAAACACAGTTTAAAACACTTTCGTTCGTGTTCTAAAAACGGCCTCGACGGGATAACAGCGTCTTAATTTTTAACGTTTTATAACTTTTATTATTGTCAACTACCTATCTATTACGGTTCAAATGTTACAGCCCTAAGTAGGTAGAACCGACGGACAACATAGGCTTAGTAATTGGGTCCCGTTGTCACCTTTTGGGTACGGAACCCTAAAAAGCGAAATGATTGGGTAAACTGGTGACGGCGCGATGTGCTCGTATGTTGTTGCTTGCACCATAGGTACTAACAATTTCCCAGTACTTAAACAAATTATCTACCTACAAACAACATGGTGTGATGTGATGTGTTACGGGCACGCGACACGCACGTGTCTTGCGCGTGTTGACTAAGTATTATCCTAAACTATTTTGTTAGGAAACACAGCTGTTTATAAGGGGTTTTGTGTTGAGACTCCTGGTTGGCCGTGCGGTTTTGAACGGGGGTGTAATTGGGTAAGTAGGTAGGTACTTGTGTCTAATTGATATTGTATGTATTCTAATTAATTTGAATAGTACAGCTGGCGTTCTTAAGGCAAAAAATAAATATGAATGAAAGTAAAATATTCATCTAGTTCTTTAGAAAAAAGGTGGTGGTGGAAGGTGTACGATTCTGAAAGCGCTGACTGGATATTGTTCTGATTTGACAGTTTCTTTGATCAATTAGCTTAAATTAAACAATACCGTTTCCTTTCCACCAATAACTTAAGAGTTTCGGCAGATCAATCCACAGCGATCGACGATTCGTCCATGCAAAAAGCACGATTGGTATGGGACGCCGTTCGCCACGTCGTCGTCGATATGAAAGGATGCGTGCGACGTCTTATACTAATCGTTCGTTTAAAAACAAACCGTGTTATTTTGGAAAAATATCTAGGATGTACAGGAACTTAACTGCCACAAATGTCAATAACAAGTTCTTCTTGCAGTACCATCGCCTATCGGAGGTTGGCTATCATTATGGCTTTCGGATCCTGGAGAGAGTTTTGTGGCTCGCCTTGGCAGAGGCCTATGTTCAGCAGTGGACAATGATAGGCTGATGATGATGGACCCTGGAGACTGCAGCCCTGAAAGTTAGTAAGTTAAGTTTAGTAAGAAGGTAATAGTCATTATTTATCTTGTTATTTTTAGTAAACTTCATAAAAGTATCTACATAACTGCAATAATAGTAGATTACACACGGAGGACATGAAAGTAAGAAAGGTCTTAGATCTCATGTAATTGTTGACCGAGGCGAAGCCGAGGCCTTTAGCGCAGCGGGACGAAAATTGACGTTTTCCGTCCGGAGGGGAGAAAACAAATGAATTATAATTGAACTGCAGATGTACTCTCGAATGACGTCACGTTTTGTTATCTTTACAAGCAAGTACCTACAAAGCTGCAGTTGGTTTTCAATCAACCTCAAGAGGCGACGGACAAAGTGTACCAAATGTTACCATAACATTTTGAAACTCTCTATGCAACTTTGAAAACGTTTGATGATATTTTAGGTCTTATTTAAATGCGAATAAGGATTCAGTTCCGTTAATCAAAGCTGTATAGTTGTGATAATTCTTTTAGTAGTTCTAATAATGTTTATGTGAAAGTAATAAGGTTCGTTTTACTTTGAATGTAGAGTCTGTTAGATATAGAACAGGATAGTTTTCAAGTGTTTACGCTTTGAAGAAAATAAATAATTGATCAAGTTAGAATGCAACTGTATTACTGACAGGTTGCGTTTTATGAAGAGCATTTAATTTTGCTTCTTGTTATTTATATTGTTGTTCATTATTTTCACAGAACATTATAAGAGGGGTTAGAAATGCAAAGTATTGCTTAGGAGACAGCTGTCACTTGTCTTCCCGCTCACGCTGCTACAATTACTCATGCCCTCTCGTTCGCACCACGCCGCGCGCCTAATGGTGTTATGCAAAGCATTGCATAACCTGTGGCGACACGTTCCACGCCTACTTTGCACTTTAAAGGGTCTCTTATAATGTTCTGTGATTATTTATGTGACTCAAAGTGTCAGTTGCAGAAACGCTCATTAAAGTAAATCCTACATTGAATCTCTTGCTGTCACTTTTTGTTTTGTTGAAGTAGTTAAAGCTAGCAAGAGATTTAATGAAGGATTAAATTTAATAGGCGTTTCAGCAACTGAGTGTAAAACGCCTTTCTTTTACTGACCACAAAATATAGATTACAATAATGTCAGTACCTATCTATAACCTATAACATAACTTACATCATTATAACCTGTCTGCAGGGAGTTCGGGTAGATAGTTGCATTACTCTAAGGGGTGATTGTACTCAACATACTGAACAACTTTCCTAAAGGAACAAAGGAAAATTAGGAAAAACACTTAAATATTTTTTATTAACTTCAAGTTCTAAGGATGTAATAATTCATTGTGTGGTTAAATAAATGCAAAGTTTTGTTACCTAGTTTAAGTATCCCAAATTGCGTTTATTTGAAACACTTTTACTATTGAGTAAATAAATCGATGGAACTTCTCTAGTAGAATTTATAAATAATTTATAATATTTGAACAGTGTCAAATACTAAGCTGATGGCACCCTCTTTTATTTTACCAAAACGAGAATAACTAGACCTCTATAAGACTACCATCCCCTTGTAAAATTTATACAAAAATGGGAATGCAAGAGCTCCGATTCAATTGGTTATAGTCAAATCTTCGTGATCGATAGAGTGATTTATTTCAATGTAACAAGGATTATATTCCGGTAGCAATCTGTTAAGTAAATAAATAGTAATGTCAGCTGTAGAGCCAATTTGTGGTACTGCCAATTCATCTTTTGGTTGAATATGACAGAATTGATTTTATTAGCTTAGGTGTTTGCTTTGGGGCTGTTTGCACTATGGATTATTTTTATTTCTACTCAGAAAATGTCATAAAATTTACTTTTACCGTAGAACCCCGTGACTTCGCCTGGATTTCGCAGTTTTTTGTTATAATTGTAACTTGAAGGAAGTATTGTCAGTACGGCCGTGTTATAGAATATTCGACTTTATGTAATCCAAATATGAAAGTAGGTAAGTATGTAAAATTGATATTGCTCAGAAATCTTAAAATTAAATGTTCTCATTATGGTGACTGAGCCATCTAGTCTAGTCATATCATGAGATTCATGAGTTTGCATCTAAATTATTGATTTTAATCGAGTTATCTTCATTTCATTATTATATTTGGCAACGTCTATTAAAAAGCACACCATTGTTTGTTGACAATGTTTAGTTACTTATTATGGTGAATCTTGTTGTAAATTGATATTAAAACAGTTATAATTATTCTGATTCCGTGCTCTAATATAAATGATTAACTATAGTGAATTTGTTTGTTTGTTTTGTTTTATTTTATTTTGATCTCATAGACATAAATTATAGCGCCTAAGTATTATTATTATTATGTTTCAATATTTGTTTGTAATATAATTTTCTAATGTTGTTATTTAATTGAATGAATGTTAAAATTGTAGCTTAGAAATGATAATGAATTTAATTTGTATTGTTTAAATGTGATAAATTTTGTTCTGTGTTCCACAGCACGCTGTGCCCACAATGGGTATCATATGCTGATCTCCTATGTTTTATAATACCTTTTATATACCATATGATCCGCATGAATAAATGAATTATGAATTATGATAAAAATTTGGTAGCATCAGGTAGCATGACTGACCTTTCGGTACAGGAAACATCGTGAGAAAATCTATTTCGATGCGTGTCGTGTATTGTGTTAACCGTCCGAATGCTGACGAGCTCAGTATGTGTGACACAGGACAGAATTTAGGCATTGCCATTGTCAATGAAATGTGGTTATTATTTAAGTATTTTGCTACATTTGCCTAATCTCCGAGTACACGTTCGGGGAATATGTGAGCTTATGAAACCATGAATGTGATAAAGTTGAACTTTTCGTCAACTAAGGGGAAAGTTGGTAGTTCTGGTAGGGATTCAGACCTAGCCCACAAGGGATTATGGTGGAAAGGCATTATGCATGTTAAGTCGAATTTTTCACTATCAAGTGACGAAATGTATAATGTCGTTTTTACAATAAATATACCTATTGTGCGACTACATCTTTGTAAAAATCAAAAATTAAAGCCCATTCCATAATTCCATTCAGTAAACGAGTCAATCGAAATAAAATGTAAAAGTCACCCAATAAAAAGCCCGACAACTCAATTCAAAAAAGTAAAATAAACAAACTATATTAGCTTAGTGGACTAAGCAAACACTAGCACTGCCCCCGGCACTGTCTGCAGATGAATTTTAAACAGGAGGCGCAAACAATGAGGCAATTAGCCCTGGGCTAGGATCTGGACATACGATATCAAACATGTGGTTGATGTTTGACTTGTTTTTTGTTGGTTTTAGGTTTTTTAGTTAAATTAATTACAGGAAATATCTTTTTAGTGGTATTCTTTATTTACTTCCTGAAGATTATTAAAATTTAAAATAAAACTGCGCCTGATTAGTAAAATGGCACTAAATGTAGAGTATCATCATCATATCAGACGATAGACGTCCACTGCTGGACATAGGCCTCCTCCAAGGGCAATCCACCACAATGTAGAGTAAGTACACTTATTATCATGAAATCAATTCAATCAATACGGTAGTAATGAGTACTCTGTGAAATGTCGCAGTCACGTAGAATTTCGAACACCGTTTCTTGTAGAACTTGGAAGTTTTGATCGAATTATCGTTAAGATGATAGACGAGTACAGTTTTCTCCATACAAACGTATTCCCCTGTTTTCTCCCTGGATAACAACACTAGAGCAAATATTTTTTTACCATACAATCTATGTCACCTCTGCCATGTCCCTACGTTTTGCTTTTTTGCATTAATTAATTACTGTAAGAACTAGGGACCTTCGAAAATGTCCCATTTTACCGCCCGTTTTCAGACATCCAGTAAACAAATTTGACAAATATAAACAAAAAAGGCAAAACGTACGGACATAGCCAAAGTCTTTCTCATATTATTTTTGAAAGAATTATTAAAATCGGTTTAGTTTTGGAGGAGAAAACAGGGTCAATTTTTTGTATATAAAATCGGTCCGAGCTGCAGTTGTCTCTTTCGCACTCTAGTCGGCGGGGTGTATGGGTGGGGCGGATCGGATAAATACGTATACAGTCGGAAAAGTGACCTATTCTCCAAATTAGCATTTCAGCCCGCCTATCCTATCTTAACTTTGATAGTTTCATAGTACCTATTTTTTTTATATATATCATCCAACGTGAGCTCATGTCATCTACTGGCTAGAGGTTACGCAGGATCGGGAAAAGGGAAGTTCTCGTTTCGGAGGCCAAGACCCACTTTGAGTCACTGAGCAACATAGTTAGTTGTTCCTTCAAATATACACGTATAGTAAATATTACGTATAGTAAATTGATTTGTTAGTGGCCTGTTAGTTACCATGAGTAGTAGAGAAAAAAAAAGATGCCTAAAGGCTATGTGATGTTATTATGAATAACAAATTTTTAGTTTGAGTTTGACCGTTTACATTTCAGATTGTTATTATTATTACCAAGAGCAATCTGTCGATTTTCTCGACGAAGGGGAATGAATCGAAATTCTCGTAAATGTGTTGGATTAACTATGCCACTGGTAAATTGTGGTGGAAATTAATGGATACGATCTGCGGGGAGATATAGTTAAGTATGGTATTTAAATATATTCGGCGATTAATTTATCAGATACGATTTGTTCTTGTGATTTATTAGAAAACAGTTAGGTTCCTAGTTCTGAGAAGAAATATATTCTGACCTTTTATGTTTAAATCAAATTAAAGATTGAAAATGATTGATTGATTGTTATTTGGATTGATAATTTTTTTTTATTGATTTATGTTTAAGTTCATGAGGTAATGCGTCATCTGACTTTGTTCACACCACACCACGGTACCATACAAAATATAACGTTCTGTGGTTCCATTCTTTTCATAGTTCACTACTTATTTTATGTAATTTTGTCACAAGCGTATGAAGATAATAATGTAGAGTCAGAGTCCCAACTTTTTTTTGTGTTGTTTGATATTAATATTATAATCTACGATAATTATAGTTTGTCCGTAGTCCGAAAAAATTTTAGCTGTTTACCTAATTTGAAAACCTTTGCTCTGTATCTATTGAGATCTTATAGGCTATAAATTTACTTTTCTACTATTCTCAGTTTGGCATTCATCCTTGATTGTAAATTACCTAAGCGCAAATCCTTATTTCATAATGATTAGTCCAATAACTGTAAAGGTAAGAACATACAACCACAACACCTAATACTCAATTCATTCAACAATATCAGCATGTCAACTGAAGCTTTGTCAGTGGACCCCAAAACTAATGGATTATCACGGCTTGGAGCCAACTCTAAAAGTAGGTATACTGGTTCTACCCTTCATTTTATGCTGGTATATTGGTGGCAGACTGTGTTTCTCTTAGATTTGTTCTAGTGAGTTTAAGCTTCGGGTTTTCTTAAAAGAAGACAAAGGAATCGCTAAAAGTGAGCCTTGCTTAGTTTGTTAACTGTAGGAAAAGTTGAAGTTAAGTTAAAGTTAAAGGGAAGGTGGTCATGAGATTATGAAAAGGAAAGATTAAAAAAACAATTACTATTCAAATTGTTGAACAAGTTGAACAAGGCTCAAGAGTGATGGATAGGATAAAGTGATGGAATCAATATGTGCGTATATTCAATCTTAGTCCAAAACATGATCGGTTATTATTATAGAGAGGCAAATTAAATATAGGAAATATTGAGTACCTATAATCAAAGATGTATCGTATATTAAATGAAAGGTATAAGTAACACAACAAACACAACGTATGAATGGTTATTAAAATGAAACAGATTTGGGAAGTTAATTTCCTGCTTCTGTTGTACACCTTTACGAATCACATGCTGACTGTACTGGAGCGTGACGAAAAGCGTAGATTTGTTTAAAATAATTGATAGCTTCGTTGTGTTACATTCTGACAACTTTTTTTTTTTTTCTTGTTTTAATTCAGACATAAACTCATAACTGGTCAAAACCATTTTTAGCTGCAAAAAACCGGTAAAAGTGATATTTCGTTTAAAAATTTATCGTTTTTCGACCCATGTTCCTAGGAGAAAATTGTTCAGATTCACGGTCAGAATAGACCCTTAAAGTTTCGTTACTAATTAAGAACTAGTGGTATATAATTATTTCTTCCTTCTGTCCTGTCTCCATACTATTATTACAGAATTTGATTTGCACTCTATTAATTTATTACCAAGCATTTTTTTTGATAAATAAATAAGTTTGCCACCCAATTAGTAAATGTTAATGGGTAGTTCTTCGTTCCGGCATTCTCCGTGTAATTTTCGTGGCGCATTTTAGTTTTAAGATTTTTAGATAAATAAGGTCTAAATATGAAAGTAGCTGACAATACAAGTCAATTGATCTATTGCGCACTTAGATATGACTGTTACTTTCAGGAGAAATCAATTTTCAAATTTTTGGTGCCACGAAAATTACTAAGCCGTCCACGAAAATTATGCATACATTTTTCATTGTGTTTTTATGTCTTCGAGGCCTTTGCCCTGCAGTGGGATCCTACGGGCTATAACTTGCTTATTTACTTACTTATTTTAATGTCTAAACAGCAAAATTTTGTGAATAAATTATTTACATTACAATGGCTAAACCTGCCAAGCTAGCTTTTTCACTATTTAGTAAAGTTCCTGGTCAATCCAGGAACAGTGTACACATAAAAAATAAAGTGTGTTAAGAGGTAATAAGTTTCACCTAAGTTGACAGATTTTTGTGAATGTATTCGTACCTACATTTCTATAAAAATTTGCATTTGCTGAGACGAAACCTAGCGACACTGTATTAAATCCTTTCTTACTCACACATGTCACCTTTCACACAAAGTAGTTACCTACGCATTCAATTTTCTATCTCTTTTGTTGGGAGGGAACTGCCAATCATGTACGAGACTAGATGGAGAACTGGCCCTGAAGAGCTGGGATCGGCTTTGCCCTGACCGACATGGGCTCTCCTAGTACTAACTAATAGGTTGCCGTAATTCTGTCTAAGTAGATCAAGGATAGCACTTTAGAGGTAAAACGAAGTAGCAATGGACTTGTGGTTTTGAAGGTGCCTGTGAATGGAGTGAAGACCTATTTATTAAAAGGATATTAGTCATAAGATGGTTGGTGTGACAATAATTTGTCGTTAAAATGAAGGGGCGTCCCGATTTTAGTAATGATGCCCTGTAACGTTACAGTCAAAAGAAATCCCACTAAAATGAGGACTTTTTGGCATCGATGACGTCTGAGAAAGTCCATAAAGCTCTTCGCTCTTCTGCGAAACTGGATGGTCCCGAGGTGTCCATTGGAGCCTGGTATGTTAAGGAAGAGCAATTTGTTGTCTTCAAAGGCAAGGCTTTTTTGCAAACGAATCAAAATTATCATTAACAATTTCGGTAAAACCTGCGAATGTCTCGCACGTCCTAAATTTTACGAGTCGTTCTCCTGATCCAAAAAGACCTACAACATGAGGACACACTGCTTCAACTATCAGTGTCATCTGAACAAAGGCTCGTCATTACTAATATAAGGTACTTTTTTTGGGTTCTGAATCTATAATAGTAACTAGGTATATAATAATAGTAGATAGGTACTTTATGGCGTTGTCATTTTCTAATCGAGTTTACAACATAGTGCCCGCACCGCCGTGAAGCAATGAGTTCGTTACGCACCCATTGCGAGCTCGCTACGCCGCAACGCGGTGAGTACGTTGACCGATCATCTCGTTCGCAACACGTTCGTAAATCACCAGTATGATAATTATAGCCGTATAGCCAGAGTTCCTCAAAGCTCTATCTTGTTCATGAAGTTTGTTCAGAAGATTGAGTAATCCTCCGTTTTCATCAACGACATCTCGCATCCCTGGCATGTTACGATATCTGTCTTCGAAGACTCTGCGCTGCCCCTTGCTTCTCCGCTAGAACTTGTGTACCTATTCTTGTTTCCAAGCCGCCGCCAGGTTACAAAAATGGAGAGTAAAATCAGAGGAAAAAATGTAGCTGGGTTCTTTCGGAGCTGATAGGGAGGGAGGTCAGGATATTCGGTCGTATAATCCTTATAGTACCTGCCTCTAATGGTTAAGAGCATTAGGCTCTTGACACGGAGGTCGTGGGTTCGATTCCCACGGGGAACACCTATCGTTTTTCCCCAGTTAGTTAGAACATTGTAGGCTGACTCCACCTGATTGTCTGAAAAGAAAGATGATACCGTGCTTCAGATGGCACGTTAATCCGTTGGTACTGGCTACTATCTCTGGTAGTAGTCGTTACATAAAAACCACGCCAGAGGCTGTAAGGCACTTTGAATAAACTCTGACACCAGGGCTTGCCCACACGATAAGAAGAACCTTTTAGTGGTAGCCGTAATCTCTTTACCTGGATACGATCAAATACCTATGTGTAAAGTTAGATCGCGCTATGGCATACCGATCTCACATCCATCGCGTTCAAATTCACCATTAGAATATATATCATCGCCTCAGCTGAAAGACGAGCTGGACATTAGCCTCCCCCAAAAATTGCCACAACGACCGGACCTGCGCTGTCCTCATCCAATGGGTTTCCGCAACCTTCACCACCCGGTGACCAACGAACTCGTCACCTTATTCATGCAACGCCTTCTGGTACGCGATCAACACTCGAGAACTTTTCGTCCCCATCGGTGCTCTATTCTACGATTAAGCCCATTGTAACTTGAGTTTAGCAATTCTTCGGATTTTGTCAGCTACCTTGGTTTTTCTGCAATTCTCTGACCTCTGAGTATCTCATATCGTATAGTAAGCCACCACGTCACCACGTCTCAGTTCCGTATGTCATCACTGGCAGAATACACTGATCAGTCCTCTTGAGATGCTGCATTATTTAGGATTAGAAGATAATATATGTAGCTGAATGCTGTCCAGCCGCCCAATTCGACGCTTGACCTCAGTCTCGAAATTTGACTTACCTAACTGCATAATATTGTTTACTGTCTTCTTTAACCTAAGGTTGTCTGGAAGAAATTGCTTATTAGTAGTCAGACCACATTATTTTGTGCCTCTTGTATTTTCTCTCCGTATTTTTTCTGCCTATGTTTTTGTGTGAATAAATTATAATTTATTTGATTTGAAAGTTGGTTCTTGGTGTATTAGTTGTTAACAAACTCAAGCACAGATTTTCCGATCTTAACAGGAGAGTAGGTAGAACATGGACAGGACATGATCCTCGTCTAGTCAATGTTCATTTTCAAACCATCACTCATCAAAGGCTTTCTCATAGTCCACGAATGCTGAAGCCTTTTTGGAACCCAGCTTGTTCGGGAAGCTGATTCTTATGCCATCGTTTATCATTCGTTTGGTATCATTAGCAAGCTGAAGTTGGAATGGGCTGGTTATAATTATTATCTATAATGTCAATGAACTGATGATGGGGGAATGAAAATGAATTGGAGAGTCATGATAAGAGAATGGAGACCATGCACGGGTTACCATAGTATATAGTAGGACGCCGCCCTACCGCCCACTACTTGGACTGAAGATCTGAGACAGATAGCAGGCAGAGACTGAGTGAGGATGGTCATAGATATAATTATTTTCTATCACACCGTTAGGGAACCGGCTTTGTTTTTACCCGTAAGACCACCACATATTCCACCACTGTAACTCTGTAAACCAGGATCAACAGCGGCGACCACTCATAACACTAGACACTGATGACTCTTTAGCTGGCGACCCGCAATTAATTTAGTCAGCTACAGAATTAGGAAAAATAAGTATCGGACTTCCCTGCATTACAAACAGGAAACATCAATAACAAAATCATGGCTATTATTAAGCCAGCTCCAGAGATAATTTTATGGCAGAGTTGAAAGCCCTTTCGCAATAGCAACAATGAATCACCATTATAAAACCAAAAGAAGAAAATAAACCTAATTAAATTTTAGACCTAGTTTGCTTTCAAATATATTATAATAAGTATGGCAAAAACATCTGAACGCACCGAAGCCGAAGTTATCCCTAATTGAATCAAGATCCATGTATTAAGGGACACCAGAAAACAATTTTATTGAGTCAAGCATGGTCTGGCAGTCGCCGTGCCAAAGTTCACATTCCCATTGAATATGATGGGCGGTCTGTCCTAAATCGGGTTCTGGGACATGGCTGTTCACATGTCTGAACGTCCAAAGGGTTCAATTGCCTATGTGCTAAATAATAAGAAGGTCAATATGCATCGGGTCACCTTTATGTGTACCTTTACTTTAAAAATATAAGAGCTTTCCCTTAAACCTTTGGGGGGTGGTTGGGGATCTACCTCCTAGCGGTCCACCCCGGGCAACGCCACCACAGACTACCAAGTTTGTGGTGACGGCTGAATGATCCCCCACAGCGGTGGTAGGCTCCGCAAGGAGCCGCCTGGTTTGCGCCCACCCTCCTGCTGGAGTCTAACGCCAAGCAGCTTGCTGCGTTCCGTCGGTGTGTAGGTGTCATTTGCGCTGTTTGGAACCGGTCTTGGCCTCTGAGCAACACTGTACCGGGAAACTCATTCTGGAGGGTAGCGGGATCTGAAGAACGGTGACATTCGTTGGCCGACCGAAGTTAGTAGGGGGCCCAAGTAGTGCGTTAGCCACGTGTGAAAGGCTGCCCCACACAAATAGCGAAAAATCCCGCAAAGCCCCACCGTGCCAGTTGGCGACTGGAAGGGAGGGCCCGGTGGCCTTTGCGGGGGGGTTCGGGCGTCCCCGCAGTCGCCAAGTGAGTTTCCCATCAGTCAGTCGAGCCCAAGAGGTCCATCAGGGTATCTGAGGAGTGTCTTGACTTTCTTTCCACGTCTCCACCATTCACTACAAAATTATGAATCGAAAAGTGAAAAAGAAGATAAAGGTTACACAACGGCTGCACTTCTCCCACTCAAAGTGCACCTCAGTAACATACGAGGTTTGCACTCAAATATCGATCCGGTCCACCACCACCTTGACACTGAAAGGCCACACCTATTCTTTTTAACGGAGACGCAGATAGCAACCCCGTCTGATACGGCGCACCTCAACTACCCAGGATACTCGTTGGATCATAAGTTCAAGAAGCGAAAATCCGTGTCGATCTGCTCTCCTCCTGATGACAGCCCTATGGGCACGAGGTGAGTCTGGCTATACGGATCGGCAGATTGGGATGAGATGCGAGACTTCTTTGCGTCTTATCTATGGCGGCAAGTGTGTTTTTCTTCGAGTGACCCAGCCTGTTCCGCTGATGTGGTTGCGGATGTGATTCGGCAGGGAATGGAATATTATATTCCATTCTCCGACATCGCACTCGGTCACAAAGCCCAACGATGGTACAATGCGGATTGTGCTCGCGCTGAAGCTCGAAAGGAATCCGCCTACCAAGCATGGGTCCAAGCTCGCGACCGCAAAGTTAGAGCACGAAGGGTCCGCGCGAAGAAGAGGGCCTTTAATTCTGCCGCCAAGTCCTGCAAACGGGTGATCCGGAAGGCTCGATTCGATCATGTCAGTCACATTGGAGTCAGACTGGCAATTTACCCCTCTGGTAGTAAACAGTTCTGGTCGCTTTCAAAATCGATCTAAATCAATTTCTGCCGTCCTACTTTGCCTCCCATGCAGAAACATGATGGGTCGCTGGCTCACTCCGCAACTGAGGAAGAGAATTTATGTGCTTTTCTGTTTGCGAGCAATTCACGTCTGGAAGCTGGTGCCAAACAGCCACCAACCATCCCACGTTGTGATTCTTCGATGCCGGATCACAATACACACGAAAGAGGTCCGCAGAGCATTGCGTAGTCTGGATGTGAATAAGGCAAGTGGTGGCATACCTGCAAGAGTGCTGTGATATTGTGGGCGCACAATAGGCGCAAGTCAGGCGTGACTTGTCTCCTGTTTTAACACGCCTGTATTGCCTCTCTCTCACAACAAGAACGGTGCCAAAATCCTGGAAGCTTGCGAATGTGCAACCGGTTCCCAAGAAGGGCAGTCGTGCCGACCCCTGCAACTACCGACCTATAATAGCCATCACTTCCATTCTCTGTAAAGTCATGGAAAGAGTACTTAACAGTAAGTTGCTGACATACCTAGAAGATAATGATCTACTCAGTGATCGTCAATATGGCTTTTGCCGGGGGCACTCGACTGGGGATCTTCTTGTGTATGTCACGCATTGCTGGGGCGAGACCATCGAGAAACACGGTTTAGCACTAGCTGTGTCACTTGACATCTCGAAGGCCTTTGACAGGGTATGGCACGTAGTTTGCTGAGCAAGCTTCCTGCTTATGGCATCCCCGCTGATCTCAGCAGCTGGATATCTGATTTCTTGAGTGAACGGTAGATTAGAGTTGTCATTGACAGCTGCTCTTCTGACCTCATGGCAATTGAAGCTGGGGTTCCTCAGGGGTCTGTTCTCTCTGCGACACTTTTCCTGCTACACATCAATGACCTCCTTGTGTCAGGTATTGTTGGGTATGCAGATGACAGTACTGTCACAGAGAGATATCTATCCGGCGTTGGGCCAGCGGGGATGAAATACGTTCGTAGAACGTGACTTAAAGTCAAACTTGACTTAAAGTCTTGTCTCGCAGTGAGGTGACAATAATCTAGTCAACTTCAATGCCACCAAAACTCAGGCTTGTCTGTTCACCGCCAAAAGGAGCGTTTCATCGTACTCCTACTTTCTGGGGTACATCTGTCTCTGTTTCCGACAGTCTTGAGCTTCTGGGCATGAGGTTGACTACGAAACTCAACTTTGGCGCTGATATCGAGTCTAAGGCTCAAACTGCAGCCAAAAAGCTGGGCATCTTAAACAAGGTGAAGCGGTACTTCACTCCTGGACAGCTCTTAATGTTGTATAAAGCTCAGGTCCGATCGTGTATGGAGTATTGCTGCCACATGTGGGATGGCTCAGCTAAGAATCAATTAGACGCTCTCGACTCGGTTGAACGCAGAGCAGTTGGTGACAGTAAGCTGGTAGAAACCAAGCTTTAGCCTAGTCCACCGCCGCAGAGTAGCCTGTTTGTCGGTCTTCTACAGATTGTACATCGGCGAGTGTGCACAAGAGCTGCATGTTGAGCTCATCCAGCCGTCTCCTTTCTACTATCGGACTTCCAGATACCGCGGGATACCATCCCTTCTTGGTTTATATCCCACGTATACGCACTAAAACCGCTTCATATATTCATACAGGCCGAAGCTACGAAGGCTCTTTACAGAATGAAGGTGACCCAAACCTGGCACAGCGATATGCCTAAGATGAGACACACTGCACTAAGACTGGACAGTGAGCTCGGAAGGAGGTTCAATATGATCGGTGACACAATGCCGAGCATACGAATCTTCAAGAGGAACTACAAAATACATGTCCCAACAAGGGATGAATGGAAGCGTGGACTGCGTACCCCGGACGCGAACACACTTGTTTGGTACACTGATGGCTCAAAAACCGAGTCAGGTACGGGTGCAGGCATACACTCCAAAGACTACAACGAAAGTATCAGTCTAGGAGAATTTGCAACTGTCTTTCAAACAGAGACGTATGCTATCATAGCCTGTGCACAAGAGAATATATATAGAAAGGTAGCCAACAAGACTATATATATCCTTAGTGACAGCCAAGCAGCTCTCAAAGCCTTGAACTCCTATCATGTAAGTTCCAGGCTAATTCTGAACGGAGTGAAGACCCTTAACAAGCTTGGTCTTCACAATACTGTACGATTAGTCTGGGTCCCGGGACATACTGGAGTCCAGGGTAATGAGAATGCTGACGAGCTGGCGAGAGCCGGGTCAGAACGAAAAATGGTCGGCCCAGAACCAAGCGTGGGAATCCCGGCATGCAGCATAAGAATGGCCATCAGAGATTGGGCTGATAAAACACACAAACTGGAGTGATCTGGCCTTGCAGGTCTACAACACTCCAAGAAATTTATCAGCAATGTGACAACTCGTGTCTCAAAGTTCATACTGAACAACAGCAGGAGCAAGGCTCGTGCCATCGTCGGAGCCCTCACTGGGCACTACGCCACAGGCGCGATGATGCACAAAATGAAACTCATCCTAGATCCCAGCTGCCGAGCATGCGGAGAGGATGAAGAGACTATGGAACATATTCTTTGTGACTGTGATGTCTTGGCGGCAAAACGCATGTGCCTCCTCGGAGATGGATACCCAAAACCGGGAGGTCTTAGGTTTTCTCCCCTCAATGGTATTGCCTCCTTCATTGACCATGTATTTGAAGGGTGAGGAAAGCAAAAAGCATTGGGGCTAACACAAAAGATCCCACTGGGTCGAAGTGTTGCTGGCCTGCCAGCCCCCACAACAAAATAAGATAAGATACGCACTAAGCTAAGATTCAGCGGATCAAAATGCGCTATGATGATTACTCTTACTACTCCGTCATCAAATAAACTTTTCTTTAGTCAGTCAGTTAGTCACGGAACTCTTTTATAAGACAAGTATGATAAGTAAAATGCCATGTCAGTTTGATAATCATTATGGTACTTTGAAAAGACAGATTTCAATTTTAAACTACCATTTCGACAAATAAAGCATAATAGACATTTAAACAATCGATCAATTACCCAAATTCACAAAGAAATTCTATATTTCATGATTAAATTCACTCAAAACAGGTGGGTAATAATTTTCGTGGGATGAATAGTAAGTTTCGTGGACAGCATTCCACGAAAATTACGCCACGGAAATTACGACTTTTGACTGTTTTTACAATTTACTCCTTATTTATCATTTAATTTCAAAGGATCAATACCTTAGGAAAATCTCGCCTATATTAGCACTTCTAAAAGTTAACAATAATTAAAAACAATGCATTCTTTCTATTTAATACAGTGTCCACGATACTTACCTAGGTGAATAAAAAGTTGATTCCGGAGATAAGCTTTTATATCTTAATACACATTGTATATAGCCTCAAATTGCATTAAATATTGAATTCTGGGATATATTTCCGTGTCTGTTAAAACAATAAACTTACTAATAGGTTGTAATTTGTATACATACGAAGCGTTTAAACCTGCGCTCCCAGAAATCATGAAATCGTGTGACCAACACATATTGGCTTCTAAATCTTAAACAAACTTTTAAATCTACAAATAGAAATAAGAAATGAATAAAATAACTCTTGACAATTATTTTGATATGCAAAACTTATATGTAACACAATAAACTAAAAAGTTATATCGATTGCTTTACGCGAGAGGAGCGTGGGACACTCGAAGAATAGCCAAATTCACCCCGTTTTCAATGTTCGGACGAAGTTTTAAGTTATTAGTTTTTTTTATTTTGATGAAATAATTAGTGTTCCAGATAGATTAATAAATGATGAAACGTATAAAATTTGTTTAAATGCTGTATCTTTCATATCTTAGGATTTATAGCCGTGTGACCACCATTTTCGAGGTTTCAAATAATGACCCTAATATCGTTTCGGTGAAGAGGAGATAATGATAAAGCTGAGATATCGGTTAACGGTTTTAGATAAACTCCAAAAACTTGAGATCGAGAAAACAGTAAGGCCGAGATTCAGAGACGATTTTTTTTGTCTTAGCTCGAGCTAAGTAGGGTAGAAATGTATGGATTTTGACATACGGGAGTTCGAACTATGACTTTCAAATCGTCTCTGAATCTCGGCCTAAGTATTTAGTAATGCATTCGCTTATACGCTACGAAAGTTAGCTATTGACGCGCAACACAAAGCAATATGACACCCAAATCATTGAACCAGATACAGACATTCACAAAATAGGCCGTAACGAATTTCCAGAGCAAACATTATTATAGTTTTCGTAACTTGATACAAACGGGTGCCCCTATACAACCCTACCAAATTATTATTTACCATCAAATTGACTGTTACGTCCAACTACAGAAAGATTATAATGGCTTCTCTGGGGTGTGTGTGCAGGTTGGGTGAAATTTCTAAAGATCTCGAACAATGTGTAAGCCAGGAGCATTCACAACTTTTCGCTCTTTAGCGACTATTGTTCCAATTTGATTTATATTCATGGTTTTCGCTTTTATTATTACGCGATGGTAAATCAAGTGTAGTTTCGCTCTCTTTCTGTTTAATTGCTTTGGAAAGAATGCATTCATTTTAATTTAATGAGCAATGTTTTTGAATGATAAAATTTACTTTAGATAGTATCTGTCATCTCATCTCATCACTCATTCATTACCAAAAATGTTAATAGCTATCTCAGTACCTATAACTACTAGTTAACTTATTTAATAGCGATAATGGTAAATAAATATTACAATTTGAGTATAAAAATAAGTAGATTTTATTTAATTATAAAAAGTTTTACAAAAATGACTAGTTTAAACTTTGGTACATTAGGTACAATCAATAACTTAAAACTATGGTTTTATTGTCCTAAAATTTAAATTTTATTATATTATAAAACATTTGTTTCAAATGACTAGTTTAAGATCTAAATTTGAGCATTTACAATATTAGGTCTATTATAATAGTTTCTATAACTTCTTTGGTCATTATAATAAAAATTACTCTGTGTATAATTATTATCTTCAATATGAAAATTCCTCTCATTATATCCATACATAGTGTTTGTATATTCTCTATAATTGGCTGCATAATTCACTGCATTCTTTGTACTTTTATTATTATTCTTAGCATTTTCAAAAGCGTTCTTGAAAAGTTCATAATTGGCTTGATTAAAATATTCTCCAGGAATATTAGCACTAGGATCATAAACATTTTCATTAATATTGACGCAGTTCCCAAAGTTTCTTTGCTGGTAATAATTTTGCTGCACCAAATCTTCACCGTAAGATGTTGGATTAGTAAAGAATCCTGTACCAGTAGTAGACGTTATACAATTTCCACCTTTATTATTAACAGATACGGTTACATTTCCAACATTAATAAGTACTCCTTCGGAAGTCTGTAGGAAATTAGAACCATTTGGAAAAGGTTTACTGTATCCTTGAAAATTTCTGTATTCGCCATCAGCATTAAATTCAGCTTTTGGAACTGAAAACATGTCTCTGAAAGCGTCTTTAGTTGTCTTTTCTCCTGTTAAGGAGAAGTTTTGAAATTTTTCAGTATTTGAAGGCACTCCTTGTTGTCCAATGTTATCTAAGGATTCTAAAGTCTGACTTAGAGCAAAGATATAATTATGAGCGAACCTCAGAGTTTCAATCTTAGTCAATTTGGTATCTTCTGGGAATGTAGGTAGAACACATCTTAGTCTATCTAAAGCTTCATTCAACATGTGCATCCTGTTTCTCTCTCTATCATTAGCCTTCATCCGTCTATTCCTTTTTATCCTCATTATTTGAGTTGGACTCTTGCATCGTGTGACCCTGTTCTTCCCATTGGCATATTTTCTCTTCGGCTTATTCGGGTCTTTCGGTTTCCTTTCCTTCTTAACTGGAGTCGACGTATTATTTGTTTGTAAGTTTTCCCCAAATGTTTTAATATCATCAACTTCTTGGTAAGATATTTCATATTCTGTGCTGAATAACTTTCTTCTGACTCCTTTTGTAGGAGTAAGTGATATGCCAAGATCTGAAGTGTCATGTTTCAAGGGAGTGGTGTTGGTAGAAGTGGGAGTGGCCAGTGAATCCGTGTAGGATCTCTCGAAACCGGAATCTGTGCTGCAGATGCTGTCGTTGAAGTCACAGTAGTCGTCAAAATTTGTGCTGAACATTGTTGATTCTGGAAAGAAAGGCTTGATTTAGTGATTGTCTATCTTGTACCACTTTATAAAAAGTTAATCAGACTCGACTTGGCATACATTGATTACTTTGATCGCTACACTTTAAAAGTAGGGAGCATAAATCAGACAATGTATGCCGAAATCGAGCCTGACAACTTTGCAGAGTAAATGCAACTTTACTAGTATGATGTCTAAAATCTGTCTTTGCTCTCAATAACTTAATCGTTTATAGGTGTCATAAAATTATAAAACAATCTGCCACGGGTATCAGACCAAAACTACAGAAGAAGAAATTTCTAAAGGTAGGAGAGGTTATAAACTCATACATTTGGACCAAAACCCATATTTCAAGGTGATCAGAAATAGTACCTATATACGTGGCGGTTACGGATCAAATGGTTGTGGAGGAGTACCTATTGCTCCTTTCCATTTGTATATCGACACATTTGCCATGCTGTGAGGTCATCAGCCACCAACAAACTTTGAATTTTTATACCTACAACTCCATTGCACCTACCCATCATTACTACAATAATAATTCAATGTCTACCCCTAGTGTTTGATTTAGAGCAATTTTCATGTCAAGCCGCGACAGGTGACCGCCTACAGGGTATCCAGACCACTGTGCAAGTGTGTACACAAACGTTTGCGTGAGCACTGGGCAATGTGTTACGGAAAGTCAGTTGAACTTTATCACTTCCTATTTCCGGTGCGTGATTTCCTGTTTGAGAGGGGGTTGGAATTATGCAATTAGTGTTTTTTTTTGGAAATGTTTTAACATTATTCGGAAGGATAAAAATGTTGAATGATCTTCCACGCGAAGTTATTGTTATTGAGCGGATTCGCTAAAATGTGACAGTGATCTTTGTTTTGGAATGGAATTTTTTACCATGGTCAGTTTTTTCAATAATTAAATTTTTAATAACTGAGAGTGAATGTAATAAAAACGTGCATTGTCTTAGACACAAATGCTACGCTAAAGAAGTATTGGTTATGAAAAAAAAAATTAAATTGTCTTTTACACGGGACTTAGTTCAAATTGTTATTTTGACTTTTTAATGCTATTAAATCTTCTCGGCTCGACAATTGTACTACTTACTCAAAACTAAAAAGAATACCTAAATCAATCCGTGTTTCTTTTTCTGATGACTAAATATCTTTTTTTTTTAATAATCATATGCGCATGGGACATGCCGCGCAAATTTTTGCGTATCCGCCCGCCCAAGCGCCCGCCCTATCATATGCTTTGTCCGACGGTAAACGGGAAACCAACATCTTATTGTAATAAATGGAAAGAGATCAAGTTATAGCAATATCGAAGCATTAATAGCTCCGTAATAATATGGACATATTTTTAAAACCTTTATTAGTGTGACGGTTGTGCCATATTTATTTCTTACACCCACCAAATCTCTTTTAGATCTGTTTTACTAAAGATGTAGAGTTTTTTGAACGATAAATTAGCTTATTCTTGTGGGGTAGGCAATTCGAGCGGTGCTCTTTCTTCCTGAATAATTCCAAATTTTTAATTTTTATGTTTAAATCATACATAAGCTATGTATAATTTATAGTGATAAAGGAACGGAATAATGCGAAAATATTTATTTACAGGCATACCCATCTACTTATCTGATTGTTCATTACAATTAACTTTAAATCACCGATCACAAAACAATCATAAAACACAAGCACCCCGCGGGCCGTCGTTGACCACCTGTGCACGGCACGCGACCAGCACGCGGCCCTTAGTTGATGACCGCTGGAGCGTGGCGGATTGTGAAGTCGGAAAGTTAATGATTTTAGAACTAGGGTGTTATTGTTTTGGGATAAGAGTTGTATTTGGATTAATAATTGATTAGTTTTATTGGTCGATTTCAGATGGTAAGGAACTGGATCAAAACGCAACGATTCCATCACATACAGCGCTAGAAATAGGTAACAAGTTTCACTAAATAAAACACAGAGCAAACTTCTTTATGCACAGACCCATTGACCAGAAATTTTGTATGGATATCTTTCGAATGCTTCTTTCCTACGCTGATTTAAACGTGTGACTTTCAAAAATCGCTCCGCACTCCGGAACATATAATCCTCTGTGCCGGAACAGCGGAAAATTATAAGCCACACAAAATAAGTATGAATGCTGTAAGGTGATACTAATACGTCATATTTGATTATTAAACTTAGTCGTATTATGTATGTTTACAGTCGGCGTAGTACTAAGACCAAAAGAGCTCGGAAACATAATTTATGAGCTCTTTTGAATGTGCCATTTTTGGACCGCTGATTGTGTGTCTACGTATGTAATGTAAGTAGGTGAGTATAGTTGTCTAAGTTGGAGTAGACTATTTTACCCTTCCTCTGTGTTTGTCACGGATTCGTCCAAAGACAATAAAAATTTTATTGTGTTTAAAATACCAACAGACGAGAGGTTAAGCCTTTAAAATTACAAAATCAGAGTCAACCCCTAAAACAATGCATGTTTCATATAAATCACTCTAAATATTTTGTCACTGAAAATAGAATGACAAATTCTCACAATCTCAAACTTACTGTATTTAGCGCACTGGAAAATCACCAAACTTCTAAATAGTTTCTAAATTTCACAACACTAATTTACAAAAAAGTAGAAAAATGGAATTGATACAATATGGAATGACTATAATTCAGCATAAATAAAAAAAAACATGTTATTTTAACCCTTCAAAAGGGTATGACTAGCTATGGCCCGCCGCGGGACCGCGTGCGCACTGTGGGCAGGGACGCTAGGTTGCCCTGTTTTATGAGTCGTATGTGGACAGCAGGCAAGTGGGTAGCACCCACCGGGTGACGCCCACTGCTTGAGTGGTAGAAAAAAAGTTGGCACGGTGGTTAGTATAAAATTATGTAAGGTTACGGTAGATTTTAGTATAATTACTTTTTTGTTTGTTTTGTTAATGCTTAAAAGAAATGGATGGTTCTGAATGCGTAAACATTTTTGTTTTGTATGTATATTAATAGACATACCACGAGTTTTTCTAACTTATGTACGTATAACGACTGCTCTCAAACGGTGAAAGAAAACATCGTGAGGAAACCTGCACATGCAGAAGAAGACATTCTGATGCATATTATGTGAAGTCTTACCAATCCACATGGTAGACTAACGCACAAAAACTCTCCAAGAGGTTAGGCCTGTGCCCTGCAGTGGGACTCATATAGGCTGATGATGATGATGATGTATTATTATAATAGACCGTCTAGAATTGAAGAATAGGGATTAAGGTTTCAAGCTAACATATAATTTTATTATCCCTACGTACCCAGACAAAAGATTTTAATATTTTTACATTAACAAATTCTATTTATTTCTTACGACAATTTTTAATGCGGGAAATATAAAAGAAATATTATCGATATTCTTGTTTTTTTTTCAAAAAAATTGCTTTTAACATAATAAAGAAAGGTTAGATTTATAGGACGGTCCAAAGTAAAACAAAATCTCGTTTAGAACAGAACATCTAAATAAAGTCTTGCTGTGTTCGTGGTTTCACCCTTACGTAACGTACCGTAGCGTGTTCAGGATTTAGACGCATGTAAAATACGCAAGATGCGCATCACAGAAACCACAATGAATCCTACTTATTTCAATCCTCTTTATTTCTTATTACTTTAGTTCATAATTCATCAAAATTTTGTTATTATTTATATCCAAATATTTTTTTTATCATAGCACATTTGTAGAGCGCAGTAAATTAGCTTGGGGCGCTCTCTCCATGGCGATATGAAAGCAAAAATTGGCCAATAGAAATGCTTTATTCAGTCTACCTGTATCGTTATCACACCACCCACTTCACCGACCTGCTATGTAAATAAGGATTAGTTCGATTATCAATTTTATTCTGACCAAGTATCGTTAAAATCGGCCATAATCGGGCTGTATCTGAGCAGAATCGAACAATTGTGCAAATAAGTGCAATTTTTTATTACAATGTTAATATTTGTTTTAAGATATTGCATAGTTTTATTTTTTTTATTTTTGCACGTGTTTTTGGATTAAATATAGTATGTGACGTCAGCACGTAAGCGCTAGGGGCAAGCGTAGAGCGTACCTATATAGGCGAGTGCTACGCAACGCGCGGTTACATTTCGTAGTACACGTAGTTAGTAATCGGTAGACAGTCAACATTGTAACTTAATTTTTAGTGGTAAATTATTATAAAACTTGTGTTAATTTTTAAACTTCATGACACCACATTTTTTTGTCTCTATACAGGGTGTTTCATAAGTACAAATAAATTTTTAAAACTCTTAAGGGGGTTGTTTAGACTGTCAAACTGAACAACTTTCTCTATGGAACCAACATGGAAATCACGAAAAAAAAATTGATATCCCATACATACATAGGTACATGTGTCATAGTTCTTTATTTACCCAATTTTACGCTTAGTATAATATAATAAATAGTATATGTATGTAGGTATAATATAATATTATTTCGTTTTTACTTTTTCTCTTTTTTTTTACTCTTCCATTAGGTACTATATTTCATCTAAACTTTTAAATTTAAATTTATCTCTCATTGGCTGCTGCGTCTGACTACTACCAGAGGTTTCATCTGAAAATCAACACCCTGCTTTCGGGCAAGGTCTATGTTGAGATGGGACCTATTTGCTGCTGTAGCATACAATAAATTACATGTTTGTTCTGTTGATGTTTCCTTGTTTTGTTATTTTGTAAACTTGTGAACTGTATTATTTATGTGTGTGTTACTTTTGCAAATAAATGATTTATCTATCTATCTATCTATCATACAAATATTTTAGCTCTAGTCGATTTGTAGAACATCCATTTTTTTTTCGTGATTTGATATTGGTCCCATAGTGAAAGTTGTTCAGTTTCATGGCCTTAAATGTTTATTTGTATTTTTGTAACACCTATTGTATTTATACAAATTGCATTAACATTGTGAATGACAATTTATTTGCTACTATAAGATCGTTTGTTACACATACTTATTAACCCATTCTACAAAATTGCTGGCCTGGCTCATGGTTATACTTACGGTAGTATATAGTACCTACTCTGTGGTTATACATACTGTACATACCTACTGTGACGTACTTAATCAGAAATGAAATAAATATAATAGTTTATTTAACAAAATCTGATTTGGGAATATTCCACATTTTTTAACCTATTCTGAAAGTGGTTAGATTTCAACAAGTTTAGTGGTGCATCGGCAATATTTAGGCATTCAACAAAAATAAACCCGCATTTTCATATTATATTATTTCAGGACAACAGGGTGAAAAAATAATATTATTAATTTTATTTTAACTGAATAACATTTGAAAATATCAATTGTCATTCTATTGTGTATTTCAAGCAATAATGAAAGCCCTTGCATCCTGTAATATTGGAGTGCATTGTTAGATTTATTAGGTGCCTACTTGAATACTCACCTGATTATTATAAATTAGTACCTCTCGGTAGAGACACAGTACAATGGTAGTATATTCCTTGATTAGTACAAATCCCAGATAGGTAGGTAAGTACACCTAGGTAAATGAAAGTATAAAACTAATATTTACAAACCAATACATCAGTTCTCATAATTTGCGTTCGACTCGTTCAAATCACAGCTTGTTTTATTGAAAAAACAGTAATATTACTCGTATTGCAAAAATTAATAAACTCCTTATCTGTCATTGTGACACCTGACATTCAGCGAATAATTCTCACGAAGTCACACCGTTTTGTTTTATTAGAAAATTCAAATTACTTGCAAATGTAAATGAAATACACTCTGTAACAGTTTATTACAATGATATCAATGAATGTGGTTGTTAGTAATTTATTCTAGAAACATTCATAAATGTTGTATTTTCGTGTCTTGTCAATTGCTTGTCAAGATAACGTCAGTTGCATTTGATGCGACAAGTTTATTCGATGTAATTGCTTTAATATCTCGTGCATGATCCTCCTTAATGCATAACTAAGTATAGAAGTAATGCCAAATGTATGTTCAATTGATAGTCAATGCTATTTTGCTCCGTGTAGCTGATTAATAAACACCTACTAATAAGTGCGTAAGCAAATTTTTACCTAACTACTTAATTTATCTTAACTTACTTACTACCCATCTCTTGTTTATTTTATTTATTTATGATCCTTTAATCAGAACAAATTATAATCCTAAAAAATATATTATTTAGTGTGCAAAAAAAATTGAAACTTTTTATTTTAACGACAATTTGAACTTAAAACAAGCTTTCGCTTTCAAAAGCAACCCCATACCCTTTTATAGGCAACCGTTTAGTTTTCTATAAAGAGTTGCTCCGTCATTATTTACAACCCTTTGGCTAAACCCTTAACAACAGTGCTTTTTAACATTTTAAAACTTCGACCCACAATGGGTGATGTATTGAATTTTTTGACCTGCCACGGATTACGCAGGAACTTGGCTCTATAAATGTTTTAATATTTAAAAGATTAGCGTCATGTAATGTTTAAGTATAGGTAAATATTGTTGGTATTAAAATTTTATTTATTTGAAGAAAAGATTGTTGAAGCTACTCGTTCTAAATTTGTTATAAAGTTTACTATGCGGATCTAAAATTAATAAAAGATTTAAAGAGAAAAGATAATGAAATATAAATAAATAAAAGACATTTCAAAGAGCAAGATGTAATCAGAATCAGCTTATGGTAGTGTATAAAAGTTTGTTAATTTATATAGTCGTACAGCATGAGTTAATTGTCATGCAATATCGATAGCTCATGCGGACACGAAAGAAGAAGCTGTTTATAGTCGTGAAAATAATCTGTAAAATATAAAGTACCTAAAGCTTTAAAGTTAAGTTCTGAGTTACCTACTTACTTAATTATTGCCGATTGAAAATCATGAAGCTTGTATTCGGTATTTCTTTTAATGGCAAGTAGGTATCATTCATTTTCAGTTACTTATGTACGTAGTTTTAAAATCGAGATTTCTAGAAAAAGCAAAAAAACCAGTGCTACAATCTTAACCATTGATTCTAATAACCTTAACAAAATAAATCCTTTGGCAATGATAACCCTGAAATAAGCAAGTAATTATCAGTTAGACCGGTGACGGGATAAGTCCGCAGAATTATGCTCGGTGGCGAATAGTGGCGGGCTGATGTTTGGACCACGCGAGGGGCGCATACAGCACACACGCCGCACTGAGAGGGTTGACGGTTTAGTGATGTTTACAAAATTATCGATATTTTCTTCTTTGACTTATCGTAAGTGATTTATCGTCAGCATAACATAAATAATGCTAAAATATTTTGTAATTTTGTTTCCGATAATAAATAATTCGGATACAGTTTCTAAGTAAAATGTTTTAGTACATTTTTTGTAACAAGAAAATTAATTTTATCTTTGAACTAAACCTACCTAACTACCTTCTGTTGCTTCGTTAATTTAAAAAGTAGAATCGAGAATTATAAATGTACATTTTGTAGAATCAAATGTTCGCAAAGAAATAAAAAGACATTTCTCGACTACAAAAGTATCAATTCAACGACGGTTATGTTTTTATATCGTACGGAATTATTTTTAAGATGAAATCATTATTTTCGAAATCAATTCGGAGGCGAGAAATGAAACTAATTAGTCCATTCTAAATAGTAACGAAAATTTAAGACCTTTTTTAATTACAGAAACAGAGATTTTGAACACTTAGTTCTCACTTTTTTTTTTATTTATCATTAATGGACTTCTTGCTTGTGCGTTAGCACCGCATTTCCGCCAATGTCAAGTGGTTTGAGGGAGTATCTATCCAATCTCGAGGATTGTTTTTGAGTAAGAACAACTGAGAAGGAATGTGGAGCCTCGTGGCAGGCTGAAACGCGAACCGCGCGAACACCACGTGAAAGACGAGTGTTCGGGGCAAACCCTGCAACGTGACTCTTATTCTCACTTTTACTTAGAATCTTTTTAGTAAAGTTCAAGATATATCGGATAGTACCTACATCTTTCTGATAAATAAATTTTATTTTCTTGTCAGAATTGGCCAGAAAACTAAATAGGAATCGGAAAATCTCGTCGTCAGTCAGAATCCTTTAAAGCTTTATTATCATCGACTCTCATCAGACATCCCCATGGAAACTCTTAACCCTTCAACATCATACACATGTAGAGGCGCATTATAATGCATTCATGGGCTCTCGAGCGTGGCGACTGCAAAGTAACTAAACTGCGCCCCACCCCGTTCGCTTTTTATTTATTATTTTAAACGGCTGAGTTATAATTTTGAGATTTTAGCGCTAGGGGTTGTTCGCGATGCAGGGTTACACCTGTTTGTTGGGATAGTATTAGAAATCAGTAGGTATGCCTTACAAGGTTGTTGCTGCAGGCTTCTTATACTTATTACTTATAATACAGGGTATTGTATGGCAGTGAGTGCTGGGTATGGCAGAAAAAGCATGAAAGTAAAATTTAATGCTGTTGAAATGCGTTCCTTGCGAAGTATTTGTGGTGTTACGCTGAGAGATAGTGAGAAATTGTGTAATTGGAGATCGATGTAAATTGAAAGAAGATGTTGTGACAAGAATAGAGAAGGGTATGCTTCGTTGGTTTGGTCATGTGGAGAGGATGAGTGATAGCAGATGTACGAAAGAGATATATGGAGCTAAAGTGAGTCGAAGTGTCGGCAGAGGGCGCCCTCGTAGGACGTATTCTGATCAAATCAGTTGCGTCTTACAAAAAGGAGAGGTGCGGCGTACTCGAAACCGACGGGCATGTATGAAGAGATGTATGGATGTGAATGAGGCAAAAGAGGTATGTAAGGATCGTAGTAGATGGCGCGCTCTGGTCTCTGCCTACCCCACTGGGAAAGAGGCGTGACGTTATAGATAGATAGATACAGGGTATTAGGGTAGATAGTTACATCAATGGGTACTTATGTTATGATATTGAACAACTTTCTCAAAGGAACATAAGGGGAATTTGCAAAATGGCCGTGGCAATTGTTTCTTTTCGTCTCACTCTTTGGTTGATTTTGAACCTTCTGCGTATTACCTTACCTCTAGGTAAGGTAGAGGTCAAACTCAAACTTTTTTATTCAAAATAATATCACATACTTAGATAGCTTTCTGACGTCAATTTGTGACTCTACCGCCGCGTCGGAAGGTGTTCTATTGTAACACACATCTTTTAAACAAAACAAAATGTACGAAATTTAAAAAAAATAAAAATCAAATAGGTAAAATAGTGAATTACATAGTGTAACATGGTAACTTAACATAGGTAGGTACATATACAATACAATAGTTAACATAGGTACTTGTACCAACCTATACAAGGTGTTACAAAAATACAAATAAACATTTAAGGGGGTGGTTTAGACCATCAAACTGAAGAACTTTCACTATGGGACCAATATTGAAATCGCGAAAAAAAAATTGATGTTCTATACTCTACAAATCGACTAGAGCTAAAATATGTATGGGATATCAGATATTTTTTTCGCGATTTCGATGTTGGTCCCATAGAGAAAGTTGTTCAGTTTGACGGTCTGAACAACCCCCTTAAGAGTTTTAAATATTTATTTTTACTTATGAAACACCTTGTATTAGGTACTCTACCAACAGCTTAGTGAAAAATTTGATCGGTTGAGTCGCACTTTTGTATTGGAAGTCCAAAAAAAATTCTCGTTTTTCGACCCATATTCCTTACAGAAAGTTGTTTAATTTCAATTCTCGCAGGTGTTTGCAGTGCAGTGAGATCTTGCAGGCTATAACTAACTTGAAACTATTTTCTTTGTGATACTTATACTCGACTAAAATGTATGAAACTGGAGTTATTTTTTGAGATTTCGATATTGGCTCCATAGTGAAAGTTGTTTAGTTTGATGGTCTGCAGCACCTCCTAAAAGCTCCAACAGGGTTTTTTACATTCTGTAGATTCAGTTGGATTCTTAGGTAGCTAGGTTACCTAATGAACTATTGGTTCGATTATTGGTAGCGGAATACGTCCACTGTTTTGTTTCCACCTTTGCTGTCCGCTTTTCAAAGTGCCTACTCACCAATAAGCATCATGAGGCCATCTCTGTCTTCCGGAGAAGAGTTCTGCAAATAAGTTATTGGCGTTGATTATCATGTCTATCTCACCGAACCCCGCTACCCAATCCGCCACATAGCCCCAGAAATGTCCTTTGCCAAGGTCCGTACGGTTGCTACCTCACTGGCCTCACTGGAACGTCAGCTTTTCAGTATAACATATCTACGTTATATTTAAATGATCAAAATGCTTGGGTTTGAGGTCACTAACTTATAGTTTATTTACATTACTGTATACAAGGTGTTACAAAACTACAAATAAACATTTAAGGGGGTGGTGTAGACCATCAAACTGAACTACTTTCACTATGGGACCAATATCGAAATCGCGAAAAAACAAAATATGTTCTTTACTCTACAAATCGACTAGAGCTAAAATATGTATGAGATTTAAAATTATTTTTTTAAACAACCCCCTTATGAGTTTTAAAAATTTATTGTTACTTTGGAAACACCCTGTAGTATCAACTATTTTATTAGATAGACTATGTGTTATTGTATACATAACCGTAGTTTAAGAATTTATATTGTAATAGTTTTAAGTCGTGTTATGTTGTAGAGTTTCTGGCCGCATCTTCTCTACAGCGACAACACGTTCCGACGCGGTGGTAGCTTTAAAAAGATTTGACGTTTAATAAGTGTGCTTCAAGCTCCTATATTGAATAAATTATATTGACTTGACTTTGACTTCGTTTAATTTCCAGTGAGGCTAGTCAGGTTAAGACGCTGACAACACCCAAATGAGCTCTACTTGAGAACTCCACTCTCTACTCTCGGTAAACCCTTCGTGGTCCCTCCAAAATTGTTCTCAGTAACAAGCAAGCTTCTTGAGTGAGCAATGCTAAAAAAATACATATAGTTAATCATGTCTAATGCGGTAGTAACCCCGCGGTAGTAAAGCTCTGGAGTGGCTACCACGAAATTCGATTGACGATCTGTCAGTGCGTCTCGACAATCGTTAGGTCGTTGTCAAGAATCCGTACCATGATGTAAGATCGTCTCGACACAGGTATCATCGAAGAGAGAGATAGGTATATTCGAAGGCGACTTCACCATAGTCAAAATATAGAAAAATCATAGACTTTATTCGGAGGCGGGTCTTTTTTAGGGCACATCGAAAAATGTCACGCAATATCGACGATCGAATTTCGTGGTAGCACTCCTGCTCCACTTCGCTATAACGCGCTGAATATAAAAATCAGAATCGATCGCTAAAACTCTATGGATCTAAATAAAAATGCTAACCCTTTAGCTGCAGTAGCGTGACGCACTATATCAATATTTTACAAGAAATCGCTATTGAGCCGTGACGGGTGACATTTGGTGTTAAAACGTTGCTTTGTGAGTGTTGTTTGTTAACCGATCGACCGGAAAGTACGGAACCAATCATAGGGTTAAATTGCTTAACGGCCGGTACAATAAAACATTACCTAGGTACCTATCAATTATCTCTGATGTAGGTAGGTACATAGTTACCTAAGTAGAGGTAGGTTATAGGTAGGTACACTATTTTTATTATTGCGTTACCTACTTAGGTAGGCAACTTCTTCGATGAAAATATATTTTTCGCCCTCCACGCATTTTCCCACCACATGAAACCCAGCGATTGGGGAATTTGGGGATGACTCTAACACGGACCTGAAAAAAAGACGGACGTAATTTCGTCTAATCACGAGTGAAGCACCCATTTCTTTTGTGTGCGTGCTGTCACGCGGTACATAATGGTGACGGGTGTCGGACCTGCGCCTAGAGCTAGTGCATCTGTGTGAGTGTAGGTCCCTTGTAGATCAAACGAAAATGTAGGACTTTGCATGCTTCACATCTTTTTAGTGTCACATTACGTCCGTCTTTTTTTCAGGTCCTTGGACTCTAACTAATCTTTTTTTGGAACCCGCAACGAATTTATTCAAACAAAGAAGGAAGAGGAGCAACTTCTTTGCATACAATACAAACGGGAGACATCAATAGGAAAACTAGTCGTTAGTGCCTTTATTTAATGTTTTATTAATCAAACAACACCTTGCTCAGCAAAAGCAAAAGGGGTTGGAGAAAAAAATAATCGAGTTAAAAGTTACTCGTAGGTAGGTCATGTTGTATCCGTGCCAAATCAATTATTTATAAATTTATTGCACGTCGATAGTTCGATACCAACAAAGGGTTTGGCAATAAAAAAACGACACAGTTTGCACGCGCTATTAAGTAGGTACCTACCTAGGTACCCCATAAATATAACTGAAATGAGCACGCACATGTTAAAAAACTACGGATAATATTGTAAATATGGGCCTAGAAGGGTTCAAGCTAATAACTTTATGGTTCAAGTTTAGTAAGTTAAAAGCCTGTATTATGTAAGCTGATTTTAAGGGGATGATCAGACCGTCAAACTGAACAACTTTTTCTATGGGACCAACAACGAAATCGCGAAAAAAAAAATCAGCTCTTCCATACAAGACTGCAAACCTACTCGAGCCAAATGTATGGGACAGCAGATTTTTTTTTTGCAATTTCGATGTTGGTCCCATAGAGAAAGTTGTTCGGTTTGATGGTCTGAACATCTCCTCAAAAAAGTGTCAGCATATTAAGAAGGACCCTGTATATTTATTATTATAAGTATTTATTTATTTATTTAGCCATTAATAACGACTTTTTCTTTTTTAAATGGCTTTCTGAAAACCCCTCGAAAATCATACGAGCGGTTCGGCAGTAGAAAGATGCATAATCTCCATAGTAATTCTGACATTTTCTACTGCCGAAACGCTCGTATGATTTTCAAAAATCGCACTTCTGTAGGAAAAATACATAGACGATTTATTTTTTAAGAATAATAGCATTCTATAAAATGAATGAACCGCGATATTTTATTTTATAATTGAACGCACCCAAATGATAAACGTCATTTCCAACTTGTCAATTGTGGGGTTTTGCGCGGGAAACATGACGGAACGGACGGGCTTTGTTTCTTAATTTTCTAAATTAATTTTTCGTGGCTATTATTGTGTTAATGTGGTATAATAGTAAAAGTGAGAAATAAAGAAAGGCGCTCCCGTTTGATTCAGATTGTAACCCCGTGTAAAACTCTATTGAACATTGGAATGCGTTCATCCTCGCATTTCAATGTGTTAGGGTTAGGTTAAGTTAGGGGAGTTTTGCATGGGAACCGTGAAGAAAAGGACGGGCTTTGTTTCTTAATTTTCTAAATTACTTTTTCGTGGCTATTATTGTGTTAATGTGGTGGAATTAGTTTAATAATATGTCATTAATGGAGAACGATATAGTAAAAGTGAGAAATAAAGATGGCGCTTGCGTTTGATTCGGATTGATCCTCGCATTTCAAGAGTTAGGTATTAAGGTTAGGTTAGGTTAGGTTCAAGTACAAAAATGGTGGTGTAAAATAAAGTATACCTAATTGATTGATTGATTGAAAGAAAAATATCACTAAAGACCATGCTGTAAGGGCTAGTTCCCATTGCTTTTCCGAAAGGATAAATATAAAAAAAAAATCGTTTGGCTTCCCGCCATTAAATTTGTTCGGTCAAAGTTGTATTTGATATTCGTGAAAAATTGGTTTTAGTGATATTTGTGACATAATTTCGTGCGGATTGTGTGCCAGAAAGTTGCGTAAATCGATCAACATAACAGGAATCTCAAATACATACGAAGAAAGAACAAAAGTTTTGGTGCAAGTTAAATCGTACTGGTGATTTTGGCGGCAACGCGCGTGCTTACAAAATCGACCAAAATTTCATCCTCATCGTTCATCTATCATCCCATCGTCATCAGGAGAGTTTTGCACGGGAATTGTGAAGAAACAGACGGGCTTTGTTTCTTAATTTTCTAAATTCGTTTTTCGTGGCTATTATTGTGTTAATGTGGTGGAATTAGTTTGATAATGTGCCATTAATGGAGAGCAATATAGCAAAAGTGAGAAATAAAGAAGGCGCTCCCGTTTGATACGGATTGATTCTCGCGTGAAACTCCCCTGACCATTGGAATGTGTGTACCACCCTCGCATTTCAAGAGTTAGGTATTAAGTTTAGGTTAGGTTAGGTTTAAGTACAAAGAAAAAAGACACTAATGACCAGGCAGTAAGGGCTAGTTCCCATAGCCTATCCGAAAGGATAAACTTAAAAAAAAAAAAAAAAAAAAAAAAAAAAAATTCATTGTCAATGTCAACTGTCAACGCTGTGCTTGCGTTGCGCGATTTTGGCGTTGAATGATGTGCGTAAGTAGAAACGCAATAGATAATTTTCCTTCATACTTAAACTACTCTAAATTTCTAGTCATCTCATTTCATCATATTTTCAAACACACTGGAAAGTTTTCTGAAAATGAAAATCAACAAACTATTTCTGAATAAGTTAAAGTTAATAAAAGTAAATGTTTTTGAATACAAACCATTAATGGAAAGAACACGTTTTTAACCTTAACATTGGCAGAATCATCGTTCACACGATGGAGCCATAATAATAAATATTAAATTGATAATTTTCATTATCATTAGGTTATACGTAACTACTTACCTGTAATTTTTAAATAAGTACCTATTACATGTTTCATAGTTCATAGCCTATAAAGAGCAATATTGGTGATAAGTGTTATCGTGTTTCGATTATGTTTACATTTATGAATAAATTAATTAAATTAGTGATAAAAACAAATCGAGGTGCAAAGTCCATTACCACGGCCCTGAATACAATGGTGAGTATTTACGGTATTTATTTAAAACTCTATGAGATATCAGAGTGTATCTGACCAAAAAATTATACTAAACATTATGCCGAAATTAGGCCTATTCAATCATGCATACTAGATAAATGATTATATTACCCGAGAAAGTACTCAATAGCCGTGGTGGTCCAGTGGCGAGTAACCTTGCCTGCCGTGCAGGAGGCGATGGTTCTATGGCTCAACTGTACAATGAGTACCGTCTAATTTGGGGGTTGGAATGGGTAGGGGGGATAGGGGGGGTCCCCAAATGCCCCACCTAAAGGGATAAAGTTCGGAACCCCCCCTTTTTTTTGCTCCCCTGCAGTCCAAAAATAGCTGATAGAAGGCGTGGGAGGGACTCCAGATCAAGTTGGTTAGGTTAGCGAGGAGCAAAGCGACAAGCATGTTAGGTTTCTTGCGACCACAACGCACGAGCCGAGAGAGCGGTGCCGCGGCAGCGGCCGGTGAGTGCCAGAACCGAATTGCTACTGTTTACCTAGTCGCCTCGAATCCCCCCCCCCCCCCCTGTGGGGTGGTAAGGGGATTTCCCCCCCTCCAACCCCTCAAATTCGTGCAGCAGGATACTAAAAATTAAACTTCTTATACCACTCCCTGTAACCCCACCCATCCCCACCCCCAAATTCGACGGTACCTACTCATAGTACAGTCCTTCCCTAATATATCTTTTAAACTGTAACGCTCGATTTCCCATTGAATGTGCAAAGGCCTTCAGCGGCATTTTACTTTGCATAATCATTCAATTAAATTCATTATTGAACTTTATCTATTCTGAAATAAGATAAATAAATATGCATTGAGATAACAGAACGGATAGTCATGCCGCGGCGGTTGAACTGTAATTATATTCCCTCAATCGGAATTTTATCTTATCTTACTGTAAATAAAGTTCAATATGCTGCATCAAATGTAGCACGCTCCCGGCTGCTGCTCTTTTATTGGGAATTCACCCTAATTTTAGGTCATCATAATCAAGCTGATTAACCTTATTTAAGCTATTAAATAAGGTCTAACAAAATTAGCTGAAACTATTCTAAGGGGATGATCATGGTCTGATCATCAAACTGAACAAAAAAACAGCTGTTCCATACAAACCTACTCGGCCGAAATGTATGGGACCGCAGATTTCGATATTGGTCCCATAGAGAAAGTTTTTCAGTTTGATGTTCTGATCATCCCCTTAAAATAGTTTCACCTAATTTTGTTAGACCTTATATACGTCCCACTGCAGGACACCGGCCTTCCCCTTAGGGAGAATGTATAGGCGTTTGTCCACCAAGCGTGCCCAATACAGATCGGTAGACTTCACATATGCATCAACATTTTCTTCACTGTATGCAGGTTTCCTCACGAAGATTTCCTTCACTGTTTCAGAGCAGTCGGTATTACGTACATAAGTTAGGAACACTCATTGGCATTGCATGTCATCCATGCGGATTTGAACCTGGACCTGAAAATTGGATTTCCATAACTCTCCACAACACGCCACCGATGCCGGTTTCCAAATCCATAAATGTTTATTTTATTTTGTTTACTCAGTAAAAAAATTAAACAAAAAGTCATAGACTTAAACTCTAGCGATAGACTTGCCCTTTCATAGAAGCAACATGTTCCACTTGAATGAGGTGTAAGCACCTGATTGATGTTCCCGAGTTCACTTCGTCACTATGGCAATGACAGACCGTAATGTGTCATTTTGTGTTGTTTTGGGTGACATGTTGTTTGTTTGAACGAGCTTGTCTATCGCTAGAGTAATATGTCTATGCAAAAAGTACTTAAATTTGTGGGGTCGATACAAGAAACATAATTTTTTCAAGGTTTTATTAAGAGGATAGGCGGGCTGAAATGCTAATTTGGAGAATAGATCACTTTTCTGACTGCATACATATTCATCCGATCGGCCCCACCAATACACCCCACCCCGACTAGAGTGCGAAGAGACAACTGAAGCTCGGACCTATTTTATCTACATAAAATCGACGAAATCAGTATTTGGTATTCCCGTTTCCTCCTCCAAAACTAAACCGATTTTAATAATTCTTTCAAGAATAATATGAGAAAGACTTTGGCTATGTCTGTATGTTTTGCTTTTTCTGTTTATATCGTCAAATTTATTTGCTGGATGTGTGAAAAAGGGCGGTAATATTGGTAATTTTCGAAGGTCCCTAGAGATGTCATTAACCAGGGAGGAAATAGGGGAATACTTTTGTATGGAAAAAACGGTAGTCGCCTATCCTCTTACTTAACTATGATATTTTCTACAGAGAGACCCCATCGTGACATTGGAACAAGGCAGATTAAAAGGTGCTGTGAAAAATCTTTTAGATGGCACTCCATACTTCAGTTTCAAAGGAATTCCATACGCACAAGCGCCCACTGGCAAACAGCGGTTTATGGTGAGTAGCCTAAAAACATTTATTAAATTAATCATACATCCATACAGGGCGAAATTGATATCATTAGCATCCTTTTAAACAATGAGTCTACCCATCAAACTGAACAACTTTTACTATGCAACACACCTATGTCCTATTGGGACACTAGTTACTAGTTACTGGTAATTCGATACTTTCCTAGTAGAGAAAGTAGGCTATTTATTTAGTCCTAGATTGTATTAGGTATATAAATGTTTATCGTTTCTGAGAAATTTTTCATAATTATACTGAGCGTTTTTCTTTTCTTTTTAAAATTTAGTACCTAAAAAACTCAACAGATGACATGTTTATCGCTCCATAGAGAAGTTCGTGAGATCATGTCAAAATCATGCCTAGAGTGTGTCAGACTTTTTTTAAAGGCCAAGGGATTAAGCCCCTACAGCCATTTCAGACATTTAAAATTTTCGAATAAAATGATTAAATATTCGTAAATAGTTAAATATTGCATCTTCTCGCATCTTGCGTTGACGTCTTTTTGACCATCTTCTCCCTCATAATTTTTTTAAAGAAAGACAAATATTGAAATTTGGACATTAATTCGTGCAGACCGTAGCGCCATCTATTAATCCTCTAGAAAACCAGTAATACCGCTCATTCCAAAAGAATCATGACCACTTCCCATACATTGGTTTACCTGTCAATTTTTCTTTGATTTAGTTGAAGTAATTACAGTACTATGTGGTTGATGTGTACAATAAATATTGATATAGAAAAACTAAAGGTTAATTCCATTTACATTGGTAGTAATTTGATTTAATTTGGTAGTGAGGAATAAAAGTAATATCGAAAAAAAAACTGAGATTATTTGACAGGTAAAAAGTGGACATCATTCTTTGAACTACAAAGTCAATTTAAAAAAAAATGTACGCAAATTGTTCTTTCGTTTTTTTGTCTGGCTCTAGACAGCATGCTGAAAACATTGTTGAACGCAAAAAAATTTGTACCTCGAAATAGTATCGTATAAACAGTAACAAAAAAACTAAATTCGGTATGTCAAGTTTTTTTTTGTCTTCATTTTTATATTTTTTACGGACAGAAGACATAATTTTAAGATACCTATTTCATTCTTATTGCGATTCATCGAGTTTATCAATATAAATTTAATTTTTAAATTATTTTGATCTGTAATCCCTAAGTGCAAAAATGGTGGAGAGAAAATAATTCGAACTCCATGGAGAAAAACTACATACAGCTGTATTAAAAAAAATTAAAACCTGCCTCCTCTTTCTAACTCTATGCTGGAAAAAGATACGGCAACATCAAATGTCAAATTCTGACATTGTGAAAGTATTTTTTTTTCTTAATGGCCGGTTATTTTAAGTTGATTTTATGTTTACCAAGGAGTTCAGAGGTATGCCAGTGACGTCACTGCACGGACCGAAAAACGACGTTATTTTATTAAAAATATCTGTAATCCTTTCATTTTAAAATCTCTGACATAGAAAATATGATTATTGAGACAATTATCTCGAAATGGTTTTCAATTCAGCCCTCCAAAAAAAAACTTGACATACCGAATTATTTTGTTTCTGTTTTTATTTTAATGAAGATTAGTCAAAAAAAAAAAGATTAACTGAGTAACTTCATGCTAAAATAAATGTGTGTCTTCATCTTTGTTAGG
This sequence comes from Agonopterix heracliana, assembly GCA_963693445.1. Classification (NCBI taxonomy): domain Eukaryota; kingdom Metazoa; phylum Arthropoda; class Insecta; order Lepidoptera; family Depressariidae; genus Agonopterix; species Agonopterix heracliana. Next base: position 21,045,556 of record OY856310.1, read on the forward strand.
TACCTATACCCCATTCCAAATAGCAACGAAAATAGAAACAGATTTTAAACACTTAGTCTTAGAACAGCTTTAGTCATGTCTCAGATGGGTCAGATAAAATATCTTTTTGATTAATAAATTATATTTGCCAATCAGAATTGGCCAAATTTAACAGGAATCGGAAAATATTTTCGTCCTTATTTGGAATAAAGTGTAAGTAAAGTTTTATTTTCTCGTTTTGTCGCTCAGTCGTGCGTGGCATGCTAGGTATCAATAAGCTATGCTCTTCAGTGAAACATTCTTCAATTCAACTGTATCAAGTCAAATTTAGGTTGCAGATTTTTACCTAGATTTTCTACAGTACTTTATATCATTTCAGGCACCACTGCCTCCAATATCGTGGCAAGGAACTTACGAAGCTACCGAACATGGTCCTATTTGCCCTCAGTATGATATGATGGCAACAAGACAGATAATGAAAGGCGACGAAAGCTGTTTATACCTAAATGTTTACACAAAATCCTTAGAATCGGACTCAAAAATTCCAGTCATGGTATTTATTCACGGTGGAGCTTACATGTCAGGATCTGGAGATTCAGATAGATATGGACCAGAATTCCTTCTACAGCACGATGTTATTTTAGTTACGATAAACTATAGGCTTGAAGTACTAGGATTTTTATGTCTTGATACTCCAGAGATCCCAGGAAATGCTGGCATGAAAGACCAAGTAGCCGCTTTAAGATGGGTACAGAATAATATCGCCCAGTTAGGTGGTGATCCTGATAATGTAACTATTTTTGGAGAAAGTGCTGGTGCTTCTTCAATTTCCTATCACATGCTTTCTCCGATGTCTAGGGGCCTTTTCCATAAAGCCATTGCTCAAAGCGGAGACCCCCTTTCTGATTGGACACATAGTGTCGACGGAAAAGAAAGAGCTTTCAGAGCTGCAAAGGTTTTGGGAAAAGAAACAACTGATGTTACAGACTTACTAGATTACCTCAGAAGTGTACCTGCTGATAAACTAACTAAACTTACATTTCCGACTTTGACAGCAGATGAGAAGCATAGAGGTCTGCCAATACACTTCAGTCCAGTCGTAGAAAAGAAATTTGACAATGTCGAGGCGTTCATGACTGAAGAACCTATAGATATGATTTTAGAAGGAAAACTGAGTAAAGTGCCACTAATACTAGGCTACAACTCCGTCGAAGGATTATTAATTATGCAGGGTGCATTAAGAAAGATAGATTTCATAAACAAGAATTCTCATTATTTGGTGCCAAGAGAAATTGCTCAACGAGTTTCTGCTGAAAAAAAGAAGGAATTTGGAGAAAGAATCAAACATTACTACGCTGCGAATAAAGAGTTTACTCCAGATGATGCTTCAAGAATAGCTGACTTGTTTTCTGATATGCATTTTGTGTACAACACACATCGATTCGCTCACTTCTACTCGTCGTTGTGTGAATCGACATACATGTATAGATTAAGTGCCGACACGGAATTGAATTTCATGAAGAATTTAGCAGGAGCCTCCGATTTCAAAGGAGCATGTCATGCTGATGATCTATTCTATATTTTCTATAGCGTTTTGAATGGTGATCTGTATGAAGAAAAAGAGAGGCTTCGAGAAATAATTTTTAGAATAACGAAGCTATGGACGAATTTCGCTAAAAATGGGTAAGTATGTTACGAGTTAATGACTAAAATATTAATGGTTCCCTGCTTTTCCTTTAGCACAAAAGTGAGAAAATCCATCTTACTAATATTCTCTATATAAAAAGCCGTGGTGGTCCAGTGGCGAGTAACCTTGCCTGCCGTGCAGGAGGCGATATGGTTCGATCCCCGTCCAGGCCGACTCGTACCAATGAGATTTTCAGAATTTATATACGATTTGTAACACCACTGGCTTTTCGATGAAGGAAAACATCGTGTGGAAACCGGCATGCTTCAATTTCGAGGCATGTACTGTACCTCGGCTGGTCCAAAATAAAACACTGAATACGCCCCATTGAACATTTTATGCCAGAGCCACTTTTAAGAATTTATTTTACTATCAATTACTTACTGTACACGATACATTAAATGATTTGTAGATAGTTCTGTTCATATATTTTCCAAATGTTTAAAAAAGGATCCTCAACTCTGTTACATTTGAACAAGGTATCAATTTGTGAAAAATGGCAAAACTCCTTTTAAAAAACCTTTTAAAAAAAAAACAAATGGCGAATTCCGTGACTATTACAAGTGGCGACGGGCTCACTTTCCGTCACACTGGACAGAGTATCGGTGCTACTAGTGAAACGTGAATGTTCTGAGACCAATGCGGGTCACTAGTGCCACCACAGCCCTTAAAGACACTAGATCTTGAACCCGATCTCGTGCTTGATGGGTGGGTGTTTTGGATGGCTTAAACTTATATGGAAATTCACAATGTTATTTCATATTTTAATTAAATACTAAAGTATACAATACATACAGAATAATTACGCGCCCAACCCAATTAGGTACCTACCGTAAAGTGTATTTTTTTGCGTAGTTCGAAAGAACATATAATTATCAAAATGTTTTCGATGTTGAAGAAATAAAGGGTTTTGCTTAAATCTTTACCATTTTGCATAGCATAAGCATAAGCATATGCTCACGACTATATTCCCCGAGGGGGTAGTCAGAGATATTCTGAAACCTCAGAACATCCACGTTTCACCAGGAGTACCGAAACTGTCCAGTGTGACGGGGGGTGATGCCATTTTTCATTGGTTACCATTTTGCTTCTAGTTAAAAACCCCTAATTAGGGTTGAACTACACCACACAGCACAGCATCGCATTTTTCCGTCGCTCCATCCTTTTCTGTCACTCAGGAACGTCCTTTGCTAGAGCATATATGGGTCAAAATCAGAGAGGTGAGCATTATGCTTCCGACAAAGTTTTTCTGAATAAAATAACATCATATTACTAAAATATGTATTTCAAAATAAAGGTTCTGTTCATAATTACACGGCACTTGGCTCATTTATCTTTCTATACTAATGTTTCATTTGATTTTAAACAAAAAAAGGTCTATCTTATATGGTCTAGCAAATGACGTTCCTGAGTGACAGAAAAGGATGGAGCGACGGAAAAATGCGATGCTATGCTGTGTGGTGTAGTTCAACCCTTAGCAACTACAACATTGAGTGCAAAAACATGTAATAGTTTATTTCATGTTATTATCATACAATAAGATATGCAGCTGGATTGTTTTAAAATCTCATTTTACAATTGTTTTTTTTTTCAGCAACCCAACACCTGACAACAGTTTGGGTGTGCAATGGACTCCATACACTTCTGAACGATTTATCTTAAATATAAACGAATCATTATCAATGGTAAAATACTCGGAACAAGACAGAGTCGAGTTTTGGAACAAAATGTATTGTGAAGCTGGCCTTCCGTGTATTACTAGGAGCAATTTGTAACGTGCTTAGTTCTTATTCTTACTTACTATGAACAAACACGGGCAAAGGCAGGAATCAATTGGCAGTTATAATAAAGTTGAGAAAGTTCCCCGAGATTTAATTGGATTAGTCCTCGTGTCCCGAACACAGACTTGAAAGAAATACGGACCTAATATTGCACTAAAAAGATGTGAAGCATGCAAGGTAATACAATCTCGTATGTTCTACAAGGGACCTACACTCACACAGATGCACTAGCTCTAGGCGCAGGTCCTACAACCCGTCAACTTATGTACCGCGTGACAGCACGCACACAAAAGAAATGGGTGTTTCACTCATCATTAGACGAGATTACGTCTGGTTCTTCTTTTAAGTCTGTGGTCCCGAATTAGAAAAGTCCCTGACGTAGTTATGCAAAAAGTTTCCATCCTACATTGATCATTTCGAAATAATGCTGTGTAAAGTTCAGATAAGATTTGATAAAAACAAGAAGTTTGGAATTCTCTATAGTGGAGTACAGACTGCCTAATAAGACGTGAAACATGATAATACTCCTTTGTGGTCGGTAATGATCGTTCTTTTCCGTCGCGTCGTTGTTTTTTGTGACGTTAACTTTGTCCCTTTCTAATACAACGTACGAAATTGTAGCTCCTCTCCTGTCATTTTCGTAACTACGTCATTGGATAGAAAGGGGCACATAAAAAATTGGAAATACGACGCCATTGCCAATTTTCTTGTATCAATGCTTGTAAGGAGGAGTGGTATCCTTTATGATTTAGATCCATGGAAAAAAGTTACTCTTTCTAATGTGAAATGTATTATACAGTGCTTTTTGATTTTCAATGTAAAGCTTGTGCCTGGACTGTTTTTTCTAAATGCAAATATTCATCATCCTGGGCACTTTGGTAGGTATTAGTATTCAGTAAAAAATTAAGTGGGTTGGGTTGGACGGAGTGATGGTCGTGAGTAATTACTAATTATTTATGTAGGTACCCATGTATAATTTTATTGATGTCATTTAGTAGGTACTTTAGGTAGGTAGGTAGGTATTTTGTAAAATTGTGACCTATCAGTGTGGTGTCTTGTTAGGTACGCACGGCGACACATCAACCTACACATAGTTGGACTGGACCTTATGTCCATGAACATAGAGTTCAACTATGGGTAGGTTGATCTGTCGCCGTGTGTACATTGAGCTCAAAATACTGTATTTTTTTACATTTACCAAGTTAGCCTGTATTTCATAGCCCAGTGAATCTGTAAGAAAAAAGGTCAGTTTTGGATACTTTTAAATAAATGTTGTACAGGTATAACAGGTAGAGGACCTTACTAAAAAAACAAGTTTTCGACCTTAGGGTGCTGCTGCTCTGTTGCTGTTTGACTACAAAACAATTAAAATGTTTACAGTTTCAGCACAGAGTACCTTCTATAAATTACTGTTTCTGCTATCAGTACCTAAATAAAACATAAACATAAAAGCAAAGATATTTCCTAGCTAGAGGAATTAACAAGACTTGGTCTGGGTCTGACCCTAAAAACATAGGACACTTAAAAATATGGGCAGATAGGACTAGTTCGTAACTGTCAACATGTATAGAAAAATCCCCAAGGTCGGAAACGATGATTTTTAATGACCGACCCGTATCCCGTATAACAAATCCAAAAAAAGGCAAAGTTGCATAAAACTTTTTGGTGGTATTAGGCATAAGTGTACAGGTAAGTAGGTAGGTAGTTAAATATTGAAGTTGTGACATACAGGGTCCAACTTAATATGCTGACACTTTTTTAAGGAGATGATCAGACCATCAAACTGAACAACTTTCTCTATGGGACCAACATCGAAATCGCGAAAAAAAAATCAAATGTCCCATACATTTGGCTCGAGTAGGTTTGCAGTTTTGTATGGAGCGGCCGATTTTTTTTTTGCGATTTCGATGTTGGTGCCATAGAGAAAGTTGTTCAGTTTGATGGTCTGATCATCCCCTTAAAAAAGTGTCAGCATATTAAGAAGGTCCCTATACTTAGTCGGTCCATAAATAATGTCACAACTAATAGGACCATAAAATAAAAAATAAAATATTTTTTCAAAAAACGGTTTATTTAATTAAAAGACTATTAAATTGAGCCATATATTATAAAAAAATTATTCGAAATGTGCACCTCTATTTTTATACACTCTCTTAAACGTCGCGGCCAGTCATTGATAGCAGCACGTACCATATTCATGTCTATGTCGTCGGCCACTGCTTTTGTCAATGATGACTTGAGACTCTCCAAATTTTTATGAGGCTTAGAGCACACTTTCTCCTTTAAAACTTGCCATATCGTGAAAGACAAAGACTTTCGAGGGCGGCCATAAGGCAAAAACTACCCAAGCCTGGTTCGAGCGCCAAAATATCGACCTTATCAAGCATGAAGATTGGCTCTCCTCCTGCCCTGACCTCAACCCTCATGATTACAAGATATGGCAAGTTTTAGAGGAGAAAGTGTGCTCTAAGCCTCATAAAAATTTTGGGAGTCATCATCGACAAAAGCAGTGGCTGACATAGACATGAATATGGTACGTGCTTCTATCAATGACTGGCCGCGACGTTTAAGAGAGTGTATACAAAATAGAGGTGCTCATTTCGAATAATTTTTTATAACATATGGCTCAATTTAATAGTCTTTTAATTAAATAGACAACTTTTTGAAAAAATATTTTATTTTTTATTTTATGGTCCTTTTTAGTTGTGACATTATTTATGGACCGACTAGGTAGTTCAAAATATAAAATGTTAACTGAAGAGGTAATAAATGTATCAGGGTAGATATTTAACAAATTAAATTATTAAAACATTAAGTATATAATTTTTTTTAAATCCTAGAGTGTATGGGAGCCCGAAACTACTTGTAGTAATACACTATAAGAAATTCGAGGAATGGTTTATACAGGGTCCAACTTAATATGCTGACAGTTTTAAGAGGGTGATCAGATGATCAAACTTTACAACTAATTCTATGGGACACACATCGAAACCTATACATTTGGAGTACATTGATATCGTTGTTTGGATCAGTAGATAAGTTTGCAGTTTAGTATGGAACAGCTGTTTTTCTTTCGCGATTGCGATATTGGTCCCGTAGAAAAAGTTGTTCAGTATGATGGTCTGATCGTCCTCTTCAGAAACCATCAGCATATTATTAAGAAGGAACACTAGGGTAGGTGAAGGGTAGGGAAAATGGCAGGACAACGTCTACCGGGTCAGCTAGTCTTGAAATGAAATCAGATGAAGAGTATGTGGAATATGCTAAGTTTTACAATATCTGTGATTCAACGGGAGAATGAGCCTTTTAAGTCAATGGCAAAACATGGCATGGCATTTTTTTTTGTCTTGGTAGTTGTAACTAAGTCTTTCTAAGTCAACCTCGAGTGGGTCTTGAGTTTATGCATGACAGTATATTCTACACTGAACCACATATTATTTAATAGTTACAACGTAAACTGAACCTTAATCTATAAGCCACAAGAGCGTAGCCATGGTGGGGCAGGGAGATGTTAGGGTTGAATCTCAACTGCAGCACCGAAGCTCATTTTCCCGTCGTTCCATCCTTTTCTGTCGCTCAGGAACGTCATTCGCTAGGGCGAGAAACTGCCTCCTTGGTCTAATGATTAAGAGCATTAGGCTCTTGACACGCGTGGGTTCGATTGAATCACCTGGAGTGCAATTTTTGAAATTCATTCGCTGAGCTCAGCAGTTGAAAATGTCAAAATTACTATGCAGATATTTGAAAATCAAATCAGCAGTAGAAAGATGCATATCTCCATAGTAATTTTGACATTTTCAACTGCTGAGCTCACCGAATGAGATTCAAAAATCGCACTCCTGATCGTCTGAAAAGAAAGATGATTCCGTGCTTCGGATGGCACGTTATGCCGTTGGTCCCGGCTGCTAACTCTGGTGGTATTAGTCGTAACATAAAAACCACGTCAGAGGCTGTAAGGCGGTTTGAAAAAACTCTGACGATAAGAAAAAGGGCGAGAAAGACAGCGGGAATGCGATCGCACGCGGCAGCACCGGCAGTGCTGCGACCTCTCGCTCTAACCAATGACGTTCCTGAGCGACAGAAAAGGATAGAGCGTTCAAAAATGCTATGGCTGAACCCACCGAACATTCATATGATCTTCTTTAAAAATGACCGCGCCGACATTTAGTTCCATCGTTGGTTCATTTAAATTGGTGCAAAAATAACAAATAAAACAAAAATAATGTTAGGTATACTTTTATCAACTTTCACTGGCTTCACCTGGTTGTCATGTTAGGTATGTATTGTACGTTGATAACAACGTTCTAGGCAACGAATTGTTCCAATAAACATGTTGTTTAACTGTCTGCATACCAATACCATTGTACATAAATTAATTCTGCTCGCTTTATCATGCCTACAGAATAACTTGAGTGTTTTGAACCTAATGCCTCGTTGACACGGTACGAGGAAACTTGCTCTGACTAAGTGTATGAGTCAGTTTTCTATGTTCTCGGAAGTCTCAATTAATAGGGGATACTAGATTTCGCCCGCGACTTCCTCCGCCTACCATTATCGTAGCTAGATAAGATATACTAAGGGCCTAGTGTTTCACTACTTTCGGATAAGTTCTTGTTAGCTTATCCGACAGCTCATTTGACATCTTCATACAAAGTATTTCAAATGAGCTAGAGCTAATTCGGAAGTGGTGAAACAGGCCCTAAATGCTAGTTAAAATAACTGTGTCTAAATAAGCTTTTAAACACAATCAGTTTCATCAGAATTGGTCGAGTAGTTTTTGGGTGATGCTCGAACAAAGAATCAAAACGACAGAATGGAAAAAGAATCGGTAGGTAATTAGGTGTCATTGTCGCGTCGACATCAGCCTCTATACGTCCTACTGCAGGACACAGGCCTACCCTCAAGGAGGTTGTATGGGCGTTGCTCTACCTCGGGCGCACCGAAGAGAATCAAAGTCGTTCTATATGGCCTATTTAGAATTACCTAGAATATCCATATTCCAAACCATTATACTTAATAAGTGTATGGTCCAAACACTGGACAGTGTGGCATATAGCTACGTGGACAGTCGGACGCAATTAACGTCTCGGAAATGATGCATGTAAGGTTTTTTCACAATGTTTTCCTTAACCGAAAAGTGGTCGTAATAAAAATCGTACGTACCTAAACACGCAAATAGTAGATTATTAACCAAGGGGATAAAGCAGTGTCTTCTGTCGCGGGTGGGGTTTTAAATCGCGAGCGTGATGAAGGACTCGAGGTTTACTCCCGAGCGTAGCGAGGGTGTTAAAAACTTAAATCACGAGCGAAGCGAGGGATTTAAGACGAGTCCTGAGTTTAGCGAGGGATTTAAACTCACCCAAGACTAAGACAGCTTTATCACCGAGGAAAATACTCTACTTTTCGTACCATTTGCGAAAAAATTAACACAATAATAATATGAGATAAGCATTTATTAAAAATAATGACAATTAAAAGTAAAAGTTAACATTCGAAACATTGGTCCAATTATTGATAGAGAGAGTTACATTTTTGTTTGCAAAGGCATCAAGCTCATACGGCCTCGTCGGTTTTCGTAATTTTATGAATTTTTTTTGACATGAATGATTTTTTTTTTATTTTTGCATGCGGAAGGGTCGGTTTATGGTTAACCTAGGGGTTCGAAAAAATGGTTATTTTTTCGCTAGGATTCACCGTTATCGAGATATTTCATAAAAATAAATGCGTATTCCTTTTACAAAAGAAGTATAATGCTTTATATACAAACTCAATGGTGTAAACACAGGATGTAGTTCAGTTCCAAATTTAAATCACATTCTCTCCCTAGGGGATGAATGAAATTCAGTACAACTTTCTTTCCCTGTTTTTAACAGGTTAATAATGACTATTGTTATGTTCGCTTTTTGTGGCATAGAATGTCACTTTTTTGAGCAAGTGGTACGAAAAATACTTTGGTCATATACATTAAGTCTGATTCATATGAGAATCCAACCACAAGCCCGCACGGAATTGCTTATGGTTTCAACACACTTTCAACATTATAAAATATACTACCTAACCTGAAGTTCACAGCTGAGCACACTTGTTGAGAATTCGCTGGAATCGTGTCAACACGGTTTTATTTTTCCAATATAGTCTGGCAACGTTTTCCTCTTGGTCGCATTACAAATTGACTCGTCCCGTTGTGCGGTACCATTGAGTTGCTTAAACTCTACTAGCTGGTAACAAAGTTGGCGAAAGCTTACAATGAAAGGGTGCTGGAGTTGTTGGTGGATGTTATTGATAGTGTCCACCAATGCTGACTCTCAAACGGTAAGTAGGTACAATTTCCATATATAACTGCTATTTTCTTATTTCATAATTTATTTTCTTCTTTCCATTCCAATTTCATACCTATTGTCGTATGATGCGTCAAATGGTGGAACCAGCCTTCGTTATGTGTTATTTGTTATGCGCGTTATTCGGCCGCATACGACGAAGTATGGAGGGCAAATAACGATCACCGTCATGGTGGAACCACACTTCGTTATGTATTATTTATTTGTTATGCGGCTACGCTGTATTCGCCGAAATATTTGAACAACAAACATGCCATTCACAAGTGCGTGCGAATAAAGCAAATACAGGGTGTTTCATAAGTACAAATAAATTTTTTAAACTCTTAAGGGGGTTGTTTAGACCGTCAAACTGAACAACTTTCTCTATGGGACCAACATCGAACTCGCGAAATAAAAATGATATCCCATACATATTTTAGCTCTAGTCGATTTGTAGAGTACTGTTCAGTTTGATGGTCTTAACCACCCCCTTAAATGTTTATTTGTATTTTTGTAACACCTTGTATAGTAGATGAATGAGCCGTCCATACTTCGTCATAAATACTGGTTAATTCTTCCAAGTATGCTGCCGAATAACGCGCATAACGAATAACACATATCCAAGTGTGGTTCCGCCATTAGAGATATATGGTCACTGGTCACGACTATATTCCCCGAGGGTAGACAGAGATATTCTTTTTGAAGTCAGCCATGCTACAATTAGGTAGAACAATGGCCGTTAGTTGTAGCAAAGATTGTGAACACCCAAAAAGGATTATCGTCTTGAGGTTATGAATAGGTATGTAGAAATGATTTTATCTAGTGATGTTCTGTAACTCGGAATATAAATTCTGGTGATAAACAATAAACATAACAACAACGCTCAATCCTTTCACTCCTTTCTATCCTTTCACACCTCTTAACTTTTATCCCTCTCATTTACCTGTACATTGACATAATTTAACGCAGACAGCGACAATAGCCTTGAACAATGAATAAGTACTATCTGTCATTGCCCTTTTGTTATTTTGCGCAGAGTGATCCGATCGTGACCTTGAAACAAGGCAGATTAAAAGGTGCTGTGAAAAACCTTTTAGATGGAACTCCATACTACAGTTTCAAAGGGATTCCGTATGCACAAGCCCCCACTGGCGCTCGGCGATTCATGGTAAGTACCAGTATTTTATCTCACTGGTTGTACACACGGCGAGACATCATGCTACGCACCCTATATACCCATAACTACACTACGTACAAAACACAATAGTGCGGTAGAGAGCCTGCATAAACGCGGCTACCGGCGCGGGAGCAGCGTGCCGTGAGACGAAACAACAACAACATACCGCATCCTCTAGCACGATTCGCGCGATTCTAATAGTTCAAAGTCCAAACAGGGTAACCTGACCTGTCGCCGTGTGTACCAATCTCTTGTTACTGTTGTAATAATTAGTTACTGAACATAGGTCCCTTAGTAATTTCCACAAAATTTAGGAGCATCCATTGATTCCCCGTGACTTTTATAAGGTCCTCAACTACTGGAAAGAAACCAGGGCTGCCAGTACATTCTTTAAAATTATTCAGCCACAGTCCAAAAATTATACAAAATTGACTTGCAGGATACAAAGTGGTAAAAAATCAGAAAAAAATTTAACAACAATTTTTGTTACTTATCTTCACATAATTTGAACCTGGAATGATGTTTTTAATCACATCTGGATTTTATTCGCGAACTTTTTTGAAGAAACTCAGTTGAGATAAAATCAAGAGTAATTATACCAAAAGGAAGATAAAATGGGATTTTCGTTCGATAGAATAATAAAATTAACTTGAAAAACCGCTACCATATTGAGAATGAGATAAGGACCCAATATGTTTCTCACCACAGCACACGTGGCATGCCACACGTGATACGGCTCTATCACGTCTTTTGTCTCGTTCGTTCGCGCGCAAATCGAAAGAGAGCGAAGGTGTGATATCGCTATATCACGGTGCCATGCCACCTGCACTGGTCTGTGGTATTACGACTCAAGCAGAGCTTGTCAGTAAAGTATAGAAAATTAGTTTTTTGTTTGTTTTGTATCCAATTATACATGAGAGTCCAGGATACATAGAGGATACAAACAGACTCCCGATTATACAGTTTTTGTATCCAATTATACAATCTGGCAGCCCTGAAAGAAACTCAAGGAAGGAGATTTGTTATTCTAAGTCCTCAACTTCTGTTGACCATCACATGCGCACGAGAAAACTTAAAACCAAAATACAATGCACCGGCTGCTATCTGCGCTGCGCTGATTTTAGTTATTTATTCCTTAAAGTAAAAATACACTTTCGTGTTTGTTTTTGGTCTTGTCCGATTTACCTACTTTTCAACCATCTATGACGCTACATGATAAAACTGTGTATGGGATATACTTACTTTAAATTCACTTTTTCAGTCGCCATTGTCACCAAGACCTTGGGAAGGCACTTACGAAGCCATTCAACATGGTCCAGCTTGCCCCCAGTATGATATAAACACTGGACAGTTCGTTGAAGGCGATGAGAACTGTTTATTTCTCAATGTGTACACCAAGTCCTTAAAAACCGACGCGAAAATACCAGTCATGTTGTTCATTCACGGAGGAGGTTTTGTGTCAGGACGAGGAGATACAGATTACGGTTTTGGACCAGAATTCCTTTTACAGCATGACGTTATCCTAGTTACGATAAACTATAGACTTGAAATGCTAGGATACCTATGTCTTGAAACTCCAGAAGTTCCAGGAAACGCTGGCATGAGAGACCAAGTAGCTGCACTTCGATGGGTTAAAAGAAACATTGCAAAACTTGGTGGAGATCCTGATAATGTTACTATTTTTGGCGAGAGTTCTGGTGCTTCCGCTATTACATATCACCTTATCTCACCATTGTCAAGAGGCCTGTTTCATAAGGCTATTGCTGAATCTGGAGAATCATTGTCAATTTGGAATGATGGAATAAGTGGGAGAGAAAGAGCATTCAGAGCAGGTAAGGCTTTGGGCAAAGATACAAAGAATGTAACAGAATTATTAGAGTTTTTGAGAAGCCTACCAGCTATTAAACTAACCAATATCACCGTTAGCGATATATCAAAAGATGAGGCAAATCGAGGTGGGCCAGCATATTTTATTCCTATTGTGGAAAAGAAATTTGACAATGTTGAACCATTCTTGCCTGAAAAACCAATTGATATGCTTCTAGAAGGAAAAGTGAATAAAGTGCCGTTTATAATCGGCTACAACTCTGTTGAAGGATTGTACATATTACAATATGCGTTAACAAGGATAAATTTTATGAACCAAAATCCTCAGTACTTGGTGCCGAGAGAATTAGCTCAACCAATATCCTCGGAAAAAACAAAGGAATTTGGGGAGAGAATTAAACATTACTATGCAGCGACTAAGGACTTTACTCCAGATGACGCTCCGCGAATAGCTGATATGATTTCTGATACCGATTTTGTTTATAACATGCATCGTTTCGCTTACTTCTATTCTTCGTTGTGTAAATCAACGTACATGTATAGATTTAGTGCCGATACTGACTTGAATATTGTGAAGAATTTATCGGGAGCATCTGAGTACAAAGGTGCCAGTCATGGTGATGAACTTTTCTATCTTTTCTACAGCGGCTTAAACAGTGATCCTTACTTACAACAGGAGAGATTGAGAGAGATCGTTTTTAGAGTGACGAAACTTTGGGCTGATTTTGCTAAAACTGGGTAAGTATTCGTCATTTGTTTATAGTTAAATAGACTTGTGTTGGGCTTAGTGTTGGGTATACCTATCCGGCAGTGGCAGGATTCAGGCTGTGGATGATGATATTGTTGGACAATATGTAACCAACGAAGATCAATCATTGACTGGAAATAAATGAGAAAGGAATGCAAATTTTGCTACAATTTACCACCAATACTTTAGAACAGAAGTCAGTTCAGTTTGATGAGTAGGTAGAATACATTCTGAAGTTATCCGCAGTGATATAAAATTTACCATGTATAGTGTCATAAGTGTCCGTATTCGAATCTGCACGGACGGTATTCCAAGTACTCAATGAGTCTTTCTTACTTATGTACTTACGTAATAACCTTAGAAAAAGTATATGTCTAGAATGAGCCTCACGAATATCCCGTATAAAACAAAAGGGACCAAGTTTCATGGGTTGGTGTGCGTGAGGCGCCATATAAAATATGTGTGTGTGCATTGTGTGCGTGTATATGTATAGGGTTTAGGAACCAGTACTGGTTCCAATTTTTTTCGACGCTTTCGTATCTTCGACTGTCAATCTTGACAATTAACTTTATCAAAGGTAATAACTTATAACGCCTGCTCTCAAACGGCGACGGAAAACATCGTATGGAAACTTTGCGTACGCTGAAGAAGAAAATAAATGTTGATGCGTTGTATGTTAAGTCTACCAATCCGCATTGGGCAAGCATGGTGGATTAATGCACGTACTCTTACCTCCTTGAGGGTAGGTCTGTGCCCTGTAGTGGGACGTATAGGCTGAATATAAATTTTCTGTGCTTATTTTTAAATTTTTTCAGAAATCCCACTCCTGACAACTCTTTGGGTGTGAAATGGCCGCGTTATACACAAACTTCTAAAGACTTTCTGGACATCAACGAAAGATTCACGCCTGGAAAATTCGCTGAACAGGACAGAGTGAAGTTTTGGAATAAATTATACACTGAGGCTGGACTTCCACACATTACTAAAGGTTTAACATGTTAGTTATGATATTAGTTTTTCACATTAAAATGTTTCAATATAAAATACTTAGGTACTGTAAATTATAGAAAGTACTTACCTTATTTAATTATTAAAATACGAGTATTGTAATTTTTTCTGTGTTTAAAGCTTCCTATTAAAGGTTAAAGTATGCTCTGTAACCACACCAAGTTTGACGCTTGCACGTATTGCCGTTTTTGCGATCGAGCTAAACAAAAACCTTGAAAAAAAACTAAATTTCTAAAATAATAACAATTCTGTGAAAATTTCAACTCGCTGCCTATTACGGTTCAAATAGATACAACAGGAGCACGCACTGCTTTGCTTTAAGGATACAAATACAACGGACGGAGCGCGCGCCGTAGGTTTACGAATAGGGTCCCGTTGGCTACCCTTTTGGGTGCGGAACCCTTAAAAATTTTTAAAAATGTACCTACCTACCTAAGTACCACGGACTTGAAAAAAACGGACGTAATGTGACATTAAAAAGATGTGAAGCATGCAAGGTACTACATATTCGTTTGTTCTACAAGGGACCTACACTCACACAGATGCACCAGTACTAAGCGCAGTTCCTACAAACCGCCACCATTTACCGTGTAAACCGCGCGACAGTACCTACGTCAGCACGCACACAATATAATATAAATGGGTGCTTCACTCGTGATTAGACGAGATTATGTCCGTCTTTTATTTAGGTCCGTGGTAAGTAAGTAAATAAAGTAAAAAAAATTTTTAGATTGACAGATCGCGTTCAACGCAAGTGAACATAAACACTAGGCGCTCGCGCACGTGCCCGTTGCTTGTGACGGATTTTATATTAATATTGCAATACAAGACATCATAAAATTTAATTATCTGCAATTTTATTGGGTCGCGTGAGACGACTAGCTTATTCTTCTTTTCTATTGAATAAAAATTCTAGAAAATAATTGGTTTACAATCTATTAATAGGTACCTAGTTTGAATGGCCTTTGTTGTAAGTTTTCCTGTTAGAAATATTTTTCTCACACGTAGGTCATAATAATTGTATTTTAACTACATGTATTGTGTTATGTTATGAATGTTTAAATGATAGAATCTGAGACTGGAAGGCTCATATTCGAAAGTATCTTATCTTATTATGGGGGCTGGCAAGCCAGCGACACTTAGACCCAATGGAATCTTTTGTCTCGACCCTTACATATTTATTTGTTCACCCTTCAAAAGCGTAGTGAAAGTGGGAGGTAATACTGTTCTCCCGGTTTTGGAAAACCATCTGCCAGGAATCAAATGTATGCGTTTAGCCACTAAGACATCGCAGTCACATGAACAGTCCATGGTTTCATCCTCCTCTCCGCACGCTCTGCAGCTGGGATCCAGTAAGCTTCATCTCGTGTATCATCAACCATCGTATCTTTTCCGTAGTGAACGGTGAGGACTCCGATGATTAATTAAAATCGTTTATTAAAACCAGAAACCAACTAAAGCTCAATATAACAGAACCAATTACAATTCTTTGAAACACTGCTGCATCTCTTCTTCGCTTAGTTTGACAAGTATCATAGATTCCATCCAAAGCTTAGCCGCCAATTTTTCGTCATACGCCTCTGATGTTGCTCTGACCGATGTGCACTCCTTGAAGAATTCTCCGCTCACCTCACCTGCTTTATCGTCCAAAGCGAGATGAAGAGCTGTCTGTGCTCCTTCCCAAGGACTCTTAGCCAAGTACTTAAAAAGAAAGCTGAGAATTTTACCATACTGGCCGGGCTGTTGAAAAATCGACGTCCCAACATATCCAGGATCCAAACTGTTTACCACAACGTGTGATCCTTCCAATCTCTTCATCAGTTCTCTTGAGAACAAAACAAAACATAACTTACTGTTACTGTAGGCTTTTATCATGGTCCAATAACCGTTTTTCGGTTTATTCATGTTTTCGAAATCAATTTTTCCATATCGATGTAGTACTGACGATGTGTTGACTATTCTGCTTAGTTCGGAAGGCTTCCCTGTCTTTTTCAGTAGAGGTAGGAGTAAAAGCGTCAGAAGAAAGTGTCCGTAGAAGTTCACCTGCATGATGATGTTCATACCGTCCGTTGTGAGATAGTCTCCCTTGAGTCCAATTCCAGCGTTGTTCAACAAAATGTCCAATCTGGCTTCAGTTTTCATGATCTCTGCTGCGAACTGACGCACGGAGCTCAAAGATCCCAGATCCAAGGGTTTGAAGACGACGTTGTCATTACCTGTATTATCTACTATTTCTTTCCTAGCGTTCGCTCCTTCCACAATAAACGGGCATGCTATGATGACTCGCGCTCCTCTCGCTGCGAATTCAATTGCCAATTCGAATCCCATGCCAGTGGTACCACCGGTGACTATTACTGTTTTCCCATCGAGTCTCTTCCGTGATTTGCATCTTGCGTTTGCATTTTTCACGCAAAGCCCTACAATAAGAATTGATACGACAATTAATTGAGTTACGATAATCGCGAGTAGAACAGAGTACGTGTACATCGTGGAACGTAGCAGAAACAGAGTGAGGTCAAAACTGATTGGCAGCGACAATCTTAGAGATTCTCTAGAACAATTATGCTTTCTGATGTACCTAAATAATTACTGTTTTTCTTTTCAGTTACATAAACAGAAGTACGTATATAAAGGCCTCCGCACATTGCAGCGATATTATCGAGCGATTTTATCGAGTGATATTATCGACAGCGATATCGCGACACCTTACACACTGCAGCGATTCCGCGATTCGCGTCACGCATGCGCCCCACCACTGAATGTAGTCGAAAGAGTTGCGATAATATCGCGGCAGTGGTGTGGGATCGAGCGCGTCCCCATACAAAATGTACTGGAAACAATTATCGCAAAATCGCAGCGATATCATCGCTCGATAAAATCTCTGCAATGAGCGGAGGACTTTAATCGTATTTAGAATCTTTAGTTTTAACCATAGATAAATTACACGCTCCTCTAGGGCTTTAACTAAAGTCAATGCGGGTGTTGTATGTTGATAAGTTGAATATGTTAACCTCGATATGTTAACCCATTCGTAGCCACAATAGAAACAAAAAAAAATGTCACAGAAGCCACCGTGATTTATTGTAAACATGTATTTTTTATAGAGTTAGTGTCGGCTATAGCCGTCAATGGCTCTTAAACCCCAAATAATATGTGTCGGCTAGTGCCGTTAGTGGCTGCAAATGGCCCAAATAAGATTTAACTCAAAACAAGTCTGGCGTTTCACTACTTACAGTTGTAACCGTTTTTTTCGATTGGACAGCTTTTCGCGGTTCCATTGGGAACAAATCAACGTCAAATAAGTAAGAACTCAATTGTGTGTTTGAGACACTGGGTAATAGTTGGTTTAATATAACTCACATATGCGTTTGAGGCACATAGAAAAGTGTGGCACCTGGTGAAAGTACAGAAAAAGGACCGGCAGTAAATGCGTTAAGCAGGCGCGACTCCACCGTTGTGGGCATGCCCACCGTGCCCACAACAGTGGATCCGCGCCTGCTTAACATTTTATGCACATTAGCGGAGACCCTAAAGATGAATAGTTTCCTTACCGACAGAACTCCACTTTCTTCATATTTATGAGGTAGGGCGAGAGTAGCTACCCAGTAGCTAGAGTAACACAATGTCTATAGTCTATACGTACTATTGAGTAGGTCCGTATTCGTCTAGTCCATATAACTTCATGGTCTAGTCAGTAAAACAGAGCTACTTGTGTGACAGCATAGACATATTACTCTAGCGATAGACAAGCTCGTTCAAACAAACAACATGTCACATAAAACAACACAAAATGACACATTGCGGTCTGTCATTGCCATAGTGACGAAGTGAACTCGGGAACATCAATCAGGTGCGTACACCTCATTCAAGTGGAACATGTTGCTTCTATGGAAGGGCAAGTCTATCGCTAGAGTTTAAGTCTATGTGTGACAGTGTTTTTTAAATTTGTTCAAGCAACTAACTATAATATAAGTATATGAATATTTGTACCCGAGTCATGGATGTTTTTTTGTATCTATATATTATGTATTCTATATCGTTGTCTAGTTATCATAATACAAGTCTATCAGCCGCGGCATGGTGCCTCGATAAAAGTTTTATCGCGCCTGTTAACTGTTTCGTTCCCGCGCAAAAAGAAAGGGAGCTAGGGCGCGATAGCGCTTTATCGCGGGATCATGCCGCGGGCGCAGGCTAGATTCTGGAACTTCAAATGTGACTAGATAATTTGTGTGACAATGTCCAAGATATTTATATTTATTTATTTATTTATTTATTTATAACAAGTTTACTTTGTTAAAGTAGATTACACACCGAGGACAGGAAAGTAAGAAAGGTCTCAGATCTCATGTTATGCTTCGCCTCGGTCAACAAACATGTGATCTGAGGCTTTCGTATTTACTGTCCAAGGTTAGTATACTATTTTTCTCCTCGACGGAGGTGGAAAGCGGCAACTTCGTTTAGCGCAGCGGGACGAAAATTGACGCTTTCCGTCCGGAGGGGAGAAAATAAATTTAATTGGAGTAGGTATGAAGGTAGGTAAATGTTTTATTACTCAAATGTAAATCGTTTTTGTTTGTTTTGTTAGTTATTAGGTATTTGTTATTAATTCATTTTAGGCATGAAAATATTAAAACAATTTACTTATCGTTTGTAGTTCTTAGACATATTTAGTTGTAGGGGAAAGGTGTACGAGATGATCCCTTGAGGTAAGATGATCCCTCTCAATTGCAGCGAAACTATAAACCCTATCTGGTTGTTTTGTTTGGTAAAACGTAGCCCCCGATACCCCCTCGCATCAGTGAATTCGTCATGGCGATGTGACAGACGAGTAAATTTTTATGGAAAAAAACATAAATTTTGTGACTTCGATCTAAGGTAGGGTTGATTTTAAGCTTAGGTAACTTTTGATCTAGGCAGTCAATTACAAAGATTGTTGTGTAAGTGGCTTTATATAATGCCCCTATTTAGTATTTTGAATGGTATGGCAACAACAGAAAGCATAAAAATTATGTTATCGAACAAAGACTAAAAAAGTTGAAATTGGGGCAAGATGATCCTGTTCTCGGGTGTATGAGATTAAGTACGGGTATTTTAGAATCTTGCTAAAATTATACACAATACGATTGATTTTATTATAATAATGGTTGTTATTACTTATTTTGTGAGTATTAAGAAGGCTGGCTCAGCTTGAGACTAGTTCTTTGAGATAAAATTTAATTCCACGAAAACATATAATTTTCCTTAAAAAGGGGCATGATCATCTTGCCCATACCCTAGGGATCATCTTGGACACCCCGGTGGATCCTTTCGTAGGGTTTTAGAAAAATTTAAATATAATAATGATCACTAAATTCAACATTTTGAGTATGACAACAGGTAGACAGATAAACTTGCTATCATTAATCGCTTAAACTTCAGAATTAAACCGAATATTTTTTAAACTACGAGCATTTTCCCTTAAGGGGATCATCTTGTACACCTTTCCCCTACTTAGTTAAAACTATGTAAGTACCTATTAAAATAAAAAACAAGGAAAACATTGTTACATGTTGCAAAGTTTTATTTCAATGTAAGTAGGTACCTATTACCTATTTCTTTATATATGTTTACATTACTCTTCTAATCGTTTATGCACACAGTGCAAAATAATTTACCATTTTTTTATGCGACTTCTACTATCTATAAACTAATAAAATAAAAATATCGAGCGTACAACAGGGAGAGGTGACGGGCGCGCGGGTAAAATCAACGATATCTCACCCTTCAGGCCTGTCACAGACATACGGAATTGCGATTCGGAATTCCGAGTGTCCGTATGCCCAGCGGGGCCCAGCGGCGGGGAAAATCCGCGCCGCCCGCTTCCCCGAAAGCCCCCCACCGTTGCACTGCGCGATGCACACACACGGCGACACATCAGGTTACGCACCCTATATACCCATAACTACACTAGGTACAAAACACAAACTAGTGCGGTAGAGAGCCTGCATATATGCGCCTGCCAGCGAGGGCGCAGCTCCAAAGAAATATACGCTAACAGCGTGCGACGAAACAACAACAACATACCGCACCCTCTCGCACGATTCGCAGCGTTCAACTTCTAATAGTTCAAAGTCCAAACAGGGTAGCCTGACGTGTCGTGGTGTGTACATCCGTTTCCGTACTGTGAGGACTAATATAGTTATGCTGTGGTTTCAGTGACTTATAAAGTCAAACATGAGAGGGTCCCGCTGGAAGTAAAAAAACTTAAAAAAATTATAACTTTTAAACCAAAGCAGCAAGATCAAATTTGATATACTTTTAATAGGAATTCAGAATTTCAGAGCACTAAATATTGATATAACATTTTAATCATTTTTGTCCATAATAAAGAAGGGGAAGTATGGGCGTACGTTAGCTTAGATTTAATAAACCAACTCCGTTATCTTTGAAGCACTAAATACAGGCCATACATATTCAGAAAGCACTAAATGATTAGCTAGGTTTCAAAGCCCTAGGATCGAGGGCCCCGCTGGGCATACTCACACGAATTCCGAATGAAAACAGGTTTTCGTATGCAGGTTCCCCCTCCAGATTTGCCAACGGAATTTCAAACCTGTACGAAAAACCTGTTTTCATTCGGAATTCCGAATCGCAATTCCGTATGTATGTGACAGGCCTTACAGTCACACCTTCGTTTCCCATATTCTAAGGCCCATCACATACATGCGGAATTGCGATTCGGAATTCCGAATGCAAACCGGTTTTTCGTATACCTAGGTTTGAAATACCCGTTCGCAAATCTGGAGGGGGAAGCTCCATACGAAAACCGGTTTGTATTCGGAATTCCGAATCGCAATTCCGCATGTACTCGTATGTGATGGGCCTAACCCTCGCCGGTCTCGTTCGTGAACCTCGTAGGTGAATGCGCGCACACCTAGCGCACACAAACACGCTGCGCATGTAGTGATGCGCCGCTTTTGCGTGCTTGTATGAAGCTGTAACTCTGTACAATATAATCCTCTGTGACAGAAGTCAGGTGTTTCTGTTTTGTGATGAGTAAAATTTATTGTGGTTTTCCTGTACAGAGTTGTGCCCTTTGCTTGATTTTCCTTGTGTTTAAAATAATTGTAGGTATTGAATATACAGGATGTTAGGAAAATTATAGAATCCTGAGCGTAGCGAAAGTTTCAAAGGTACGAGACGCAGAATAATTTTGCAGCCGAGCGAAACACACAACTTTTCACCTCACAACAGCGAGGAAAATGTTAGGTGCAAGCGTTTTAGATCATCATCAGATACATCGCGCTTCATGACGTTGTCCCATTCTATTGCGGCGATATAGTACTCTTGTATTTAATCACTGTCTCACTGCGTTCACATGTAGAAAAGAAAAATTATATTACGTTGATTAACAAAACAACTGAGTTACTGTAATTTGCAAATAAGTAATAGGTAGTATTTTACTTTAATTCCTACGTTTTCTAAGACTGGTTTCTTATTCGATAACCGTTTTAAATGGGAATTTACCTTATTTTACTAACTGAATTGTTCCGTTGCCTTTGAAGGGGACCGGATTATGGTACCCTAAATATAAAATAATGACCCAAGTTTTCTTTGACTGTAGTACCAATTTCTATAATGATTTCACATTATGGGATCTACATGTTTCTGTGGAACGTTTCAGTACAGTACAGTAGGTAAGGTTTATGTTTCTTCCCCGTTTGTAAATTATAACTGCGACTAAGGTTTCTTATGCAGTGTTTCTGTGTATGAAAGGCTAGCACCCACCTGACAAATGATTCCATCGTGAAACCTTCGTTTTGCTAAAAGCTAAGGCTAAAAGTGATACTTGCTACGTCGGTAGTTGTATCAAAGCTTCTGCCCACCACGGCGTGAGTTTATGTATGTACTTATGTTGTAAATTATTCTCGACAAATAGAACAATTCCAGGTAGGTACCTAATTTTTAGATATTGCATTTATTTTGAACAATATTACCTATTATAGGAACCTGACTCATCGAATTTAGGAGTATTATTATTTCTTCTTTTATTCTTTTTTTACTCGTTAATTTAGATCATTATGTCAAAAAGTATTGTGACGAACAAATGTTGCCCACTATTCGTTTATTAAAACCAAAAACCAACTAAAACTATCACTATAACAGAACCAATTACAATTCTTTGAAACACTGCTGCATCTCTTCTTCACTTAGTTTAACAAGCCTCATAGATTCCATCCAAAGCTTAGCCGCCAATTTTTCGTCATACGCCTCTGATGTTGCTCTGATCGATGTGCACTCCTTGAAGAATTCTCCGCTCACCTCACCTGTTTTATCATCCAAAGCGAGATGAAGAGCTGTCTGTGCTCCTTCCCAAGGACTCTTAGCCAAGTAATTACAAAAAAAACTGAGTTTGGGGAACTCTCGTGCGGAGCGTGTGAGGATGGTAGTGGTGGCTAGGGCAGGAGTAGTGAAACCAGTTGAGTCTCAGTTCGTACTAGTTTATTGTGCAAACATAACCTATCTATATACAACTCGGCGGTTCCCTATTCGCCGGTGGACCGCCGAGGTAAATGTCAATGTGGGTACCCCCACATATCTCCCTCACAAGTGCTAACGTTACTTAATAGCTAATATATTATAAAATGCTTCTATGTACAAAAAAAAAACTTAATACTAAAGTGGGTTGCGCACTTTGAATTTGCGCGCGTCTGCGCTCGTCTGTCTCCGTTTGGGCTCGTGAACCCGATGTGCTGTGACGTCGCGCCCATCTACTGCGCCTGCGCAATGCCCACATCACCGTTCGGCGGTACTCGGCGCGTCTCGGCAATCCTCGTGCCGTGCCATGCTCGACGCGGCCGTGCTCCGCCTGCCGCCTCATTATCTCGTCGACCGCCGTCCGCTGCACTCGACTGCCTCTTCGAACACTGCACTTGTGTTCTGCTGCCGAAGAATCTAATATGACCGTTGACCATTTGCACGCAATGGGAAAACGATGTCTCACAAAATCGTTCTTTTCAGAGCGGACTTCAATGTTTCGAACGATATACAACCCGTAGGAATCAACGTTATCTGCACGCGATGCGTTGGTTCTGAACAAAAACCGTCTTTTTCAAGGCGACTTTCTCCTGTTTCGAATGACGATACTGACAAATAAATCTGGTGTTGTGTTATTTTATTTTGTGTTTGCTCGAAGTGTTATTTCCTGTCAGTGTTTATCGGCTCCTTATTTTTCAGGTTGTGTTGAAGTTTTTTAGTGCGCTATTGTGTCAGTGGTCGTTTTCATGGTGTTCGCTGTTCTCTGCTGACTGTAGTTTGCCTTTTCTATATGCTATTCCCCGTTTTTTTTGTGTAGGTACGGTGCTAGCCAGGCTTTCTTGAATTGTTCGTTGCCCGTTTGCTCGTTGCCCTTCTTGCTCGCTGCTGGATTCTGGGGTTGATAGGATTTGTATGGGAAAGGAATGTCGTGGGTAAGGCTATGTTACATTGATTTTTTTGTA
The DNA here is from genome assembly GCA_963693445.1 of Agonopterix heracliana. Lineage (NCBI taxonomy): Eukaryota > Metazoa > Arthropoda > Insecta > Lepidoptera > Depressariidae > Agonopterix > Agonopterix heracliana. Next base: position 21,069,559 of record OY856310.1, read on the forward strand.
ACTCGTTTTTTTGTTGGACATTGCTCTTTTTGTCTCTTTTTTTTGTGTTTTGCTGTATTTTTTTTGTTAACATTTTTTTTTTTTTTTTTTTGTAGGTAAGTACTTTTTTTTTGTATCTTTTTTGTTAGTGGTACCTTCTGTTTTTTTTTTTTTTGTGTGATAAATATATACTTATAATATTGATATTTGATGTTGCTCAGATGTTGTGCGAAGTGTCTGGCTGCCCTAGCCACCGCCGACGCCCTCTGCGAAACGCACTGTTGGTTTTGATGTTCTCCCTGACCGTGTGATGTACGGGTTTTTACTCGAGGTCTCTGCGGTTGTAGGCTCTGGCCCGTTCGAGCTGTGATTTCCTTCCCCTGGGACTGCGTTGATCAAATACGCTGGCTTTAATCTGTCCAAAGATATTACTGTGGTTCTTTGTGGAAGTTGTATCTTGAAATGTTTGTTTTTTCGTTCTAGTACTTCGTACGGGCCCTCGTAAGGCGGGGTGAGGGACGGGCGGAGGGTGTCGTTGCGTACAAAGACGTGTGAGCACGATCTTAAATCTTTGCTGACGAACGTTTGTCGCGGGGACCTGTTTCTTTCTTTTGGTGTCAGTGCGGCCATTGTTTGCATTAGGTTGCGTACATAGTCCGGCGTTGTGACGTCGGTTTTAGTCTCTATGAAGAAATCACCGGGGACTCGTAGTTGTGAGCCGTAGGTTAGTAGACAAGGACTCTGGCCGTTATCTGTTCGTATTGCCGTGCGTATGCCCAGTAAAACTGTTGGTAGCTCGTCGGTCCATTTCGTAACGTTCCCTCTTGCCATCAGTGCTGACTTAAAGGTGCGGTGAAATCGCTCTACTTGCCCGTTTGCTTGAGGGTGGTACGGTGTGGTTCGTATCCGTTCGATACCAAACTTTTTTAGTAGGCAGTTGAAAAGGTTTGATTCGAACTGTCTTCCTTGATCAGTTGTGAGTCTGAGTGGGCAACCGAAGCGGCATATCCAATTCTCGTAAAATACTTTTGCTACTGTCTCTGCCGTGATGTTATGGACGGGAATTGCCTCAGGCCACTTCGTGAACCTGTCGATCATTGTGACTATATAACGGCAGTCGTCTGAAGGAGCCAAAGCGCCGACGATGTCAATGTGCACGTGGTCCATACGTTTTGCTGTAGGGAATTCTGCTAATGGTGTGATTGTGTGCCGATTTACTTTGGCTTTTTGGCACGCGACGCACGCTCTAGTCCACTCGCCTACGTCACGGTTCATGCCTGGCCAGAAATATTTCGCCGTAACTTGTTTGCGTGTCGCTCTTGTCCCGGAGTGGCATAAATCATGTTGTGCTTTGAAAGCTTCAAAACGATAGGCTGCCGGCAAGTACGGTCTAAGTGCGTTTGTTGTTTCGCATGTTATGGTTTTCGTTGCGCCTGGCATTTTTATGCGGGCGAATTTTAGATTGGACCTTTTGTGTAGGTTACTCAATGTACTGTCTTTGTTTTGATCGTTTGCCAACTGGTTGAAATCTATTATGGTTGGACAATCGATTGCCTCTATTCTTGATAGCCAATCCGCCACTGCGTTCTCCTCTCCTTTTAGGTATTTGATACTTGAACAGAATTGGCTGATGAAACCGAGGTGCCTATCTCTGCGCGGTGTGTCGCTGCTGCTGGGAGCTTTTGCTAGCGCGTATGTTAACGGTTTATGGTCTGTGTAGACTGTCACGTCGTTGCCTTCTATGAGTCTTCTGAAATGCTTCACTGCTGCGTATATTGCTAAGAGCTCGCGATCGTATACACTGTAGCGGCGTTGTGTGTCCGACATTGATTTGGAGAAAAATGCTAACGGCTTCCATTTTCCGTTGACCCTTTGCTGTAGTACGGCTCCCAGGCCGTAATCGGAAGCGTCGGACATGATGCACAGCGGTGCGCCGTGGACTGGATGGGTCAGGGTTGTTGCTTTCAGGATGCTTTGTCGGCAACGTTCAAAAGCTCTCTCTGCCTCGGGCGTCCACTCAATGGGTGTCCTATCGTTCTTCCTTGTGTTGTGTAAATATTTATTTAATTCGTGCTGATTCTGGGCCTGCCTTGGTAAACAATCTCGGTAGAAATTAATCATTCCCAGGAACCTCCTAAGCTCTATGATATTTGCTGGTTTTTTAAATTCTGAAATCGCCTCCATGCGTTTTTCAGGCGGTGCGATGCCCTTTTCAGACACCTTGTAACCCAAAAAATCGATCTCTGTTTTTCCGAATTCGCATTTCTCGACATTTAGGGCTATTCCGCTACTATTAAGGCGGTCTAACACCTGATGTAGTATGTTCTTGTGTGTCTCATCGTCCTCAGAAAACACAAGGATGTCGTCGACGTACGGGAAACAGCCCTCTATGCCTCTTAGTGTTTCATGCATGAATCTCTGAAAGGTCTGTCCGGCATTACGTAGTCCGAATGGCATGCATCGGAACTCGAACAGTCCGAATGGTGTGATGATTGCTGTCTTCTCTGGGTCTGCCATCGGTATCCAGTAGTACGCGCTTTTTAAATCCAGTTTTGAGAATAGCTGCTTGCCGCTTAATTGGTACGTAAAATCTTGGATGCGCGGAATCGGATATCTATCCGGTATTGTGACTGCGTTTAACCGGCGGTAGTCACCACATATGCGTAAACTACCGTCCTTCTTGGTTACTACGTGCAACGGGCTCGCCCATGGGCTGTTGGATGGCTGACATATGCCCATTTCCATCATTTTCTCGAATTCTTCTTTTGCTGCTTTATACTTCCATGGGGGTAAAGGTCGTGCCTTCGCATACAAAGGTCTCCCTGTCGTCTCTATATAATGACGTACGTTATGCTTTGGAGGATCTTTCAGTGATAGTGGTCGTATAGCGTTTGGGTATTGCTTCAATATATCGTGATATGCGTGGCTGCTATTTATCATGTGTACTGCTCCTTGCGTCGACGCTATTCTGATTGCGCTGACAGATAAATCCGTGATTCCGTCGATCAGTCTCTTGCGGCTCACATCGACGAGTAAATTGTAGTGACTAAGGAAATCTGCTCCTAGAATCGACGTTTTTACCTCGGCCACGATGAAACTCCATCTGAAACGGCGCCTTAAATTCAGGTCCATTATTAATGATCTTTCGCCGTACGTTTTTATTGGGGAGTTGTTTGCGGCGAACAAATGAAACGACGCGGGCGTTGCCCCTCTTTGCTTAAACTTCATTGATAGTACTGATATTTCGGCGCCCGTGTCGATGAGGAAACGCTCCCCGCTGTCACGGTCAACGACACATAAGCGGTTGCTAGGGTTGGGAACATCGATGCCCGCCAAAATCGATGCGTCCTCTAGTTTTCCGTCGGTGGCGTTTTTTTCCATGAGCAAGGCGCCACGCACTCCCATGCTCTCTCTCCAAACCTTCTATGGAAATGGCACACTTGCGATCTCTCTCTCTCGGCCGGTGATTTGAACCAAGTACGCCCGCGCTGCGGCCCGCGACTGCGAGCCTGACTTCGACTCTGGTAACTGCGTGGGCGATACCCGCTCCTGTCGTCGTATCGCGTGTCGCGAATCCCTGCTATCTCTAAGCTTAGCCTATCCAGCTTGTCGGCCAATGCGTCCAGTCGGGAATCGCCCTGTTGCGACTGCGTTACAGGTGGGGAAACTGCCGTAGCGGCTGCGATGCTGGCGCTCGGCGCGTAGAGCATCATCGTGTCGGCCATTACCGCTAATGTATCTAAATCGCCCGCGCTGACCGACAACACCGGTCGCACATGGGCGGGCATCTGCTTTAACCACTCTATCTTCAAACCTTCCTCTGTTATTAACCCGCTGCTTAGCTCTCGCATCTGCCTAAGAAACTGAGTCGGCTTTAGGTCGCCTAGACCTAATCCGTTAATTAATTTCTGATAATTCTGAATGTCCGTGTCCTCGTAGGACGCGATCAAGCGGTTTTTGATTGTGGTATACTTGTTGCTATCGGGTGGCTTCCTTATTATGTCGGAAACGTGTCGAAGGTCCTGTGCCTGTAGTTGCTGTAGCACCCATCTGTACTTGTTATCGTCTGAGGTCTTTAACGGCTCTACTACTGCTTCGAATTGTATGAACCACAGGCTGGGGTATTCACGCCAGAATGGTATAAGGCGTGACTGTATAGAGACTGCTGCCAAATTTAAACTTGATGCCGCGCCGCTGCTGGTCGACGTGTCGCCGGAGGGTCCCTCCATTTTTCTAATTTTTCGGGGTCACCAGTTTGGGGAACTCTCGTGCGGAGCGTGTGAGGATGGTAGTGGTGGCTAGGGCAGGAGTAGTGAAACCAGTTGAGTCTCAGTTCGTACTAGTTTATTGTGCAAACATAACCTATCTATATACAACTCGGCGGTTCCCTATTCGCCGGTGGACCGCCGAGGTAAATGTCAATGTGGGTACCCCCACACTGAGTATTTTACCATACCGGCCGCCCTGATGATAAATCGACGTTCCAACTATTCCAGGATCCAAACTATTTACCACAACATGTGATCCTTCCAATCTCTTCATCAGTTCTCTTGAGAACAAAACAAAACATAACTTACTGTTACTGTAGGCTTTTATCATGGTCCAATAACCGTTTTTCGGTTTATTCATGTTCTCGATATCAATTTTTCCATTTCGATGCATTACTGACGATGTGTTGACTATTCTGCTTAGTTCTGAAGGCTTTCCTGTCTTTTTCAGTAGAGGTAGGAGTAAAAGGGTCAGAAGAAAGTGTCCGTAGAAGTTCACCTGCATGATGATGTTCATACCGTCCGTTGTGTGATAGTCTCCCTTGAGTCCAATGCCAGCGTTGTTCAACAAAATGTCCAATCTGTCTTCAGTTTTCATGATCTCTGCTGCGAATTGACGAACGGAGCTCAAAGATCCCAGGTCCAAAGGTTTGAAGACGATGTTATAATTACCTGTATTATCTACTATTTCTTTCCTAGCGTTCGCTCCTTCCACAATAAACGGGCATGCTATGATGACTCTCGCTCCTCTCGCTGCGAATTCAATTGCCAATTCGAATCCCATGCCAGTGGTACCACCGGTGACTATTACTGTTTTCCCATCGAGTCTCTTCCGTGATTTGCATCTTGCGTTTGTATTTTTCACGTAAAGTCCTATAACAAGAATTGATATGAGAATTAATTGAGTAACGACAATCCCGAGTAGAACTGAGCATGTGTACATCGTGGAACTTAGCAGAAACAGAGTGAGGTCAAAACGGATTGGCAGCGGTGATAGAATAATTATACTTGTTATTGTACTTAATTACTGTTTTTCAGTTCTAAGAATAGAGGTACGTTTACATCGTACTGATATTATTTATTAGAATCTCTAGTTTTTAACACAAAAACAAATTTTTATCACATGATCATGATGAACAGATCACATGTTCGTTGACCTCGGCTTCGCCTCGGTCAACAATTACATGAGATCTGAGACCTTTCTTACTTTCCTGCCCTCGATGTGTAGGTATATTGGTGAAGTGTGGTCTAAAATTGATAGAAACAAAGCGGTCCTCAGTGCTTTAAAATGATATATAATCTAGGTACCTAAATATTGCTTTATAGTATGCTAGACAACGATTTTTTGGTCTTTGCTGTATGCAGGATGTAACAAAACACCCTAGTAAATACTTAAGGGGGTGGTTCAGACCATAAAACTGAACAACTTTCAATATGGAGCCAACTTCGAAATCGCGAAATAAAAACGGCTTTCCCATACAAAACTGCTGTACCTGCCGACTCGACTAAAATGTATGGGACAGCAGTTTTTTTTCGTGTTTGTATTTTGTTACATCCTCTAGACCAAAAAAATCTTCTAGTATGAAATCACGATTTAATCACTTCACCCAAAAATATAGCCTTTTTTAAAGGATGTTTTTAAACGTTGATGGACTTAGGGATTTTTATATAGTCTCTTTTCTTTATTAGGTACGGTACTTAATATGTTTTAAGTAACTATAATCCATTCCAAATAGCAACGAAAATTTAGGCTATTAGAGACAGAGATTTGAAACACTTAATCTCACTTATTCTTAAAAAAGCTTTAGTAACGTTCAAGATAATGTCGGATAGTACCTACCTACATCTTTCTGATAAATCTTAACTATTATAAAACCGTAAAATCATGAGGAACAAATAAGTAGCGGTTTACTTCATATAAAATCAAATAACACTCGATAGTGCGATTTAAATGACGTGCAGCGCCATCTATTGACAAAATTGTTAGTTTGTTTGTTTGTTCGCACATCACGCAAAAACTACTGAACCGATTTTGATGAAACTTTTTTTGTTTGATAGCTTATGATCTGACTTAAAATCTGGTATATAATTTGTGCGGACGAAGTCGCGGGTAAACACTAGTAAATTATATTTGCGTATCAGAATTGGCCAGAAAGCTAAATAGGAATCGGAATATCTCATCGTTCTTATTTGGAATGAAGTATAGTCGTGTCCTTTTTTCTTAGGGTTCCGTAGATAAACATGGAACCCTTATACTTTCGTCCATTCTGTCTGTCTGTCAGTATGCCCCGCCGCAATAACTCGCTCAATTTTGCACCTATTGAATCGAAATTTGGCTTGAAGACAGAAAGCGGTAACAAAAAACAGAAAATTTAATGTAAAGCCTGACTAGGAATATAAAAAAACCTGGTTTGGGGTGTAGTTTGTGTATAGCCCCCCACACACGCATAGTCTTAAGTTAGATATATATAAGGCATTATCTTTGTACTCGAAGGAGCATTACACGTCCAAACATCAAACGTATCTTTCATTTATCGAGGCCTTAACACACAACACCGCATGGCGACACTGCCAGTGCTGCCTTGGGGCAGTATTGAGCAGCTGGAACATTCGAAAATATTGTTAAAGAAGAGAGAATAAAATGAAGAAAATTATAATTATGAAGATAGAAGATAATTGAGAAGAAGGAAAGTTAGAGAATTAATACGGAGATTTATTTGTAAGAAGAACGAAGAAAATGGAATATAAAGAGACTTAAGAAGATAATATATAGTTTAAAATAATTTTACAGGAGAAAAGAAGAAAATAAGTACAAAGATAATGCCTTATATCTAACTTAAGACTATGCGTGTGTGGGGGGCTATACACACACTACAGGGGGCGCTGCAATCGACTGTCACCTTTAATGTTAGTGTTCCAAGTACAAAAATTAGTTCCAATGATTTTCCGCAACATGGCGAGGTTTTTTATTTTATTATGTTATATTAGTTATGAAGAAAACATTATTTTTCGAACCCCCCATTTTATTCCATACAAATACAACGAAAAAGGGGTTGGAAAAAAATAGTTTTTCTAAATAAATAGAGGTGTCTTTAAATAGGTCTATAGAAACTAGGTAAGTCGTTATAATGCTTCTGTCTCGAGATATCTGCGCTCAAAGTCAAAATCGGCGACATGCACCCGCGCGGGTTATCCGATAACATGAGGGCGGGTCGGCGACTTTGGTGTATAGACACCTTTACAAAATCTCAAGATGACTGTATAGATACCACCATTTACCTTTATGTATTAAAACATAGGTAGGTAATAAAGTAATAAGTATTATTACGCTGGAAGAAACCTCTTTATACAGGGAGTTAGGGTGGACAGTTGCACTAGGTATCTAGGTACTACTAGGATACTAAGGAAATTCTCAAAAGTCTTCTTTTCATAAACGTTAGATCAGATGATTTTATTACCTAGGTATGGAGAGTTCTAAATTGTATTTGCGAATTTGCTGTATTTTTCCTGGAGAAAGTTGTTCAGTATCATGGGTGTGACACTATTTACCCTAACAACTTATAGATAAGCACGACTTTTATGTCTACTTTATCTGTGTTGTCTTAAGTTGTGTCTTTATTTTGACCCGACTGCCGGTGCTGGTTGCCACAGGTCCGGCATGGCACTTCGACATTTCTTTGACTTCGAACAACGTTACGGATTTGACATGATGACGTTTTACGATTATATAAGAGATAAGTGTACTTTTCGCAACCATCAGCAGCAAGGCTGATTCAGTGTTTATGGGGTGTAGAGCATCTCTGTGATATAGATGGACCAGGTTTGCCAGCTTAACTTCAGTCGGTTTAGGAGTTACAGACGTTTAAAGGTCAGTAAAAAATCAACGATCAGCTGCAAGGCTGATCGTATGACATTATTGACATTATTGTAGTATGCTATGCACTGTAGCTATGTGAACAGTACAAAAACTGGCATGGTTCATCAGTCGGTTTAGGATTTACAGCCGTTCAAAGGTCCGACCTTTGAACGGCTGTAACTCCTAAACCGACTTGCAGTGCATGTCAGTTTTTGTACTGTTCACATAGCTACAGTGCATACTACAATCATACGATCAGCCTTGCAGCTGATTGTTAATTTTTTACTGACCTTTAAACGTCTGTACGGTTCAGTTGGTTTACCGACTGAAGTTATGCAGGCATACCTGGTCAATCCCCATCACAGAGATGCTCTACACCCCAAAAACACTGAATCTTGCTGCTGATGGTTGCAAAAAGTAAACTTATCTCTTATACTATTTGCAAATGCGCAGTTGTTGCAAATTGTCCTTGACATAAGTGTAGGGTTGACTTACCACGTAGTTATCGTATAAACATCATCTACATTTCGTTCATTTTTTTTGTGATTTCGTTATTGGTCCCATAGAGAAAATTGTTCAGTTTGATGGTCTGATCATTCCCTTAAAATAGTTTCACCTAATTTTGTTAGACCTTATATAGGTACTAACCTATAGGTAGGTATATTCTGTGGTAATGTTTTTATCTCTATACTTACATAGGTATGGTACCTAACCTAACCTACCTATTTATGCCATTAGTTATAATTTCACCTTGGCAAAATGACACCTTTGTAATCCAGGTACCTTGCTTGTACTCCTTGCCAAAATTGTGCACGTAAATAGTTACGTCATATTTAGGATCTATGCTCTTGATACTTTTGGAATAGGGCAAGGATGGACTTTGGACGATCGATGGATTGCAATCCATATATTAATTATGCTCATTCAGTATACCTACACCAAGCCAGTTTTACCCAATTGTTCAGTCTCAATAATAAGCAAATTAAAGCCTGACCAGAAATATAAAAAACCTGGTTTTGGGGGCGCTGCAATCGACTATAACCTTTAATGTTAGTGTTCGAAGTACAAAAATTGTTCCAATGATTTTCCGCAACATGGCGAGGTTTTTAATTTTTCTGGTCAGGCTTTAATTATTTATAGCTCTTATAGCTAGATCGAAATAGACCTATTACAAGTAGGTACCTATACCAAACAACAGTCTACTACACCACTTGTAGGTATCTTGACGGGGTTTGGGAGTGTTCATATTCGTGGTTGAAACATCGACGAGCTGTCAATTCGGTGTTCGCTAAGGTTATTTCAAAGACTACACTATTATACATACTCGTAACGATATCAATATTATACAGTTTATTTGGCATAACTAATTCTTGGATTCTTTTTTATTTTTGAAAACCTTAGATGAGTTACCACTAGATTAAGCCGTAACGTGGCTGCACATGGAACAGCAATAAGTAGTTTGGAACGTAGGATTGGAAACCCGCCACGGTGACCGAACCAAAAATAATGTTTTGTCTTTTTTGTTTACATAAGGTTTCATAAGGCTATCTCGCTCTCGATTTCTTGGCTCCATCTTTCAGCGTAACCGAAAAGTTTTAAATCTATGGTGAAAACTGTGTCTTTGTCGGACCCTGACTGCTATCAACTGATAAAATGTTTCAAAAATCATGCTGCATGCCGGGATGTTCAGTGATTATGGTTATTATGTCATATCACGGAAATAACATTAAACAACTTTTGAACCACTATTAAACCGGCTACCTACGCAATTAAGTACCTATATAGAATAAATGAATAATTATTGAACGTTATTTAAACACATATAGGTACTTTAAAATAAGAAGACCTTCGTACTCATATTTTCATTACTATCCAATTAAAGTTAATGAAATTTTTCAGAAACAATCTAGAGACTAATCTCTATGTTTGTATGAAGTCCGATTTTCGTTAAAATGTATAGTTTTAAAGGTACAGTCTTCAAAGATTTCCATACAAATCTTTAATTTAACCTAGCATTAAAACTATATACCAACTATATACTATATACCTATTTTATGGAAAATCGGACTTCATACAAATATATAGATTAGTTCTCTAGATTGTTTCTGAAAAATTTCATTGACTTTAATTGGATAGTATTGAAAATATCACCAGACTACGTTTGTATGGAGAGCGCCAACGATAATAATGTACCCATACTTAATGTTAATTATTTGTGTACCTATACTTTCAGTGTATTTTACTTATTAAAGTTCTGACGACTCAAACTTTTTAAAAGTAAAAAAAAATCTCTAAAGCCGCTTTATCTCTTGGACGCAGTGCTATTACGACTTTCGATACGAAGGTTATGTGTTTAATTAAATAACGATCAAATGCGCGCATTTGAGCTCTCGGAATAAACTTGTCTTAACGGCTCAAACATTTTCAGTTTAAAATAATGGCTCTTAAACGATCTGTCAAAATCACTTGGATGCATTACAGATAGTAACTTTAACGCGTTGGTTGGGTACTGTCATTCTAATTCTACGGTAACCATTACTAGAGCTACGATAACTCAATAGTTAACTCGTCTTATCGTGTGAGTTTTTCAGACCGCCTTACTGCCTCAGAATAGTTAACCACTAAGTAGGTACTGTAAAGGGTAGGTACCTAACGCATTCGACAAGGAACAACTCGTCAAACCAATGAATGAAACAATAAAAATTTTTAGAAACAAAAAATTCACTGCTGGGTAACAGGTTATTGGAAGGTTAAGAGCATTGGCCTCTTGACACGGAGGTCATGGGTGCGATTCCCACGGGGGACACCAAGTGAAATGTCACTTTGTGTGCGTTTTTGTTTTTCCCCAGTTGGTTAGGACATTGCAGGCTGAATCACCTGATCGTCTGAAAAGCAAGATGTTTCCGTTCTTCGGATGACAGGTTAAGGGTATATTATTGGAAACGCGCTCCATACAAACGTACTATGGTGATATTTTCAATACTAACCAATTAAAGTCAATGAAATTTTGCAGAAACAATCTAGAAACATATTTATATGCTTGTATGGAGTCCGATTTTCATTAAAATGTATAGTTTTCAAGTTACAGTGCCTCAAAGATTTCCATACGGGGATAAAATCGGGGATTTTTGATAATTTATGTTTTCCAGGTATGTATCTACTATATACTGCAGCATGTACCACAGCTTGCTCTCACATGCTGCAGGGATTTCATTGATGTATTGTAACTGTTATGTGTCAAATAAACGTTTATTATTATTATTATGTGTCTTACGATCCGTAATCACGGGCAATTAAGTCCCGGACCTTTGGAAGGCGTGCATGGAGCCGAAGCCAACATGTAGTGGCCCGTTCAAAAGACAAGTTAATCTAAATGTAAGGGATACACATGGCGGATACCATCCCCGAGCGCACAACATGATACACACGGGGATGGTCCCCGCCAGGTGCAAAGACTATTGGAGTGCGGCGCTATGGCCGCGATGGAAAAATAAGGTCTTGGGCTATAGAGGTGAAAGTTGGATGGATGGATACTGGGCTATGGGAGGAGACTAACGGACGCCTGCCATGACAACTAGTCTCAAAATTGTAAATAGGGCAGGCGGTGACTCGCCGACTCGTCGAGTGGGCCCCATAAAACGGCCGCACGCACAAAGTGCGACAATGGGGCAACATCCCATTGAGCGGCTAAAGGTTGTCGAGAGGTGCGGCACCGGTTTCACCATCGCGGGGTTTACCCCCGTGAGCGGGTTTCCCCGTTATTACGCCATTACGTGCAATACACTTCCAACCTGGAGCATAGGTTCTCTGCTCTTGCGATTCCACTCTGGACGGCCAATGAAGGCAAGCCAGAGGTAGGGGGGTGTGTTACTGTCTGTGGGGGTGTGTGTGTAAGCGCATGTCTGTATGGTCCCCGTGGATAGGGGTTCGCGGTGTCGCCACTCACCGTCAGCTCGCCACAAGCTGCCCCCGCGGGGTTATTATTATTATTATTATATTCCAAAATAATCCCTTAAAGTGCAATTAATGCAACCTGCTCCATACAAAAATCCGTAGATTTCCTAAAGTATATCTTTAGACTCAGGGAATAATGTCGTGAGCATTAAGCTTATGCTATGCTTACTGAAAGTAAAATAAACATTGTTTTTATGCCGTAGGTATTTAGAATAAGTATATCTGATTCGGAGAACATAAATCATGCGTGAAATAAAACCAAAAATAGGTAATGTATGTACACTTTTATACTTAGAGATAAAATTAAGATAATTTACCGATAGTCTTCTAGATCAGTGATCGATAATCCAGAGATTCTCTGGCATGAACAATAGTTTATTGACCCAATGATTATTAAAACCGCAATGATTCCTCATTAAATTTTACAAGCCTGAGCGATTCCTTCCATAGACTTTCCGCCAATTCTTCATCATAAGCTGCTTTTATTGCTCGAGAAAGTTTACAGTCCTTGAAGAATCCACCACTTATTTCACCAGCTTTTGAGTCAAGGGCTACATGAAGCGCAGTCTGTGCCCCCTCTGTAGGAGTCTTGAACATATTTGTGTACCTATATAGTAACGTAACGATTATTCCACAATAGTTGTTGAAGCTATCGTAGATCCTAGTCCCGACGGTACCGGGGTCTACAGAGTTGATCACAACATTATAATCTTTCATCCTTTTCGTTAAGGCGTGTGCGAATAAGACTAAACACAACTTACTGGTGCCATAAATTTGAATCTTAAACCAGTAACCTGTACGATTCAAGTTGTCAATGCTCACATTTCCGATTCGATGAAGATTTGATGACACATTTATTATTCTGCTCGGTTCGGAAGTCTTCCCTGTCTTTTTCAGAAGGGGTAGAAGTAGAAGAGTCAAGAGGAAGTGTCCGAAATAGTTGACTTGCATTATGAAGTTCATTTCGTCCGCTGTATGAACATCTTTCGGGACACCAACGCCGGCGTTATTCAATAAAATATCCAACCTGTCTTCAGTTTTCATAATGTCTGCTGCGAATTGTCGTACGGAGCTCAAAGATGCCAGATCTAGAAGTTTAAAGACAACTTCATCGTTACCTGTTTTATCTAAGATGACTTTTCTGGCGTGTGTTCCTTCTTCCGGGAAAGGGCATGCTATGATGACCCTCGCTCCTCTCGCAGCGAAGTCTTTTGCAGATTCTAATCCCATGCCAGTGGTACCGCCGGTAACTATTACTGTTCTTCCATCGAGTCTCTTAGTTGATGTGCACACGCCATTTGTTTTCTTCCGATAAAATCCTACCGCGATCAATAGCAAGATGACTAATGACATAAACGTAATTGTTTCCAACATTGTTTTAGTGGTGGTTATGTATGTGTAACTAAAGCCGATATTAAGTGGCTACTATCTTTTATAAATATATTGTTTGTGCGAAGTTCGCTCAATTTTAGGGCTGGCGATGACTATAAAATGTTATAGTATTCTTTTCAAAAGTGAAAGTTGTACAAACAGCTTCTGTACCTATCTTAGGGCAGGTATTAGGTACCTACTGTTACTAGGTACCCGACTTGAAAAAAGGAAGAGCCCCTCAATTCGTTCTATGATTTTAAGTCATTATAGGTTACCTATTTATGTTAAGTTCGCTAACTTCGGTATTTCTTGAGCGATTTGGAACATTATTTTTAGTTCCGTTATTCCGTTTAGAGTTCCATTGTCTTTCTCCAAAACGCTTCATCAGATCTTCACCTGATTAAAATTTAACAAGCTGGGGCGTCAACTGTATTTAAAAACAAATACAGTTGCCGCCCCAGCTTGTTCAATTTTAATCAGGTGAAGATCTGATGAAGCGTTTTGGAGAAAGACAATGGAACTCTTCAAAAGTTGATAGTTAGTAGGCTATCTAAAATTCTAAATCATCGGTGATTGCAAGGCATTCAGGTAGGACTAAGTAGTAACCTACATTACTATTATTTTCTAATTTGTTTTGAAATAGGTTTCATTTTTATTTAAATTTTATAAACTTTCTATATTAGATGGTACTTAGATCTTAAGAATTTTTGAACGTTTTTAGAAATAACATAAAGGTAACTAAGGTACCTACCTAATTTTACGAGATATGGTTTATGGCAAAGAACATAACTACAAGCGTTTACCTATACTCCATTCCAAATAGCAACGAAAATTTAAGGCCATCTTTAACTACAGAAACAGATATTTGAAACACTTACCCTTTCTTATTCTTAGAACAGCTTTAGTAACGGCCAAGATATTTCGGATCGTTCATTTTTCTGATAAATAAATTATATTTGCTTGTCAGAATTGGCCAGAAAACTGTATAGGAATTGGATAATATCGTCGTCCTTATTTGGAATGCAGTATAGGTAGCTATTGTCCATAAAATAATTATTGATACATAATGAATTACAGAAAACTTAATATTAACCACAGCCTTATTAACGCTAGGTAGGTAGTAAGTATTAACTGGGAAGTTCAGCCCTAAAGTTACGAAACATGTTTCGAATGAATCAAGTACGCAAACCTTGTTAAACCTTGGGAGTCGATCTACCTACCTATGTCATTATTTTAAGCCATATTCGTAGTCATCTATTTGCATATAGGTAGGTACTAGGTATATTCAAGCGTCCTAAACGTAGGTATGGGACATAGGTGTACGTACGTACTAAGATGTTTTTTTGAGATTTCAGCAGTGTTGCTCATAGTAAAATTGGTTCAGTTTAATCATCAGAATCATCTCAAAAATTATACCTTTAATCCAAAACTAACGCGGCAAGTAGGTATACGAGTAACTACATATTGGAAAGGCACGAAGGACGTTTCGTTCGGCTCGGCCTCGCCTCCGTCAACAATTACATGAGATCTGAGACCTTTCTTACTTTCCTGTCCTCGGTGTGTAATCTACTACTACCCGTTCACCTTGTTTATTTATTTTGACACTTTATTGTACGGAAATATAAACGAAATCAGCAAAACACAAGTAAAGAACTACAAAGTACAAAGGGCTTTTTTGGCTTCTTAAAATACAATCTTGAGATTCAACTGTTTTTTTAAAAAATAAATATAAGATTCTGTAATTACACTCGTTATAATCTCTTTATAATAGGAATTCTCGTTATAATAGGAACAAATTTATAAAAATGCTTGGCACCACTTAGTTTTCATGACGTTTACGAAACGAAGGATGCAAATGAAGCCTATAATTGTTTTCTTGATACGTTCAAAACTTTTTACGACTTATGCTTCCCATTGGTACGGATAAAAGTATCTACAACAAAAAGCCCTAAATGGATTACTCGTGGTATTAAACTGTGCAGTCGAAAGAGAAGAGAACTATTGTGGAACTATCGCAAATTCCCAACTGTAAATAATAGGACTGCTTTTAATAGTTATTCCAAACGCTATAAAGCTATTATGAATTTAACACAAAAAGCTCAAAATGATGATTTTATTGGCAAGTCGAAAAATAAGTCAAAGGCTACCTGGCAGATAATAAACAGCACTAAAAGTAATCTGCCAAGGGATAATCTTAGTGAAATTAATGCTAATGGAAATTTGATAACAGATCCAGATGCAATTGCTGAAAAATTTAACTCTTTCTTCTCTGAAATAAATAAACCCGATCTTATCAACATGCGCCATAACTTATCATTCCTGAAAAGTAGCCAATGTAACTCTATCTACATGCCCCCTACGTCACCCGACGATATATGTAAAATCATAAAATCTTTGAAAAACACTCACAGTACAGGCGCTGATGAGATTGCTACTATGATTATTAAGGATGTCAGTATGCTAATTTCTTCTCCACTCAGCTACATTATGAATCTTTGTATAGAGCAAGGCACATTCCCATCTAAACTGAAACTTTCTATAATAAAACCTATCTTTAAAAAGGACAACAGAAAAGAAATTAGTTGTTATAGACCTATTGCGCTGATCCCAATTTTTTCAAAAGTTTTTGAAAAAGTTATTTATGGGACTATGTACAATTTTGTAGAAAGTAATAATATCTTAACGACTAGACAATATGGCTTTAGGAAAAATAAAAACATTAACCTTGCTATCCATGACTTTTTGCAAACTGTTTTAACAAGCATGGACAAAAGATTGGTAACTATAGCGCTCTACATGGACATGTCTAAAGCTTTTGACTGTGTCAATCACAAGCTCTTGCTGCAGAAATTATATGCTTATGGAATAAGGGGAAATGTACACAAGCTGATAGAGTCATATTTGATTGATCGAAACCAAGTTACCGAAATAACGAAAATATGCCCGGACACTAAAACTGAGAGAATACATAAATCTACTCTTAAATCAATCAAATACGGCGTACCACAGGGCAGTGTCCTTGGTCCATTGCTTTTCTTACTATATATAAATGAATTTCCTTCTGTAACTAACTATCCCATGACATTGTTTGCTGATGATAGCACTGTATTATTTGTAGGTACCTATTTGTAGTTACCTATCGTACTTTCGAAAAATAGTTTTCCGAATTTTAGTTCTCCGAAATCGTTATACTTTTTATTGTTTCCCTTTTTTTTTGTTTCCCCGAATTATTATTCGCCATATTTTAAAAAGCCAGATTTTTTATTGTCCTTTTTTTCTTTTAACCAATGGATCAAAATTCTGTAACACAGTTTTCCGAAGTAATGTAAGTCAGATAATTTACTTTTTCGAATATTTGTTTTTCCGTACAGTCACATTTCCGCAGAAATATTTAACCTAACCTATCCTAGAATTTTAAAAACACCAGAGGGTTTTTTTCAGGTAGGGGGCGTCCACCCTTCGCACCTTCAACATACATATAAGCAAACAAGCAAGCATGCAGCAAGCAAGCTAGCATGCAACAAGCAAGCAAGCATGCAGCAAGCAAGCAAACATGCAGCAAGCAAGCAAGCATGCAGCAAGCAAGCAAACATGCAGCAAGCAAGCAAGCATGCAGCAATTATTTTGATGCTCCGCTCGCTTCGCTCGCTCCGCTAAGTGTTTTACATGTTCTAACCTAACCTAACCTACAATTTTAAAACCATCAGGTTGTTTTTCTCAGGCAGGGGGCTTACGCCCCCCGCACCCCCCTAGCGGGGGGCCCAGCCCCCCTGCACCCCCCAACATGCATACAAGCAAGCAAGCAACATGCAAGCAAACATGCAGCAAGCATGCAGCATGCATGCAGCAAGCAAGCAAGCATGCAGCAAGCATTTTGATGCTCTGCTCGCTTCGCTCGCTCCGCTAAGTGTTTTACATGTTCTAACCTAACCTAACCTACATTTTTAAAACAACCGGTTTGTTTTTCTCAGGCAGGGGGCTTCCCCCCGCACCGGCCCCCCTAACATGCATACAAGCAAGCAACAAGCAAGCAAGCATGCAGCAAGCAAGCAAGCAAGCAAGCAGCATGCTAGCAAGCATGTTGGTGCTATAATCCTGGTATCATGTACTAGATAATTATTACAGAAAACTTTACTGTGATGTGTCAGTGTCCTAGTCATATTTTGGAAGAAGTTGCTTCTACATTTTAAAACTTCGAACCCAGAAGACCGTTGTCAAAAGAAAAAAAATGATTATGAAATTCTGATTTAAAATTTTCTGGAAAATGATAGGTACTTCTGTCAAGTCTTTATAAGGAGTAACAAAATATGTATGTGTAACAAAATATCTGTCACTAGAAAATTCTATAAACCGTTTTCGAACAACTGAAATTCGGTCAGTGAAATTTCGAAAGTAAGATAGGTTACCTTTGTAGGTAATAATTTAAATGATTTAGTATTGGACATTAATAATTCTTTGACATGTATAATTGAATGGCTTAATCTTAATAATCTTAAAATTAATTTTGACAAAACTAAGATAATGAATTTCAGACAGAGAAATAATATTAATACAGATATAAATATTCACTATTTAGGTAACAAAGTAGAAGAAGTAGAAAATACGAAATTTTTGGGTTTGTACTTGGATAATAAAATCAACTGGAAGACACATATTGAATATATCTGCAATAGACTGAGTCAGTCTTCATACGCACTACGGAAACTGAGTAATGCAGTCAACAAAAAAGGCCTATTGACAGCCTATCACGGTTATGTTGCCTCTATACTTAGATACGGTTTGATATTTTGGGGGAACTCAACAGATATTCAACGTGTCTTTGTAGCCCAAAAGCGATGTATAAGATCAATGTGCCACTTGAAAATGACTGAATCTTGTAAACCATATTTTAAAGATCTGAACCTTTTAACTCTAGCTAGCATGTACATATATGAATGTAGTGTTTTCGCAAAATCTAACCTAGACCTATTTAAGTTCCACACTAGGGAACGTATAAAAGATCAAATGAAGTTGGTACCTTGTAAAACTAAGCTAATGCATAAAAATGTTTACTGCAGAATCCCGCTCATTTATAACAAACTTCCAAAATCACTGCGAGAAAGTACAAACATGACAACTTTTAAACAAGGACTTTCGAAACTACTAATAAGTAAATGTTATTACACTTTAAGTGAGTATTTGAATGACTCTGTATAGATAGACGTAAGAACTTTAATTGTATGCCCTTGCGGCGGGACATAGCTGGACCGACGACGATGTAACAACATTTATACCTATGCTCCACAATAAACATATTTTCATTTTCATTTTCACTGTATTAATACTCGTATTAATTCGAAGGCGACGGTCATGACATTAGTGCAAAAAAGTATTAATTTCTTATTCTTATTGTATAGGTACCTACCTTCGGGGTGCTGACTGCCGAGTTAAGTGACCTGGGGTGCGTAAAAGCAGTAGTAATTAGCACCTTTTCCGAGACTAAGATGTTGTCCCGGCCTACCCCAAGGCAGGAGCGATGATAGTCCATACGGAAGAGAGCTAGCGACTCAATCAAGAGGCGGAGGTTCGATTCCTGGCCTGTACCACTAAGTTCTACGGAATTTATGTACGGTTGTATTTAACATTATCACTAGCTCGACGGTGAAGGAAAACATCGTAAGGAAACCTGCATACCCGAGAATAATAAAAAATTAGTTCGGATGTATGTGTAAAATATGGGTGAGCTTGGGTCGAACACAAAAGATCAGCGATGGTCGCAGTGTTACATAACGAACCTTGCTTGCAATAGCCCAGCCAACAATAATAATAGGTGACCTCCACATGTCACCTGCTTCAGCATACCTAAGCATAAGCATATATTATGCTCACGACTATACTCCCTAAGGGGATAGTCAGAGATATTCTCAAACCTCAGAACATCCACGTTTCACTAGTAGTACCGAAACTCTGTCCAGTGTGATCGGGAGTGAGCCCGTCGCTACTTGCAATGGACAGTAGGTAGGTACAATACATGCCTCGAAATTGAAGCATAGGTACTCAATACTCAATACTTTATTGCGTTTCACAATGGTATAAAATAGGTGGTGTAATCGTATAATAGTACAACATTATGAACCCTGTTAGGGCACAGCAATTTTGGAAGAGAGGAGGACTTGAATATGCACAAATTATCCAAGATTATTATCATTTAAATATTATACATATTTATAGTATTTTATTAGTAAGGTATCTACCAGTATTATTATATTTATTTAAGTACATACAATTATTAGGTAGCATGCTGGTTGCCTCATGATGTTTTCACCACCTGCTTTGATTATTCAAATATACCTATATTTCATGTACCCAGAGGTAACAGCAAAAGGTATGGGATTTGTAGGATCTCGCTGGTTTACTTTACGTCGAAAAACGGGAGAGGACACAACCATTTCTACAAAATATTACCGTACAATAAGTCGCACCTACACACGTGCTTTTTTTAAAACTTGAGATTGGCCAAATCATCTGTATTACGATGAAGCCATAATTTTTATAGAATAATAGTTGTAATACCATTGGTATTTTGTCTTAGTTTTTATCATAATCTATTTATTTAGTTCTCCGTCGAAATAGGTCGACTTTTTACCCAACTACGCGACGCAAAGGAAGGGTAATGTGTTTAATTTAACTAGGTATACTTTTGAGTTCCCCGCTGTAAAACAACAAGTACTACCTATAGTTAATATTTTGATTTCCAAGACAGTCGCTAACAGTCGATGCCGTCCTAATCCACTCAAAACTATGACTTTTCCAGGATACCAAAACTTACCTAGTATGTAGGTACCAACCTACAACGTATTTTATCAGGGAAATTTTTATTTTGAATATGAAAAAAAAAACAATTAAGGTAGGTACTTAGGTAAGTACGTTTTTTTTTAAACTTTACTTTTATTAGGTAGCTAGGTACCTTTACATGTTATTGACACAGGAATAAAACCGTTAAATTGATAAATAATCACTTTAAAGTTGTTGGATGTTCTGAATAACAAAATCATCATTATCATTATTGAACGAATCGAAACAAAGTTATAACACGAATAATTAAAATTTTAAGCACGAGCCAATTTTATAGAATAGAACTCATTTATTTGCATGAATATGGTACAATATGGTCTTACTTACAGATATAGCGCATAGACATAATCTGCCACACAGGATGGCGTGCAAATATTTAATAGCAAAAATAAAATTAACAATTAAAAACACACAAAATAAAATGTACCTACATCAAGTCTGTTTGGTTAAACGAGTACATCGACCATATATTCGTCTACAGAGTTATATTTATCAAAACAACATATTTGGCACCCGGTTATACAAGGTGTTACAAAAATACAAATAAACCTTTAAGGGGGTGGTGTAGACCATCAAACTGAACAACTTTCACTATGGGATTAATATCGAAATCGCGAAAAAATTAATTTATGTTCTATACTCTACAAATCGACTAGAGCTAAAATATGGTATGGGATATACAATTATTTTTTTCGCATAGAATCAACATCGAAATCGCAAAAAAAATTCTGCTGTCCCATAAATTTGGCTCGAGTAGGTTTGCAGTCTAGTATGGAAGAGCAGATTCTTTTTTTCGCGATTTCGATCAGTTCTTCAGTTTGAGCTGTCGATTCGGTGTTCGCTAAGGTTATGTCAAAGACTACACTATTATACAGTTTAATTGGCATAAGCATAAAGTTATTATACCTTACAGGAATAGAGGCAGTGACATGAGTTGTCAAATGAAACGGTTTTTGGATGTTTTCAGGAGACTATTCGCAGGCAAATTCTAATACTGTCTATAATTCTGAGTCTAACGTGAAATCGTGGATAAATTAATGAAGTAGGTAGTGTCAGTATATTTCACAAAATTATCTACGATTTCACTTTAGATTCCCAATTATTCACGGAAACCGAATTGTAAAAATTGATTAGTGACTAGAAAACGGTTCTATTGCCTCGTGTCACGTATCTTTTTCTATTATACAGTGGTGCCGCTAAGTACATCTCGCTCTCTCATGTTCCTCTATTCCTGTAATACCTCTGTGGGTTATTATGTCATGTCACGAAAAAACATTTTTTTAAAAGAGTTTTTACCTCGTAAACCTAAATTAACTTTTGAACCAATATTAAACCGGCTACCTACGTATGAATAAATGAATAATTATCGAACGTTATTTAAATACATGTGAATAAGAAGACCTTCGTATCGTAAGTCGTAATAGTGCGTCCAAGATAGCTTCGTGATTTTGAATGGCGGTTTTACAGATATTATTTTACTTTAAAAAAATTTGAGGCATCAGAACTTTGTAAAATACACTGAAAGTATACACAATTAATTAACATTAACGGCTGAAACATTTTCAGTGTAAAATAATCGCTCCAAAATCACGAAATCTTGGATGCACTATAGATAATAACTTTTACGTGTTTTACTGTCATTCTATTTCTACGCTAACCATTACTAGAGCTACGATAATTCAATAGTTAACTATGTACTAAGTAGGTACTTACTGTAAAAAGGTAGGTACCTAACGCATTAGACAAGGAACAACTCGTCAAACCATTGAATGAAACAAAAAATGGTTTTAGAAACAAAAAAGTTCACTGCTGGATAACAGGGAGCATTTGGCTCTTGGCACGGAGGTCATCGGTTCGATTCCCACGGGGGACACCTAGTGATATGTCACTTTCTGCGTTTTCCCAAGTTGGTTTGGACATTGCAGGCTGAATCACTTGATTGTCTGAAAAGAAAGATGATTTGCTTCGGATGACACGTTAAGCCGTTGATTCCGGCTACTAATCTCTGGTGGTAGTAGTAGTTACAATAAAAACGACGTCAGAGGCCGTATGGTAGTCTGAAAAAACTCTGACACCAGGGCTTGCTGCCCACACGATAAGAAGAAGAAGAAGGTTATTATTATACCTACTTAATAAGCCTATTATATTATACTATTTCTCCCCTCCGGACCGCTGCGCTAAACGAAGTTGCCGCTTTCCACCTCCGAGATCCGTCGAGGAGAAAACTAATAAACTAACCTCGGGCAGTAAGTAAGAAAGCCTCAGATCACAAATGTTTGTTGCATGAGTTTTCAGAATATCTCTGATTACCCCCTCGGGAAATAAAGTCGTGAGCATTAAGCTTATGCTATGCTTACTGAAAGCAAAACAAAAATTGTTTTATGTCGTAGGTATTTAGTATAATGTATCTCTGTTTTTTTTTTTTTAATAAATAACGCTCACAGGCACATACATTGTAATGATCCCAAACTAGCACTAAAGGCTTTTATTATGGAAACCATACAACAACGGCACGAACATATTACATCCATGACCGAACCGGGATTCGAACCCAGGACCCTGGTTTGGCAGTCCGGCGTGGTAACCATTACACCAACCGGGTCGTCAAACGGAGAAATTCGGAGAAATTCGGAGAACATTATCGTGCGTGAAATAAAAACAAAATAGGTACTTACTTACCTAATGTAAATACACTTTTATAATTAGAGATAAAATTTAGTTAGATTACCGATAGTCTCCTAGAGCAGTGATCATCCAGAGATTCTCTGGCATGAACTATAATTTATTATATAATAGTTTATAGGTAATAGTTTTATAATAGTTTATTGACAGGGAGAAGGTGGTGGCTGAAAAAAAGCGCAGGCCGAGCCTACGGTTTCGGAACAGCATAGCTGACGTCACTCACGCTTTGCCTTTGGTCGTTAAGCATTTTCCTTTCTTTTTGTATTCAAATTTTGTTTGCTTGTTTGTTTATGCACCGACGTAAGTGCACAATGATTGTTACTGTAAAGAACTGTGATGTAAAATATATTAGAAAGGCAATAAATATTTTTTTTATTTTTTATTTAAATTGACCAAATTTTTATAAAAACTGCAATGATTCTTCATCAAATTTCACAAGCCTGAGCGATTCCTTCCATAGACTTTCCGCCAATTCTTCATCATAAGCTGCTTTTATTGCTCGAGAAAGTTTACAGTTCTTGAAGAATCCACCACTGATTTCACCAGCTTTTGAGTCAAGGGCCACATGAAGCGCAGTCTGTGCCCCCTCTTTTGGAGTCTTGAACATATTTGTGCATAGTAACGTAACGATTATTCCACAAAAGTTGTTGATACTATCGAAGATCCTAGTCCCGACGGCACCGGGGTCTACAGAGTTGATCACAACATTATAATCTTTCATCCTTTTCGTTAACGCGTGTGCGAATAAGGCTAAACACAACTTACTGGTGCCATAAATTTGAATCTTAAACCAGTAACCTGTACGATTCAAGTTGTCAATGCTCACATTTCCGATTTGATGAAGAATTGATGAAACATTTATTATTCTGCTCGGTTCGGAAGTCTTCCCTGTCTTTTTCAGAAGGGGTAGAAGTAGAAGAGTCAAGAGGAAGTGTCCGAAATAGTTGACTTGCATTATGAAGTTCATTCCGTCCGCGGTATGAACATCTTTCGGGATACCAACGCCGGCGTTATTCAATAAAATATCCAACCTGTCTTCAGTTTTTATAATGTCTGCTGCGAATTGTCGTACGGAGCTCAAAGATGCCAGATCTAGAAGTTTAAAGACAACTTCATCGTTACCTGTTTCATCTAAGATTACTTTTCTGGCATGTGTTCCTTCTTCAGGGAAAGGGCACGCTATGATGACCCTCGCTCCTCTCGCAGCGAAGTCTTTTGCAGATTCTAATCCCATGCCAGTGGTACCGCCGGTAACTATAACTGTTCTTCCATCGAGTCTCTTAGTTGATGTGCACACGCCATTTGTTTTCTTCTGATAAAATCCTACCGCGATCAATAGCAAGATGACTAATGTCAAAAACGTAATTGTTTCCAACATTGTTTGTTGGTGGTTAGGTATGTGTAACTAAAGTTGATGTAATGTTGCTACGATCTTTTATAAATAAATTGATTGCGCGAAGATTCAGGGTTGGCGATGACTAAAATTTTAGTTGTATTACCTATCATAACATTTTTAATTTTAGGTTTTTTCAAATGTGAAAGTTGTGCCTGCAGCTTCTGTATCTACTGTTACTGACTTGAAAAAAAGGAAGAGCTTCTCAATTCGTTTTACTTATTTATTACTTTTAATATTAAATGTATGTTACGTAACTAGGATGTTCAATTTCGGTACCTATTTTAAATTAGGTGAAGATCTGATGAAGCGTTTTGGAGTAGACAATGGAACTTCTCAAACATTGATAGTAGGTAGGTACCTAATCTAAATCATCGGTGATTTTTCGTGTTTACCCAATTTCACGAGACACAGTTTATAACTATGATAATAATTACTGTGCGACATAAAAGAGTAGAAAACGGTGACAGCAGGAACTAAATATTTGACTACTTACAAATTGTAGGTCTGTCTTGCCAGCTTATGCGTGATTTTGACGGTCTTGCGTGGAGGCAGCGCCCTCATTTATTTTCTACTATTTTATATCGTACTGTATGTTCCGTGTCCGTTTACGGTACCTGTAGTTACTTCATTCCAAATAAGGGCGAATCGATTTTCCGATTCAAAACTCTTTTTTTTTATTCAATATAATATCACATAGATAACTTTCTGACGTCATTTTTTATTCTACCACCGCTTCGGAAGGTGTTCCGTTGTAGAGAAGATGCGGCCAGAAACTCTACAACACACTTTATTTAAAACAAAACAAAATATACAAAGTACAAATATTGAATTACATAGTGTAACATTGTCAAGACCAGACATTTTGGTCATTCAAATAATCATCGAGTTTATAGTAAGTAACTTTTTTTATAGAGGACTTGTTTAACATGGGATTTAAACTTTTTGTCTGGCAAGTTTAGAATATCCTCTGGTATCTTATTATAATAGCGTAGGTATACAGTGCCCCATGAAAGATGTGTTAACCTTACTGAGTCGAAAATGTGGGAACACTAATTTATTTTTATTTCTTGTATTGTAATTATGAACGTCACTGTTTTTGGGAAAGAGAGACAAATTTTTGCGAACGTATAAAATATTTTCGTAAATATATTGACTGTAGAAAGTCAAAATACTTATAAATATAAATCTTTAAAAAGATCTCGTAATGAATCTCGACAACGCAGATTATAAATGGCTCGAATTGCCCGTTTTTGAAGGATAAAGACTGTCCCAACGTCTGTAGCACGGCCCCACAGCAAAATACCATAAGACATAATACTATGGAAGTAGCTGAAGTACACAAGTCTTGCAGTAGCTATATCGGTTAGCTGTCTGATTTTTCGAACTGCATAAGCTGCCGAGCTCAGCCTACCCGCTAGGGTTTCTATATTAGGACCCCATTGCAGCTTCGAGTCAATCTTTATCATTAGAGATAAAATATAGAAACCCTAGCGGGTAGGCTGAGCTCGGCAGCTTATGCAGTTCGAAAAATCAGACAGCTAACCGATATAGCTACTAAACAAATAAACTGTGTCTCTAGGTGTAACTACAGGTACCGTAAACGGACACGGAACATACAGTACGATATAAAATAGTAGAAAATAAATGAGGGCGCTGCCTCCACGCAAGACCGTCAAAATCACGCATAAGCTGGCAAGACAGACCTACAATTTGTAAGTAGTCAAATATTTAGTTCCTGCTGTCACCGTTTTCTACTCTTTTATGTCGCACAGTAATTATTATCATAGTTATAAACTGTGTCTCGTGAAATTGGGTAAACACGAAAAATCACCGATGATTTAGATTAGGTACCTACCTACTATCAATGTTTGAGAAGTTCCATTGTCTACTCCAAAACGCTTCATCAGATCTTCACCTAATTTAAAATAGGTACCGAAATTGAACATCCTAGTTACGTAACATACATTTAATATTAAAAATAATAAATAAGTAAAACAGCTTTTGTAACGTCCAAAATATGTCTGATACTTTGTATAACTTTCGGATAAATCAATTAGGTAGGTATATTATTTATTTGCTAATCAGAATTGGCCAGAAAGCTGTGAAACAACTTGTTTCCAAAATAATTTGGAAATAGTATCATCAGCAAACAACACAATGTTCGACAAGTTCTGTACCACCAGATGATTCACAGCTTTCTGGCCAATTCTGATTAGCAAATAAATAATATACCTACCTAATTGATTTATCCGAAAGTTATACAAAGTATCAGACATATTTTGGACGTTACAAAAGCTGTTTTCAGAATACCTACCTAAGTGAGAGGAAGTGTTTCAAATCACTGTTTCTGTAATTGAAAATAGCCTTAAAATTTCGGTCTTGCCATGCTTGATTTTAACGTTCTTGCGTGGAGGCAGCGCCCTCATTTATTTTCTACTCTTTTATGTCGCACTGTACTAAGCGTTTACGGTACCTGTAGTTACTTCATTCCAAATAAGGGCGAAAATATTTTCCGATTCCTATACAGCTTTCTGGCCAAATTAGCAAATACATAATTTATAATTGATTTATCAGAAAGTCATACAAAGTATCAGACATATTTTGGATTGAGAGGAAGTGTTTCAAATCTCTGTTTCTGTAATTGAAAATAGCCTTAAAATTTCGTTGCCATTTGGAATAGAGTATAGGTAGTCATTGTCCTTAAAATAATAGATACGTAATTTATTATTAAAATAGTAACCACAGCTTTATTTACGCTAGTATTTATTAACTGTGAAGTTCAGCCCTAAAGTTACGAAACATATATTATTTCGAATGAATCAAGTAAGCCCAAGGCTTACTAGATTAGACTTAGGTATTCGATTTAATTAAGTAGTAGTTAGGTGTGCCATTTTTTTTAGCCTATAATATATTCATATTCATAAAGAAGGACGACCACTTCCCATACATTCGAGTACCTGTCAAACTATTTTTATTTAGTGATGTATAAAGTTATATTAATATAGAAAAACTATTGGTTGATTCCATTTTCATCGGTAGTAATTTAATTTAATTTGACTTTGAGGGAAAAAAGTCATAATCGCACAAAATAATTTTATATTATTTGTCAAAATGGACTTTTGCTGGCGAAAAAAATTGATATCATAGAGTAATTATACCTTACAGGAATAGAGGCAGTGACATGAGTTGTCAAATGAAACCTTTTTTGGATGTTTTTTGGAGACTATTCGCAGGCAAAAATTCGAATATTGTCTATAATTCTGAGTCTAACGTTAAGTTGTGGATAAATTAATGAAGTAGTGTCAGTATATTTCATAAAATTATCTACGATTTCACTTTAGATTCGCAATTATTCACGGAAACCGAATTGTAAAAATTAATTAGAGACTAAAAAAACGGTCCAATTGCCTAGCGTCACGTATCTCTTTCTATTATACAGTGGTGCCGCTAGGTACATCTCGCTCTCTCAGCTGTATGTTCCTCTATTCCTCCTACCTCTATGATTGATATATTTTCTTTGATCTTAAGTCATTGTTATACGTCATACGCCTCTATTTCAGAAAGTACTTTGTGGAAAGGCCCAAAAAAGTTGTAAGGTATTGATCATAGACTATGAAAAAATTGTCGCTAGAGCTATTTCCATCAGAAAGAACCAAGAAGGTTGTAGGTATATTGTTTTTTTTTAAATAATCATACGTTGCACGTATGGATAATGACCAGAAGAACACTGGAGTGGAGGCCCAGAGAAACCACGCGTGGTAGAGGCCGCCCACCAGAAAGATGGGTTAATGATATTAAGAGACACGCGGGTCCCAACTGGATGCAGAGGGCGAGGAACAGGACGTCATGGAGAAATATGGAGGAGGCCTATGTCCGAAGACGGACTGATCAAGGGCTGTGATGGATGGATGGAAATAATCATTTAAATTTTTTCCACTCATCATTTTTTTATTTGAGTTTATATTTCTAAAATAAATAAAAGTAAGGGATTTTTTGAAAAATTTTTTTTTTTATACATGTTTATAGTTGTCAAATAATTTGACAGGTATAAAGTGGACATCCTTCTTTGACGGGTCATGATTTTAGAAAAAAGGCCTCCGTTTATTACTTTTAACCCGCGGTCTTTTTTTTGCCGCGGTCACGATATCGCTCGATATCAATTGGACGCAGTTCTGCAAAAATGATCCAACCCACTATAGAGCCCATAGTGGGTTGGATCTTTTTTGCAGAACTGCGTCCAATTGTTTAATCAATAGCGGTTAATTTAAACGAGTGTTTTCTACTAATTTGACAACGCTGAATCCAACTTGAATGTTCTTGTTTAAGCCTGACCAGGAATATAAAAAACCTCGCCATGTTGCGGAAAATCATTGGAACTAATTTTTGTACTTGGAACACTAACATTAAAGGTGACAGACGATTGCAGCGCCCCCAATCCAGGTTCTTTATATTCCTGGTCTATTCTATTCTATTATATTTTTAAGGTTATGGCATCCATCTTGGTGTAGATGATTTTGCCAATGTCGAGTTTTTGTAGCAAAAGTGCTTGACGCTGTACGGTTATATTGATATTTTGGTGACTTCAAGGGTCGTTCTTATAAAAAAACAATATCCTGAGCCACCACTGGAATTCCGCTGTAGGGCCGGGGATGGGACAACCGACAAGCGACCGCCCAATAGCAGACCCACAACGCAACTCCTATATTCCCGGTCAGGCTTTACCAAAGATATTCAAGATGGCGGCTAAAAAACCAGAAATCGACAGACAGCAGAAATGCCTTCTAAGACATCAAATAACCTGTTCATGATTTAAACTACAAATTTTGTAGTTTTGAGAGCATACATACATACATTCATACGTTGAAAACGTGCTATAATTATCAGCTGTCTTGCACACAATTGTACGTAACAAGGCTCACTCATAGCGTATTGAAGGTAGCCATGGCATAACATAATGATCACGACTATATTTCCCGAGGGGGTAGTCAGATATATTCTAATTCTAACTAAACATCCACGATTTACTGATAGGAGACGTCGGCGTATTAAAGTTTTCGAGATGAAAAGACAGCATTTTTCAGCAGCGTCCTAAACATAGGTGTGGGACATATGATAAATAGGTGTAAGTGTTTTTTTGAGATTTCAGTGTTGCTTGTAGTAAAAGTGGTTCAGTTTAGGTACCTAATCATATCAGAATCAGAATCATTTCAAAAATTATACCTTTGACACAAAACTTACGTGGTACCTACTTGGATAAGAATTTTAGAAAAAAAAAAAAGAACAGCTGATTTTTTTTCGCGATTTCGATGTTTGCCCGATAGAGAAAGTTGTTTAGTTTGACGGTCTATCAGATCCCCTTTACAAAGTGTCACATTATAAAGACGGACCCTATACAAGGTGTTACAAAAAAAAAAAAAAACATTTAAGGGGGTGGTTTAGACCATCAAACTGAACAACTTTCACTATGGGACCAATATCGAAATCGCGAAAAATATAATTATGTCTATACTCTACAAATCGACTCGAGCTAAAATATGTATGGGATATCAGATTTTTTTTTCGCGATTTTGATGTTGGTCCATTTTTGTAACACCTTGTGTATACCTAAATAGCAAAAAAACAAAAACAAGTAAGTATAGTTAAATAATTTATTTTGTATTACACATTTAAATAGAAACGAAAATATATAAAACGAAACTTTGACGAAAATTTTTTGTCGATTTTTTTTTGACTTGGATTTGAAAGTTATAACATAAAATTACGTTCTAAGTATTATCTTATCACACAGTGAAGAAGTGGCATGACACAATTTTTTGAACATTTAGTACCTACTATTATTACTACGTATAATAACATTTTCTTCCCTCCGGACGGAAAGCGTCAATTCTCGTCCCGCTACGCTACACGAAGTTGTTGCTTTCCAACTCCGTCGAGAAGAAAAATAGTATACTAACCTTGGACAGTAAATAAGAAAGCCTCAGATCACATGTTTGTTCATCAATTGCGTTAGATCTGAGACCTTTCTTACTTTCCTGTCCTCGGTGTGTAATCTACTATACAATCTGGTTTTAAGGTTTGACCCGTTCACCTTGTTTATTTATTTTGACACTTTATTGTACGGAAATATGAACGAAATCAGCATAACATACAAGTACAAGGTACAAAGGTCTTTTTTTGCTTCTTAAAATACAATCTTGAGATTCAATTTAATTTTTACGATTCTTTCCGATGTTTTCCGATGCCCATTACTTTCCTTGAAGTACTGTACCTACTTTTGAGTTCCCCGCTATAAAAGAACAAGTACTAACAGTCGCTAACTCAAAACGATGACTTCTCCAGGATAAAAAAAACATACTTACCTAGTATGTAGGTACCAACCTACAACGTATTTTATCAGGGAAATTTATATTTTGGATATGATACATGTTTTTTTTAATCTTAACTTTAATTAGGGACCCTTAGATATTACTGACAGAGGCTTTAAGCCATTAAATTGATAAATAATTTTTGGATATTGTGAATAACAAAATCATAATTATCATTATTGAACGAATCGAAACAAAGTAATATAGTGGTAATTACCACTATTTGTGTAATTACACGAATAATTAAAATTTTGAGCACGAGCCAATTTTCGATTTTTAGAAATCATGCTAGAAGTGCTGGTGTGGTTTAATAGCTTATACTAATTGACGGCGAAAGTATAGTCTCCTGATGACTCCAAAAAGGACAAGATATTTGCGTTTTTTAGGTGTGTATTACGATATTACCTATACGCACCTAAAACACGTTCTATACAGGTAAACTTAATAGGGAGTGTATCTTTTATTTAGGGGGTGCTTTAGACCATAATACTAAACAACATTCACTATGGGACCAACATTGCAATCGCGTAAGAAAATCATCTGTTCCGTAGAAAAAGCAGATATTTTTTTCACGATTTCAGCGTTGGTCCCATAGTGAAAGTGGTTCAGTTTGATGGTCTATAAAGCCCTATGTATGATATGTAACGCATAAATTATACACCTTGTCTGCATACAGAATACCTAAGAAGTAAAAAGAACTCAAACATTTTTTCGTTCAGCTGATTTATGACAATGTCAAAAGTTAGCAATATCTACGTTACAAAGTTAAGTTGATACGTATCATTCTTTTAATTCAACAATGTCTTCGTTCTTCAAATAAGACTGAAGCATGTCTATGACTTGGGAGACGCGGGCACAATAGCATGCCCACCTATTCATACATAGGCAACTGCGTGCAGACTATGCACGTGGTTGAAAGTGCGACCAAAACCAATCTAAGGCTCTTTAAAGATAGAAGTTCACCGATCGATCGCGCCATATCTCCCCGTCAGCGCATCGCCTCTAAGGCTGCGTTTCCACCAGAGATGTGCGAAGTAGCGAGACGGTGAGCAAAGAAAAAATCGGTCAATGAGTGCTTCAATTTCCCAATGACATGATCGAGTGAGCGCACTATTGGCGGATTGTTTCCTCGCTCACCGCCTCGCTACCTCGCACATCTCTGGTGGAAACGCAGCCTTAGAGGCGATGCGCTGACGGGGAGATATGGCGCGCCATCGTTCGGTGAACTTCTATCTTTTAAAATCTGGTGGAAACGCAGCCTTACTGTGATGCGTCACTTTTATATTATTTGTATGCAAGATCACCACTGGTATACCAGCCGACGCGCTGCAAGCATTCAAAATATATGGAAGTAACGTGGAGTATTTCAGTTAGAGGTGGTGCACTTCTTCTCTCGGTCGCGCGCTTTAGAAACATAACATATTACTACGCAAATGTTTCTATTTTGGACCATGTCACGTTGAATAGACAGGCTCGGCGTAAAGTCTTGTTGGGACGGATATGTTGCTGGGTGCCGTCGGTGGTGGATCCCGGACGAGGAGCAAAGGAGACCGCGCTCGCTTCTTAGCTGTGAACCAAAGGGTTTGAAATGCATCACTAGTTATACACTATGCTGATATAAATATAACCAGTCAAATACGAGTCGGGGTAATCGTGCACCGATGTTTCCGTACCACACCGCCACACAACATATATTATTAACTTACAAAAAAAAATGTTTTCTCCGGGACCTTTAGCGCAAGACCGACTCGCACTTGGCCAGTTTTTAATATTTGTTGTTATACTCTAGAGTTTTTACTATAATCACACCAAGTTTGACGCTTGTACGTAATACTGTCTTTACGATAGAGCGAGAAGAATAAACGCTTATCAAAACCCCCCTTAATTTTTACCTTTTTGACATTTTAATTATTTGATAGCAAATCCGCTACTGCACATTCGGTGAAAATTTGAACTGTTTTGTTATTATGGTTCAAAAGTTACAGCTCTAAATAGGTAGGACAGACAGACAAACGGACGGACGGAGGGACGGACTGACAGACGGACAAAGTAGGCTTATGAATAGGGTCCCGTTTTCATGCTTTGGGTACGGAACCCTAAAAACCAACAGAGTCCGTATTAGCTACCTGTGTGAAGTTAGCGGCCAATATTAACCGACCAAATTAAGAAGGTCGTTGATTCTATACTGATTGAATTGATTTTTCTGCTACTAGATCTGATTAAACCACCATCAGACCTACACAGGCTATACGCTCTCTTCACTAAAGTAGAGTGAAACTTACCACTAGAATGCATACAGCATAATACAAGGGCAGCTATCAATGCTGCTAAAGGCAATACTCCTGCCAAAGCCAGCAATGCTTGCTGTGCCGGCGAATGCTTCGTTCGAGACACGCCACAGCTAGTGATGTTGTGCACGTTAAAGCTCTCCAGGATGCCCTGGAACTCTGTACCCAAGGAACGGATTGTCGCCTTCATGGCTTTGGGGGTTAAAGCTTCTCCGGAATCCATTTTACGGAATTGGAAGCATGGACTGTAATATAGTAATCAGCAATAAGTATAGATACGAGTACATTTTGTCAATAATATACAGATTCAGACAAGATTAATACTGTCATTAGATACATAATTATGAGAACTAGGTAGTTAGGCTAGTTACTGTTCTTCTATGTAACTATTATAGGAAATTATCAATCTTGCCTGAATATGTATATTACAGTAATGTTTAATATTCATTGTGTGTTCACTGTCGTTGAGGACAGATAAACGATTAGTAGTCAGACCATGATTTAACTTTAAATAACACTAAATGATTAAAAATGCCACAGTCGAAATACCTACTTTCGTATTTCATTGCATGCTAAGATTCTAAATTTCATAATGTTTAAAACATTAGTAGAGTTGCGTCAATGCTTAAAGTGTGATTTAATGACGCTCTGTCTCTCACACTGCTCATATCTTCTGAAAACAGTGGCTTCACCGTACCATTCTCTTACCCTCTGTTCACAATATAATTCATGTAAAACCATACCCAGGGTTAGCGTAGAAAGCAGTGTGCGCAGAATCATGCAACTGCATACGAACACCTTTAGACGCGAGCGCAGCGGACATTTGGTCCTTCAGTTCATTGACCCTCGCTCGTGTGCCGCCTGGCAGCACCAATCGGAGTAGGTCGCGTTCTCTTACTACTACCACCTGGAAAAATATTTTTAGTTTGTTTGTCATTTCAGGGATATGAAACGGGCTGATGTGACGCTGAGAGCGATACGCAGAGGCAGGACTATCCACGACAGCATAGTATGCTTCTTTGACTGACGCGGACGAGCAGAATGGAGGTACGCCCACTCCTAATACAGCATCACACACATCAATCCCAATAGCCACAACGCCCAGCGGGGCCTAGACTTCATAATATTCTATCTTCTTGCGAGAACATACCTCTACTAGAACATCGCTGTATCTTTCAGGGTCTTCAGAGTTATTGGCACGAACAACTATTCTGTAAACAATAATTTTGATGATAACAAAATTTACGCCTTCTTTGAGCTTTGTGATATTATGATCAAACTTTCTAGCTTCAATCGCATTTTTTTTTAACTAGACATTGGTTTACCTGAATATGCCATCAGCATAATGTATCAAATTCTTCATTATTTTCATTTCTCCAGTAACGTTATTTAATACAATTACATCAGTTATGTTGCTCAAAGATTTACTCTTGATTGGAGATTCGAAGCTCATGTTGACCATTTTGTAATCTATGGCTAGAGCTTCAGGGTCTTTATCTATTGCTTTAACAGTAGCAATGATGGTATCAATAGGAACGTTGAGGCGTACTCCAACAGTCATGTTGATGCTATCAAATTCTGGTAGATGATCATCTATGTCCATAATTTTGACTAGAATTTGAATTTCTGACGGATCCTGAAATTAGGAATAAATATCAGTTGTAGAAAACGATATCGTAGTTAGGTATGGACGTTTGGGGAAAGTCTATAATGTTGTTTTAAATACTTACCAATCTGTTGTAAGCCTTGTTCAGTTTCGGAGTAGAGTTATATTTGAAACATTTTACAGTGATAAGTTGTTTAGCATCCGTTTCTCTGTCTAATCTTGCTGCTGCGATGATGAGCGCTTTACTTTCATTCGTTCGTTCCAGTTTTAATAAAGCAAGGTCATTACCAGCTGCAAAAACAATTTTATTTTATCAATATTTTGCTCTTCTTTTCGTATATTGTTATTTTTTTATTTCACAGTGTTATGTGTAAAAGTTACCAGTAATAGCGTAATCTATTTCTGCATTCTCTCCTATATCTTCATCTATTGCTTCAAAAGTTCCAATGACAGTTCCAATCGGGACTTCTTCTTTGATCGCCATTATGACTGGAGGATCATCCTTCCGATAGAAAATTAGTAAAGTTAATAATTTAAATAACATTAAAGTTGATTATCATCTTATGTACTTATTTTCCAAAATGTTTAAGCCCTCGTGGAAGGCTTGCATCCGACGTAGGATTAACATAGGTTGAAAAAAAAAAAATTGTTGACAAAATTTGCAATCGTGATTTATACCTTCGTGGTAGCAATGAATCTGATCCAACTACGTACAAGTAGTAACACACTAGAAACAGACTAAGAGAAATAGTTGAGATTGCGGCCGGCGGTAGGTTCAAATATCAATTAGCTCATTCTGTAAGTATTCTGAGGATACGAACCGAGTTCCTAGCGAAATGTGGTTTATGATCGTCTATGTCCGTTATCATTACGGTGACAATTCTGGTACTCTGCTGCGGCGGTTGACCTCTATCAGATACTAGAAGGACTAGTGTGTATGAGGCTTTGCGTTCTCTGTCCAATGAATGACGTGTCGTTATTAGTCCAGAATGAGGATCTGTAAAGAAGAAAGATAGGTGTAGGAAATAAAAACAAAGTATAACTACGTTTGTTCTTATGTTCAGCATTGAATAATTTATCTTATTTATAATTGAGACATTACCTATGGAAAATGTTTTGGCATCAGCATTGCTCTGCTGGATGGAGTAGTAGAGTTGTCCAGACGGTTGTGTAGGGTCATCAGGATCACTAGCTACCACTTGAAATACTGGTGATCCTATTGTAGCGTTCTGAAAGATAACAATTTAGTTATTACGTATAAAATAACTACATAATTTCGCGAATTACTGTTTGGGGTGTTATGAGTTACGACAGTCATTCTAAAATTTTTTTGCATCGAATTTGCTTCGTTAATGCATTTTCTCCCCTCCGGACGGAAAGCATCAATAGTCGTCCCGCTACGCTATACGAAGTTGTCGCTTTCCACCTCCGTCGAGGAGAAAAATAGTATACTAACCTCGGACAGTAAATAAGAAAACCTCAGATCACATGTTTGTTGACCTCGGCGAGATCTGACACCTTTCTTACTTTCCTGTCATCGGTGTGTAATCTACTATAGATGTACGTACGTCTTAGTTTAGTTGGCTATAATTATGTAGTTAGTTTTTAGTTGAATCCTATAAATGTAAGCTCATCAAAGCGAATATAATCCTTTCCTTTCCTTTTGTATGCCCATGTGGCGGAACATAGCTGAACTGTACCTAATGTAATAATGTCATCAATTATGTATACCTATGATTCGCAATAAAGAATATTTCTATTTCTATTTCAATACTTAGGTCTGCAGCATTTGTTAACCCAGTAGGTAAAGATTTAAAAAAATGTACATTCCATTGCAGTGTTAAATAGGCGTAGATAGCTTGCTAAACTGTAAGTTAACTAAGCTAAAAGGTAAATTTTTTATCTATATTAATATTATAAAGAGGAAAGAGTTGATTTTTTTTGTTTGATTGGTTGTATTGAATAGGCTCTGAAACTAACTGGACCGATCGGAATAATTCTTTCACTATTAGAATGCTACATTATCCGTGATGAACATAGGCTAAAAAAAACGGCTAAGTGTGTGTCGGGCAGATTCTAAGGTGGTCCGCCTTAGAATCTTATTATTCGGATTATTTGTTGATTACTAAGACGTAGGTTTGTTTGTTTGTAAAATATCTTTATAGTCATTACCTAGATAAAAAATTAAAATTGAAATTATTCCCTACTGAATGATAGTATGTCAGTTACCGATTACCGAATACTCGGTTATTATGTCCAGCGTCCGCTGCATGGCAGCGCGATAAAGCGCTATCGCGCCCTAGCTCTCTTTCGTTAATAATTACCTCGCTAACACTCAGCACCTCACCATCAGCAGGTCTGATGAACCTCGGCACACCGTCATTAGCACTAACGTCACCTATATACAAAGACAGTGAAGTGTCACTACTGTGACCACCACCGTCGGTCGCTCCGATCAGTAACCGGTAGGGATCAGTACGTCCACGACCTGTTAGGTCTCTTCGGGTCTTTATTTCTCCTGTTGCTTGGTCTATAATGAATAGTCCTGTAAAATGTATTAAATGGTTTATTTTTATTATAATATGTCAATATTATGCATGTAGTACCATTTCTGCATTCAGCAGTTGGCGTCAATGGATCGTGAGGACTGAGGCATATGATAGTTTGTGTAGATATGATAGTTTGTGGACTGAGACTATTTAAAAATTGTCTAATCAATAAATAATTTAAAAATTGTTAATCAATAAATAATAATCTCCTGTCATATCATTTTTTTCATTACGTACATTAAAGACGAAAATATCACAATGTCATGTCATTTAATCGATATAATGAACATTTTGATATGTTTTAATAAGGTAGAATAGAATAGAATAGAATAGAACACATTTATTTGCCAGAATATGGTACATTAAGGTCTTAAATATATAGTACTAGCGACCCGCCCCGGCTTCGCACGGGTAGAATGCACATATAAACCTTCCTCTTGAATCACTCTATCTATTAAAAAAACCGCATCAAAATCCGTTGCGTAGTTTCAAAGATTTAAGCATACAAAGGGACATAGGGACAGAGAAAGCGACTTTGTTTTATACTATGTAGTGATGAAGCAAGACATATTCTACCACACATGGCGGCGTGGTAAGGTTGTTTATTAAATAATTCAATACGAGGAAACAATAATAAAGATAAGATGAGTATATTTTGTTTTACCATTAGCTTCTCCTTCGTCCAAGAAATCATACTTCAACTCTCCACCTAGTCCTTCATCAGGATCTGTAGCTGTAATGTTTACTACACTTATTCCAACCGGCACATTTTCTGGCACAACAGCTGTAATAACAGAAATACAAAATTGACCTCTGATTTAGGTGCTCCGAACATTCCTCGAGTTTTATAAACAAAATGATTTTACTGTTATTGCTGAGGTAACAATAAATTAAATGACCTTATTGTGACCTCAGCAGTAGCATTACCTGTATATACAGCTTTCTCAAAAGAAGGCGAATTGTCGTCGACATCCAATACATCGACCAGTATTGTAGCCGTAGACTTCAGTCTATTAGCGCCACTCATTGGAGTATCAATTGCTTCTATTTCTAACCGAAGTACTGACTGGCGTTCTCGATCTAGAGTTTTGTTTGGTGCTACCTAAAAGTAATGTTTGTTCAGAATTTTTCTAAGTAAAATTTCCAATAATAGTTAAGTGTTGTTGTGGTTTAGTGTACCTACCTGTATGACACCAGTGATATTGTCAATAATAAAAAGATCTGCATTGTCTCCTCTTAATGTGTATCGAACATCAGAGTATCCTTTGATTTTGTCTTCTTCAGTTAAAACTGCATCTGCATCATTAGCTTTTATAGTTAAGATTTGTTCTGGATATTTAACAGATTCTAAAACACTTACTTTAAAAAGCTGAAAATATAATATGAATTAAATTAATTCCACAGGACTACCTCAATAAAATTTTAAATTAGTATTTAAGGCTTTAGTTGCTTTCATCCTCACCTCTTTTTCAAACAGAGGAGCATTGTCATTAATATTTGTTACCTCAATAATAATTTTAGCAATACTATTCTGGCTGCCGTCGTTGCTTGCCGCCTTGACTGTCAACGTCAGGTTTGGACTGGACAAGTCTTCGTAATCAAGGTGATTTGTTAATACTACTTGTCCGCTTAGAGGATCAACTTGAAGCAATCCCGTTTCTGAGTTAATCACCTTAAAGTTGCTTATTACGTGACCCGATACTGGATCTTCTGCCATCAAAACCAACACAGTACTTCCTATTGGTTGTTCTTCTTTTATTGTGTGGTATATTAAAGGATTTGAACTAGTCCAGCCAGCATTCGTGAACTGTGGATTCTTATCAGCATAAGGCTGAATATAAACTGTATGTTCAGTTACAGCAAATTGAATTTCTTTATTAATCTCAGCATTTACATCCTCTACTTTAATAGTTAAAATGACTATAGATGCTTGACTGTAGTCTAAAGTTCCATTGACGAAAATTTCACCAGTGTCTTCATTGATGCGAAACAATGTTTTATAATCGTACGGTGAATTTGATTTGAGATGAACACCAGCTTTAGAAAAAGCTTTTACTGGGTCTATTAAACTATACTTTAATTTTGAGCTAATATCTGTATCGTGAGCAATTATTTTAGTAACCAAATTGCCCACTTTAGTTCTCTCCGAAATATAAGTAGTAGATTCGGTTGTGTTGAATTTAGGTGGTTTATCGTTAACATCTTGAGCCAATTTTATAGAATAGAACTCATTTATTTGCATGAATATGGTACAATATGGTCTTACTTACAGATATAGCGCATAGACATAATCTGCCACACAGGATGGCGTGCAAATATTTAATAGCAAAAATAAAATTAACAATTAAAAACACACAAAATAAAATGTACCTACATCAAGTCTGTTTGGTTAAACGAGTACATCGACCATATATTCGTCTACAGAGTTATATTTATCAAAACAACATATTTGGCACCCGGTTATACAAGGTGTTACAAAAATACAAATAAACCTTTAAGGGGGTGGTGTAGACCATCAAACTGAACAACTTTCACTATGGGATTAATATCGAAATCACGAAAAAATTTATTTATGTTCTATACTCTACAAATCGACTAGAGCTAAAATATGGTATGGGATATACAATTATTTTTTCACCTCACAAGCTCGGAAAGATTATTTTTATCGTTCGAAATCTGAGTGCAAAAGTGCATTTTATCCGCTAGCGTGCAAAGAGTTTTTAAAATTCGAATCTTTCTATTCAATATTTGTCTATACTGCCAGTCCAGATAAAAAGATAGTAAAAACCATACGTGCGAGAAAGACAAAAATATTATGTTGCTTACAGACAAACTTTGCATACTTATATTCGTGCATATTATTGTCTTCTCTTTTTCGCGTATAGGTTTGTCTTTCACTATAATTTATTTTAGTGAAAAAAAAAAGAGATTATACCTAAACATAATCTCTTTGAAAAGCAATATCTCGACGGTCCCTACGTACATTCCCGTAAGTGCAAAAGTCAAATTTTACAGGAGAGCACTTTTAAGTTTCAAACATGTGTATTTCACGTCCTATTTGTAACACAGTGACGAAATTTGGAATATAGGTTTAATATACGGTAAACTATATGTAAAATAAAGAAAAAACTGAAAAAGTTAATTGGAAGTGTGTTATTAGTCACTTACTTAGTTCTACATCGGAAACTCCCCAATTACAAATAACGTATGTGGTACATATTGATTATTACGCGGTAGTCTCAAGATCGATCAAAATCTTAACTGTCACATAGATCATTGTACATGGGAAACATTATGGAGATACGGGGTTTGTAGGTAAGGACGAAGTGTATTGTTACAACAAAAAGTAAACTTTTTTAGTATTATTAATAAATGTTAACCCCGTCCCCACATACCTCGTGTGTACCTGTCACACTGGACAGAGTTTCGGTACTTCTAGTGAAACGTGGACGTACGAAGGTTTAAAAAATTACATATACTTTAGTATGTGTAGTATATTGTTTGTTTTGTTATATTGTTATAGTATATTGTTAATAGCAAAGTAACTAATTTAAGACTTAGCAATATTGATAACATAAAATAATTATGTTTCTATATTTACTCGTCAGAAACAGACAAATACAATTTACAACATAGACGAGAAGGGTATCAAAGGCGGCCATATCTCGTAAAGCTATTTTTCCAGAAATTCATTTGATGGAATAGAGCGATAAATGCTATGGCGGTGCTCTAGTAGTAGACTTTACTATTTTGATAAACTGATAATATTATAAGGCGACTTGTTGACCATACGATATGAGTACCAATCTAATTCAAAACAAATAATTGGTGTGGTGGGTGTCACTATTGACACCGGTCTTTAAGCCCTTCAGAAGCTGTTTGACTTCGTCATACTTGAGGGGAAATCGCCGCAGACATGGAACAGAAATTTGATGGTTCTCTTCTTTAAAAAGTACGATAATGCCCTACTGAAGAACTATAAGCCCATCTCACTTCTTAGCCATCTCTATAAGCTGTTTTCGAGAGTTGATACGAACCGTGTCGCGCTCATTTGGACGAATTCCAACCTCCCGAGTAACCTGGGTTCCGAACAAACTTTAGCACCGCGTACCACATACATACGCTCTGCCTCCTTGCTTGGCGTTCGTGGACTACGAAAAAGCTTTTGATTTGAATGGGACATGTGCTGTACTGCAGTCTCTCCAGCGATGAAAAGTTGACTACATAACTGGTAGGTACTTGGAAGTGCTCAAATGCTACTGCCACTATGTCAGTCCGATTACATGACCAGAATAGATACCTATCCTACCTACCGCAGCGAGGTATGAGGCATGGAGACGTTATTTCTCTGAAACTGTTCACCGTGGCACTGGAAGATGTTTTCAAGGTTTTGGATTGGAAAGGGCTGAGTCTCTCAGGGTGAGATAATTATAGTCATTATGACGGTGAGCATGGAGGACCTCAGTAGAATGCTTGATGACCTTAGCAGAGCCTTCGAACGAGTTGGTTTGAAAATTACCATGGACAAGACGAAGATCATGTCAAATGTCCATGTTCTACCCACTCCTGTAAAGATCGTAGACTCTGAGTTCGAAGTTACTACGATTATGTTAACCAGGGACAAACTATCCAGTTAGGATGGTCCCACTTCGAGATAGAGGTCAATAGACGAATCTAACTGGGCTGGACATCGTTCAGGACGTATGGACTGCGTAGTATCTTCTCGGCCAAACACTGCAGTGTCTCAAAACGAAAGTCATTGACCAGTGTGTGTTGCCAGTGACGACACAGAATAGGATAGAATATTAAGTACTTGACATACGAAATTGAGACGTAGTAGCTCACTCCTGGCCTCATAAAAAGCCTGAAAGTCACACAAAGGGCAATGGAGAGGGCTATTATGGAGGGGTATT
Organism: Agonopterix heracliana; assembly: GCA_963693445.1. Lineage (NCBI taxonomy): Eukaryota > Metazoa > Arthropoda > Insecta > Lepidoptera > Depressariidae > Agonopterix > Agonopterix heracliana. The sequence goes on from OY856310.1 coordinate 21,111,620, forward strand.
CATCTTCCCATCTGAACATCCCATATATTACTTATAGCTACTGTTACTCTCTTTCACAACAAACATCAGCGCTCATGTGATCGGCGTAACCAATTTTCTAGTTCATATTGCCTTAAAAAACATTGCCACGTTAGTAAACTCATGGTAAATGGTTTTAATTTGTACAATTAATGAAATAAATAAAGAGGTTTTGATAGACCTCTTTACATCGCATAATTTTTTTAAACTAAATTCTGCATAAAGCATTATAATTATTATAAATAATGACAAACGCGCACAGTCATAAACGTATGCCAGCTTCCTGGTCATAAACAACTTTCACCTAATATGTCAATTTGGAATTGACATGATGGTTGTAAGATGTTAATTTGGCTGGCTAATCAATATTTTTTTCCAAAACCAGACGAAGTTACAGAAGTTTAATAACATAAATACAACTTTCTTATCATATTTACAAAATATTTCCGACATAAAAAGCCTTAAATGGTAGTTATTGATAAAAAGTACTTTTATTTTCCGACGTAAGAATGCTTATCTACCACTTGCATGGCATGGCCTGGCTTAGGCATGTAAAGTTGTCCACGTAAAACAACGTAACTAACATAGTGCGTAGCAGTTACGTGGCAGGCGTGGATTACGTTCCAAAGTAGAATCACTGAACTACCACTGATGTTAGTTTACTTCGGAAATTTTTCTTAATTTTGTAGTTACGGGAAATGTGTGTGTGGATTTAAGGTTCAATTTGCATAAAATGTTTAATTTTTTTTTGACTAATCGATAGTATAGAGTGACCTGAAGGACATGGAACAATAAAAGGCAAATCACGTATCTACCACTTAGGAATATGTACGTAGGGACCGTCGATCTCTTGTCTTCTCTTTTTCACGTATGGGTTTGTCCTTATTTGCATTTGCATATAATTATTTTCCCAGAATGTGGGATAAAAATATCGTTTAAAATATTTAAAATGCGTTTTAATAATTAATTCATCTTGTTTACCTATGAGAAGTTATTCCTTTACATTTCCTTACATTTCTTGAATTATTTGCGCAGTGTCTCAGTACACACCAGGACATTTTTTATGCTGATCAATTTTTTTTCAATCAAACTGCTACACGTGACCGGTGTGAGACAGTGATTAAATGCAAGAGTACTATATCGCCGCAATAGAATGGGACAACGTCATGAAGCGCGATGTATCTGATGATGATCTAAAGTTAATGCTTGCACCTAACATTTTCCTCGCTGTTGTGAGGTGAAAAGTTGTGTGTTTCGCTCGGCTGCAAAATTATTCTGCGTCTCGTACCTTTGAAACCTTCGCTACGCTCAGGATTCTGTATTTGAACCACTCGCTCCGCTCGTGGTTCAATCTTAGAATCCTTCGCTTGCTCAGGTTTCAATACAAGTACTCGCGCCAAAAAACAACTTTGCAGCCTAGCATAACAAATAACTATTTTCGCATAGAATCAACATCGAAATCGCAAAAAAAATTCTGCTGTCCCATAAATTTGGCTCGAGTAGGTTTGCAGTCTATTATGGAAGAGCAGATTCTTTTTTTCGCGATTTCGATCAGTTCTTCAGTTTGAGCTGTCGATTCGGTGTTCGCTAAGGTTATGTCAAAGACTACACTATTATACAGTTTAATTGGCATAAGCATAAAGTTATTATACCTTACAGGAATAGAGGCAGTGACATGAGTTGTCAAATGAAACGGTTTTTGGATGTTTTCAGGAGACTATTCGCAGGCAAAAATTCTAATACTGTCTATAATTCTGAGTCTAACGTGAAATCGTGGATAAATTAATGAAGTAGGTAGTGTCAGTATATTTCACAAAATTATCTACGATTTCACTTTAGATTCCCAATTATTCACGGAAACCGAATTGTAAAAATTGATTAGTGACTAGAAAACGGTTCTATTGCCTCGTGTCACGTATCTTTTTCTATTATACAGTGGTGCCGCTAAGTACATCTCGCTCTCTCATGTTCCTCTATTCCTGTAATACCTCTGTGGGTTATTATGTCATGTCACGAAAAAACATTTTTAAAAGAGTTTTTACCTCGTAAACCTAAATTAACTTTTGAACCAATATTAAACCGGCTACCTACGCCATTATAAAGAAAAAAAATTATTCTTTATAATGGCGTAGGTATGAATAAATGAATAATTATCTAACGTTATTTAAATACATGTGAATAAGAAGACCTTCGTATCGTAAGTCGTAATAGTGCGTCCAAGATAGCTTCGTGATTTTGAATGGCGGTTTTACAGATATTATTTTACTTTAAAAAAATTTGAGGCATCAGAACTTTGTAAAATACACTGAAAGTATACACAATTAATTAACATTAACGGCTGAAACATTTTCAGTGTAAAATAATCGCTCCAAAATCACGAAATCTTGGATGCACTATAGATAATAACTTTTACGTGTTTTACTGTCATTCTATTTCTACGCTAACCATTACTAGAGCTACGATAATTCAATAGTTAACTACTAAGTAGGTACTTACTGTAAAAAGGTAGGTACCTAACGCATTAGACAAGGAACAACTCGTCAAACCATTGAATGAAACAAAAAATGGTTTTAGAAACAAAAAAGTTCACTGCTGGATAACAGGGAGCATTTGGCTCTTGGCACGGAGGTCATCGGTTCGATTCCCACGGGGGACACCTAGTGATATGTCACTTTCTGCGTTTTCCCAAGTTGGTTTGGACATTGCAGGCTGAATCACTTGATTGTCTGAAAAGTAAGATGATTTGCTTCGGATGACCCGTTAAGCCGTTGGTTCCGGCTACTAATCTCTGGTGGTAGTAGTAGTTACAATAAAAACGACGTCAGAGGCCGTATGGTAGTCTGAAAAAACTCTGACACCAGGGCTTGCTGCCCACACGATAAGAAGAAGAAGAAGGTTATTATTATACCTACTTAATATGCCTATTATATTATACTATTTCTCCCCTCCGGACCGCTGCGCTAAACGAAGTTGCCGCTTTCCACCTCCGAGATCCGTCGAGGAGAAAACTAATAAACTAACCTCGGGCAGTAAGTAAGAAAGCCTCAGATCACAAATGTTTGTTGCATGAGTTTTCAGAATCTCTGATTACCCCCTCGGGAAATAAAGTCGTGAGCATTAAGCTTATGCTATGCTTACTGAAAGCAAAACAAAAATTGTTTTATGTCGTAGGTATTTAGAATAATGTATCTCTGATTCGGAGAACATTATCGTGCGTGAAATAAAAACAAAATAGGTACCTAATGTAAATACACTTATAATTAGAGATAAAATTAAGTTAGATTACCGATAGTATTCTAGAGCAGTGATCATTCAGATATTCTCTGGCATGAACTATAAGAGATGTATGGATGTGAATGAAGCAAAAGAGATTTGTAAGGATCGTAGTAGATGGCGCGCTCTGGTCTCTGCCTACCCCGTTGGGAAAAAGGCGTGACGTTATAGATAGATAGATAGATAATAGTTTATAAGTAATAGTTTTATAATAGTTTATTGACAGGGAGAAAGTGGTGGCTGAAAAAAAGCGCAGGCCGAGCCTACGGTTTCGGAACAGCATAGCTGACGTCACTCACCTTTTGCCTTTTCTTTTCTTTTTGTATTCTTTGTTTGCTTGTTTGTTTATGCACCGATGTAAGTGCACAATGATTGTTACTGTAAAGAACTGTGATGTAAAATATAATAGAAAGGCAATAAATATTTTTTTAATTTTTAATTTAAATTGACCAAATTGTTATAAAAACCGCAATGATTCCTCATCAAATTTTACAAGCCTGAGCGATTCCATCCATAGACTTTCCGCCAATTCTTCATCATAAGCTGCTTTTATTGCTCGAGAAAGTTTACAGTTCTTGAAGAATCCACCACTGATTTCACCAGCTTTTGAGTCAAGGGCCACATGAAGCGCAGTCTGTGCCCCCTCTTTTGGAGTTTTGAACATATTTGTGAATAGTAACGTAACGATTATTCCACAAAAGTTGTTGAAACTATCGAAGATCCTAGTCCCGACGGCACCGGGGTCTACAGAGTTGATCACAACATTATAATCTTTCATCCTTTTCGTTAACGCGTGTGCGAATAAGGCTAAACACAACTTACTGGTGCCATAAATTTGAATCTTAAACCAGTAACCTGTACGATTCAAGTTGTCAATGCTCACATTTCCGATTTGATGAAGAATTGATGAAACATTTATTATTCTGCTCGGTTCGGAAGGCTTCCCTGTCTTTTTCAGAAGAGGTAGAAGTAGAAGAGTCAAGAGGAAGTGTCCGAAATAGTTGACTTGCATTATGAAGTTCATTCCGTCCGCGGTATGAACATCTTTCGGGACACCAACGCCGGCATTATTCAATAAAATATCCAACCTGTCTTCCGTTTTTATAATGTCTGCTGCAAATTGTCGTACGGAGCTCAAAGATGCCAGATCTAGAAGTTTAAAGACAACTTCATCGTTACCTGTTTTATCTAAGATGACTTTTCTGGCATGTCTTCCTTCTTCAGGGAAAGGGCACGCTATGATGACCCTCGCTCCTCTCGCAGCGAAGTCTTTTGCAGATTCTAATCCCATGCCAGTGGTACCGCCGGTAACTATTACTGTTCTTCCATCGAGTCTCTTAGTTGATATGCACACGCCATTTGTTTTCTTCTGATAAAATCCTACCGCGATCAATAGCAAGATGACTAATGTCAAAAACGTAATTGTTTCCAACATTGTTTGTTGGTGGTTAGGTATGTGTAACTAAAGTTGATGTTATGTTGCTACGATCTTTTATAAATAAATTGATTGAGCGAAGATTCAGGGTTGGCGATGACTAAAATGTTAGTTGTATTACCTATCACAACATTTTTAATTTTAAGTGTTTTCAAAAGTCTTCTGTATGTAGGTACTGTTACTGACTTGAAAAAAAAGGAAGAGCTTCTCAATTCGTTTTACTTATTTATTATTTTTAATATTAAATGTATGTTACGTAACTAGGATGTTCAATTTCAGTACCTATTTTAAATTAGGTGAAGATCTGATGAAGCGTTTTGGAGTAGACAATGAAACTTCTCAAAAATTAATAGTACCTAATGTAAATGATTTTTCGTGTTTACCCAATTTCACGAGACACAGTTTATACCTATGATAATAATTACAGTGCGACATAAAAGAGTAGAAAACGGTGACAGCAGGAACTAAATATTTGAATACAAATTGTAGGTCGGTCTTGCCAGCTTATGCGTGATTTTGACGTTCTTGCGTGGAGGCAGCGCCCTCATTTATTTTCTACTCTTTTATGTCGCACTGTACAAGCGTTTACGGTACCTGTAGTTACTTCATTCCAAATAAGGGCGAAAATATTTTCCGATTCCTATACAGCTTTCTGGCCAAATTAGCAAATACATAATTTATAATTGATTTATCAGAAAGTCATACAAAGTATCAGACATATTTTGGATTGAGAGGAAGTGTTTCAAATCTCAGCTGTTTCTGTAATTGAAAATAGCCTTAAAATTTCGTTGCCATTTGGAATGGAGTATAGGTAGTCTTTGTCCTTAAAATGATAGATACGTAATTAATTATTAAAATAGTAACCACAGCCTTATTTACGCTAGTATTTATTAACTGTGAAGTTCAGCCCTAAAGTTACGAAACATATATTTTTTCGAATGAATCAAGTAAGCCCAAGGCTTACTCAATTTAAGGTAGTAGTTAGGTATGTCATTATTTTTAGCCTATAATATATTCATATTCATAAATTTGACGGGTCATGATTTTAGAAAAAAGGCCTCCGTTTATTACTTTTAACCGCCGCGGTCTTTTTTTTGCCGCGGTCGCGATATCGCTCGATATCAATTGTTTAATCAATAGCGGTTAATTAAACGAGTGTTTTCTACTAATTTGACACCGCTGAATCCAACTTGAAAGTTCTTGTTAAAGCCTGACCAGGAATATAAAAAACCTCGCCATGTTGCGGAAAATCATTGGAACTAATTTTTGTACTTGGAACACTAACATTAAAGGTGACAGTCGATTGCAGGGCCCCAATCCAGGTTTTTTATATTCCAGCACTCGTAGTATGCTACACGTGATACAGCTGTATCGCGTCTTTTATCTCGTTCGTTCGCACGCAAATAGAAAGAGAGCTAAGGTGTGATAGCGCTGTATCACTGCGGCATGCTAGCTATGCTGGTCAGGCTTTACCAAAGATATTCAAGATGGCGGATGGCGGCAAAAAACCAGAAATTGACAGATGGCAGAAATGCCTTCTAAGACATCAAATAACCTGTTCATGATTTAAACTACAAATTATGTCGTTTTAAGAGCATACATACATACATACATATATTCATACGATGAAAACGTGCTATAATTATCAGCTGTCTTGCACACAATTGTACCTAACAAGGCTCACTCATAACGTATTGAAGGTTGCCATGGCATAACATAATGCTCACGACTATATTTCCAGAGGGGGTAGTCAGATATATTCTAATTCTAACTAAACATCCACGATTTACTGATAGGAGACGTCGGCGTATTAAAGTTTTCGAGATGAAAAGACAGCATTTTTCAGCAGCGTCCTAAACATAGGTGTGGGACATATGATAAATAGGTGTAAGTGTTTTTTTGAGATTTCAGTGTTGCTTGTAGTAAAAGTGGTTCAGTTTAGGTACCTAATCATATCAGAATCAGAATCATTTCAAAAATTATACCTTTGACACAAAACTTACGTGATACCTACTTGGATAAGAATTTTAGAAAAAAAAAAAAGAACAGCTGATTTTTTTTCGCGATTTCGATGTTTGCCCGATAGAGAAAGTTGTTTAGTTTGACGGTCTATCAGATCCCCTTTACAAAGTGTCACATTATAAAGACGGACCCTATACAAGGTGTTACAAAAAAAAAAAAACATTTAAGGGGGTGGTTTAGACCATCAAACTGAACAACTTTCACTATGGGACCAATATCGAAATCGCGATAAATATAATTATGTCTATACTCTACAAATCGACTCGAGCTAAAATATGTATGGGATATCAGATATTTTTTTTCGCGATTTTGATGTTGGTCCATTTTTGTAACACCTTGTGTATACCTAAATAGCAAAAAAACAAAAACAAGTAAGTATAGTTAAATAATTTATTTTGTATTTACACATTTAAATAGAAACGAAAATATATAAAACGAAACTTTGACGAAAATTTTTTGTCGATTTTTTTTTGACTTGGATTTGAAAGTTATAACATAAAATTACGTTCTAAGTATTATCTTATCACACAGTGAAGAAGTGGCATGACACAATTTTTTGTACATTTAGTACCTACTATTATTACTACGTATAATAACATTTTCTTCCCTCCGGACGGAAAGCGTCAATTCTCGTCCCGCTACGCTACACGAAGTTGTTGCTTTCCAACTCCGTCGAGAAGAAAAATAGTATACTAACCTTGGACAGTAAATAAGAAAGCCTCAGATCACATGTTTGTTCATCAATTGCGTTAGATCTGAGACCTTTCTTACTTTCCTGTCCTCGGTGTGTAATCTACTATACAATCTGGTTTTAAGGTTTGACCCGTTCACCTTGTTTATTTATTTTGACACTTTATTGTACGGAAATATGAACGAAATCAGCATAACATACAAGTACAAGGTACAAAGAGCATTTTTTTGCTTCTTAAAATACAATCTTGAGATTCAAATGTTTTTTTAAAAATAAATATAAAGATTCTGTAATAACACTGTATTATTCTCGTATTAATGCGATGGCGACGGCACAGATTATATAATACGGACGGTCATGACATTAGTGCAAAAAAGTATTAATTTCTAATTCTTTTTGTACCTATATGTACCTTCGGGGTGCTGACTGCTGAGTTAGGTGACCTCCACGTGTCACCTGCTTTAGCATATGCATAAGCATATGCTCACGACTATACTCCCCAAGGGGGTAGTCAGAGATATTCTGAAACCTCAGAACATCCACGTTTCACTAGTAGTACCGAAACTCTGTCCAGTGTGATGGGAATTGAGCCCGTCGCCACTTGCAATGGACAGTAGGTAGTTACAATACATGCCTCGAAATTGAAGCATGCTGGTTGCCTCACGATGTTTTCACCACCTGCTTTGATTATTCTAATATATCTAACATATATCTAATATATATATCTAATATATATATAATATATATTGCATGTACCCAGAGGAAACAGCAGCGGTATGGGATTTGTAGGATCTCGCTGGTTTAGTTTACGTCGAAAAAATGGGAGTGGACACAACCATTTCTACAAATATTACCGTACAATAATCCGTACACAAGTGCTTTTTAAAACTTGATATTTGCTAAATCATCGATATCACGATGAAGCCATAATTTTTAAATTAGAATAGAATAATAGTTGTATTACCATTGGTATTTTGTCTTCGTTTTTATCATAATCCCTACTAGATAATAATACTAGCTATTTATTTAGTTCTTCGTCAAAAAAGGGCGTCTTTTTTATCTAGGTATCTATCTAGGTATACAGTACTTCAAGGTAAATAATGGGCATCGACTAACTTCGTGTTCCCGAAGATGACCGACAGAAACTAGGCAGTGTTGTATAATGATCAGTGATCGGAATGTCGGGGCATTTTTTGAGCATACAAGTATGGATACGCCTGAATTTCCCGGAAATATCCGGATTTAATAAATTTGGATAAAATTTCACGGCATTTACTGGGATTACCTATTTAGATGTCAAGAGACGTTTTTTTAAATCAAGAGTATTAGCAGCGCATACTAGAGGCGGCGCCTTTGAAACACGCCGCCTGGTACTTTTGACATGTACCGCGCTTAGGTAAAAATGTTGACCGTTATTAAACAATGATATTAAGTAACTAGATTAGTAGTTAGGGCACCAAAGCGTTGCCACTTCGAAGATGTCTGCAGGCTTCTTTGACTTCAGTTCAGGCGTTTATCTATAGTGAGCGGACATATCCGTGACGTATAAATTAAGCTACCAAAATGGGGAAATGCGCCGTAAAAATTTGTAAATCACAGTCGGAAAAGAATAATAAAGGAAGTGGTGTTACTTTTCACAAGTAAGTTTACTATACTTACTTATTTTGTCAAAATAAAATTAAAAAACTAAATAAATTTTTCACGCATTGTTTTTGCCATCAGTGTTGCAAGTAAATACGATTTTGATTTACAAACTTTTACGGCGCATTTCCCCATTTTGGTAGCTTAATTTATACGTCACGGATATGTCCGCTCACTATAGATAAACGCCTGAACTGAAGTCAAAGAAGCCTGCAGACATCTTCGAAGTGGCAACGCTTTGGTGCCCTAACTACTAATCTAGTTACTTAATATCATTGTTTAATAACGGTCAACATTTTTACCTAAGCGCGGTACATGTCAAAAGTACCAGGCGGCGTGTTTCAAAGTCGCGGCCTCTAGTATGCGCTGCTAATACTCTTGATTTAAAAAAACGTCTCTTGACATCTAAATAGGTAATCCCAATAAATCCCGTGAAATTTTTATCCATATTTATTAAATCCGGATACTTCCGGGAAATTCAGGCGTATCCAAACTTGTATGCTCAAAAAATGCCCCGACATTCCGATCACTGATAATGATATAGAGCTGCTTTTACGATTCTTTCCGATGTTTTCCGATGCCCATTATTTTCCTTGAAGTACTGTACCTACTTTACCTATAGTTAATGTTTTGATTTCCAAGACAGTCGCTAACTCAAAACGATGACTTCTCCAGGATAAAAAAAACATAGCTAGTATGTAGGTACCAACCTACAACGTATTTTATCAGGGAAATTTATATTTTGGATATGATACATGTTTTTTTTAATCTTAACTTTAATTAGGGACCCTTAGATGTTACTGACAGAGGCTTTAAGTCATTAAATTGATAAATAAACACTTTAAAGATGTTGGATATTGTGAATAACAAAATCATAATTATCATTATTGAACGAATCGAATCAAAGTTATATAGTGGTAATTACACGAATTAAAATTTTGAGCACGAGCCAATTTTCGATTTTCTACGGTAGGCACCTATGCTGTTTGTTTATTATTTGTTTTCCTTTTGACGTTGTCGCATGAGACAGTTCGTGAGTCCAGCAACTGCACGTCTAGTATGATTTCTCTACACGCGCATTACGCGCCTTCGCTGCATACAAAATAACCTGTTTCCGCGCTTTTCGGGCAAGCCGCGCTTGCCGCGACTTGTAGTATGAAAAAAAGCCGAGTCGCGTGTAGAGAAATCATGCTAGAAGTGCTGGTGTGGTTTAATAGTTTATACTAATTGACGGCGAAAGTATAGTCTCCTGATGACTCCAAAAAGGACAAGATATTTGCGTTTTTTAGGTGTGTATTACGATATTACCTAATATACACACCTAAAACACGTTCTATACAGGGTGTAAATTTAATAGGGTGTGTATCTGTAATTTAGGGGGTGCTTTAGACCATAAAACTAAACAACATTCACTATGGGACCAACATTGCAATCGCGTAAGAAAATCATCTGTTCCGTAGAAAAAGCAGATATTTTTTTCACGATTTCAGCGTTGGTCCCATAGTGAAAGTGGTTCAGTTTGATGGTCTATAAAGCCCCCTGTATGATATGTAACGCATAAATTATACACCTTGTCTGCATACAGAATACCTAAGAAGTAAAAAGAACTCAAACATTTTTTCGTTCAGCTGATTATGAATTATGTCAAAAGTTAGCAATATATCTACGTTACAAAGTTAAGTTTATAGGTATCGTTCTTTTAATTCAACAATGTCTTCGTTCTTAAAATAAGACAGAAGCATGTCTATGACTTGATTTAGCGGGCTTGGGAGACGCGGGCACAATAGCATGCCCACCGATTCATACATAGGCAACTGCGTGCAGACTATGCACGTGGTTGACAGTGCGACCAAAACCAATCTAAGGCTCTTTAAAGACCTCGCGATGGCGCGATCGATCTTCACCGATCGATCGCGCCATATCTCCCCGTCAGCGCATCGCCTCTAAGGCTGCGTTTCCACCAGAGATGTGCGAAGTAGCGAGACGGTGAGCAAAGAAAAAATCGGTCAATGAGAGTGCTTCAATTTCCCAATGACGTGATCGAGCGAGCGCACTATTGGCGGATTGTTTCCTCGCTCACCGCCTCGCTACCTCGCACATCTCTGGTGGAAACGCAGCCTTAGAGGCGATGCGCTGACAGGGAGATATGTCGCGCCATCGTTCGGTGAATTTCTATCTTTAAAGATCTGGTGGAAACGCAGCCTTACTGTGATGCGTCACTTTTATATTATTTGTATGCAAGATCACCACTGGTATACCAGCCGACGCGCTGCTAGCATTCAAAATATATGGAAGTAACGTGGAGTATTTCAGTTAGAGGTGGTGCACTTCTTCTCTCGGTCGCGCGCTTTAGAAACATAACATATTACTACGCAAATGTTTCTATTTTGGACCATGTCACGTTGAATAGACAGGCTCGGCGTAAAGTCTTGTTGGGACGGATATGTTGCTGGGTGCCGTCGGTGGTGGATCCCGGACGAGGAGCAAAGGAGACCGCGCGCGCTTCTTAGCTGTGAACCAAAGGGTTTGAATTGTAACACTAGTTATACACTATGCTGATATAAATATAACCAGTCAAGTACGGGTCGGGGTAATCGTGCACCGATGGTTCCGTACCACACCGCCACACAACATATTATTAACTTACAATATAAAATGTTTTCTCCGGGACCTTTAGCGCTAGACCGACTCGCACTTGGCCAGTTTTTAATATTTGTTGGTATACTCTAGAGTTATTACTATAATCACACCAAGTTTGACGCTTGTACGTAATACTGTCATTACGATAGAGCGAGAAGAATAAACGTTTATCAAAACCATAATTTTTACCTTTTTGACATTTTAATTATTTGATAGCAAATCCGCCATAATACTGCACATTCGGTGAAAATTTGAACTGTTTTGTTATTATGGTTCAAAAGTTACAGCTCTAAATAGGTAGGACAGACAGACTAACGGACGGACGGAGGGACGGACTGACAGACGGACAAAGTAGGCTTATGGATAGGGTCCCGTTTTCATGTTTTGGGTACGGAACCCTAAAAACCAACAGAGTCCGTATTAGCTACCTGTGTGAAGTTAGCGGTCAATATTAACCGACCAAATTAAGAAGGTCAATGATTATATACTGACTGAATTGATTTTTCTGCTACTAGATCTGATTAAACCACCATCAGACCTACACAGGCTATACGCTCTCTTCACAAAAGTAGAGTGAAACTTACCACTAGAATGCATACAGCATAACACAAGGGCAGCTATCAATGCTGCTAAAGGCAATACTCCTGCCAAAGCCAGCAATGCTTGCTGTGCCGGCGAATGCTTCGTTCGAGACACGCCACAGCTAGTGATGTTGTGCACGTTAAAGCTCTCCAGGATGCCCTGGAACTCTGTACCCAAGGAACGGATGGTCGCCTTCATGGCTTTGGGGGTTAAAGCTTCTCCGGAATCCATTTTACGGAATTGGAAGCATGGACTGTAAATAGTTAAGAGCAATAAGTATAGATATGAGTAAATAATTGTCAATAATATACAGATTCAGACAAAGATTAATACTGTCATTAGATACATAATTATGAGAACAAGGTAGTTAGGCTGGTTACCTATCGTAGGTACTTTCGAAAAATAGTTTTCCGAATTTTAGTTCTCCGAAATCGTTATACTTTTTATTGTTTCCCTTTTTTTTTGTTTCCCCGAAATATTATTCGCCATATTTTAAAAAGCCAGATTTTTTATTGCCCTTTTTTTCTTTTAACCAATGGATCAAAATTCTGTAACACAGTTTTCCGAAGTAATGTAAGTCAGATAATTTACTTTTTCGAATATTTGTTTTTCCGTACAGTCACATTTCCGCAGAAATATTTAACCTAACTTACCTAACCTATCCTAGAATTTTAAAAACACCAGATAGTTTTTTTCAGGCAGGGGGCGTCCACCTCTCGCACCTTCAACATACATTATAAGCAAAGAAGCAAGCATGCAGCAAGCAAGCTAGCATGCAGCAAGCAAGCAAGCATGCAGCAAGCAAGCAAGCATGCAGCAAGCAAGCAAACATGCAGCAATCAAGCAAGCATGCAGCAAGCATTTTGATGCTCCGCTCGCTTCGCTCGCTCCGCTAAGTGTTTTACATGTTCTAACCTAACCTAGTCAATGGGTAAAATAAACGTTAAATTGTAATTTAGTATAGTTTGATCGGTCTTTATTATTGGTATAGTCTATAACGATTATGATAAATTTCGAAAAACTTACGTTATTAAATTGATATACTTAATCCCACATTAATATTATGTACAATAAAAAAAAGATGAACACGTTTCACACATAAAAAATGATTTTTCACGATGGTTTGAAACACAATGAAGAGGTAAAAAATTTTCAAAACTTTTATTTTAATTTTTTTTTTTTATAAATTCATCCTTTCGGATAAGCAATGGGAACTTGCCCTTACAGCCTGGTCTTTAGTGTTATTTTTCCTTGTACTTAAACCTAACCTACCTAACTCTTGAAATGCGAGGGTGGTACACACATTCCCTCTGTTCACAATATAATTCATGTAAAACCTTACCCAGGGTTAGCGTAGAAAGCAGTGTGCGCAGAATCATGCAACTGCATACGAACACCTTTAGACGCGAGCGCAGCGGACATTTGGTCCTTCAGTTCATTGACCCTCGCTCGTGTGCCGCCTGGCAGCACCAATCGGAGTAGGTCGCGTTCTCTTACTACTACCACCTGGAAAAATATTTTTAGTTTGTTTGTCATTTCAGGGATATGAAACGGGCTGATGTGACGCTGAGAGCGATACGCAGAGGCAGGACTATCCACGACAGCATAGTATGCTTCTATGACTGACGCGGACGAGCAGAATGGAGGTACGCCCACTCCTAATACAGCATCACACACATCCATCCTAATAGCCACAACGCCCAGCGGGGCCTAGACTTCATAATATTCTATCTTCTTGCGAGAACATACCTCTACTAGAACATCGCTGTATCTTTCAGGGTCTTCAGAGTTATTGGCACGAACAACTATTCTGTAAACAATAATTTTGATGATAACAAAATTTACGCCTTCTTTGAGCTTTGTGATATTATGATCAAACTTTCTAGCTTCAATCGAATTTTTTTTAACTAGACATTGTTTTACCTGAATATGCCATCAGCATAATGTATCAAATTCTTCATTATTTTCATTTCTCCAGTAACGTTATTTAATACAATTACATCAGTTATGTTGCTCAAAGATTTACTCTTGATTGGAGATTCGAAGCTCATGTTGACCATTTTGTAATCTATGGCTAGAGCTTCAGGGTCTTTATCTATTGCCTTGACAGTAGCAATGATGGTATCAATAGGAACGTTGAGGCGTACTCCAACAGTCATGTTGATGCTATCAAATTCTGGTAGATGATCATCTATGTCCATAATTTTGACTAGAATTTGAATTTCTGACGGATCCTGAAATTAGGAATAAATATCAGTTGTAGAAAACGATATCGTAGTTAGGTATGGACGTTTGGGGAAAGTCTATAATGTTGTTTTAAATACTTACCAATCTGTTGTAAGCCTTGTTCAGTTTCGGAGTAGAGTTATATTTGAAACATTTTACAGTGATAAGTTGTTTAGCATCTGTTTCTCTGTCTAATCTTGCTGCTGCGATGATGAGCGCTTTACTTTCATTCGTTCGTTCCAGTTTTAATAAAGCAAGGTCATTACCAGCTGCAAAAACAATTTTATTTTATCAACAGTTTGCACTTCTTTTCGTATATTTTTATTTTTTCATTTTACAGTGTTATGTGTAAAAGTTACCAGTAATAGCGTAATCTATTTCTGCATTCTCTCCTTTATCTTCATCTATTGCTTCAAATGTTCCAATGATAGTTCCAACCGGGACTTCTTCTTTGATCGCCATTATGATTGGAGGATCATCCTTCCAAAAGCAAATTAGTAAAGTTAATAATTTAAATAACATTAAAGTTGATTATCATCTTATGTATTTTCCAAAATGTTTAAGCCCCGGTGAAGAAAGGCTTGCATCCGACCTAGGATTTACATAGGTTGAAAAAAAAAACAATTGTTGAAAAAACATTTAAACAAAATTTGCAATCGTAATTTCTACCTTCGCGGTAGCAATTAATCTGATCCAACTACATACAAGTAGTAATACACTAGAAACAGACTACGAGAAATAGTTGACATTACGGCCAGCGGTAGGTTCAAATATCAATTAGCTCATTCTGCAAGTATTCTGAGGATACGAACCGAGTTCCTAGCGAAATGTGGTTTATGGTCGTCTATGTCCGTTATCATTACGGTGACAATTCTGGTACTCTGCTGCGGCGGTTGACCTCTATCAGATACTAGAAGGACTAGCGTGTATGAGGCTTTGCGTTCTCTGTCCAATGAATGACGTGTCGTTATTAGTCCAGAATGAGGATCTGTAAAGAAGAAAGATAGGTGTTGGAAATAAAAACAAATTATAACTATGTTAGTTGTATTTATGTTATCTTATTTATACGGGTGACATTACCTATGGAAAATGTTTTGGCATCAGCATTGCTCTGCTGGATGGAGTAGTAGAGTTGTCCAGACGGTTGTGTAGGGTCATCAGGATCACTAGCTACCACTTGAAATACTGGTGATCCTATTGTAGCGTTCTGAAAGATAACAGTTTAGTTATCTAAACGATTATAAAACTGTAACTGAAGTGTGTCTGTACATTGAAGATATTTACAAAAAAATGATTACGATATGGTTTTTAGGTATACCTGACTCGAAATCAACCTTTTTTAGAAATTTTGTCTGTCTGTTTGTCTGTTTGTTTGTTTGTTTGTTTGTTCGCGCATCACGCAAAAACTACTGAAACGATTTTGATGAAACTTTTTTTGTTTGATAGCTTATGATCTGACTTAAAATCTGGTATGTATATAATTTGTGTGGACGAAGTCGCAGGAAAACACTAGTTATGTATAAAATAACTACATTATTTCGCGAATTACTGTTTGGGGTGTTATGATGAGTTACGACAGTCATTCTAAAAAAATTTTGCATCGAATTTGCTTCGTTAATGCATTTTCTCCCCTCCGGACGGAAAGCATCAATTGTCGTCCCGCTACGCTATACGAAGTTTTCGCTTTCCACCTCCGTCGAGGAGAAAAATAGTATACTAACCTCGGACAGTAAATAAGAAAACCTCAGATCACATGTTTGTTGACCTCGGCGAGATCTGACACCTTTCTTACTTTCCTGTCATCGGTGTGTAATCTACTATAGATGTACGTACGTCTTAGTTTAGTTGGCTATAATTATGTAGTTAGTTTTTAGTTGAATCCTATAAATGTAAGCTCATCAAAGCGAATATAATCCTTTCAATACTTAGGTCTGCAGCATTTGTTAACCCAGTAGGTAAAGATTAAAAAAAAATGTACATTCCATTGCAGTGTTAAATAGGCGTAGATAGCTTGTATATAAACTGTAAGTTAACTAAGCTAAAAGGTAAATTTTTTATCTATATTAATATTATAAAGAGGAAAGAGTTGATTTTTTTTTTTTTGATTGGTTGTAATTAGGCTTTGAAACTAACTGGACCGATCGGAATAATTCTTTCACTATTAGAATGCTACATTATAGTCCAGTCATTTTAGAGTTTCCTTGTATGGACACCCTAACAATAATTCATCTATCGCTGAAACTTTGCAGTGTGATAAAGTAAAGTATACAGATTACGGTAGACAAGTAATCTAGGACCGGAAAAAATTAAACCTAGATTATTTGTCAACCGTAATCTGTATACTTTACTTTATCACACTGCAAAGTTTCAGCGATAGATAAATTATTGTTAGGGTCAAACTCTAAAATGATTGGACTATTATCCGTGATGAACATAGGCTAAAAAAACGGCTAAGTGTGTGTCGGGCAGATTCTAAGGTGGTCCGCCTTAGAATCTTATTATTCGGATTATTTGTTGATTACTAAGACGTAGGTTTGTTTGTTTGTAAAATATCTTTATAGTCATTATCTAGATAAAAAATTTAAATTGAAATTATTCCCTACTGAATGATACAATGTCAGTTACCGATTACCGAATACTCGGTTATTATGTCCAGCGTCCGCTGCATGGCAGCGCGATAAAGCGCTATCGCGTCTCTTTCTTTTAGTGCGCGAATTCAAAAGTTAGTGGCGCGATAAAACGTTTATCGAGGCGCGGGCGCTAGTTAATAATTACCTCGCTAACACTCAGCACCTCTCCATCAGCAGGTCTGATGAACCTCGGCACACCGTCATTAGCACTAACGTCACCTATATACAACGACAGTGAAGTGTCACTACTGTGACCACCACCGTCGGTCGCTCCGATCAGTAACCGGTAGGGATCTGTACGTCCACGACCTGTTAGGTCTCTTCGGGTCTTTATTTCTCCTGTAGCTTGGTCTATAATGAATAGTCCTGTAAAATGTATTAAATGGTTTATGTTTATTATAATATGTCAATATTATGCATGTAGTACCATTTCTGTATTCAGCAGTTGGCGTCAGTCAATGGATCGTGAGGACTGAGGCATATGATAGTTTGTGTAGATATGATAGTTTGTGGACTGAGACTATTTAAAAATTGTCTAATCAATAAATAATTTAAAAATTGTTAATCAATAAATAATAATCTCCTGTCATATCATTTTTTTCATTACGTACATTAAAGACGAAAATATCACAATGTCATGTCATTTAATCGATATAATGAACATTTTGATATGTTTTAATAAGGTAGAATAGAATAGAATAGAATAGAACACATTTATTTGCCAGAATATGGTACATTAAGGTCTTAAATATATAGTACTAGCGACCCGCCCCGGCTTCGCACGGGTAGAATGCACATTATAAACCTTCCTCTTGAATCACTCTATCTATTAAAAAAAACCGCATCAAAATCCGTTGCGTAGTTTCAAAGATTTAAGCATACAAAGGGACATAGGGACAGAGAAAGCGACTTTGTTTTATACTATGTAGTGATGAAGCAAGACATATTCTACCACACATGGCGGCGTGGTAAGGTTGTTTATTAAATAATTCAATACGAGGAAACAATAATAAAGATAAGATGAGTATATTTTGTTTTACCATTAGCTTCTCCTTCGTCCAAGAAATCATACTTCAACTCTCCACCTAGTCCTTCATCAGGATCTGTAGCTGTAATGTTTACTACACTTATTCCAACCGGCACATTTTCTGGCACAACAGCTGTAATAACAGAAATACAAAATTGACCTCTGATTTAGGTGCTCCGAACATTCCTCGAGTTTGATAAACAAAATGATTTTACTGTTATTGCTGAGGTAACAATAAATTAAATGACCTTATTGTGACCTCAGCAGTAGCATTACCTGTATATACAGCTTTCTCAAAAGAAGGCGAATTGTCGTCGACATCCAATACATCGACCAGTATTGTAGCCGTAGACTTCAGTCTATTAGCGCCACTCATTGGAGTATCAATTGCTTCTATTTCTAACCGAAGTACTGACTGGCGTTCTCGATCTAGAGTTTTGTTTGGTGCTACCTAAAAGTAATGTTTGTTCAGAATTTTTCTAAGTAAAATTTCCAATAATAGTTAAGTGTTGTTGTGGTTTAGTGTACCTACCTGTATGACACCAGTGATATTGTCAATAATAAAAAGATCTGCATTGTCTCCTCTTAATGTGTATCGAACATCAGAGTATCCTTTGATTTTGTCTTCTTCAGTTAAAACTGCATCTGCATCATTAGCTTTTATAGTTAAGATTTGTTCTGGATATTTAACAGATTCTAAAACACTTACTTTAAAAAGCTGAAAATATAATATGAATTAAATTAATTCCACAGGACTACCTCAATAAAATTTTAAATTAGTATTTAAGGCTTTAGTTGCTTTCATCCTCACCTCTTTTTCAAACAGAGGAGCATTGTCATTAATATTTGTTACCTCAATAATAATTTTAGCAATACTATTCTTGCTGCCGTCGTTGCTTGCCGCCTTGACTGTCAACGTCAGGTTTGGACTGGACAAGTCTTCGTAATCAAGGTGATTTGTTAATACTACTTGTCCGCTTAGAGGATCAACTTGAAGCAATCCCGTTTCTGAGTTAATCACCTTAAAGTTGCTTATTAGGTGACCCGATACTGGATCTTCTGCCATCAAAACCAACACAGTACTTCCTATTGGTTGTTCTTCTTTTATTTTGTGGTATATTAAAGGATTTGAACTAGTCCAGCCAGCATTCGTGAACTGTGGATTCTTATCAGCATAAGGCTGAATATAAACTGTATGTTCAGTTACAGCAAATTGAATTTCTTTATTAATCTCAGCATTTACATCCTCTACTTTAATAGTTAAAATGACTATAGATGCTTGACTGTAGTCTAAAGTTCCATTGACGAAAATTTCACCAGTGTCTTCATTGATGCGAAACAATGTTTTATAATCGTACGGTGAATTTGATTTGAGATGAACACCAGCTTTAGAAAAAGCTTTTACTGGGTCTATTAAACTATACTTTAATTTTGAGCTAATATCTGTATCGTGAGCAATTATTTTAGTAACCAAATTGCCCACTTTAGTTCTCTCCGAAATATAAGTAGTAGATTCGGTTGTGTTGAATTTAGGTGGTTTATCGTTAACATCTTGTATGGTGATAAAAACAGTGGTCGTGGCTGTTTCCGGTATAGGAACTCCGCTGTCAACTGCAGATACAAGAATTTCATATCGATCAGTATTGACGTCACGATCTAAGTTAGCATCATTTGAAACTGTTATTAGGCCAGTTCTGGAAAAGAGTTAACAGAGAAAAGAATTAAATCGTTGATCATTTCTGTGAAAAGTACTTTTATCGAACTATGAACAATACTCACTTTTCGTTTATAACAAAATTATCTTTAGAACCTGAAACTATGTGATAAGTCAACAGATCGTCCAACCCATCAGGATCATTTGCAATAACCGTTGTAACATTATCTCCTGCCTTCGCGTTTTCTTGAATACTGACTTTATAGTTCATAGGATTCAGGTCGAAAGTAAAGTCTTCATTACTATCAGGGTTTCTTTGGGTGACAGTATATTTGTAATGGTGGTAGTTGCCTTTGAACGTGGGACGTTGGTTCCCTGGGACTCCTACTCTTATGTAGATTCTCGTTTCATTATGCAATGGTGGCATTCCTGTAAATAAATTTGAATTTCCTATTTTTAATGAAATGAACAATCTTTTATTTAGGTAATTAGTATAATTCATCTGAGAATTTCGCATCAACAAAGGTTAGCCTAGCCATAAATATTTACCATAATCAGTAGCTCGAATAACAAGTTCATACTGTCCTCTTGGCGTATCCATAGTTTCTACTTTATCGATTATAGTAATTTCTCCTGAATCTTCGTCTACAGCAAACACATTGCCTTTGTGAGTAATACTGTTATCAGATTCTAAAGAATATCGCACTCTGCCATTTCCTTGAGTTGGTCCATCTGCATCTGTTGCCTTTGGGATAAAAATCATTTTATTGTTTATTAATCTAAAGAAACGTGTATCCGTTAGATATAAGTGGACCATGTAGTATGTATACTAATGAATGGTAAGTACTTACTCGAACTATAAACTGGGGTTCGAAACTAGTAGCACCATCCCTTATCGTTCTACTATACTCAGAAATTTCAAATATAGGTGCATTATCATTGACATCTAACACTTCGACAAAAATACTAGCAGTGGACCCTTTAGCACCTCCGTCTTTAGCAAACAATGTTAAACTGTAGCTCTTCTGTTTTTCATAATCCAGTAACTGGGCTACGTATAAACCTCCTTTATTTCTATCAGTCTTGAATAGATTTGAACCAAATCCTGTTAAAGTATATTCAACTTCACCGAATATACCATAGTCTTTATCTGTAGCTTTAATATCACCTATTTTGGTTCCGATCGTAGCATTTTCAAGAACATTCAATTTGTAACTATTTTCATCAAAGACAGGAAAGTTGTCGTTCATATCGAATAGTTTAACGTTGACTCTTGCCGATGAGAGATCATTGCCATCAACAGATGTAACTATATCGAAACTAAATAGCCTTTTCTCTTCGTCATCAACATCGTAGTCTAGTCTTGACGAATCCTTTACTTTGATACTTAACGGTGTTCGTCCTTCGCCATGTTCTGTGCTTATAGAAAAAACTCCTTCAGAGTTGAATACGTTACGTAGTCTCAGATCGTATTTACTGTTTTGTCCTATATCGTGATCTTCAACGTAAATTGACAATCCTGGAATAGGACTGCCGTTTTCAATGTTCTCTGGGATGGATACATCAAACACATCTTTATTGAATTCTGGTACGTGGTCGTCCATGTCTGTGACTATTATTGTTATTGGTGTGACTGTGTAGTCAGATGGCACTTCGTTGTTTATTAGCTCTGTTGCCTAAAAGACATTTCAAAAATTAATTTATGTATATTGAATAAATAAATAAACATCCTTGCACACAAATTATCTGGTCCCATTTAAAATTTATAATCTAGTCCAGACTTGTATTATAATGACCAGACAACGATATATAATACATTATACTTGTAGAGATACAAACATCCATGACTCGGGTACATAATATTCGTATTCACCATACAAATATTTGCCCCTTACGGGATTCACACCCGCTACTCTCGGCATAGCAGGCAGGTTCACTGCCGACTGAGCTGCCGTCACATTAAAGGTTACGATAGTTTCGTTTTATATTTATTGTTTTGAAAAGAATAATTTGAGTACTATAAATTTATTTTAAAGCCTGTTGTTACGTACCTTAATAGTAAAACTATAGACTCCTCCATTTTGCATAACTACGTCACTTTCTCGATCAATAGGTATATCAGTAGCGACCAGTGTCGCTCGACCTATTGCTCTCTCAGGTACAAGTTTGAAATACTGGAGAACATCTCCTTCAATGGTCAGCAAAACCGGTCTTGGATCTGCTGTGTCACCGTCCTTTGCTATGATATCCATTATACTGGTATCCTAAAAAACGAATATGTACCTACTCGTTAATTACAACTTTATTGTTTTGTTAAAAAGTATTATAATAATTTATTTGCATAAAAATATTAAGATTTACGTTTATTTTATCAAAGATTTTATCTAGGCAAAAGTGTTTTGCTTACAGATGGCATATTTTCAGGTACAGTTGCAGAATATGGCGCATTAAGGAACATCGGTGGTTGATCCTGAACATCTCTGACAGCAGCTGCGACACTCGCTACAGCTCTTAACGGTCTATCAGAGAGGTCTGTTGCTTCTAAACTAATGACGTATGCTGATCGGCTTTCGAAGTCTAGAGGTTGCTTGAGGAACAGTCTTACTTGGTACTCGTTTGGTGAAGTCTGAAATATTTAATAATAAACTGGTGAGAATTTTAATTAAGAATCATTATAAATTCAGCCAAATCACGTTCTCTGCTAGACCCTCTGTGACCCTTCATTCCTGTACATTTCTTCAACGATTTATGTTGTGAAGCTTGTATCCATCGCATCGGGGGTTAGCCACACTATAAGAAAAATGTCTGTACCACAAAGAATACCCGACGGACACTACCGGCCCAATTTTGATCTCACCCCCTCTCGATAGTTAGAGAGGCAGTACCTACAACAGTGGTGTATTTTTCTCTCACTCGCACACACAGTATCGCACGTGCTTAGCTCTTGTCACTGACAAGTCTGACTGACTGTCATTGACAGGTCAGTGTATGTCCGTTTTGTGCGAAGTGTCCAGGCTTAGGTCTAACTTCCAGTTGCTGAGAATAGCAGTATTCCAACATTTCCAACTATATAAAAAATCTATGTACCTAATGTTATAATTTAAATAAGAGTTTTAAATTTAAATTACTCCTTACCATATCAGTGACAACCCTGAAAGTGGAACAAGCTTCGGCATCACTGCCTTTTTCTTTGGTGGAACATTTAACTTGTATGTTTGCATTGAGGCCTTCATCACGATCTGTCACTATAACTTTAGGGGTGACCTGAAATTTGTGAAATTTGAACACATTATTAGAATTGTTTGTTTGTATCTGTCAGTGGTATAGGTCCTTGTGAAATATTAACACACTTTTAGATGTTCAGTACTTTAAGGGGATGATTAAATCATAACAGCAAACCACTTTATGGAACTAATATCGAAATAATTATCCCACACATTTGGGTAGAGTAGATAAATATATTTCAGTTTTGTATGTTAATAATTATTATTTGAGAAGGATCTTGAATACGTATAATTCTCAATTTCCATTTAAATAATGCATGCCAGCGCAATTTCTTCTAGAACTTGTTTACATAAAACCAGTATTATAAAAATCTTCTTAGATATATTTTTTAACCTTCAGAAATATTCCTTTTACTATTTGCTTTATTCGCTATAATTTTCCCGTTACACAAATTAAAGATTGAAAAATTTGTCTCGGGCGGGACTTGAACCCACGCTTTTCCAAACCGGGGAAACGTGCTAACCAATTACACTACCGAGCCCACTAGCCAGAGCTTAGATCAAAATAAAATTAATGGATAGGCCTAAAGCGCGGTAAGTTGAAGCAAACTACTGGTGCACTTGGTCCATACAAACTAGCGCCATTATCTGTCAAATCTAGGGCACTTGCATACAAATTTGAAGTAAACCTTTCATTTGTTTTGCCTTATTTTTCTGGTTTGAAATGTTCGCGTAAGGCCTATCCATTCATTTTATTTATTTTGATCTAAGACCCAGAGAACGAAGTTTTCAATCTGTTACAATCGTAAAGGGGACGTTCCTGTTACTCACTTCAATTTCGCTGCCAACAGCAGTTGCCTCACTAATGTTGACGATGTAGGGTCTGTTGTGGAATACAGGTGGGTTGTCGTTAACGTCCTTCACTGGAATAACTCGACGCAGTGATACTGTGTTCGGTTCGGTATTGGCTATACCTTCATCTGTAATATAGGAAATCCTCGTTTCAGTGATAATAGTAATACATTTTATTTCTTGCTTATTGTCACATAGATTGATGGTGATGGTTTTTCATACTTAGTCGATTTCGACCACTACCGTGACTGTTTTACAAATCACTTCGTTAAAATAATTATGGCCAAGGCGATTTGTGTAAACAACATTACATTTATTTATTTTCTTAAACACAGATCAAACGTTAATTATTCGTTTAAATTATAATTAACATTAGGGGGACGCCAGATGTAGAGTGAGAGTATAGTACACAGAAGAGTGTACCTACATCAAATTACTTGTAGATTTAGTAAGAATTGACAAAATATTTATTAAATACTAGAACTTCAAAATTCCTTAACTATCGAAGATAAAGTCAGAGTTTTTGTATGATTTATTTCTCTAGGCACAGAGCTCTAAGTATAAAAAGCCTCCCAACCGATCCCGGGATCATTATGAACACATTATATTATTGCCCCGAAAACATGTAAAACTACAAATAAAATATGTTTATTATTTCGTATATTAGCAAGAATTACAAACCATGAACTTTCTATGAACCTTTTCCTTTGCCATTTTTATAATTGGTATTAAATATTATTATTTCCATATTGTTTCATATGTGCACAATGGTAGCCTAAGTTTCTTTGGAAACCTGGAATTGTCTCTCCAGTTAAAGGGTCTTAATTAACATGCAGTTATTATGACCCTTGGTGTTGTGTCACAGATAATTTCCCTACTTTGCTGCATAGATTTGCAGCAATCATGACAAAATCTTACAAATAGGTGTTATTACCAATAAGTTGCTATATTTTGCATTGTCTGTTTCCACCTAAAATTTCTTACCAGTTATACTGATGATGACTTCTAATGAATCCTGTTCCTCTCTGTCCAGAGACCTGGCCAGGGTGACGACCCCTGTCTGAGAGTCCACGCTGAAGTACTGCCCTGATATAGAGTACCGCAACTGACCATTTTCTGGATCGATACCTGTAAAACAGTATAATTTAGATTAATTATCACAGGTATTAAAAGATTTTCTTTAAGAATGATAGTTTTACTAAGTAGGTATTTAATTATTAGTTGTTATCATTCTGTATTCTAGAATGCAAGAAGATTATCTCTGAGTGAGACGTGATTATAATATGTCCGCAGCATCCTAGACAAACATGAAACCTCTAAAGCTGGTTGGTAAATAATACCCCACGTACGATAGATTTTGGTAAGTATAAAAATGTTCAATATTCCATACCAAAAACTGGTGACGTCATAAAATTTTTATGGATCGAAACGAAACGAAACTTGCCGGCAACATCAAATTTTTGTGACCTCAAGATACATTATAGAAGTCAAACCGTGATAGGTACGCATATTTTGCAAATAAAATCCCTCGTCTCTCTTGCTCTATCGATTCGACGGAAGAAGATTCTGCTTTAGACTTTAATTAAGCTTCGTTCTTGAAACGGATAGAACAATTTTTCTTCCCAATTCTCATAAGCAATTATAGTAATGCATGGAAAATTTGACCTAAGTTACTTAGGACCTAAGTTACTTACTAGAATTAACAAAATTAATAATAATTACCTTTTAAATGGTACACAGGTGTCCCAACTAGCGTGTCCTCAGGCAAGCTGAATTGCGACATGTCCCCGCTTTGTGGAACGAAGTGGGGTGCCCTGTTTATTACTTGACTTACACATAGTTGTACTAGAGATAATATTAATAGGATTATTAACGGGTCCGGCTGTGTTAGCACCGTCGCAACTTTTCGTCTTTGAAATATAATTTCCGCCATCTGAAAATGAGAGAGAAAATCTTTTGTAATAATTAATATCTCCCTGCCCCTAACCCATTATTTGGGGTCGGCACAATATGTTGTCTTCCTCCATTCATCTCTTTTAGCCTTCTTTTCTTAGGACGTCCTATCTTCATTCCACAATCCACATCATATTTTACACTCTCGCAACGACATTTTTTGTAAAAATATACCTACCTACTTCGATCAAAGTAAAATTAATGGATGGATGAATAACGCGACCATTTCAAACCAGAAAAATAAGGCAAAACAAATGACAGATATACTTCAAATATGTACCGAGATGACAGACCAAGTGTGCCAGTTTGTATGGACCAAGTGCAATTATAGTAGTGTGCTTCAACTTAATGCGCTTTGGGCCTATCCATTAATTTTACTTTGATCGAAGCCTACCTAATATAATCACCTTTCTCTGGCTTTCAGAATCTAAAAGTTTTTGCGTTGAATTGTGCCTTTTTAATCAAGGGTATGCCTTCACCACGTTTGCGTTTGGTTCAGTAAGTTCCATTCTTTCTAATATCGTGGAAATATAAGGATAATATTTAGGTTTTTTGTGGGCAAAGAATCAGCAAACTATCACCGTTTGACACATCAATCCATCCTAAAATCTACTAAAAGTAAACATCGCTTCAGTATGCATAAAATAAATTGGTTTTGTAACATTTCTGATAATCTGGAATAAGAAAACGAGTCGCGAGTTTATGTTGAATGCGTTCAACTTTTCATGCTTAGGTAGGTATATTAAATTTGAACATCTCTGACTACTCACTCGGGGAATATAGTCGTGAGCTTATGCATATGTTTATATTTGAAGCAAGTGAGAGGAAATATAGCGAATAGATACAATTCTATAATTATGTAATTGTAATTTGATCTATCTATGAGTACCTAACACTATACAGCGCATACGCTCTTATATCTTGCTTGATCTAGAATTATCTGTTATATGGAAACAAGTAAGGAACAAAGTTAGTAGTAGCAACCATGTTATCATAGGAAGATTCTTCGGGCAGTTTAAACCTTTACGCTTGAATAGGAATTAGTTTCAAAATTGTATCTTCTTCTTAGAATGTAATGAAATTAAATATTGTAACCATTGACCTCCTGTACTAGACCCACAGTGTCATATAAAATCTTAGAAAATTTTTGTGCACATTGACGCAAAATGTATACGTTGTATTTGATTCATAAACATAGTCGTATTTCGCTTGGTAACTGTCAGCTAGTACAAAAAAGAGCTCATCCGAGCTCTTTTGGTTGTGCCATTTTTCGAACGTTGATTGTGAGTCTTGTTTGTATATAAGATATCTATGATTGTAACCCGTTTTTTACAAATTTGGTACTTGAAAATACGTACGCTTTTTGAATATTGACTTGTTATTTTTTCGACTTTTTACATAAACTTTTTACCCTTTTTTATTTTTCTTACGAATTAACCCTTCTAGTAAATTTGTTCACTTATGGAAAAATTCTGTAGAAATGACTTTCAAAATTAATTGAACGATTATTGGTCTTTAAGGGGCTACCTGCCGGTTTTGGGTAATTTTGTAACCATTTTATTCATTAACTATGGCACTTTTTGAGCTGAAATTTAAACTGAACCATCTACAGGATATGAGAAGTGATGTGGTTTTTCTAGAAATCGATTTTAATGAATAAAACCGAAGAAAAGGGACTCTAAAGTCACCCCTTTTTTTCCAGTTGTAACCATTTTACTCTTACATTTTTAATCGGAACAAAATGAAAATTTACTATATTGTTCACAATACAATTTAGAATGATGTGGTTTTTTTACTTTTTCGACATTAATAAAAAATCATCGAATTTTTCAAAGAAAA
This sequence comes from Agonopterix heracliana, assembly GCA_963693445.1. Taxonomy (NCBI): domain Eukaryota; kingdom Metazoa; phylum Arthropoda; class Insecta; order Lepidoptera; family Depressariidae; genus Agonopterix; species Agonopterix heracliana. Next base: position 21,139,327 of record OY856310.1, read on the forward strand.
CAGCAAAATTCTGACCGGAGCCACGCGCTCTTTCTCATCGATTAGTATGGAGTGTGAGTGAGAGGAGAGTGGTCCACGGCTGATACGCCTTAATAAATCAATGTAAAAGATAATTATCGTTGAACTCAATTGAGTCAGCAATGCACTTGCAAATAATGCAAGGCTAGCAACTTGCACAGTCTAGTGACAGGGACTTTGTAAGGTTGACTGTCTGCCCTTTTACTATTGTCTTAAAAGTAAACTATAGGTATTGTTATGGAGTAACTAACACTAACTGATTGCTAACTTAAAACTATCGGCCTGCCAATGCCATAATCGAAGAGCGCATAAAACATTTCCAACAAACATTGTATGTACCTACCCGGTAAAAATCCATACCAATCAGCTGATCGGTTTTATGTTATATTTAATATTATTTATTATGAACCTAGTGAAACCTGTGGAGTTTTTGCTTGAAAACTGAATAGAAAAAAAAATTACGGCTTTAAATGGCTTTAAAGACTTAATTTGTATATGAGTTTTTTTCCTTTTGAAATATTTATCTTCTATTCTATTCTTAAGGGCCTTTGACTACTTATATGAGGACTGTTAACGCGTGTAATTCTAATAACAAACATTTCTGCCACTTTTTGCGGGGGCGAGGTAACATGCAATCTGCAACTTTGGATTTGATTCCCCATAATTTTAGATTCTAATTTTGAATGTTAAAAATCATGAAAAGCAGTCTTGTGTGAACCCCAAACGTTCTAAGTTCGAAGTTATTGTTTCGCAATTATAAGCTGTCTCGTTTAGTGATAAGGTATAAAATTTAATGTAAACTGCACATGATCAATTGATCTTATACCGTGGCAGAGGGGAAATGCTACCGCAAGGCGAGTCCTTTATATAAGTAGTCAAAGTTAAGGGCATATTACCGTTGGCGCTCTCCATACAAACGAAGTCTGGTGATATTTTCAAAACTGTAAGTAGGTACAACTAAAGTCTTTCAAAGATTTTTCTAAAACACTCTAAAAGTAATCTCTATGTTTGTATGAAATCAGATTTTCATTAAAATGTATAGTTTTAAAGTTACAGCGTGCCTCAAAGATTTCTATACAAATCTTAAATTAATCCTAGCATTAAAACTGTAGGTATATTTTATCGAAAATCTGACTTCATACAAACATAGAGATTAGTAAAAATAAAGTAATTTATTGATAATATTAGTTCGTTAATGTCTAGAGATTAGTTTCTAGATTGTTTCTGACAAATTTTATTGACTTCAATTGGATAGTATTGAAAATATCACCAGACTACGTTTTATGCAGCGCGTATTTGCGCTCTCGGAATAAACTTCTCTTAATACTCTTTCTCTCTCTCTCTTTGTGGTTTTAGTCTTAACTATTATAAAACCGTAAAATTATGAGGAACAAAAAAGTAGCAGTTTACTTAAATATAAAATCAAATAACAATCGATAGCGCGATTTAAATGACGTGCAGCGCCATCTATTGACAAAATTGTTAGTTTGTTTGTTTGTGCGCACATCACGTAAAAACTACTGAACCGATTTTGATTAACCTTTTTTTGTTTGATAGCTTATGATCTGACTTAAAATCTGGTATATAATTTGTGCGGACGAAGTCGCGGGAAAACACTAGTATAAAATAAAGTACTATATTGGTTGATTAATTTTTATGGAAATCAAATAAGTACAACTAAAAATTTAAATGAGTGAATTAAAATACTTCTCCTTTAGAAATCAGAATCAGAAACGGGACATACATTTCAGGTCTCATCGTTAAAATTCCACATCTTTACCTAATAAGTATTACCTCAAGGCGTGTGATCACCTTTTAAGATCCCAAGAAAAGCCCCATGTGACCGATGTTTCCACATAATGGCAACTGGAGATAATCTTTAGCACTAGTCATCTACTCTCTTAGACTATTTGTATATGGACAAGTTTCGCGTGTAATTCTACTAACACACTTTTCTTCCACTTTTTGCGGGGCGAGGTAGCAGGAAACCCGCAACTTTGGGCTTTATTCAATTACTATAGATTCTAATTTTTAATGTTAAAAATAATTAAAAACAGTGTCGTGTGAAACCCAAACGTGATAAGTTCGAATTTATTGTTCCGCAATTATAGGCTGTCTCGTTTAGGTATAAGGTATAAAATTGTATGTAAATGTATAAGATTTTAAACTGCCCTCCAAATCATAAACGCAGAGGGGCACTTTTTTCAAAAATGAGTTTAATATATATTCTGAATCAGCGCGGGAAGATCTATCAGGGAATAAAACCCGTTTTTAGCTAGCTACATTAGAAATAAGAAAAATAAAAATCATCAACGCAGTGGGTGCACCCTAGACATCGATCTTCCTAAGAATGTGTGGAGTAAGTAATGTTACGTCTGTTGAATTCGTAGCGCCATTAGTACAATAATGTTTATACTAACCACCTGTCTTGTTCAAACTCAAATACGTCTTACTTATAAACGCAGTTTGATCTTGTACGTTGGCAGACTCTGCCCCCCTCTGCTTCCCCTCTGAGGGGAAATGCTAACGCGAGGCGGGTCCCTTTATAATTTGTCTAAGTCTACTCTCGACCGAAACAGTACAAAAGACAATTGCACCACTGGCCCCACTGTGTGACGCAACGAATTGTATCGCTCTGACCGCAAAAGCCACTTGTTTTACTAGTTCACTTTTATTGTATAATCTAATGTTAATTCACTTGCGCAGGTAATTGTGTCAAATACCATAGTAAATTGATTGCATTAATTTAATAGTATTTTGCCACCGGTTCGAGCACGTATGCTCGTTTATATTTTAATGTGAACAGTGATTGGTGAAGTTCTTGGCATAATCCATAAAGGTATTATACCTACCAGGAATAGAGGAAAATACAGCTGAGTGAGCGAGGCAATAGATCCGTTTTTTAGTCACTAATAAAATTTTTTTTTAATTATCCGTGTGGTGTCGGCTAAGAGTAGCACCATCCCATTTCCTCCCGTGGGTGTCGTAAAAGGTGACTAAGGGATCTACCGGAGGATGGGCAGCAGCATCCTCTGAGTACACACATTCAACCCAACTGAGATCGGCAACCCGTCTGCCAAGCGTGGCGATTATGGCAAATCCCCCAATTTTTGGGGAGTCCTATGTCCAGCAGTGGACGTTTACCGGCTGATATGATGATATGATGATGAATTAATATTTACAATTCGGTTTCCGTGAATAATTGCGATTCTAAAGTGAAATCGTAGATAATTTTATGAAACATACTGACACTACTTCATTAATTTATTCACGTTATTTCACGTTAGACTCAGAATTATAGACAATATTCGAGTTTTTGCCTGCGAATAGTCTCCAAAAAACATCCAAAAACGGTTTCATTTGACAACTCATGTTTTTGCTCTATTCCTGTAAGGTATAATCAATCAATCAATCAATCAAATTATTTATTTCCGAACATAAATTCCATATTTATTTATTTATTTATTTATTTAAGGACTGCCAACAAAGTATACACTATTACATTTTGGATACATTTTAACTTAATAATAAAGTGCTACTTCCCTTACAGGCTGTCACAGCATACATTGTAGCTTAAGTTTACAATACGAAAATTAAAATTATACAATCGCTATAGAAAATGTGGGTACCTACACAAATTAAATTAGTTGATAGTTACATTTATTTTACGCCTAATTAGGTACCTACGTTCGGTTAAGTTTAAGATAATTGTTTAGGTACGTCGAGCACGGAAGAACGATAGTTTACATAATTATGATCATTAATAAATACAGATATCGTGAATGTTATAATAACACAAAAACAACAATCTACACAATATCAAAGGAGGCCAGGACATGCCATATTGTAGGTATGTCACAAGTTACAATTAATTTCATTGTTAGTATTGCTTACTCACTAAGTTAGTATATCAAAATTACCCCATTATACCTTTATAGTACAGTCCCCATTTGTCAAAAAGTCTTCAAATAACGATTTTGGTGGGACTCAGCTCCGCCATACAGACTACTGGTATGTACTTGTTGGGTATGTTTTCCTGAACACAAAAAGTGCGGTAGTCACTTCCTAAGGGTATGGAGGGGGGAGCTGTGACGTAGTAAAGATGCAGGCCGACCCATTATATTAAGCGGTATTTCTAGATAACTACTAAACCGATTTACCTAAGTAAGGTATCAAATGAAAGGCCATGTAATGTACATTATTTGATTTCATACATGCGTTCATGTAAAGCTAATATCAAATGAAATAACTTAAAAAAACATCATTTTAAAAAAATATATAAATTTTATTATGTAAATAGCTCGGTAACCGTTAGGATTGTGGAAATTAAGCTGATTATAAAACGTTTTGCTACTTTTATCAAATTTTTAATAAACTTTAAATCATTACAATCGAGTAATAAATGACGAAGTTACAGTCGTTTTAGTGAGCGGAGTCCTGGTACGAAGAATCTCAAATTTATGTAACTGGACTGGTTTTCTATTAAATTACTAGTAAAAAGTATGATAATTATACGTACACGAATATGAAATTGTAATAATAATGTTTTTTAAGAATTTAGGTAAGTACTAGGGCATCATCATCATCATCATTTCATCCTTTTTATACGTCCAATGATGATGACGCCCTAGTGGGGGACTAGGGCATGCTCCCGGAAAATCCTGGTACAAAAAATAACGGGAATTCCCGGGATTTCTGAGGCTATCTAGCACCGGTACTTCAGGAAAAAAATCCCGGTTCTTTCAATACTTTCGGTACTCAACAATTTAATTAATAAATACTTAAAATGCTTTCTAAAATCCTCAGTAAATAGATTTAATTATACTATGGAAATTTTTAATTAATCTACTGAAATGATGATTCTCTCTTATAACTTTTACAATTTTCATATTGATCATCATCATCACAACCGATGTCTATTGCTGGACAAAGGCCTCCCCCAAGGATCGCCACAACGACCGGTCCAGCACTGCCCTTATCCAATAATGGGATCCCGCCACCTTCACCTGGTCGTCGGTCGATCTTGTGAGGGACTGCGCGGTACGAGGTCGACATTCAAGAACTATTCGGCCCCATCGGCCACCTGTTTTGCTAGCCATGTGCCCAGCCCATTCCCACTTGAGTTTAGCAATTGTTCTTGCTATATCGGCTACCTTGGTTCTTCTGCGAAGCTCATTTCTGATTTGGTCTCGCAGGGAAACTGTGAGCATAGCCGTCATAATTGCCCTTGGAATGAATTTCACCCTTTTCAAGAGTATCACGTCTAAGTTCGGTATGGCATCATTGGCAGTAAGCACTGGTCAAAAACTTTCTTTTTGAGACAGAGAATGCGGTATTTGGGACTACAAGATATTACGTATCTTCTCGAACGCTGCCCAGTCGTGGTGAATTTGAAGGTTAGACCTACGGATCTACTAACTGGACAGTTTATCCCAGTTATACATAATCGTCAACAACTTTGAGCACAGAGTCTCTAATCTTCGCAGGAGTGGGTAGAACTCAATGTTTTCCTTATACGTTCTACATAAAGACATGATTTTCGTCTTGTCCATGTTTATTTTTAAACCGCCTAGTTTGGACGCTCTGCAAGGTCAAGGCATTCTACTGAGGTCCTCCTGTCTCAGCATTGGGCCAAGACAACTAAATTTTCGGCAACTAAAGGTTAGTTATGTTCTATTCCGTGACTGTTCCACGGTTTAAACAAGGCAAGAATGCCCTCCTGAAGCACTATGCTGTTGATTTCGCTTTTAAAGCCATGAGCTGTCGAGAGTCGTTGCGAACTGTCTAGCGCGCAGGTTCGACGACTTCCGAAAAGGCTTCAGCTCCGTAGACCACATACACACGCTCTAGCATATTATACAAAAGACCGGAAAGTATAACTTACCTCTTTTCTTAGCGTTTGTGGACTCGGTGGAATCGAAAACTTTCTCGTAGAAATCCTTTGATTCAAAGGAGACCTGGGCTGTACTGCAGCCTCTCCAGTGCCGCTCAGTTGACCGGTACATTGAAGTGCGCCTCTATATCAGTTTAAATATAAGACCAGAACTCGAAACCTATACTTCCGCAGCCAGATGTAGAACAGGGAGATGCAATTTCTCCAATACGGTTCACTCACCGTTGCACTAAGAGAAGTTTTCTAGATTATGTTCTGGAAAGCGCCGGACATCAACAAACGGCTAGAACATAACTAACCTTTGGTTTGCCGCAAATTTAGTTGTCATTGCCCAATGCTGAGACTGTCGAAGACCTCGGTAGAATGCTCGATGACCTAAGCAGAGCGTCCAAACTAGTTGGTTTAAAAATGAACATGGACAAGACGAAAATCATGTCTAATGTAGAACGTAAAAGGTAGAACATTGAGTTCTACCCACTCCTGTGAAGATTGGAAACTTAGTGCTCAAAGTTGTTTACGATTATGTATAATATATGTCCGCAGGTCTAAGCCTCAAATTGAACGACTGGGCAGCGTTCGGGAAGATACGTAATACCTTGTAGTCCCAAATACCGCGTTCTCTGTCTCAAAAAGAAAGTCTTTGACCAGTGCTTACTGCCAGTGATGACATGCGGAACTAAGACGTGATCGCTCACTAAAGGCCTCATGAAAAGGCAAAAATTCACTCAAAGGGCAATTATGACGGCTATGCTCACAGTTTCCCTGCGAGACCAAATCAGAAATGAGCTTCGCAGGAAGAACCAAGGTAGCCGATATAGCAAGAACAATTGCTAAACAAGTGGGAATGGACTGGGCACATGGCTAGCAAAACAGGTGCCCGATGGGGCCGAACACTTCTTGAATGGCGACCGCGTACCGGAAAGCGCAGTCCCTCACAATATCGACATGATATGAAAATTATAAAAATAGTAAGAGAGAATTATCATTACATTGGATTATTTTAAAATTTCCATTTAAAGTATAATTAATTCTACTTACTGAGGATTTTAGAAAGCAATTTAATTAATTATTATCCGGTATTTTCGGTACCAGGATTTCCCGGGAGCATGCCCTAGTCCCCCACTAGGGCCCATATCCATCATTGGACGTATAAAAAGGCTGAAATGATGATGATGATGATACCCTAGTACTTACCTAAATTCTTATAAAACATTATTATTACAATTTCATATTCGTGTACGTATAATTATCATACTTTTTACTAGTAATTTAATAGAAAACCAGTTCAGTTACATACATTTGAGATTCTTAGTACCAGGACTCCGCTCACTAAAACGACTGTAACTTCGTCATTTATTACTCGATTGTAATGATTTAAAGTTTATTAAAAATTTGATAAAAGTAGCAAAACGTTTTATAATCAGCTAAATTTCCACAATCCTAACGGTTACCAAGTTATTTACATAATAAAATTTAGATTTTTTTTTTAAATGATGTTTTTTTAAGTTATTTCATTTGATATTAGCTTTACATGAACACATGTATGAAATCAAATAATGTACATTACATGGCCTTTCATTTGATACCTTATTTATGTAAATCGGTTTAGTAGTTATCTAGAAATTACCGCTTAATAGAAAGGGTCGGCCGCCATCTTTACTACGTCACAGCTCCCCCCTCCATACCCTTAGGAAGTGACTACCGCACTTTTTGTGTTCAGGAAAACATACCCAACAAGTACATACCAGTAGTCTGTATGGCGGAGCTGAGTCCCACGGAAGTTGTCTTGGTGGCTATTGGGGACCGTACTATTATGGCATAATCATAATAAACCAAACTAACTGCTGTAACTGTTTTCAATACTTATTATGAAATGAAACTTTTTATGGGAGGGCTTTGAAATTCTGATCTGGAGTGCGATTTTTGAATCTCATTCGGTGAGCTCGGCAGTTGAAAATGTCTAAATTACTATGGAAATATGCATCTTTCTACTACTGATTTGACTCTCAAAAATCATACTTCAGGAGTGCGATTTTTTAAAGTCGAATCAGCAGTAGAAAGATGCGGATCTCCATAGTAATTTTGACATTGTCAACTGCTGAACTCACCGAATGAGATTCAAAAATCGCACTCCTTTTCTGATCCGCAACCTTTTCGTGCAAGGAATATACTATTCTCTACCAAGAGTTTTCGTGTGACGGAAGTTCAAAATTTAAATCGGGAATGCCGTATTGACTACATACTACTCGACTTATAGCCGATTTTTTTTGCAGTTGATAAGATTTTGTAAGCAGTGTTTGACGACCTTTTTTCAGTACAACTACAAATTATCACAAAGCATAAGCAGACGGTACGGGGATGATCAGACCATACAAACTGAACAACCTTCTTTATGGGACCTACATCGAAATCGCGTGAAAAGAAACATTTGTCCCATACATTTGGCTCGAGTAGTAGGTATGTATGGAATTTTATGAAACACTTTGTATGGAACAGCAAATTTATTTTTTCTCGATTTCGATGATGGTGCTCTAGAGACAGTTGTTCAGTTTGACGGTCTGATCATCCCCTTAAAAGTGTCAGCATATTAAGAATGACTCAAACATCAATGACTTAGGTACACATAGTATTCATTCAATACCTTTCATCATACAAAATAATATAATTGCTCGTTTAGGGATTCGAATCCACGACCCTCGTATCAGCAGGCGTATTCTATTTCTAGCAAATGTCTGGCTGTCAAAACAGTATGTTGTTATTTTATGTATACCTGCCCAGAATCACAGCCAGAGTCTCGTGGCTAAGGGGGTAACAAGTAGACGTTTCGTCGGCTTGCGATTTTATTGGCCACGTGGCTCCGCCGTTTTATGGCGGTTTCGAGTGTGTGTTTTTGTTCAAAAACGGGGCTTTGAGATCGCCATATCCTATCTACCGTACAATATCTAATAAATATTATCTTCAACACTTGACACTGGCGAAATCTAACAAGGAAACGCCATTTAATAAAAATAGAATAGAATATAGCCGTGGTGGTCCAGTGGCGAGTAACTTTGCCTGCTGTGCAAAAGGCGATGGTTCGATCCCCGTCCAAGCCGACTCGTACCAATGAGTTTTTCGGAATTTATGTACGATTTGTTACACCACTGGCTTTTCGGTGAAGGAAAACATCGTGAGGAAACCTGCATGCTTCAATTTCGAGGCGTGTATTGTACCCACTGTCCGTTATAAGTGGCGACGGGCTCACCCCCCGTCACACTGGACAGAGTTTCGGTACTACCTACCGGTGAAACGTGGATGTTCTGAGGTTTCAGAATATCTCTGACTACCCCCTCGGGGAATATAGTCGTGAGCATATGCTTATGCTAGAATAGAATATACCTGCCCACAAATTATGTTTGTTTACGTTACGTGTTTCCCATTTAATTAGGTATTTATACATTGACAGTCATACAACAATCATAACTAGTCCTATAACATTTTAATGCAAATGAATAAATTGTAATTCTTGTAAGCAGTCTGATTAGTAATCAATACTTTACTAATACATTCACGTACAAGAGTCGAGACTACAAGATATTAATCATTCGATAAAATATCACGAACGTAAAATCACCTACTCATCAAATTTTTTAACGCCGCTGTGATTAACACGTAGTTAATTTACTGTGCTATAAAGTAAATGGTTTTTGTTACCTAATTATGTCTTATTAGGTATATAATTTGTCTTCTTGCTGAATAGGCAGATATTTGCAGCACGCGATGCGACTATAATCTGGTTCCTTATTTGAAACATAATATTTAATTGTAGTTTCATTATAGGCGAAATGCTAATCTATCACTTGAGACGTGGTTCTATTCTAAAGTCCTAAAAACCAACACTTATCACGTCGTACCTACGCTAGAAAGGGAAACCGCTCGCTGATCTGATTTTCATGATATTCTGAGGAAGAAGATCATTATCAGATTGCCTTCTACTCCGGTATTATCCTGCATGTAACAATCTGTAGAAATAATCGAAGTGCTTATTCTTTTAGACATATATTTACTTATGCAAAAGTGTAAAGTAGGAAACCGTTGATTACCTTGAAAAATAATAACGGTTAGGATAACTAAACGATGTTTGTAGATAACAATCGCATAACACAAAACGTCCATTTGGAACAACTACAATGGGAAACCAAACGGCATTGTATTCAATTTTGAATGGTGCATTATTTAAGAATTACAAGGAGAAAGTTTAAGATTACGACCTTATTGTTGAAAACATTGAGTTATCCTGATGTGATTATAGTAATAGCTATAGTGTCAAAATAGTTTTAGGGTGTTGCGTTGCGAACCCACTGCAAATCGGTACGTCGATGAGGTTCTTCAAGACCACGTTGTACATTATTTGGGGTTCATCGAACTCGATTACTTCCTCCTACTAGACGAAAACGTACTGCACATTGTGTAAATGAATTCCTGGAAAAGGTAGGTATTCACAAATTGGAATAGAGTCACCAGTTGCCATTTTTTTGAAATTTAATTAGTTAGTACTGGTATTTGAATAGAATAACTATACTACAATTGCATTTTAAAAGATAGTCGGTAGTTGTAGTTAATTTCCAGACTACCTCGTTATAGTCGTGAGTTAAACACTTAAGAGCCTACCGAGCCTATTGTGCTGCCCTCAATCGTATTTTTTTTATTTCTATACAATTAAACAATATTTCCAAAATACAAGAATGTCACATTGTAGTCCTGATTGACTTTCAATTTATCGAAACATAACGGATTATTATATTTTATGCTTTAATTAGCTATTATCTTTAACGATAATAACTAGAACATTATAAAAACAAATCCGCAGAAACCCGATAAATTGAAAATCAGCAGTCATTGCCGACATTCTTGTTTTTTGGAAATATTGTTGAATTGTTAAGAAATAAAAAAAAATACGATTGGGGGCAGCATAATAGGCTCGGTGCAGCCTTAATAGGTATAATACCTACATCATTGCTGGTAATGCATTCTCTAAAATGAGAATTGTTATCAAAGTAAGTTGAAATCCAATGTTCAAAATAGAAATCTAGGTTACAGCGTTTAGTAAGTCTTCCAGCGTAGTCGTATCGACCTCCAGTTAGCCAGGTCAGTAAACTGAAGACAATGAGGCGTGGGAAATGCGATAATTGCCCCTTCTATACTTTACCTTAGCGTAGCTTTTTGTCTATTGAGGAAATAACTTAGGCTGGTTGCACATACTTTGCGTTTTCAATGATCACGATGATATTGATGATAGAGATCTCATAAACAGTTTAGATTATAGTGATAGCTTATTTACAAAAGCAATCATGTAAGGATGTTTTTGAGAATATACGGGTGTTGTACCACCAATCTGTACTGGGTCACGTGTTGTGGAGTATTGCACACTCTACTCCCTCTCACGATTATTCGTCAGAAAAGGCCTGCCACAGTAAAAGAAAGAGTATTTATTACCGCATACAGTATGGACACTCCCTGCCTCCCACCAACTTTTTACCTCACCAGGGGTGGTTACCTGGTGGTAGCCTGATACCACAATAATTGACAAGCTAGAATAGTTAATGTTTTAGAAACAAAGAGTATAATATAATCTCAGAACAAAGAATAAAAACACTTTTTGAATGGACGGATGTTAATGCGTTTTATCTGACTTCCGCCTTATTCCGCTTATTGCAGCCCTAGACTCCGTTTCGCATGTGCTGACGTCATATTATCAATCTCTGTTTTTTGTAGGCACTAGGCAGTGGCCGGGGTGTGTATGTGCTCACAGGCACGTATCCAGGGGGAGGGGGGGATAGGTGGGATTATACCCAACCCGAAAATGAAATGTTCCCCCCGAAACAAAAGTCTGGAATACGTGCTTGGTGCCCTTACTCTGTGTACCATAGAGAAATTTACACGCTCCGCCTAGGTGTGTACTGAGACGTATATCGATACTGAAAGAATCACTACTATTTGATGAAATCTGATGAAGAAGGAAACCGCTACGATCAGTCAGTCTAATCGGTAGCAACACAATCAGGATATTTTTAAAAGAAGAATTCTGAGCGCGTTAAATCTTCGGGTTCGTCTATATTTTCCATAAGGTGAGCTAAAACCAAGCGCCAGTTAATTTCTAATAAATAAAATGTCCCTTCCTAATTACCTATGCTCAGGGGCATGACAATTACGAAGTACTTAAATACCTACATACTTAAACTCACGATTGTATTCCCTTAGAAAACACTCATAAATCGACATTCAAGCAATTTATATAGAGTTCCGTATCCGAAGGGTACCAACAGGATACTATTAAAAATTAATGAAATAAAATAAATATTACACCTAAGTATGCGGTCCATCCGTTCGTCCGTCCTAAATCTTGCATCTTTTGGACCATAATAATGTGTGTTATTATTTTGTATTTGCTAATAAAAAGTAATAAAAATAATAATAATCGTAGATTACACACCGAGCGAGGGCAGGAAAGTAAGAAAGGGCTCAGATCTCACGTAATTGTTCAACAAACATGTATTGTGATCTGAGGCTTTCTTATTTACTTTTTTCTCCCCGATGGAGGCGAAAAGCGGCAACTTCGTTAAGCGCAGAGCGGGGCAAAAGTTGACACTTTCCGCCCGGAAGGGTGAAAAACATATAGTAGGAAGAGACTCATTGCAGAAACATGTTTTTTCAAGGTGTTTTGTTTTTGCTCCATCGTTAGAACGGCTACATTCAAGAGTCATACTTTTTATGATTATAGAGCACACAAGTGTGTTTAGGGCTCGCGCTATGGAACCCTGTGTTTTTTTTGTAAATGTGTTAGGCACGGGACCTTTGGTGCGCAAGTCCGACTTGCACATGGCGAGTTTTTTAGAATGCAGCCGAAGCACTTTATAAGGTTTCAGGATGGAATGACGTAGTGGTGTCAGATGGTTGACCTTTATAACCCTTTTGTCCACATAATACATATAATCCGGTGTTGACTCAATTTAGAACGTAGGTTTTGGATTCCATACTCAAGAAAGTCTAATTTTGATACATTCTTTGATGTTCAACATATTTCATTGAATAGGTACAGAACATTGTTTCATATTCCTCTTCTGTAGAGTTGATGGCAGAGGGGAAAGATATTTGTCAATAACATTACTACAAGTGAGATACTACTAGCAACGGAATGTAAAATTATTGCTAAGGTCAACATAAGAGGTAATGTTCATTTTCTGTAAGCATATGAATAGATAATAATAGTTGGTTAAACCAACACAAGTTTGGTAGGCGTTTCTTGACATTTTCTATGTGTATTTTGACATTTAACGCGTCAGTTTCGTTTCTATAGTGTACTATTAATATCTATTCATATGCTGTAGTGGGTCGTCCGGCAGCGAGGTTGACGACATCTGGAAAAGTATAAGCAAGACCTGGATGCGACTGGCACAGGACCGAGAAGAATCGCAAAATATGGAGGAGGCTTATGCCCTGCAGTGGGTAGATACAGGCTGAAAATGATGATGGTGATGATATGCTGTAAGCCTGTTAAACTCTCGGCCTCGTCATCGCTTACCTATCTGGAGTGCGATTTTTGAAAATCATTCGCTGAGCTCAGCAGTTGAAAATGTCAAAATAACTATTGAGATAAGCATCTTTCCACTGCTTTTTTGACTTTCAAAAATCATACTTCAGGAGTGCGATTTTTGAAAGACATATCAGCAGTAGGTAATTTTGACTTTCTCAACTGCAGAGCTCAGCAAATGAGTTTTAAAAATCGCACTCCTGGTGAGAAGTGAGATTAGACTAGAAGTCAAATGCAAGCCCATATCAAAAGCACCCTAGTGTATCTGATTAAGTATTATTGTTTCAGCTTTTAAACTCTACCAGAGATTTTACATTCTACGAACAAAAATCCGTCTTTATTCTTTATTATTATTTCTTACGACTTCTTAATCTTAGGCAAATCAGAATACAGGCATGCGGGTTTCCATTCACCAATTTCAAAATAGATCTGACTAAAATCTGTCCTTGATGACTAACATAAATGTCATGCGAAGAAAGTTCCGTGTGTAAACACCTTTATACCGTTACCTTAACTTTAACAGTTAGACAAAACTTACTTTTATCTCAAATTATTCCCTTATTCAGCTTTTTCATAAATACACTTACACTACACATCACATTTTATATTAAAAACCTTAATAAATAAGCACGTTATTTAACACAAAACATCTTTTATCTCACGAAGTTTCCTCAACAAAGTTTGAAACGTACTGTCAAAAACTTGCACCACCGGTATACTGGATTTGTATTATACACATCCCTTTCTATCTATCGTTAAACGATATGGAAGAGAGAGGTAGCTAATATCTGTTTGTTACGTCTTCCACGCCTGGCAGATAGAGCCTTTTTGCACAGGTAAAAGTAACGGCGTTTTTCTTGAGATGCGTGAGTGGAGATAGAATACGTGAGGTTAGTGTTGTAAGAGCGAGACAGATAATGTTAGGTCATGTTAGGGCGGATGAAACAGCTGGATTAGGGTCATTGGAGTATTATGGTGAAATGCATCAGTCCAAAATGGATTGGAATTTGACCAGTTTAAAAAAAGTATCTTAGTATCTATTTTGATAAAAATAATGTAACTGCGAGTAACGTAAACGTATCTAACAGGCGTGAAGTGAATGTATCGACCTTGAATCTTAAAAGATATTTTTCGTTAAAAGCTTTGGCTATGGCCTCTATCTTGATTCTTAGTTTGACACCCATTTAAAATGCAATAATACACGTTTAATTTTTATTTTTTTAATAATGGGCTAAAAGTACCTATAAGATGCATGCGCAGATGCGAATCATGTTTTAGTTACTAGTTATTTGTATTAAATTTGTATTATATTAATTTGGAAGAATATTTGACGATATTAACACGACATAAATTTAACACAAGCACATTAAATAAAAAAACATAATTTATATTATATAAATAGGATATTGGTGAATTAATAGTAGAGATGGTAGAGTGAGTAAAGCGCCATCTATGAGATTTATCTCAAACTAGTAAACTCGCTAGCTGTATCTTGAACATGATTTCTGTTTTGATCTAGCTAATAAGAAAGTTTAGGTACCTATGTCTTTTTTATAATTCTATGAAATGTAGCTAGATGGACTATTTGCCTAAAGTTTTGTTTGGATTATGTTTAAATATTTTTTCATTGAGAGGCAGAAAGAGATACATACATACATACATAAACACACGCCTTTTTCCCAGAGGGGTAGGTAGAGACTACGAATCTCAATTTTGGGCGGTTCTGACACACCTCTCTTGCTTCCTCCAGGTCCATACATCTTGTCATACATTCCCGTCGATTTCGGCTACTTACGTTTATTTCGTTTACTTTTATCCTTTCATTTTTTTTGAAGTTCATTTGATAAACATCATTTTCCAATAAACGCAAAAACACTGCTGTCCCCACCGATTATTCAAAAACTAGAGCCATGTAAAAATCTGTATGAAAAATTACTAATACTATTACATATGTGTACGTATAATATACAGGGTGTGGTATAATATATCGGCCGTGTGGTGTCGGCTAAGAGTAGCACCATCCCATTTCCTCCCGTGGGTGTCGTAAAAGGCGACTAAGGGATCTACCGGAGGATGGGCAGCAGCATCCTCTGAGTACACAAATATTTAATCCAACTGCGATCGCCAACCCGCCTGCCAAGCGTGGCGATTATGGCAAATCCCCCCATTTTTGGGGAGGCCAATGTCCAGCAGGGGACGTTTATCGGCTGATATGATGATGATGATGATGAATATACAGGGTAAATTACTTCAAATAATCATATTGCACTTATATGACGCAAACATCGAAATCGCGAATAAAACGGCCAAGTGTTCCATACTACCAGTGGTTTAACATTGGTGCATGGGAAAGCTAATTGCATGGTCGGCTTGGATTGGCACTTGGCCGGTTTTTTCGCGATTTCGATGTTTGCGTCATAGTGAAGTGCAATATCATGGTTTGAAGCACCCCCTTTAAAATCTAACTCATTTAAATTTACCCTGTATATTATAGGTACTCAAAATAAATTTTCGTAATTTTTGAACTCTATTCTTGCATAGGTACTCATTATATTATAATAAATTGTGCGCAAATTGTTATTGGCACTTTAATTACTAAACTTGCACATTAGAGTTACTTTCGGTTTTATAATACTTACACTAGAGTTAACCTGCACTGCGGATGAAGTCGCGTTGAAATTTATTATAATACAGATTGTAAGTCAAATCATAAATAAGCTATCAAACAAAAAAGGTTCATCAAAATCGGTTTCGTTGTTTTTGCTTGATGCTGTAACAAACAGACCGACTAAAATTCTAAAAAAGGTTGATTTGGAGTCAGGGATACCTAAAAACCATATCTGTATCTTTTGCTCGAAAATATCTTTAATGTACAGACAGACATACTTCTGTTACAGTTTTATAATAGTTTAGATTTACTTACACTATCGTACATATACGTTGCATTTCGTAACTCTCAAGAGTTACACCTTTTTTGTTCTCGCAAATGAACGATTGATATGCTCCTAAAATCAGTGACATAAATACGCTTTTGATACAGGGATACCTGTAAGTAATATCGTAAAAATATAATTATAGTAGATAATAATAGAGATACTCGGGCATTGTTCTATTAGTACTAAGTCTAAATAAAAATACTACGACAGTATATCATAAATCATAAAAATTTTTATTTACAAAATGTGCCCACACACGGAGTATAAAACTAAAGCTAAAAAATATACAGTAAAGTCGGTGGGACACAGTTAGTAGAATACTGATGAAAATGCTTCAAATGTCTTCGTCACTAGTATTTCTAGTATTGTTCCTCTTAATTTCGACATACTGTGGTACGTAAGTTTGCTTACGGAAACCTGTGACTGACATTTCTAGTCTTCTCTTCCTATTATCTGGGTTCAGCCAGCTGTTTATATATTTTGAATTTTGATTCACACTTCTGTAATGCCCATTTATTTGCGGTACATACGTTCTTATTGTTGTTATTTCATTGTCTTCCTTTGACTCAGTAGTCGCTTCTGTTGTGGTTGTTATTTTGTTATACGTATACAATTTTGTGTTTGTTTCGATTTCGTTCTTTAATTTGACGATGAGAGTTCTCGGTTCAATACCTATTGTTTCGTCCTCATCTTTCGTATGAAATCTGTCTAGAGAATTTCTTCTACTTATTTCTGGTTGTACTTGTTCATTGCTTACTTGTGATACATTTTCGTATTCTAAAATAGCAGCACTTGGAGAAGTATAATGATCTGGAACTTTTGCATCTTCAGCGTTGAACTTGACTATGTTTGGTGGGTTAGTTGACCAAACGTTAATTTCTGAGCTCGATGCGTCTGTATCGAAAAATGGTGTCATGGTTGTTATCATTGGTAGTGTAGAGGTGGATATGGGCGGTGGTGGTGCTGGAGTCAACCTTGCTTCAACATTAATTATACCAGAACTACCCAAGTGGTAATCTTCAACTTGTGTAGACGTTAGCATTGGAATCTCTGTTGCATACCGAAGTGTTGTTGTTTGACTAGGACTTTCAGTAGAACTTTGTTCTTTTTTAGTTTCAACTGTGGGATAAACATTTACGTGAACAATCATTTTTGGTTCCGGTTCTGTTTTTTCTTTTACACGCCAATTATCTAAAGTTATGCTTTTGTGTATTCTTTTATCGGTAAGGATTCTTGGCCTTTTGAATATAGTACTGGTCCTTCTAATTGGAGTCGTAGATCTTCTTCTGAATTGTATTTTAGCAGGTCTAGATGTTGTAATGCGAATTTTATTTGAAGCCGATGGCGTACTATCAAATGTGTCTAACCCTTTGTAATCCATGTTTGAAGGTTTCATAGGAAATAGGTTTAGCATAACGCTGAATGACTGTGGTGTATTTGTGGACGGTAAATCTATGTTTTTGTGTTCATCTGAACCTTTCTGAAGTAAATCTGTATTTTGATTACTAATATTATCTTTACATTTCATTCCCATGCAATTCCTTTTGCTATGTGTGATTGGTCTGAACATTGGTATATTGGTGGGAAACTTGTCCTTTACCACACTTGGTGTAACAACTGGTGAAAATCTCCAGAAACCATCAGCTAATAGGTTAACATCTCCAGGACTTTCTGGTTTGAAACTGAATAGAGGATCAGATTGATGATTTGATTTGAATGTTTCTGCTTTATTCGAACTTTGTAACAGTAAATCTAAACTAGGCGATGTCGCTTTAGGTTGATTTTTACCATCTGTTACAGGTTCCATATATACACCAGAGAAAGCTATATGGGTACTTGTAGGTAATGTGTACATATCTCCAAATTTCGCATTAATTGTCTTTTCTAGATATTTAATGACTTGTTGGAGATTTTTCAATCTTTGAGCGTTGCGGTAGCTTTCTACCCAACTTTTAGATCCATAAGTTTGGCTAAATGGTGTTGGAGTTGGACTTCTGTATTCAAAAATAAAGGGTCTTGGGCTTGTTCTTCTTATTGGGGAGGTTTTATAGGACATGGCCGGTGTGACTGTAGGTTTCGTATTCGTATAATCACTTATAAGATATCTTCCCCTATGTTTTAAAAGCGCTGTTTCTGATGTATCAACGTATGTGCTTTCCTGCATAGCATTGACGAGTAGTGGCATACGTTCGAAGTAGTCTTGATCGAAACCGAAATAGCTTCGGTCTAATCTGTCGGCGACTGGGTTGTCACTTGATTCATTCGTTTTGCTTTTCTTTCTTTGTACTAAGCTAGATTCTACAGCAATAGCATACTCGTAGATGAGTAGAATTACCTGTAACAAAATTAAAAAAACATCTAAAAAAATAGTTTATGTGTATTAAAGCTATCTTTGTGGTAATGGGTTTACTTTATATTTATTAGTCGTAATCAGTTGTTTCCTATTAATTGTGTATTGTATTTTGCTTTTGGTGTAAATAAAGCTATTTCATTTCATTCATTCATTCAGTTAAACATGTTTAGACTTAAGGAGAGTCTAAGAATTTTAAACATTTTTAGGAAGGACGACAATATAATTATAAAAGGCTATTCCTTTGTTACAACGTAGACAAAGTATAATAGAATGAGTGAGAATGAGTGTGAGTGTTGGTAATGAGGACTCGGTAAGGAAATAGGGCCTCATTATATTAAAACGAAGTATACATGTTAAAACTAACTTCTTTTGATATGTTTTTAAAAGTAAACTTATTGTAACAAAAAAATGCTTAATTTTTATTGAAGGAAAAAAATTACACCACTTGGCGTTTAAACATGAAAAAAATCTAACCAAACTGCTTTGCAATTAGAAAATGTAGGTACCAAAATAAAAACTAATAAACACAGCGATTCGCGTTTTAATACAGATCAAAGATATTTTGATCCATAGGATTGGCATTGTAATCATCAGCAGTGTCCTGTTTGGAATCATGTTGATTAATTTCTAAGTATATCGGTCTGCTTTCTGGCAGCATAGATTTCAATTTTCTTGGTTTTATTTCTTCAAAACGCAGTAACACATTCGAAGAATCCGTTGTTTTAATCGTTACTGGTCCGTATTGTAATGAACTATAGTTGAATCTTTTGTATTTATCGTACCATTTCAGTCCTGGTCTTATACTTTTGTTTAATGTATCTATTTGTTTCATACTCTCTTCTTCCTGTATGTCATCTTCAGCAGGCCTGTTTTCTTCAATGTCATTAGAATTTTCTGGCGTACTTTTGCCTTGGGGTGGTAATGACGTTACGTCTTTGGGTCTTTTTGTTGTGATGTTTTCTTGACTGTAATTTCTTGTGGTCGTTGATAATTCATATTCTAGATATAAGTCAGTAGTTGACGGTGTAGAAGCTGTAGTTGATGATGTGGTTACGGTCTTTTCTTTTCTTTTCGGTAAAGAAGGAATGGTAGAAATACTAAATTTGTTCCAATTAAATAATTGGGGACCTATCGCTTTATTGTTCAATTGCACAAAATTGACCTTAGTCTTTACAGGTTTCAGTTTATTTGTTTTAGTTTTATTGTATTTTTCTATGTTTGGTTTTAAGCCTGGTAGTCTTATTTCGTTTAACTTGTTGTTATCATAGTCATCATTCGTAGTTGTATCATAATCATTGTACTCATGTTTATAATTTGGCGTTGTCATTGATTTCTGAATATCTGAATACGTTGTATGTTCTTCTGCAGTATCATCTTTGTCGGCAGATATTTGGTTTCTTATTATTGTTTGTGTATTTTTTTGCATTGGCTCTGTACTTTCTTCTTTTGTAAAATGTGTTTTTGGGGCTTCAAGGTATCCTTTAGACGTAGTAGTGGCAGGTACAATATAATTTTTATAAAACCTCATAAAGTCCAATTCCAAATTATCATCTTCAATGTTGCTAAAGTTTTGCTCAAAAATTTGTTTTGGAACTATGTTTGTTTTACCTTCATAACTAGACTTGGTATGTTTAATTGATGTTTTTGAATTTTTTTTAGTAGCAGTAGTCGATTTTGCTAATATGTTGAAAATTTTAGATTTTGTACTGCTCAGAGTTTTCAATGTAGTGGTACGTATCATGTTATCTTTTTTTATAATATTATTATTAATTTTTTCGTTACACGGCGATTTTGCAATCATAATTTCAGGTATCAGTTCTTGAATGTTTGATAAAAGTTTACTAAGCAATAGACCTAACTTTTTTGGGCATTTGCATCTTTCATGTTTCGTAACTGTAATTTTTGTATTATCAGTTACTGTTGTGTTCAGCTGATTTTTCTGCTTTGTACTAAGGTAAGCATGTTTCGGAGTTTTTGTTGGTAAAGTTCGTTTCGTTGGTTTTTCGGTTTGAGTCACTATGTCTACAGGTCGACTTGCACCAGAATTAACTTTCTCACTAATCATTTTATCAAAATAATTCAGTATCCTTTGGTAGTCTCTAATCTTTCTTATTTTCCTGTAATAGTCTAAATTGCTGCTCGGTAGTTTCAAGTAACCAATGGGTGAAGTTTTATAATGTATTTCGTAAGTTTTTGCTCCAGGGTTTTTGATCCAATTCTTAGAGTCAGAAAACACATTTTTATTGAAAGCAAATTCAGTTGTGTCTTTTCTTTCGTATGCAGGACTTGAACTTGAATCTTCTATTAGTTTTTCCAAGTACTGGTTGTTTTTTAAAGCCTTTAAGATGATGGGGAGAAGTCTAATTGTAGTTGGATCTAGGTTGAGTTTGGCTCTGTTGTATTTGGCGTCGAATGAAGCGCTGTCGTTGAACAAGCTGATCCAGTTGGGTTTTTTGTTAGATTTTTGATTCAAATTAGTTTCTTTACTAACGTTGTATTCGTAGACAAGGAGAACAGTCTGGAAAGAGATAAAATATTTGCATTAGAAGTTATACTTTGTTGAATACCAAAAAAGAACATACATTTTAATAAAGATAAACAAGTAGGTACAAATAAAGCGGTTTTATCGCTACAAAGCGATTTCTTCCAGATAACCTTAGGGGAAAGAAATTAACAAATGAAAATCAAAGAAGTCAAGAGTCTTCTTATCATTGAATTAAAAAAAATCCCAAAAAACTTATTTTTTCGGTATTACAGCGGTCGATGTAATTCAGTAATGTTATTATTATTTAAGATACATAAATATATGTGATGAGTAAATAAAAATAAAGTTGAAGTAAATAAAAACAAGCTAGTAATAAATAATATATTACAATACCTAGGTACATACAAAAACAGTGTAAGTGTTTAACAAGTAATGGTTACTTACCGTAACATATAACACAAATTATAAACAATGTTTTACTATTTCATAAAAACTATTGCAGAAACATTTATCTTTTAAAAATATAAGAAATGGTTAGTAGAAATAGCACAAAAAAAAAACAGAAAAAAATGTTAATGCCTATGTACAGTTGAAACATATTGGCCTATTTAACCATTTATCCAATAATTATCGACAATATGATATGCTCACGACAATACAGGGTGTAAGGGTCAGTCCTCCGCAGACTGAAACGGTGAACTCACACCATCAAACTGAACAAATTTCACTATGGAACCTACCTCAGGAAACGTGAAAAAAAATCTGCTGTCCCATACATTTGAAACGGGTAGGTTTAGGTGAAACAGTAGATTTTTTTTTCGCGTTTCCTGAGGTTGGCTCGGCCATAGTGAAAGATGTTCAGTTTGATGGACTGAGTTTACCGTTTTAGTTTGTGAAGGGCTGTCCCTTACATCCTGTGCATCGAAATAGCTCTAATGATATGTTAAATATAAGTATACTTTACTACCAGGCCAGAGCCTTGATTCTATTCAGTAATGACACGTAGTGAGCCCGTCACTACTTTTTGAATGGCCAGTAGACACGCACCGAAAAGTAGTGTTACAATTACAAATCGCACAATTGTAGATTACACGGGTTTAGTACAGTCAGCAGCAAAGAGATGGATGCACTTTTACTACGTCGTAGTATAATGATGTATCCCTTTAGTACTACGCGTAGTAGGTACTAAAGTGTATACATCTTTTGCATGAGGAGGCATACATCTTTTTGCTGCTGACTGTACATCACATCGAAAGTTATAATATAACTTTATAGTCGAACACCAATTGGTCGAGAACGAGCAAGAAAAGGTCTCAGATGCCGAGATCAACAAAAATGTGATCTGAGGCTTTCTTATTTACTGCCGGAGGTTAGTATACTATTTTTCTCCTCGAGGGAGGTGGGAAGTGGCAACTTCGTTTAGCGCAGCGCAGCGGGACGAAAATTGACGCTTTCCGTTCGGATGGGAGAAAAAGTAAATAACTCATTGATACAAGTGGCTGGGATCGAATCGCCGCTCTCCAAAGGCTACTAGCCACTTAACTCGCATGGCATAGTTTATTAGGTATCGAATAACATAATATAAACTAGGTCTAGTAGCGTGAAAACAATAATACGGTTTCCAAACTACGCTTCCATTTTTCGTGTTAGGTACCAATGTAGGATATTGTATTGATTGCTAAAATAGTTATGACATAGATTTCATTGATCTAAATTGATTTGTTACATGAATCATTTAACACAGTAATATACACCTAGATGGTTAATTGCGGCATTACTCAACGTGATAGTTATTGCTAATAAAGCATAATAATAGTACAAAATTTACTAAAACAGTTTAATGAAGAATTTAGCTTAACTTCACGCAAGGTGGTTATCTTTACAGTGCATTGATTTTTATTGCCTTCTAACTGACTTTGAGTGCATAAATCAATCGTAAATTATCTTTTTACATTTTACAGTTAGGGTACCTACCTTGTAATTAAAATTAAACGATGTTCGTTGAAGTCTTTTGTATGGAAATAATTTTGACTATGAGATTTTTACTTCATTGATATTTTTAACTTTCTGAAACTAGCAAAATTCGTTTCTTGATTTTCCATTCAAACTAAATAATCCTATAAAAAGTCGACTTTAAAAAATCCCTAGAATCGTGTTTAGTAATCGATTCTGGTTATTAACAAAATAGGTAGCCTATTTGTTTTGCGATCATTTTGTTAATATGCAAACTGTGTAAAATGATAAAAAGTTTGTGATGTTACGTAAATTATAAACATCAAAATTCCACATTCTCAACTTAAACATTACGTCACGTCGAAAACAATGTTTATGGCAAAAAGAATGCGTTACCTGAAGCATGTGATTGTAAAGAATTATTGTTGTTTTTGTCGCGTCTCGATCGTAAACACAGGGTACACTGTCTACTTTACCAAGTAAAAACTTCACTTTTCACTACAAGAACAAGAATTTCACTTTAAAATTAATTTCCTGTTGTAAATTTTGTCACGCGTCCGTGTCATTTTAGGCAGAAAAAATAGTGCATTATGCGCGTGAGCGGTGTTCAAAGTTTTCTTTGCTTAACAAAGAGTAAATAGCATCAGATCATTAAAATTTTGGTATCTAAAGTTTACCTGATCTATAATGAAAACTTAGAGTCAAGCTGGACAATGTTTTGGCATTGAATTGTGCGCATTCTGAATTACATTTTCATAGAGAAAACTTGTAAGAGATTATCCACTTTTAGTTCGAGGGTGGTGGTCTCAAAACACAGTTCAACTGAATTATTTGACCGGAAGCACACCTCGGACTCTTAGCGATCATTTATAATAAAGGGAAAATTTTAAATAAGAGGTAAATTTGTGCGATACTGAGTAAGTGCGAGCGAGACAAGAATACGCATTTGCCTTAATTTTATGCCACGATCCTACCAGAGGAGGTGAGGTTGAAAATTGGAAGGGGGCAGGGAGTGTCCTTATACTGTGCTTGAAGTTAAGATTTCTAATATTGTATGTAACTTTAACCTAAATTAAGTATTTTTCGTGTTCTAGTGACCAATTATTCAAAATAAGTGGCCACTGACTGACAAACAAAATTGTTATGTTGAACACAAAAATACAAGGTTCTCACGCGTTTCCTAAAATGTTTGCATACTTATGGTTATAAAAGACATGAGCTAGATGAAACATGTAAGATATCAAAAATGATTACATAGATAGTCCATACAGAGTCCAACTTAATATGCTAACAGTTTCTAAGGGGATGACCAGACCATCAAACTGAACAACTTTATCTATGGGACCAACATGGAAATCGCGAAAAATTTGGCTCGAGTAGGTTTGCAAATTTTTTTTTCGCGATTTCGATGTTGGTGCCATAGAGAAAGTTGTTCAGTTTGACGGCCTGATCATCGCATTAAAAAGTGTATAACGTTTAATGAATTAACGCAAAACTAGAAAGTAGTTTGTTTAGAAGAAATCGAGAGCAGAATCGAACTATCATAGTTTCAACATAGGTTATTATTTCAAAAATATTAATTTTTTTTACTGTAAAATTTTAAATTTACTGAACTCTATTTCAACCCATGGCCTCACTCACCCGACTTACCACCAAAACAAGATTCCATTCATTGCTGAAATGATAACAAATCATTTTTACCTCACATGCGAATAGCTTTAAATGTCAACTATCAAAATAATTAAATTTTTGTTTCAATCTAATTATTTTGTTATAAATCTGTTGGGGTGTATGAGGTTTTGCGCTTATTCATAAACACTTTGTATAAAGTATAGTATAGTGCTGTAATGTGTTGTTAAAATGCATTGGAATGAGTTGATGGTTTATATTGTCTTCCTTATTGCACAGCTATCTTACGTTGTTATGTAAACGTTTAAGAGTAACCGGTATAACACACATTAGTTTTAAAAAGTACTTGCACATGCATATTATGGTTATGAATATAAACCTTCATGTTCAAAGGCCGCTATTCTACGCAACGCGCCATCGACGCTCTCGAATTCTTATTATTATTATCACTAGAGAATCTATTTTTTCTGTTTTAGAAAAACTGTCATAGTAACTGCATAAGATTAATCTCGAAAATATTCCATAGTACGGCAGCCGCGTGAAGTCACGGTCCATGCGCAGGCGCATGTCACATACGGTGATAAAAAAGAAAGCCCGCACATTATAATAACTTTGAACGTTTGCAACTTGGTACTCTGCTGCACCTCTGGACAAAGCTTGGATATAATTAATGGGTTGAATGGCATATGAAGCCAATATGAAGCTATAAAATAAGAATGCTATTTAAATTAGAATATGTGACATAGAAGTATCTCTTCTAAAAAATCGTATTATTCGATGATCTAGAATTAGTCTAGAATCTAGGAATAACATAAATACTTCAAATTCAAACTCAGGCCAATCCTGGGCTGGGAAGGCTAGCCAGGTATCTTTCCTTCTTCTCATGGGTCTCCCTCTATTTGACATACTTCTTATGGAACCACGTTCTGTAACTATTTTGGTCCGCTAAATGTTAAGTCAATATTCTCGTACTTATTTATGAAGATAATCCGTTCAAAATAAAGAAGGTATTGTCTCAAACTCCATAAGGAAGGGAAAATAATGAAGAAAGAAATAAAACAATATGTAGGTATTTGTTCAGATTTTGAATAAAAGAATCACAAGAGCATTAGTTATAGGTATCATAGGGGCATAATATGTAAATGTGTCGTTGGTGTACCTAATAAACTATTAAACTTAGCTGTCTTAAGTGCTTCTCAAAAATGACGGTTGTGCCAGGATAAATCCACCAACAAGAACCAGGCAGAATTCATAAAATGTGAGGTTTTCCAGAAATAATTGCGTATTGATAAGTGGTTAGCGATTCGCCCACATAAACACTGCAAAATGACCTTCTCCCGTAGTCAACGCCCCCATTCGGGAAGAAAAAAGGTGGTTTCGCATGAAACCACATGGCACTAAATAGCAGACTCAAGTAACGTATCGATATATGTAATTTCTCTATGACGGAATAATACAAATGGTGCGGAATCGTATCGCGATTTCTTCCGCACGGATTTCATTCCATTTGATATTATCTAGAGAGTGTTACATAAATATAGTACCGTTATTGCGTTAAATATTTATGTAGTTATAGTTGGACCTAATAGCTATACGTACAATCAATGATAAAAGTAGATACATATGAAGTACACACTTGTGTTTGTGCTCACGTCTATATTACCTAATTTATTAAATCAGGCGTTACTTTGCGGAAATCCATGACTAACATTAGATGACTCGATTTTGTCGAGACCTCCGCTTCTAAATACCTAGTAGACGAAGTTGTATTACGTATTACGTTTCGCTCCACCAAGGAGCGAGGATTGTTTGTCCCTTACTGGATTCGAACTTGCGACCCTCGGCACAGCAGGCAGGTTCAGACTGTGCTGTCGGACCAGGAGGAGGAGGAGAGGAGGAGGATTGATTATGCGAAACACGTGTAGAGTAGAAATTATTTGGTGGGCAGGTTGTATTGCATAACGTAATACAACTTTGTCTACTAGGTATTTAGAAGCGGAGGTCTCGACCATGGAGTAAGAGGAGATGGCATATCGGCTTGTTTCTATAGAAAATTATGTCGCCGACAAAGGGGGTGAGGGACGGGCGAGGGGAGACAAAAAGCATTAGAGGAGCGTGTAATTTCTCTATGGTATACAACAATCGCAGTACAAACTAGATGACGTCATGCCCAATTGGTGGTTACTGTGCACACTTTGTTACACCATCTCTACCAAGAGAAGCGTGTAATTTCTCTATGGTCTCGACACAATCGTGTCATCTACCTGTTATATTCCCTAATACAATATTTCTTCCTTCTTGTGGTGTCATCTCATATCGGAGGTTGGCTATCATTAGGGCTAATCGGACCCTGGAGACTGCAGACATGAACAGTGAGGTGGTATTCATATCGACCCATTCATACAGTCAAGGTGTTGTTGTAAGTCCTTCTTCTACCAAGCATTCGTCTCCCTACAATTTTCCACTGCCGAATAATCTGGAGGAGTTGGCATTTGACACATCATTCCGTCAAACCTTCAATATGCTAAGTCAAACTTGCGCCAACCTGGTAAATAAACTCCAGGTTAAGTTGGTAACCCATGATTTTTTGTATAGAAAAACAAGTGGTCCTAAGGGCATTATATTATTATGCTGTATGTTGGTAATTTTAGCATAGTTTCTGATCACCTGAGAGAGATTATGGTTGTGAGAGTATGTAAATATATGTAATTTTTTACGACTTAAACTGCGGTAAAAGGACGAAAGAGTGCATCGCATTTAGCGCGCACGCCTATTAAACCAAAATGAATCCTGTATACCTGAATGCTTTTTAACCGACTTCAACAAAAGGAGGAGGTTCTCAATTCGACCCGTATGTTTTTTTTTTTTTTTTTTTTTTTTGTATGTTTGTTACGCGATTGCACCGCCAATTGTGAATTGCTTTTGATGATTCTTATTTTGTTTGGTAGGTCATAATTCCGAGGTGGTCCCACGAAGTTGATTCAGCGCTTGTTGAAAAAATCTACAAAATAACAAATATGTACACAGATCACGGACTTGAAAAAAATACGGACGTAATGTTACACTAGAAAGATGTGAAGTATAAACGCGTATGAGATAGCGATAGTCATAAAATCCTATACAATTTGTATGAAGCTAGATGTCTGCCTCCGGAGTCAGACAGCCGTCGTCAAACAAAAAAGTGGTTACGTCGATAAGGACAGCAATAAGTAGCGATCTCCTTTTTAACTAGAGCGAATTTGCTATCTGCATCTCTTACTGAGTGAGTATGACACGACACGTGCTTCTTTCTAGTACTTACCTTCTCTTTCTACGACGCAAACACAATATAATACATGGGTGCTTCACGTATGATTAAAGGATACTACGTCCGTCTTTTTTCAGGTTCGTGACACAGATGACGTTTATGTTTGTCGATTCTCTTCAGGAGTGCGATTTTTGAACATCACACGTTCAAATCAGCGGTAGAAAATGTCAAAATTACTATGGACTTACGGAGATTATGCATATTTCGTCTTTCTACTGCTAATTCTAACGTGTAATGTTCAAAAATCACACTCCAGCCACAGACCAGAACAACACTAAAAAGATCTGAAGCATGCAAGGTCCTACATTTTTGTTTGTTCTACAAGGGTCCTATACTCACACAGATGCACTAGCTCTATGCGTAGGTCCTACAACCCGCCACCATTATGTACCTCGTGACAGTTCGTCAGCACGCACACAAATATAAATAGGTGCTTCACTCGTGATTACACCAGATTAGGTCCGTCTTTTTTTCAAGTCCGTGACTCCAGCAAAATAAATGTTTTGATGGGGACTGTCAAACTATGTTTTTTTATTTGTCATAAACAAGAAGTTTTATATGCCTATATTTATATGTAAAGCTACAGACGTTGAGACAGTCTTTATCCTTCAAAAACGGGCAATTCGAGCCATTTATAATCTGCGTTGTCGAGATTCATTACGAGATCTTTTTAAAGATATTATGGAGGTGGTACTTGGGAATGTTCCTCCATTGAAAAGGGAAGATCTTCCACCAGGCTTAGTGTGAAGCCTGGGGACCGGCCGTGGTCCAACAGTTCTTAGTTGGACGTTGTATATATATCGAATCTCTGTGATTATTTCTCTTGCGCGATTTATGTCTCGCATTCGATTGTGAACCTTATTTGTAGTAGGTTACGAGTTACGTATTTACGGTGAACGTTGTCTTAGTATGGAGCATATTTCTGAGAGCGACGGTAGCGC
Source organism: Agonopterix heracliana (assembly GCA_963693445.1). Taxonomy (NCBI): domain Eukaryota; kingdom Metazoa; phylum Arthropoda; class Insecta; order Lepidoptera; family Depressariidae; genus Agonopterix; species Agonopterix heracliana. The sequence continues at coordinate 21,168,412 of OY856310.1, forward strand.
CATCTGTTAGCTTCTTTGCTATAACTTGTGGGTGTTGACATCTATGGCAAGTCCCCACAGTACTCCCCCCTCAGACCGGAGGTCGTTGAGTTGTTCGAAGTGTGCAGTCTGTATCCGTGTAGGTGCAGGGCTCCAGTCAAGTGAGTCTGACGAGCGATGTGCTGCGAGTGTGTGCATCTGTCAGGGAGTCCAGTCCTGATGTGATGCGGGTGAGTGACAGGCGTGGAGAAGGCGAGCAGAACTGCCACGTGGAGGAGAGCTCAGACACGTGGGCTGCGGGAGATCCTTCTATGCAGACGCTGACTGTCGTTGAGGAAGCTGCAGGCCCAGGAAGCGGTGTGAAGACAGCTGCGATGGACCTGGTGCGGCTTCGGGTTGATGGCGTGTGACTGCTGCTTGTTTGACCTGGTCGAGGGGTGTGGAGGGTTGGTTGAACTGGTTGCTGCTCTGTGTTGATGCTGCTCTGCGGTGTTCAGGTTGCGATGTTCTCTGTCGAGGGTCACCAATATGGAGGTGGTACTTGGGAATGTTCCTCCATTGAAAAGGGAAGATCTTCCACCAGGCTTAGTGTGAAGCCTGGGGACCGGCCGTGGTCCAACAGTTCTTAGTTGGACGTTGTATATATATCGAATCTCTGTGATTATTTCTCTTGCGCGATTTATGTCTCGCATTCGATTGTGAACCTTATTTGTAGTAGGTTACGAGTTACGTATTTACGGTGAACGTTGTCTTAGTATGGAGCATATTTCTGAGAGCGACGGTAGCGCCATCTGTTAGCTTCTTTGCTATAACTTGTGGGTGTTGACATCTATGGCAAGTCCCCACAATATCAGTATTTTGACTTTCTACAGTCAATATATTTACGAAAATATTTTATACGTTCGCAAAAATTTGTCTCTCTTTCCCAAAAACAGTGACGTTCATAATTACAATACAAGAAATAAAAATAAATTAGTGTTCCCACATTTTCGACTCAGTAAGGTCAACACATCTTTCATGGGGCACTGTATACGCTATTATAATAAGATACCAGAGGATATTCTAAACTTGCCAGACAAAAAGTTTAAATCCCATGTTAAACAAGTCCTCTGTAAAAAAGGTTACTATAAACTCGATGATTATTTGAATGACCAAAATGTCTGGTCTTGACAATGTTACACTATACAATGTTATTCAATATTTGTACTTTGTATATTTTGTTTTGTTTAAAAGAAGTGTGTTGTAGAGTTTCTGGCCGCATCTTCTCTACAACGGAACACCTTCCGAAGCGGTGGTAGAATCAAAAATGACGTCAAAAAGTTATCTATGTGATATTATTTTGAATAAAAATTTTGACTTTGACTTTGACTTTCTTGGTCATACTCAAGAAGTTTCGAATCTATAGGTCATACTGTTGTGTTTAAACGTAAGTATAAAAACTTCATGGATATACCTAGTACCGAAACACATAGATTTAATGATTTTTTCCCCTCCGGCCGCAAAGCGTAAATTTTCGTCCCGCTGCGCTAAACGAAGTTGCCGCTTTCCAACACGGTCGAGGAGAAAAATAGTATACTAACCTCAGACAGTAAATAAGAAAGCCTCAGATCAAATGTTTGTTGACCTCGGCTTCGCCTCGGTCTTCGAATTACATGGGATCTGGGCCCTTTCTTCCTTTCCAGTCCTCGGTGTGTAATCTCCTATAATTGATCATGGCGGCGGTCGGTAATGTTCGTCTTTTTTAGGGTTCCGTAGTCAAACAAAGAACCCTTATCGTCTATTACTTTACTTTAGTCAATTCTGTCTGCCTGTCTGTCTGTCTGTATGAGGGTGTTTGGGCGTTAGTCCACGACGCGTGCCCAATGCGGATTGGTAGACTTCACAATACGCATCAGAATTTCTTCTTCTGCATATGCAGGTTTCCTCACGATGACGTTTTCCTTCACCGTTTGAGAGCAGTCGGTACTACGTACATAAGTTAGAAAAACTCATTAGTACTCATTTATGCATCTATTAAATCGAAATATGGCATAAAGACATATAACAGTAACCCAAAAACAGAAATGTTGTACGAAAGATGGGTTGGATTGTTTTTAATCGAGTGTGGTGAGAGCGTACACCGTATCCTTTGCATTTACTTATAACTGATATCTAAGTCGAACTAATATATTTCACCTAGATTTCAACACTAAAAATTTTGAAATAAAAAAATTTTAACAAAAAATTTAAACCGACTTCGAAACTAAAAAGGTAAAAATAATAATATTGCAGTCGTTGACTTTTACATTCGCATCTAAAAGAAAATTAATTTGTTTTATTGGAGTCGGTGTCAAGCCAAGCCAAGCCAAAAAATTACTGCAAGCCCGGTTGCGAATCGTCCGGCTTTACACCGAGTCCGATAAGACAAATTAATGTTCTTTTAGATGCGAATGTAAAAGTCAACGACTGCAATATTATTATTTTTACCTTTTTAGTTTTGAAGTCGGTTTTAATTTTTTGTTAAAATTTTTGTTAAAAACTGTCACTAGTCGAGGTTTACTATAAGCAATCATTCTTCCCACAAGGACTTTGTTTTTTCATTGATAGATAATAATTATGTAGTCAAGAAGGATATAATTATCGACATAATAATATTCTAATGGACCTGAAAGAGTCTCAGTTAATGGAAACATTTTAATATGTAAAGATACCACATTATGTCATGTTGAGGCTGTAATTGTTTGCCATTTACATAATTTAAGTACTGTTTAAAATTTCAAATGTAATTTAAGTTCTAGATGACTTTTATACTGACAGTACACGCATGGTTTCGTAACATTAATCTAGAGTCACGTTGCAGGAATTGACCCGAGCACGTCTCGCGTGGTTTTCGCCTTTTTCGTCGCGTTTTTGCCTGCCACGAGGCTCCGCAATCCTCAATCTCTTCTTGTTCTTGAAAAAAAAAACAATCTCTGAGATTGGGATAGATACTCCCATAAATTACACTTGACACTGGCGGAAATGCGGTGCTACGCACAAGCAAAAGCCATTAATTATAAATAAAAAAAAAAACATTAATCTAGTGCGAACGATTGAAATGTGGTTTTCTGATCATAATACAACGTGTTAATGAGTAAGCGCAAAATCTCGTACAACCCAACATAATGTATTAATTAAACTAGCTTCCGCCCGCGACTACATCCGCGTAGATTTCGGAAGACTTCAATTCCCCGTTATACCCTATGGGGTATTTAGGGGTTGATTTTCAAAAAAAATCCTTTCTTAATGCACCCCTACATACTCTATAGAACTCGACGAAAATTATAAGCAGAGGGCCTACCATGAGTTTTCACTTTTCACTGTACTTTACTGCCGTAGTTACGTTGCCAATTCGTATGGCAGAAATAAGTTCTTAACGTAACCACTAGGAGCGCTGTACGAAATTCAATACGAAATTGGTGACGTAACTACAGTAGTAAAGAACGGTGAAAACTCATGGTAGGCCTACAGCAAACAAAAACAAAGAACTAATAAACTTTGAAACGAAAGAACGAACTAACGAACTTTTTTTTTATACCTACTTTAATCACTAGGTATCCAAAATGAAATACCTTTCTTTCATGTTTCAAAGAATATTCAGGAAGGACGTGCTAAGTTACGGTACAGTTTGCACACATGGAACACTAAAAGCGATACAGTATTAATATCGGAATAAAATATCTCAACCTGTTTTATAAAATTTCCTGTAGTTAACCACAGAAAAAACAGAAAAGTCCTCGAAATATCACCGTGCGGAACCGAAACAGAATCAAAAATTTTTATCGAACAGTTACAAAGCTAAAAAACTAGATTTACTCCAAAGAACACAATAACTAAACAAAACATTTTAAATTTAAATTAGTCTGAACAAAAACTCTTTAAAATAAAAACACTCACAACTACAACGGTAACAGTGATAGCGGTGGACACAGCGGCGCACGCGCATCCCTGCCTGATCTGCCTCTTCCTTGACAACCTCAGGAACTCCTCGGTCCTCGCATCGATAGACCTGTACAATCCAAACTGGCTAATTCTAGAACTGGAAGTCGTCCTTGATTCCCCACTTGACATCTTGAGCCTGAGTCACATCACTGTATACGCGGGTGCCGACTGCGCGAACGCAAGAAAAATGTGGTTTGTTTGAGCGTATAGGCGAACAGCGACAATGTGTTTTCCTTTGAGATCGTTGTTTGTTTGTAGGGGTGGGGTGTGGGCTTTCTTTTTGGTGTCGATAGATTGGTTGTTTTGTTTTTCTAGGTAGCGCAATTACATTTTTCATAAATTTTAAATTTCTACTTGGAACTCTTTGTGTGTAGTCATTTCAGTAATTGAAATTTAGCATATGCATCAAGTTCTCGTGCAATGAATGCTTCATGACGGTAGTCGAGTTCGAGGCAGACCCCGGAAAAGGTGACGCGATGTGTTGTATGCCTACTGCAATAAATGGAGGGATTAATGATCCCGTGGGTGTCGTAAAAGGCGACTAAAGGGATTAACCGGACGATGGGCAGCAGAGTCCTCCGAGTATATTAACACCCAACTGCGATCGCCAACCCACCTGCCAAGCGTGGCGATTATGGCAAAACCTCCCTTTTGGGGGAGGCCTATATCCAGCAGTGGACGTATAAAAAAGGCTGAAATGATGAATGATGATGTTTGAAAGAGCTTTACTAAATGCATTGCCATAGTGCTATAAGCTTTTGTAGTTTAGGTTTCTGATAGTTTCTGTGCTGTAGACAACCTAACTGTCAAGTATTAGGCTGCGTTTCCATCAGAGATGTGCGAGGTAGTGAGGCGGTGAGCGAGGAAACAATCTGCCAATAGCGCGCTCGCTCGATCACGTCTTTAATAAATTGAAGTACTCCCATTGGCCGATTTTTTCCTCGCTCACCGCCTCTCTACCCCGCACATCTCTGGTGGAAAAGCAACCTTAGTCTGAGATAGATACACAAGCTGGATAGATTCATGTTTGAATGCCTCTGTCCTGCAGTAGGATTTTACAAGTGGCATTTCCTTCCTTTAACGGAATTCAATAAACAGAAATTTTATCGATACCCTAACATCGTCAGTTCCCAGCACTACAGTCCGCTGCGCTCGCGCAGGGCACTGGAGCGTGCTGAGCACTGAGTGCCCGACTCCACATCGAAGTATTCACAATTGACAAGTGAAACCTACGTTATGTGTAAATTATTCGACATAACACTAGTTATGACTATGTTTAGTTAATTATATGGTCGAGGTTAAGTTAATGGCCTTTCCTTTTGCGACTGCATTTTTAAGATTTACTACCTACTTACACTATGATTTAGTGTTCACTAAATTCTCGCTTGTTATGCTTAGCGTAGTTATAGTAGGAACTATAAACAATAATCTGTTATGTATAATAATTACAATTTTAAATAAAATATCATCATCATCATCTGAAGCCATAGAGCAATGGTGCTTTGTTGCAAAGTTTTGATTTATTTAATGACCTAAAAATTTTACCACCTCGTAAGATAGGTACGGCCTACGTCTTCTTCTAACTGCTTTCTTTTTTTTCTTTTTTGAGGCTTTTAGTGGAAACTAAAACCGGGACGATTTAGATACCGACTGAACAGATATTTGAACCCAGTCTTTTGGGTTAGAATACCGGTACTTTGTTCAAAAAGTTCAATATTTTGACCGTGACTTGCGTGTATATAAATGAGCTTTGTACCTTTGTGCGTAAAAACCCGCAATATTTCTTGCGTGTCGGCGATCTAAATCGTCGCTACAATACTCGACGAAACCCGGATGACATAGTTTTACCTCTCCAACAACTCACTATGTGCCAAAAAGGTGCACATTACATGGCTGGTAGAGTATACAATCATTTGCCAAAGAGTCTGAGAGAGCTTCAAGGGAATAGTTTTAATAGACAATTAAAGGCCATATTGTTAGAAAAATGTTATTATACAATTAATGAATATCTGAATGACGAACTGAATTAAGCAAATATTATTATGTAAAATTATGTTATGTTATTATTGAGTAAAATCTAATAATCTGTAGGAAAAATTGTATTATATAATTAATGAATAAGTATCCAAATGACAGATCAGACTAAACAAATATAATAAATTAAGTATAATACAATTATAAGTAAGTTCCTACTAACTAAACTAAACTAGCCTAAATTAACTGAAGATCCTACTAATCAACTAACTGAATACTTGTACACCTCGACGAGGTAGATTGTTGAAACCTAAACTAAGAAAAGAACTCTAATTGTACACAATCAAGCAAGGAATAAATGATTATATGATTATGGTAACCATAAAACCACTAACACAAGAAACAGAATTGTAAAAACTCATCGTTTCGATTGTAATACAAAATGGTTGTGATACAATTTTTAAGATTGTTATTCAGAAAGTTTGTATCGGCACTTTCAATGCAGTAATTTAATAATTTCTAAACGGAAAGAATAATTGTTTCAAAGAATGCTATGCAAATTCATTACATCCTGCGGTGGTTTGCCTGTCTTAACGAATGACGTGTTACATCAAGAATTATCGGAATCTGAGGCGTTTATGCACGTGATTGACGTTGGTGTCATGCAAGCGGGCATTCTGGTTCCAAAGTCAATAAACTTACTTTTTCAATAAAAACTACAATAGTGTGAATTATTAAGTTTGTTTTGTAAGTTAAGTTTGTGACTGTCTTCCAAATCAGCTTCTTGATGGCATTGTGGCAAAGACGTTTGCGGAAAATGTGTTTTTTCAGCAAAACTTCGTTTTCCAACATGGGCCTAAGTTAGAAATCGCAGTGTTGCTGAAATTCCGTAACGGAGTTCTGATGTCGCGCATTACATCACCATCATCATCATCAGCCTACCCTCTAGGAGTTGGGGCGTTAGTCCACCACGCGTGCCCAATGCGGATTGGAAGACTTCACATATGCATCAGAATTTCTTCTTCTGCATATGCAGGTTTCCGCATGGCGCGCATTACGTGTTCTTCAACATAATTATATTTTTATTTTTTATTTTTACGTAGCCCCTTCAATGTCCCACTGCTGGGCAAAGGCCTCCCCTTTTACTCTCCAATCCTCTCTGTTGTGTGCAACTTCTGGCCAACTCTCCAAGAAGGCATCCATGTTATCTCTCCACCTTTTTCTCGGTCTACCTCGACGCCGGTGACTATCCTGGGGAACCCAGTCTGTGGTGATTTTGGCCCATCTTTCGGGCTGCATGCGACAGACATGTCCGGCCCAGTCCCACTTCAGCTGAGCTGTCTTTTTTATATACCTACTTAAAATAATTATTATTATTTATTTATGTAAACAACTCATTTACATAGCCAAAGAGATTAAAAAGAGTTAGTTAACTTATTAGTAATTTTATTTACTCCATATTTATTTAAAAAAAAATCGTTAATTCGAACCATGGCATTATTCTGTGACAATCGGCATTACTTTCATTGAAGTAATATATTGCAGTAATAAAAGAGAAAATGTGATGACTAACTGTATTTAATTACAATTTCTGAGATCTATTTGACCATGCGTGACCATGTTGTAGTTATGTCTGCACATTTGTTACATAGGTTTCTGAATAGGTTGCTAATGTTCAAATGATTTTGTTGTTATTGGTCTGAAATTGAATAAATAAATAAATAAATATCTTGGGCATTACTAACACAAATTATCTAGTTACATTTTAAAGTACCAGAAACTAGCCTGGACTTGTATTATGATGACTAGACAACGATATAGAATACATAGATACAAACATCATGACCGAGTCATGGACAAATATTCATATTCATCATACAAATGGTTTATTAAAAACAAAATGCATTATTACAGTAGTAACAAAAATGTCCAGTGATAATAATGTTGATTGGAGGAAATAAAAGCCATACGCAAATAATAATGTTTTTTTTTTATTTTATTTTTTTTATTTATTTATTTAGGCAAAAATACTACAAAGAATTTTGGTTACAATACGCTCTGCCAAACTGTGAGAACAGAATTTGTGTAGGTACATCACAGATTTACTTTTTATTATAACCTGTATATTTAATTAAACACAAAAACATAAAATACAGAACACCAGAGAAACCATAAAAAAAACCCTTCAAACTACAAATAAAAGATATCCTCCAAAGCGCCGACCCGAGGCATAGTACCCAGGAGGCTGGCCGCGTTGCCTCTCTGAATAGCCAAACCTGTCCTTTGGGAAAAATTGCTGCCAGCCCTCTCATGTCTTCCAGAGGACTCAAACAGGCGCCTCGAGAGGCACTTTAGAAAAGGATTCGCCGAGGGACCCCAACAGCCTAAGGTCTCCACAGCGAAAGGCAGAAACTCTTAGCCCTCTCCCAAACCATGATACGAGTTGTATATAAAAAAAACATTTATTTTCACCACAAACATACAAGTTAGCATTCATATTACTTATACAGCTTCATATAATAATTATGTTTGCGGAGACTGGTGCCTGAAAAAGGCTTTAACGGGTGTAAAACCTGTTAGACAGACACCAGGCCCCCCAATTACAGTATTGTAGGTAATATCATAATCTGAGGAAATATGTAATATTTTTAAAGTCTAATATAGAGTTTCTAGCATCATATTTCTATCTTTAAATAAATAAAGAAACACCTCGATAACCATAATAACACTATCGAAGCATTGAAAGTATAAATAATAATACGTCATGTTCAAAAGTAACTATAATACTAAATGTTACTATTGATTAATCACATCAGAACAGAACAGAATCAGTATATTTCAGATAAGTATATTCTCCACTTGTATAATATTACTAGTGTTTTCCCGCGACTTTGTCCGCAAAAATTATATACCAGATTTTAAGTCAGATCATACGCTATCAATCAAAAAAAGATTTATCAAAATCGGTTCAGTAGTTTTTGCGTGATGCGCGAACAAACAAACAAACTAAAAATTGTGTCAATAGATGGCGCTGCACGTCATTTAAATCGCGCTATAAAGTGTTATTTGAATTTATATGAAGTGAACCGCTACTTTTATGTTCCTCATAATTTTACGGTTTTATAATAGTTAAGACTAGTGTTTTCCCGCGACTTAGTTCGCACAAATTATATACCAGATTTTAAGTCAGATCATAAGCTATCAAACAAAAAAAGTTTCATCAAAATCGGTTCAGTAGTTTTTGCGTGATGCGCGAACAAACAAACAAACAAACAAACAGACAGACAAAATTCCTAAAAAAGGTTGATTTCGAGTCAGGGATACCTAAAAACCATATCGTAATCTTTTTTTTGTTAATATCTTCAATGTACAGACACACTTCAGTTTTATAATAGTTTAGATGTATCTATAACATTCCGATCATGGGTGACCGGAATTGTCTGCTTCCATGTTACCATGGTATGTAGCAACAAAGTATGGTTACTCCTCTGATCTATTCTGGTCTACTAACACTTCACAGTTATTAAAATTATTAGGTATCGTATTTAAGAGCTTTCGCACTTATTTGTAGAGTATTCGCCAATACTGTCTTCTTTGTGCAAGTGTCTTAAGTTCCTGATAAGACACGACACCAATACTTTCTTTCACCTGTGTTGTTTAACTTTATCTAAGTCTTCCTCTACCTTTCTTCCCTTCTATATTTTTTTCTTTTAACAGTCTTGGAGAAAGGTATAAGTTACCCGGACTTTGGACCAGTCCGAGGTGTACAAACGTAGTTCACCCACTTGTTCGATATGTAACTTTTTGTACCCATTTGGTTCATCTAAGTTTTATACGGTAAACTTTTTGTACCCATATGATTTACTAAGATGCTCCACGGTAAAGTTTTTGTAAACAATGAAATAGTCTCTGATTTGTAAAATGTAGAAATGTTTCTACCCTGTATTTACAATAGTGTATTAAAAAACGATTCATCATATCAATGTGCTCACGATTAACCATTAATTATATCGAAATAAATCACTTATTAAAATGAATAACGTATTTGGTAAATGATTTGTTTTTCTCCATTACAATTTCCAATTAAGTCGATTCTGTGCTCATAAATCTAGTTCAATTCATCCAATCATTCTTCCATAGACACGTGACAAAAAGTCGTTGTTCAATGACATTATGATTTATTATTGCTTGGCACGACATTGTCTTCCTAGCAAGGAAAGCGTGCATAATTTTCGCTAATGCCAACACGGATTTATTATGTTGTAAGATCGTTTTGTATCAGTATTTGGATGTTATTGAGATGTCATTACATACAGGGTCCAACTTAAGGGGGCACAGAGCCTATTGTGCTGCTGCCCTCAATGGTAATTTTTATTTTAATTCTTAACAATAAAACAACATTTCTAAAGGAGTCGCGCTGTGGATCTGCTATTGGGTAGTCGCGTCGCTCGTCGATTGTTGGTTACCTCCTCCTTCTACAACGGGGCTCCAGTAATGGCTCAAGATAGTGTTCTTTTCGAAAAACAATCCTTGAAGTCACCAAATACATAAATTACCGTACAACGTCAAGCACTCTTGCTACAAAAACTAGACATTGGCAAAATCATCAAATACCCAAGATGGAACGATTTTTTAAAAAATAGAATAGAATAGAACATTTCTAAAAAACAAGCATGTCACATTGTAGTCATTGCTGATTTTAAATTTATCGTGTCACTGCGGATTTGTTTTTATAATGTTTGTAAGCATAAAACAGCCAATCAGGACTACAATGTGACATTATTATAACACTTTATTGCACACAAAGACATAAAAATATACAAAGTTGAGAAAACATTCTTATATTTTGGAAATGTTGTATAATTGCTTAGAAATAAAAAAATACGATTGGGGGCAGCACAATAGGCTCGGTATCCTCTTAATTATGCTGACAGTTTTTTAAGAGGATGATTATAAGTTTATTATTAATGCTGTTAGGTGGCGGTAACTATTCAATAAGCTTAGTCTGATGCCTCTTATGGCCGCTTAATAATAATCAGACAGTACAAGCAGGTTTACCACTATCTTAATTTCCTCAGCATCTAGGAGAATGGCCCATGACATCCTCTTTGACGAGAGGAAATCTTTGTTAAGCAGTAGAATCTTATAAACTATGCTTAGTTCACAAACAATTTTTATAACAAATTAATTATCATACTAAACTGTAAGTAAGTACCTATAAAATATGCTAAGTGGTTGTCGTATCTGATGAAAGCTAACAATGTAGTGGTCAGTGAGCGTTAAATCTTCCTTCCATGGCATTTTTAGCATAGCTAATCAATTGTTAACTTTATTGTAAAGAATATAGAGCACAGATTGTCTTATTTTCGTATTGTAACAATGACTAAGAAATTATTGGACCAGTAATTTGTAAACTTAAATCCCTATAGCTACTTACTCTTATTTAATTAGATTTTGGAATTTTAGGTCTGTCTGGTAGACTAGTGGCTAAACCAAATTTTAATTTTAATCTGTAACAACTTTCTCTATGGCACCAACATCAAAATCACGAAAAAAAAACAGCTGTTCCATGCAAAACTGCAAACCTTGAGCCTTATGTATGGGACAGCAGACTTTTTTTCGCGATTTCGATGTTGAACCTATAGAGAAAGTTGTTCAGTTCGACGGTCTGATCAAGCCCTTATAAAAGTGTCACCATATTAAGAAGGACCCTATATTATCATCATCATGCTTACTTTTTCAGAAATAATAATGAAGTTTTGTAATGAAATAATAACACAATGCACAATCATTATTTGTAAATTTTTTATTTATAAAAAAATATTTTTACAATCTTAAAAAATAAAAGTTAAAGGCAGTGTTGTTTCACTTTTAGATTTTTCTTGAGTATTACCATTATTTAAAATTAAAAAATACATAATTATAGTATCACTAGAATCGTGGTAACTTCGTAACATACATACAATGCCTATGTACATAAAATAATCATATCGTTAAAACAAACTTCATAACAAAACAAAACGTTTGCGACTCAAGTACTTCTAAAAGTACATTTTGGTATCACAATTATGGCAACATAAGTAGAAAAACATTATTGTAAATTTTAATTAGGCTAGACTAAAAGACGAATGGTACAAGTGGTCGATCGTAGAAATACCCTTTGTCTTCAACGAAGGGTGGCCTAGTCGTAAATGGGACTCTAGTTGTGCTAGGGGGGATGTATACTGGGAGCCTGGTTGTGTAAACTGGGGGCCTTGTCACTGGGGGGACGTAAGGGGCCCTTGTTGTCGAAGGGGGAAGGTAAGTTGGCGGTGGCCGGGTAGTAGGGGGAAGGTAAGTAGGTGGCTGCGTCCTTGGTCTTTGAGTAGTGGTTGGTACTGGGAAAGGTACTTTGGGTTTGGGGTAATCGTAACCGGTAGTCCTATACGAGGGAAGGATGGTTGAGTAGGTCGGTGGTCTTCTGGTTGTTGTTGGGGGTGGGGGAGGTCTGGTGGTGGGTGGTGGAGGAGGACGGGTGGTCGGTGGAGGGGGTCTTCTTGTTGTTGGGGGTGGGGGTGGTCGGGTTGGTGGTGGTGGGGGTAGGTAGGTTGCTGGGGTTTTGAAAGTGGGAGGCCTAGTTGGCGGTGGTGGAGGGGGAGGCGGTCTCCTAGTTGTTGGTGGTGGTGGAGGCCTAGTTTGTGGAGGTGGTCTTCTTGTTGTTGGAGGTGGGGGTGGTCGGGTTGGTGGTGGTGGAGGTAGGTAGGTTGCTGGCGTTTTGAAAGTGGGAGGCCTTGTTGGCGGTGGTGGAGGGGGTGGTGGTCTCCTAGTTGTGGGTGGTGGTGGAGGCCTGGTTGGTGGAGGAGGCGGGAGGTAGGTTGCTGGTGTCTTGAATGTTGGTGGACGAGTTGGTGGTGGTGGTGGTGGTGGAGGGGGTCGTCTTGTGGTTGGTGGTGGTGGTGGCCTAGTAGGTGGTCTCGTTGGTGGTGGTGGAGGTAGGTAGGTTGCTGGCGTTTTGAAAGTTGGTGGTCTCGTTGGTGGAGGAGGAGGTGGAGGTGGTCGCCTTGTCGTTGGTGGTGGGGGTGGTCTGGTTGGTGGTGGTGGTGGTGGTCTAGTTGGTTGTGGTGGTGGAGGGGGTGGAAGGTATGTAGCTGGAGTTTTGAATGTAGGTGGTCGTGTGGGTGGGGGTGGTGGTGGAGGTGGTCTTCTAGTTGTGGGTGGTGGCGGTGGTCTAGTTGGTGGTGGTGGGGGAAGATAAGTTGCTGGAGTCCTTAAAGTAGGGGGTCTAGTTGGTGGTGGAGGAGGAGGCGGTGGTCTTCTAGTCGTTGTTGGAGGTGGTGGTGGTGGCAGTGGTCTTCTAGTAGTTGGCGGTGGTGGTGGTCGGGTCGGTGGTGGAGGTGGAAGGTAGGTGGCTGGTGTTTTGAATGTAGGAGGCCTGGTTGGTGGTGGTGGAGGCCGTCTAGTTGTAGCTGTAGTCGGGAATGTAAAAGGTACTTTAGGTGTTGGGTAGTTGTAGCCAGTAGTCTTGAATACGTCTAAAACAGTGGAGTAAGTTGGTGGTCTTCTAGTTGTGGGTGGTGGTGGTGGTCTGGTCGGGGGAGGGGGAGGTGGAGGTGGTCGCCTTGTCGTTGGTGGTGGTGGTGGCCTGGTTGGTGGTGGTGGCGGTGGTCTAGTTGGTCGTGGTGGTGGAGGGGGTGGAAGGTATGTAGGTGGTTGTGTGCGTGGGGGTGGTGGCCTTGTTGGTGGTGGGGGAGGTGGGGGTGGTCGCCTAGTTGTTGTTGGTGCGGGGTAGGTGAATGGAACTTTAGGAGTAGGGTAGCTATAACCAGTGGTCCTAAACACGTCTAACACGGTGGAGTATGTCGTTGGCGGCCGTGTTGGTGGAGGTGGTGGCCTAGTTGGTGGGGGAGTTGGACGCCTAGTCGTTGTTGTAGGAGGAGGGGGTCTTCTAGTGGTAGTTGTTGTGACTGGTGGCAAGTATGTTGGTGGTGCAGTCCTTGGTGGTGGAGGCCTAGTTGGTGGAGGAGGAGGAGGAGGAGGGCGCCTAGTTGTAGTTGTTGTTGGGTAGGTAAAAGGAACCTTCGGTGTAGGGTAGCTGTAGCCTGTAGTCCTAAATACATCTAGTACTGTGGAGTAAGTGGTTGGTGGCCTAGTTGGTGGAGGTGGTGGCCTAGTTGGTGGGGGAGTTGGACGCCTAGTCGTTGGCGGAGGAGGCGGAGGAGGGGGTCTTCTAGTAGTAGTTGTAGGTGGTAAGTATGTCGGCGGTGGAGTCCTTGGGGGTGGGGGCCGAGTTGGTGGGGGAGGAGGAGGGGGCGGACGCCTAGTTGTAGTCGGAGGAGGTAGAGTAAAAGGAACCTTCGGTGTTGGATAACTATAACCAGTAGTTCTAAACACATCTAACACAGTTGAATAAGTTGGTGGTGGTGGAGGCGGTGGTCGTCTGGTTGTTGGTGGAGGTGGTGGCCTAGTCGTGGGTGGAGGCGGCGGCGGTGGTCTTCTAGTCGTGGTCGGTGGTGGCAAGGTAAACTGTACCTTTGGCGTTGGGTAATCATACCCAGTAGTTCTATATACATCTAGAACGGTAGAGTAAGTAGGTGGCGGTGGAGGAGGCCGCCTAGTCGTTGTAGGGGGGAACGGTATCCTTGGTGTTGTGTACACGTAGCCAGAGGTTGGTGGCGGCGGAGGTGGAGGCCGGGTTGGGGGTGGAGGTGGAGGTCTAGTTGGTTGAGGAGGCCTAGTTGTCGGTGGACGTGGAGGAGGCGGCCTAGTTGTCGGAGGGAACGGGATACGTGGCGTTTGATACACGTAACCGTTCGTCTGAGGCGGGATAGTTGGTGGCCTTGGCGGAGGCGGTCTCGACGGCTGCGGTGGCGGGTAATTATACCCCTGCTCTATCGAAGGCTGAGCCGATGGCGGCGGCGGGAAAGGTATTTTCGGTTTCGGGTAAAAATACCCATCTTCGTCCAAATCAGCGTTGATTGGTGATCCGAATACGGCATAGTTTTGGCTTGGGCTGTTCTGAATGGCCCGTACTTCTCGGTCGGCGTGGCATGTTTGGTATACCGCCAGCAAGACCACTGCTATGTGCAGTGACAGCCTCTGTAATAGAAGAAAATCCTGGTTAGATATGTTTTGGTAAAAAGACATTACTTTATTTGTGATATCAGTATCATTATTTATTTATTTATTTATTGTTGGCTCAGAACCTGTCACGCTGTACCTACAAAGTTTGGGCGATACTTGTGTATTATCTGATTGACTCTGACTGGGAGGGACTGACTTAGGGAATAAAAATTTTATGTTTAAATTATATGCTTATATTGAGGCAAAGTCTCTCCACGCTGTTTGATTTTGCAAAGAATACCATAAACATAAACCTTTGCGGTAATGCGCAACCACACATCAACGTTTCATCGTAATCGGTCAATGTCGGAATCTTTAACAGATATACTTACATCCATTTTATGTAAATAGTAACTAAGTATATTTAGATTATAAATACTGTTTTAAACTAACAAACAAGTCTGAATGTAAATTAAAGACATTCCAGAAGAAATCTAGATTTAGAGATATCTCCATCCGTGGAACCCGAACCTATTTTACTTTTATTTTTGTATCTATATTCCAGCATCACCGGAAAATTACTGAACTGAATTAAATTAAACTTTAAACTGCTAATAAACTGCGCTACAAAAAGAAACTATACAATATTAAATATATCGTAAGGTGTATAATCGCTAATACGCGGTCGATGTCGCGGGTAAAACCTAGTAAGTCATAAATCTGAAAATGTATTATCATTTTCCTCATTTATTCATTCTACAACTACCTACTACATTTTGAAATATTTTAAATATTTATAAGCACAGATAGATAATTATTAATGTATTAAATATAACTAATTCTATGTTAAGGTCACATAACTTAGCAGTTTTAGAGTGTTTGTTTAAAAACTCTTCATTTTGGCAGAAAGGTCAAAGCTTCTGAGACTGATTTAATCAATATAATTATCGTAACTCGTTAGAAGATTCACCTGTCCGTCTGTCAGTCCCCAATACGACTTCAGTTTGATAATGAATTCAAAGTTATTTAAATGTAAGTACCTACGTATCGATATTGCAGTAACCGATCTCAATGGATTCATTTTAATAAATACGTAAACTTGCCATGGAGACATCACTTGAAAACTACTAAACCGATTTTTATGTGGTTTTCACAAAAGTGTAGGGCATAGTTTGGTGTTTGGTTTTAACATTTAGGACTCTTGTGGGAACCAGAGTCTGACCAAAGGTTTTTATATCTAGACAGACACATTGTTACCTACCTATTTCGAAAAGGCCAAGGGCAAGGTGACCAAACATCTAAATTTTATAATATTTATGTACAACATTAATTAGGAACATCGACGGTCAAAAGATTGTATAATTCCTAAAACAGTAAAGGTCGTGTTTTACCACTGACCCGAATTCGTAAATGGATTTGTCACGAGCGAAGTTTTGGTACAACTGTTTGCTTAGTTCCGTACATGATAAACATGAGTTTTCGTCACCTGATTTGTTGATAAATAGCTAAAACATGTTTATTTAGTGTATGCACGCCGATTTGCTTTGCCAAAATAAATACTCCAATACTACTTTCTGATTTATAAATAGGTTAATATATTTCATCATTTTGCACTTTATCTATAACTAGCGACCCGCTCCGGCTTCGCACGGGTGCAATGTACATATAAACCTTCCTCTTGAATCACTCTATCTATTAAAAAAAACGCATCAAAATCCGTTGCGTAGTTTCAAAGATTTAAGCATACAAAGGGACATAGGGACAGAGAAAGCGACTTTTCAATCTATATTATCGTCTTTAAGGGGGACGTCACGGTTCGAATCCCGCTCGCCGCCCGACTTTTTCGATCTTTAATTTGATTAAGCTAACATGGCATACATGTAAAATAATAAATTCGAAGTGAGTATCGTTATAATAATTATAGGTACCTATTTTAAAGAAACACTATAAAGCCTGTGAAATAATGCCGAGCAATAAAACAGTTGCGCAATATTTACAATTTTATTTTATAGGCGCTATAAAACAGATTTATTGTGTTACTCGTATAAATAAAACATCAATATTTTAATTTTAATAGCTTCTTCAGTCACAAACAGCCTTGCTACAGTGTTGACAAAGAAGCTCGTCAATTATCATAATTCGGAGGATTTCAAGTTCGGTTCGGTACATCTTGAGACGTAATTTTGAAGAAGAAGCTCAAGGCATTCCGGTCAAAGTTGTTGGAATGTAGCTCGTATGGAGTTTGGTACAAGTTATAATATAAATTAATGTAGGTATCATTAAAATTCTTATACTGAGTAAGTACCTACCTGACAAGAGGTCGCCGAAACAAATAATTGTTCTTCGGTAGAAATGGGCTGGAGAACCCTGGAAAGGACCAAGAATCCAAGAATCTATTGCAGCTGTATACTTATCTCTTATTATGAAGTGATAATGGATATCAGGAGGAGGGAGGATTGTCACGACCAAAGAAAAGGATGGATTGTGAAATATGATATTGCGTAGAAAAGGAGTGAACGCTGAAGTGACGACAAAAAAAGTTGAATGGTGGAAGACTACGTATTGCGCCGACCCCATGTAATGGGATAAGGGCAGGAAGAAGAAGAATGAATGTTAGGACCTAATAAATACCGGAGAAAATTTCAAAAAGCAACATAAACTTTTTAGTTAAGGTTACCTACCTACTTGGTAACCTAACTCAATCTTTTTTTACTTATCTAATCGAAACAATTCTTCAACTTGTTTTTAAGCATGTCTCTACATTATCTTTAAGATATTTAGTAGCAACAGTTTTCTATTAAGGTATAAGTACAGTATTTTTATGACGATCCAGACAGCATCTTTAGCCAAAACAATAAGTACACAGATCGTACCTAGGCACGCTTTTAAACTTGAGCATTATTATCATCAGGAATTTCGACATTCGACGTTTGTTTTTTCTTCACCTTTCTTTCCTTCCAAAGAAAATAAGATCATGAGTTTACTTTTATGGGCACCTTTGCAAACCTTTGTTTTCTTTCACAAATCCACCGAATCCTCCGTCAATGTCGAATTATTTACTCAGCACACAATGGTTCAATTTAAAGTCGCAGTCTCTTACGCTGTTGATTGATTATCATCCGTATGTCCTTCAATTTTAGCAACAATTTAGGTTAATGATATGTAAAGGCTTCATGAGGTCAGGGGTTGCCATGTACATAAATGAGGCTGAGTTACTGTCCATCTGTGTTAATCAAATTTTAGATAAATTTTTAGAAATAATGAGAAATTTATTTGATAATTTGTATGTACAGCCGTCAGCCACTGAAAAACACGCAGGTACCTACTGCTCCACGTTATGAGATGTAAATATAGGAACTAGTTTATAAGCAGTGCACAAACAAACATATAAACAGACAAATTCCAAAAATGATCTACATACATTATGTTACTGACTCTTTGTCCCCTTAATACAGTTTAATTATATTTTTTGCTAATATTTATAATGTTATATAAATAAATAAATTAAATAAATAAACAAGACGCACAATGCGCGCGCGCAATGTGTGTGCGTTATGTAGTACAATACGCTTGGACATTTATCATTAAACATGTAAAGTACATTGTACTAGTAATGTATAATTTTTGGTCATAATGCCACACTATTTGAAGCAATCATGATAATAAAATACACTTTGAAATATTCACAAACCGCATTAAGACTGAACTTTAGATTTCTATGTAGTCACGTGTATAAATGTAAAAAGCCAAAAAATAAATTAAATGGTCTACGTAAAGGTCAAGATCATTGCATTAGATAACGATCGTCGGAACAATCTTTTTAAACAAAAACATGTAAATTGTATGTTTATATGCATTTCTTCTTTTTATGGTGCCGTCTTCTACCGGAGGTTGGCTATCATTAGGGCTACTCCGACCCTGGAGACTGCAGCCCTTAACAAAGAGGTGTTGTAGGGACATAACGAACCATTCACACAGGTTCTTAAGCCAGGAAGTCCAGTCCAGTATTTTTCCTTATTACGTGACCGAGGAACTGTACATAGTTTCTTTGCATTTGCAAGATACAAAATCAATATAAGTAAAAACCCAAGTGCCATACCGATTCATCATCATCACAGCCTATACAGGGTGTTACATAAGTAAGAATAAATTTTTAAAACTCTTAAGGGGGTTGTTTAGACCGTCAAACTGAACAACTTTCTTTATGAGACCAACATCGAAATCGCGAAAAAATTTTTTTTAAATCCCATACATATTTTAGCTCTAGTCGATTTGTAGAGTATAGAAAATATTTTTTTTTTCGCGATTTCGATATTGTTCCCATAGTGAAAGTTGTTCAGTTTGATGGTCTAAACCACCCCCTTAAAGGTTTATTTGTATTTTTGTAACACCTTGTATAAGTCCCACAGGCCTTTTCTCAGGGAGAGTGTATGGGCTTGGGCGTTAGTCCTCCACTCGTTCCCAATGCGGATTGGTAGACTTCACATACGCTTCGGAATTTCTTCTTCAGCGTATGCGGGTTTCGTCACGATGTTTTCCTTCACAATTTGAGTACAGTCGGAATTACGTACTTAAGTTAGAAAAACTTATTGACCTGGTATATGGCATGTCATCCGTGCGGATTCGAACCTGGACCACAGGATTGAGTTTCCATAGCTCTCCGCAACGCGCCACCGGCGACGCTACCTACCGACTAATTACCTTTTTGATTTACAAACACTTAATTGCAGAAACGCTCATTAAAGTTAATCCTCCATTAAATCTCTTGCTAGCTTTTACTACGTCAACAATACAAAAAGTGACAGCAAGAGATTTAATGGAGGATTCACTTTAATGAGCGTTTTTGTAACTGAGTATTAACAAGTTAGAATTTTCTATAGAAAAACTACCGAATATTTAAATGGCTCTATAATGCAATTAACCTTTACTTTAATATGTACGTGTACCCAATAAGATAAATAATTAATACAGAAAATTATTTTAAAACACCAAAAATACCACCTTCGTCCAAATGGAATCAAATATATGGAAGCATCCTTTAATAAACAAATCAAAACAAAAGTTCAAAGGCAATATTCAACTATGAACAGAACCGCTTAGCATGCGTAGGCGCACGTGGGCAACAATCAAGCCGATAGCTCTGAGCATTGTGCTCTATGCTAATACAACATTCATTGAATTGTTTACATGAGTTGCATTTAGCGTTGATGATTTATTGTATACTGACATAGTTATATACTTCAAGAAAAATGTAATTAGCTTGTTCATAATTTATGTAACATTTTATTAAGTAGTTATTTGTAGGCCTTTAAGTAGAGCTATAATATAAGGCTGATGATATTATGTTATTTATGGTATTTTTATTTTATTTATATATATGATACATATTTTTCTATATTTTCCCATCGTCTTTCATAACATGAGTTTTTAATGTCATATTCAAAGCTGATGAATAAAGTTTAAAATTCGAATTTACAGACCATTTTGTTGAAAATTTTAGAGACGATAGGATGACTCGTTTGGGGTGGCGTGGGCAGCATATACTATTTATGCATATTTTTTAAATATCATACAATTAACATGTCTAATATAATGATTTATTCTACGCCTGTTTTTTTTTCCTTGATAGTAAAAATTTTATAAATGGGCACTTATTTTTATAAGAGTTTTCATTATAGGCTTGACATGGAACTTAAGAGGTCTGGAGAAAAGAGCGAGGCTTTTCTCGCTCCAAGGATCAATTGATCTTAGCTATTAAGTGAATTGGATCATCTCTCTTGGAGGTCCTTCCTGCACCACATAATTAATGGCGTTTTCTTTAAATACAATTTTATAAAATTCTAATGTATTGATCTTGGGTAAGTTATATGTCAAATGGACGGTCGAAGCTACGAAAGTTTCGAAAAATTTCAACCAGCACTGGTCTATAAATCCTATCACACACAAATACGTAATTTCTATAACGCCTCACGCACACCTACCTAAGAATGTTGGCCCCTTTTGTTTGATGCAGTAGAAGCGTGAGGCCCATTTTAGACACATACTTTTTCTAAGTGTATTGATATTGATAAACATAGTTATAATCATTTTGCTCAATTTACGTTTAAATTGTCATTTACGAATCACATTGCCATTTCAAGAACACTTATTGCAAAATAATCTAAACGTTAAACCGGTCTAGGTCTGTTTACTATGAAAATTTTAACGCAAAACCTTAAGAATGCTTAATGTTATGTCTTAATCTTCAAACATAAGTATATGAGCTACCTACTAAAATATATACAAAACGAACCTGACCCCAATATGGAAACAAACAAACATACATCACAACTATCGGTTAAGAAACTGCACACGCGCTTGTAAAACCGAAAAATTCTTACTAATAGAGTAACAATGTATTAAAAAGGCATGAAGAATTGCTTCGATGCGTTAACTGAGTGTTACTTAATGTTGAAGAAATGTGGAGAAGTGAAGCGGAATTTATTTTATAAATTGAATATTTTGGGATAGGTATACAGGGTGTAAAATTAAATGCGTTACATACTTAGGAGGTGCTTCAGACTTTCAGACCATAATACTGAAAAACATTCAAGGGCCCAAAATCGAAATCGCGAGTAAAAATCTGTTGTTAATGCAAATACGTAGGTCAAATAGCCAGACATTTTTTGTCGTGATTTCAATTTTGGCCCCATACTTAAACTTGTTCACTTGTGTGTTGTTCTTGTTCTTGTGGCATGTATTGTACCCACAGTACATACAAGTGGCGACGGGCTCACCCCCCATCAAACTGAACAGAATTTCGGTATGTTAGCATATTTACTTAAATGTAGTATTTATTTATATATTTTTTTTAATTGAGAACTTTAAATAATGTACATACGCAATATTATTACTATAAACATTGGGCGCGAGAGTTCGAAGGTGACTAATGAACGTCAAGGGCCATTCGAGCACCCGCCTCAGGAGAGGAAACAGTTTTGTAAAGTTTTGTCTCTGATCTAATTTATTTAAATATTATGTTGTAATAATGTGAAAGCTGTAGAGTTTCTGGCCGCATCTTCTCTACAGTGAACTTCCGAAGCGGTGGTAGAGTCAAAAATAAATGATCTGAGTTTTATCAAAATATAAAAGTTTGTATTTTACTTTATCACAAAAGATATGGGTAAGTTAATATTTCAGAAGTGCTGGATAACTGATACGTCCACTGGTATGTAATTTTTGTTAAGTATATTTACTATCAAAACATTATAATATATAAGTATATAATAATACTATTATTTTTGATTTCACATTCATATAAATTGATTACGTCATCAACTGAAATTGATTATTTTGTTCACATACAAAACAAGCAATAACAAATAATTAAAATAATAAATGTTTCGTAATAAAGTAGAAATCAATGTAGAAAAAATAGAACTGTAAAATATTTTTGTGAAATGTTGTATGAACCTTGTATAAATCCCTGTATGAAGGGAAACTGGCAGAACGAAGTTCTCTTAACAGTTTTCAACAATTGTTCTCTAATATTAAATCGAAAGATTATTAACTAGCCATAGATATGTGCATTCATACTCACTAACGCTATTTAAAGATAAACAAGCGGACCCCAATATCAGATTGAATAACGTAAACATTGACGCATTGGTGGTATGGTTTTATTTAACAAAAGCTTCTTTGTTAATGAGTTGATAAGACTAATAATTTCCTCAGTCCTACTATTGTGACTTAATTGAGCTCCTAATACTGTTACACAATAAAACGTTAAATGTTGTTAAAGTTTAAAATCAAGCATTTGCATTGGTATTATTTTGAAAAATAGTAATAGATTCTATCTATTACTATTACAGATGCTAATTATTAATATTATTGGTGACAATGTTGTCAATTAACAACACATACTTACCCTATGCAGGGTCTGTGTGTTATATCATTATTAATATTTTTATGTTGGTATCACGGTTATATTAAGATTTAAGTACTTAACTAAATTATAAATTAAAACTGTTGTCATTACGAACGACAAGAAGATTGATGAGAATATTTTACGATTAAGTAGGTACAGAGGTACTTATTCTTGTTTTTATTTGAATTTATGATTTACGCACGGTATACCTACTCTTTTTCGCTTTGTGTGGCTAGTGTACTACATAAATAATAATAAAAAAAAAATATTATAGTTACCTATCTAGTATCTCATGGAGGTAGGTACCTAAATGTGTATAGCAACGGCCGTGTCTGGAATAGCTACCTACGACACCAAAAGATTTTGACTGACATAATTAGTGTTTGAATATTAAAGATTCGCACTGCATACATCCGATTTAAATAAAAAATGAAACAAAATAAACCTATACCTATGAATAAGCCAAATTGCATAATGGTATAAACAAAACGATTTAATCGTTAAGAAGGTCTTAGATACCCATTGACTACGATTTCAGTCTTTTTTTTGGACGATTGGATGCAGTAGTTGCAGACAACTATGCAAACCATTTATTGTTGTCGTAATGACTATGTATTGTAACATTATGATGCTTAGTATGGTACAAGAAAATATTCAAAGTTACGTTGTTAAATCTTTTTATTATGAATGATACTAAAAATATTGATTTAAATATCTTAAAAGAGATAAAAACTCACTACTCGTAAACGAAGGCACCTATCAAGAAAAACTAAAATAACAGATAACCCCAAGATACGTTACAAGATCTCAGTTGGATTTAAAGAAGATATAACTATCTCTGTTTTCAACTATTCTAAACTACAAAAATCGTAATGACAGTTAAATAAAAATTTTGAACTGGAAAATGTTTAATCAGAAGGAGATAATGAGCGAAAATGTTAATCAAACGTTCAAAGGCGTTCACAACAAAAATTTAATGAAAATATAAATGCCGCGAGTGTAACACACACTCTTCTGTAAACTATTTAAATAGCCTCAAAGTAAGCCCATAGCAAAAACATAAGTTTAAAGTAATTTAAGGTTTACTTACATATTTTGTACCCACTGATACAAAATATGTAATAATATGAAAATATGTATGCGGTTTAATGGTTTAACCAGTTTCATGAAAGTTGAACACAATTGAGCATACCTAACGTTGTAGCATATGCTCACGACTGCGTTTCCCGAGGGGTTGTTCGGAGATATTCCGGAATCTCAGAACATCCACGTTTCCGTTTGCTTACGCAAATCAAATTACAAGGTCAAGTTCAAGATTAAATTAATATTATTTGATACATTGATAGATTAATAGAGAGATATTTATTATAAACTTGTTGATTATAGAATTTAAAAATAAAGTTATACTTATGGAATATAATAAACAAACGAGAAGGTAACTCGACTAAGAGAATGTTAACTTCCATTTAAATGAGGAACGATGATATTGTTTTCAAGACAATTTGGTAGAATGATGGACCAATTCAATTTTAGATAAAGTATCGAAAACTCAGAAGCGATATCTGACCCCAGGAAATATCTATGGAAACGTTTTATTTGGTATACCTACATAGAATTGAACTTATTATTTTACGAGCAATAGTGCAATGCAGATTCAAATTATCATAAAAATAATATAATTTGCGAAAATGAAGACTTACTATGTAATGAAGAAGCACAATAGATAACTACAATGAGAAAACTCTAGAAAGTGGCACTGTTACCTAAACATATTCGAAAATTAAGAGTCGGTTGGAATTAAGATGTCCTGTTAACATTTTTTGCTTTTGCCTTAGTGTGTTGCACAAATCCTATGACGTAGCTCTATTGAAGATGGTACACACATGCATAATATCACAATAATCCCTGGATTCCATAAAAAGGGTGTTCAGAAACTTTGCATTAACTACCAACTGGATTCAAATGTTTGTCACACCCAAGGTGAATTCAAACAAAAAGATCTTATATTACTTACACGAATGATGAACAAAGAAATACAGAAAAATGGTTGTGTAGCGCTGTTCGAGATAAATGTGCAACAAATAAGTTTAAGCATGAAACAAAGGTACTTAGTTCAAATTGGCACGATCATAATTTGCCAGCTTTTTGTTGGGAGTGTTATAACGCAAAATTTGTAGGAACTTAAGAAAGATTCCAACTCCGCCAGACTAAGGTTATTATATCCTACGGCAAAATTATATCTTAACCAATGTATATTTTGTGTGATTCAGTTTTTCCAATGTACCTGCCCTATCACTATTTAGTCATGATATATTTTGAAAAGCCAAGCAGTAATGCAGAGGATGCAGAGTTCCCCTATGTTCATGGGATGACAGCATGAAAAAATACCCTTTAATTTGATGGATGACATTATGAAGACCCGCTAGCTCAATGGAAGAGAGCGCTAAAATCCAAAAGCAAATTTAGAGAAGAAGAAAACCAATTTAGAGACCACTGAAGGTCATGAGAATAATTCTATATCCTTTTCAAAATAGAAACTATTTATTTATTATAATTAACTATAATTACATTTTTACATTTAAAAAAAAGTATTAAATTGCATGCATGCAAATTAATAAGCTCATTTGAGCAGTCACATGTACTTTTTGGATATTGCTCATGCAAGCATATTATGTATGTGTATTCATTCGCTATAATAATGATATAAATACTGGTATTTGTTGAAATTAAAATGAGCAACCAGGTTATCTATCTATTGTTGGACTTTAAATTATATGTCTGATCATGCTCATGCGAGCTTTTATATTATGAGGAGAAGAGTGTGGAATCTCGTAATAAGAACTTTACCACGATGCTTTCACTGATGCGCGACATAAATCGGCAACATACATTTAAATGCATGGGTCATTATTTTATTTAAGTTTGGTAGGTAGCGTAATTCCGGCCCCTTCAACGGCAACGGAACAAAGGCGATTTTGTTAGTAAAATAGGTAAATTCCAAAATAAAAATTGTTATCGGTAGCTACCAAATAAGAAACCAGTCTTAGAAAACCGCAGGAATTATAAAGTAAAATATTATACTTATTAAACTAATTACGGTAACACTGTTGTTTTTTAAGCAACGCAATATTATAATTTTGAGGGACAGTAACCTAGTGGCTATTTTGTTGAATAAACATCAATAAATGTAGGAGAAGCAATAAAACATCGCTGCAAATGTCTTTAATGATTAATATAAACAATAATGAACAAAAATCTGCATAAAACGGAAAAATAATACACTTACAGAATTTATACAACAAAATAAAATAAAATCGTATCCAAATTTTACCTTGAATAAAATAATGGCCCGACTACAAGCTCACTAAAGCAATATTAATATTTTTATGTAATTTTAATATCGATGACATGTATAATTTATCTTTGTATATAATGTTGTCCTGTAATGCTAATAAAAGTAGCATTACTGGCACTATGTTCATGTGAACAACTTTTGAGTCATCTGGTACTTGTAGAACCAACACAGTTTGGGGCACTAGCTGATGCTGATGAGAGAAATAATTATAATATAAGCACTGTATAATGTTGCTTTTGACTGAAAAACTACTTAGTAGTAGTGCTCATGAGAGCTAATATATACCATCGAATACCTTATAGTTGTAATAAAATAATTAATGGCGATAAATCTTAGACCATATAACTAGGGACCAGCCTTGCAGCAGCATTTCGCCTCTGCCATGTTACAAGATCAATTAATCATATACATTTACTTACAATTTTATACCTTACCAATAAACGAGACAGCCTATAATTGCGGAACAATAACTTCACACTAATCGCATCTGGGGTTCACACGACACTATTCTTATCAACCAAAATTAGAATCTAAAATAATGGAATAAAATCCAAAGTTTCAGATTTCATGCTAGTTACATTGTTCCCCGCAAAAAGTTTATTCGTAGAATTACGCATGTAACTCGTCCATAGTTATATTGTCTAAGCCACAGATAATGCTCATAAACGCAATCATGTTCGCAAATGTTCAAGACCAACTATACTTTTAGAAAAGCTTATGAGAGCAACTATAATATAACTACCGCTCATGGGAGCACATACAAAATGCTTACTTATACTCATGGGAGTATCTGTATGACCCTACTGCTCATGGGAGCACGTACAAAATGTCTACTTATGCTCATGGGAGTATCTGTATGACCATAACGCTCATGGGAGCAAATACAAAATGTCTGCTTATACTCATGGTAGTATCTGTATGACCTTGACGCTCATGGGAGCAAATACAAAAAGTCTACATAAATGCTCATGGGAGTACCTATATGTATGACCACAACTGCTCATGGGAGCAACAATGTCTCGGATGTTCATGAGAGCATCAGTATAAACACTTGATGCAAGTGCATAACTATTAATTTTCAGGGAAGTAATTTGTACTGTTGTATTCTATTTAAATAATTGTTGCATTGGAAATATGTAGTTGTAATGTAAATGTAATGTTTTGTTTAATTTTTGTGATTCAGAGACCCCTGTGACGAAAGAGATATTCAACAACAAAAGTTTAAAGTACTTCTCGAAATACCAAACAAATGATCTGACGCGCCATGTTCTAGTACACATGGATGGATTTGTAGACTTCAGATAATTCAGAACACACGATTTTATTAACCAGAATGAAGTTATTTAATATATGGAAATCTTTCGAAGAATTACCTTTTAACCCAATTATGTAGGTACCTAAATGTAAAGGAAATAAATAGGTAGGTAAAGGAGTAAAATAATATTGTCTTTAAGAATGTGAATGAAAATGTGCTAGTGTACTTTATTGACTAGGTAATTTCAATGTATTGTAAAAAAAAAATATTTCATATTAAGTATTATAATAATTCATGTAACTCTTGACTGAATACCTACTTAATGTTTTATAACTTAAAAACAACTATACTCCATTCCAAATAACAACGAAAATTTAAGGCCATTTTGAATTACAGAAACAGAGATTTGAAACACTTCCTCTTACTTATTCTTAGAACAGCTTTAGTAACGTCCAAGATACGTTAGAAAGTATATCTTTTTCATAAATAAATCTTATTTGCTAATCAAAATTGGCCAGAAAGCTATACAGGAATCGGAATATCTTTTCGTCCTTATTTGGAATGCAGTATAGGAAATATCAATTTATGTTTATATTTACAATTAATTTATGTTTTATTCAAGTTCAAACTTAAATAATATGGTATTAAAATTGAGCGGATATGACACAATTATTGTTGTACTTATAAGATAAGTGACTCGAAAACTGTATAGTTATATTTTATTTATGTTGAGACACATTAATTTGTTACCTAAAATTTTATTGAACTTTTCTTATTCTGTAATGATTAAAACTGAATATTTGATGATTACTTAGTAAAGATGATTTAAAAATATGTAACAAATTGTTTAGGTTTCAATTTTTGTATGAGGTCATACAAACTGCTCGAATGGCCGAATCGGAATAGGGACATTCCGTTTACAGGACGGCCGTCTGTTAGCATATTTACTTAAATGTAGTATTTATTTATATATTTTTTTTAATTGAGAACTTTAAATAATGTACATACGCAATATTATTACTATAAACATTGGGCGCGAGAGTTCGAAGGTGACTAATGAACGTCAAGGGCCATTCGAGCACCCGCCTCAGGAGAGGAAACAGTTTTGTAAAGTTTTGTCTCTGATCTAATTTATTTAAATATTATGTTGTAATAATGTGAAAGCTGTAGAGTTTCTGGCCGCATCTTCTCTACAGTGAACTTCCGAAGCGGTGGTAGAGTCAAAAATAAATGATCTGAGTTTTATCAAAATATAAAAGTTTGTATTTTACTTTATCACAAAAGATATGGGTAAGTTAATAGTATTACTGGTGAAACGTGGATATTCTGAGCATTCAGAATATCTGTGACTACCCTCTCGGGGAATATAGACGTGAGCATATGCCTATGCCTAAAACTTGTTCATTTTTATGGTCTGAAATACCCCGCTTTAATACGTAAAGCATTTAATTTTACATCCTGTATGTATAAAAAAGGATTTATTTGAGATAATGGAATAAAACATTTGTATTCGTGTGAGAAGACATGAGGCCTGCATTATAAAGGGTGATGGTGAATGGTAACTACTTCTCCACTACGTTATTATTTAGTTCAATATTAGTAACACTACAATTATACTAAAGTTTGGTCTTTGGCTATTCTAGATTAAATTCTTGAAGAAATATTAAACTACGAATAGATGAAAAGATTTAGATAAGAAGAAAACGGCCAAACTTAGTAAATAATACTAATGCAGTGGTTTTAACAAACGCTACTGAATAACAAGCTATGATTAATAATAATTAGTAGGTAGGTAAGTACTTTCCTCAATTATGTTTGATAAATTGCATATCTATTATGCAAATAATGGCGTTGGTGGTACAAGGAGATGAAACATAACTGAACCTGAATTATAGCTTTAAATAAGTTATTTTGAAATTTATTTCAATTTTGTGTTTAATAAAAGCCAATTTTACACAAATGCATTATAATTATTAATTGTATAATTAAGTGTTTTAATAAAAAAAAAAATTGCGGCTTTGCACTTAAGGAATTAGCCCAAATAGGTTCTAAACGATCTCATCTACCCGCCATTCCGATATGTCCAACCGTCTGCCTAACATTCTGTAAACATTTGAAATGTATAAATTTACCAAAATTGCCTTGATACAACAGCTCTCGGATGCGAGAAAGTACAAAATAGTTTACAGCGAGTAGTCAATTTCATACAAATGCCCTAATACGCGTAGACGTTATTAATAAAAGCAAAATTGTATATAATTATGGAAAACTAGTTTAGAAAATCTAGATGCCATGTAACAAATAACATTTGCAATTTGTAACATAATTACGAAGATGTAAAGCTTTGAAATTATCCAAAGAAAATTGCAAAGCTTTACTCGTAATTATTTTTAAAATTGCTAATATTATTTGTAACGCGGCATCTAGATTTTCTGAACAATTTTTCCATGTATAAAATATTAACTTAATTATTCTTTCTACGCGTATTATGCGTCAAACTTTTGTATGAAATTAACAACTTGGCAACCAAGTTTACGTTATTTCTAGTACTTGCTTAATTTGCGTCAATGAAGTTTTGAAGTTCTATCATTTTATCTGACACATTATTGTATTTGAGAAAGTACACACGATATTTTATAATCTCATCTATAAAATTAGTTTCAAGGACTATTACTTAAAAAAAATTGTCATAACTTTGCCATTTATTACTAAACATACAATTAGAAACCCAGTAGCGTTTAGCACCCGAACTATACAATACCCAATGTAAAGATTTTTAAATCATAAACTTTACAGCTTTTCGATTATCAATTAGTTACTGCGACTTATGTGCCACTTGACACAGATCGTAGGCTGTTTACTTTGTGGTACAATTGATAAGCGAATTAGTTAATATGATGAATATTCACTGAGTAATGTATTAAGGCGATTTTATCGAGCGATAATATCGCAGCGATTTTGCGATAATTGTTTCCAGTACATTTTGTATGGGGACGCGCGCGATCCTAGACACTGCCGCGATATTATCGAGCGATAACATCGCTGCGATTTTGCGATAATTGTTCTCAGTACATTTTGTATGGGGACGCGCTCGATCCCACACACTGCCGCGATATTATCGCAACTCTTTCGACTACATTCAGTGGTGGGGCGCATGCGTGACGCGAATCGCGGAATCGCTGCAGTGTGTAAGGTGTCGCGATATCGCTGTCGATAATATCGCTGCAATGTGCGGAGGCCTTTATGATGAATTATTATGTAGGATTTTACCAAGTTGACATGTCATCTTAAACTACAAATATGGGCATAAGAACAACATATAAAAGACACCTTATCCGCGAAAGGATAAAAACACAGTAAAATCAGTCTGCAAAAGAGCCAATACGTAGAATTTACTATGCAGAAGGGTCCAACACAAAAAGAAAATTAGTAAAATTTCAATACGAAAAACGACGTTACTCAACAACGCAAACATTTTTATTATCTTTGCTAAACAATTTTGGTCGCAAAGTATCTGTCCATACTGACTAATACTGATGTATTGCATACTGTAACCTGGTTGGTTGGTGTAATGGTTACCACGACGTACTGCAAAACCAGAGGGCCTGAGTTCGGATCATGGGTGTGATATTGTTCCACAATAGAAACCCTTGTATCTTACGTTTAAGATCATAAACTAATATAATTGAATTATTTGTTTTTGAGCGTATAAAACAAACAAATCTATGTAAGAAGTCGATTTGTAAGCACCGTGACTTATTATAACAGTTGTCAATTATCTAAACTATGCCGTAACTTTACAACCAAAACATTGTTGTAAAACTTTCTTTTTGATTTAGCGTAAAGAGTGAGTTAACAATGAGTAAGTTAGAACAATAGATAAGTCACGTTTAACTCAAATCTACACTTTTTGTTATGCATATTTTAGTATAGGCACAAGTATTGGTAAATAGCTGATGATTTCATGAATGCATAATGTTATTCAGGCATGATACAATTCAGTGCATATTTGCATATTATATTTGATTCTTGAATTTGATATTCCAAAAATACACTATAACTTGACGAAAATGGCATTAAATAAAATATATTGTAGTTATTCTTACTAAAAGGTACTGAAAATTTAGCACATGCTACGACTTTTTTCTTTTTCATATAAAAGACATCAACGTGTCTTGCACGATATGACGTTTTTCATGAGTTCATGACTGTGTGGGTGAGGTAAGATTTAAAAAAAAAATTATCTCAAAATAACTTCCATACTAAGCCAACAAGCAATACGTATCTCGTTTTATCTTCAAGCTAAACATTTCTAAACCTTTACATAACCAAACGTATGGCAATGTCCTTTTGTACAATCAAAGACAAACAATAAAATATTCTTTCCTCAACTTTATAGGTGTCTCGAACCGTATTTGGTTGTGGCCGAACAAGTCGCCCTTTGTGCAAAATGGTGGAATATTGCACAATGTGCAATAATTCTCCCGTTGTTACGATTACAAGGCTGCTCGATGGTTTTGGATTATGAACAGTGATCTAAATGGAGGCAAACTCTAAAAACCTCTCTAGAAGTACTTATGTCATAACTATGATGTATACGTGGCGTTTGTTTATACAAGGTGTTACAAAAATACAAATAAACCTTTAATGGGGTGGTTTAGACCATCAAACTGAACAACTTTCATTATGGGACCAATAACGAAATCGCGAGAAAAAAAATTTATGTTCCATTCTCTACAAATCGACTAGAGCTAAAATATGTATGGGATATAATTTTTTTTTTCGCGATTTTGATGTGGGTCCCATAGAGAAAGTTGTTCAGTTTGACGGTCTAAACAACCCCCTTAAGAGTTTTAAATATTTATTGTTACTTATGAAACACCCTGTATATCATTAGCATCCGTTTAAACTAAGAGTCTACCCATCAAACTGAACAATTTTTACGGGAGCAAACCGATTGGAGAAAAAACAAAACCAGCTCTTGCATACATTTGAGTAATAGGCATTGCAGTTTAGTATGAAACAGCAGATGTTTTGCTCCTATAGGTTTGATCGCCCATAGTAAAGTGGTTCAGTTTGATAGGTCGACTCTTACTTTAAAAGGATCCTAATGGTATTAATTTCGTCCTGTACCTACATTTCATTAGATTTTTGATACACATTGCTCGCGTCAGTTTTCGAGTTAGTAATAGATTCTCTATGGATATAACGTTTACATGTGAATAAAAACACGTGTGACCAACGGACGGACAGACACCGGCACTTCGCGACCGTGTTGGTGCCATAAATGTTGCGTTTCGCTACTTTTGGTACGAAACCCTAAAAAGTAATAAAAAACAGATATCCTACCTAGATAACCTATTTATTTTCTTAATGACTTTTTCTAACGAATGCCAAGAATAGGATACTTCCTATTCTTTATTATAGACTTCAAGTTATTGAAATACCAACAAGGTGACATCCATCTTAGAACAACAGCAATAATTCATCAGAACCAGAAAAACTGCTTCACGCCATTCGATATATAATATTGACCTTGGCATATAAGTTAAGGAGATCCTCCGGCCTTGCTCCGGTAATCGACAGAAAAATGTTTAATATTTCAGATCCGGGTACACAAGATGTTATCAAAATTTGTCGAATATTAATATGACAACTGAAATGGTTCTCAGTTATGATAATGTATTTAACATTCCCATCATCACCTCAATCTATCATCGTTCACGACTAAACATAAACTTCTCACAAGGCTCTCCACAAAACTGTCTTCGGCCTTGGGAAGTCGCATGTAATATTTCCTATTCTCCTATCTTTATTGGTTAAATTCGTTGCGCATTCCAAGACAGATTATAGTCATCCCCCGCTCTAGATGTCATCGTCTTAGTATTATGAGTGGTTGCCGTTGTTGATCCTGGTTTACACGAGTTATATGTCGGGAATATGCGGGGGTACTATGCCTGTATGCTCAGCTTTCTTCATCCACTTGCTCTCACCTGCCTGTCTTAGATCTTCAGCGACGGCGTTATTTTAATAGGCCTGAAGGTGTACCACGAATACGCCTGCTAGTTCACCTTAGTCTCCTGTTGCTACATTGAGAAGACGTGACAGGATCGTCTTATTTTGACCCACAGAGGTCATCAGCAGTTTCTACCGTTTCATAACTTTAATTTCACGCGCGCTTTTGAATACTTTAATGTTTGCGATTCACATATTTCTTCAAGAGTTATAAGATTTTCAACAAAATGCATGTCGTTAGGAAAGACTTGATGGTCGTTGCACTTGATGTCATGTGTCGAAATGTGTTTGATGAACTATTAATGTTGATATGAATAAAGTCTTGTTTACACTGAAATAGTACTACATTTTAATGTGATTAAATAAAGAGATTTGAACCAAGCTACAGAACTGTTTTCACAAGATGACATTAAGGCCCATTATTTGCTTTTATACAAATACAATGAATTGAGAAAACTATCATAATTTGATACAAGATAAATATCATAAGTTTTTATATAATATAGAAGATGGAGTGATGACTTGGATTTGCCAAAGTTTGCAAATTTTGCAAAGCAATGGGATGCAGGAGGCTACTTAACAATAGTAATCTTTTAATTTTCCTAATAGTTTTAGCAGTCATCATCATCAGCTCGAAAGCCCACAGCTGGGTATATGCCTTTTATCTTTCTTACGCCATCTAAAATGCTCCTAACCTAGTTATCCTAGTATTAACCATTTTTACCAGTTGCTCTGCAAAATCTATCAATCAAAATGTTCTTGTTAACCTGTCTATGGAAAAGTATTTATTAGCAATATATTTAAACTCACTAATCAATCACAGAATAAGAAAGATCATCTATATGCTGTGCCGGGGGTCGTGGGTTCGAATCCCGTAAGGGACAAATATTTGTATGACGAATATGGATATTTGTACCCGAGTCATGGATGTTTGTATCTATATAAATGTATTCTATATCGTTGTCTAGTTATCATAATACAAGTCCAGGCTAGATTCTGGAACTTTAAATGTCACTAGATAATTTGTGTGACACTGTCCAAGATATTTATTATTATTATTTATTATAAGAAAGAGTATCTAGTATTGAATTATGTCCATGTCGTAGTCAAGAGCTTTTTTACAACACAGAGTGTGCAATGGTACTGATGTTCAAGTTTAGCTTAGAATTACAGAGACTGACTAAATTAGAGGCTTTGTCTAGTTTGGTAGAGCCGCTATATGCTGATGCATCTTTGAATGAGTGGCCGCTAATGTTATTTATTAGAGTATCCTAATCTTGTACAGTTTCTGGCCACATCTTCTCTACAACGGTATACCTTTCGACGCGGTGGAAGAGTCGAAAATGACGTCAGAAAGCTATCTATGTGATATTTTACTGAACTAGTGTTTTCCCGCGACTTCGTCCGCACAAATTATATACCAGATTTTAAGTCAGATCATAAGCTATCAAACAAAAAAAGTTTCATCAAAATCGGTTCAGTAGTTTCTAAAAAAGGTTGATTTCGAGTCAGGGATACCTAAAAACCATATCGTAATCTTTTTTTTGTAAATATCTTCAGTGTACAGACACACTTCAGTTACAGTTTTATAATAGTTTAGATAAAACAATTTGAGTTTCTTCCGAGACGTAGGGCTTTTATTTGCATTGAGATAATAAAAACTTATGATATTTATCTTGTATCAAATTATGATAGTTTTCTCAATTCATTGTATTTGTATAAAAGCAAATAATGGGCCTTAATGTAAATATATTATTATGTAAATAATCTTGTTAGCCAGAACTACTTAACTACTTATCTTCTATTAAAATACAACGTCTGATTTATAAACCTTGTTAGAGCTCGGATCTGAACGCACCTTTAGGTCAATCATAGGTCATTCAACTATCACTTTGTGTTAATATTAATTTTGATTTCATTACCGACTTTGCAATTATTGGTGCAATATTAAACTTCAGAGACACATTACTACAGATTATTTATAACTATAAAAAATTTGTTCATTTTGACATTTATGATCTTAAAATCACGAAGGATGTGTTACTATAATTAATGTAGTTACACTTTTCGATCAAAATAAAATGAATGGATAGGCCTTACGCGAACATTTCAAACCAGAAAAATGAGGCAAAACAAATGAAAGGTTTACTTGTCACTTGTATGCAAGTGCCCTAGATTTGACAGATAATGGCGCTGTTTGTATGGACCAAGTGCACCAGTAGTGTGCTTCAACTTACCGCACTTCAGGCCTATCCATTAATTTTATTTTGATCTAAGGTTACACTAACAATGTCTTAATTTGAGTCGTTCTTCAAAACAATGACAATATTATCGATGTTAAAAGCATTTTTTCTGTTTTAAACGTTATGTTACGTTAGTTACATTTTTACATCCAACAAGTTAAAGATTGGGAAGTAATTCTATCTTGAATGGTAATGCTAAAGGAATGGTTGGTGAAACATTTTTGTATTTTTATTAGCTTATTGTGGAATTAAAATTCTTGAGGTTTTATAGATAAATTTCTTCATAAGTTATTATTACATATTACTGTGATGTTGATTATAATTCTCAATGTGTATTTAGATGGTCTACACGCAGAATGTTCAATACGTAGAATGTTCAGTACGTAGAATGTTCAACACGCAGAGCCCTAGTGTCAGAGTTTTTCGAACCGCCTTAAGGTCTCTGACGTGGTGTTTATGTAACGACTACTACCTCGAGAGATAGTAGCCGGTAACAACGACTTAACGTGCCATTCGAAGCACGGAATCTTCTTTCTTTTTCAGACAATCGGGATATTCAGCCTGCAATGTCCTAGCCAACTGGGGAAAAACGCACAAAGTGGCATATCACTAGGTGTCCCCGTGGGAATCGAACCCATGACTTCCGTGTCAAGAGCTTAATGCTCTTTACCATTAGACCACGGAGGCAGTTGAACCTGATGAAATGGGACACCGTTCCGACCAGAAACGAGGTAGGATAGTAGCCACACGTTGTGGAAAGGAGGCATGTCTGGAGGAATAAAGTCTCCTTGACAGACACCGGTCAGTTAATTAACCATTATCGTAGAGTTCTCCAAAACACTTGACAGTAAAATCTCAACAGTCTTAGCTTCTAAGTGACTAGCCAAGGCTAAATTGTCGTCTGCCTGTCAATACTTGACATTCATTTAACGTCATCTCGATGTCTTAGTTTATAACAAGCTCGGATGCGCCTACGCAGTTCTTGTTCGATTCTATGCCCATCAATGTAGTGTTTGTGGGTGTTGTGTCATTTGTATTTTATTGATTAAATTGAGATGGTGGAATTAAATTTAGTATCCTAGCGTTATTGGATATGCCGTATGTTAACTGGTAGTAAATCTTTAATTACGTGTTACGGAGTTTGCATGCATTCTAAAAATAGTCAGTATCAATAGGCTGGAAAAAACTAAGACACTTTGCTCACAATAGAATGATCACATAAATGGTCACCAACTATACCAAAACTCTCTTACCACATTCTTGTCTTCGTCAATCGTTATGTCATTCTCGTGTTTGTATTTCATTACTTCCAACCTATATTCATTCCACTGCAGGATACGATATACTTTGGCATTGACCTTTTCTCACGAATAAGATCTTATTCGCGAATTCTGTGCAGTTTAGAGAAAGGGAAATAGTGATCAGTTTTCGGCATCAAGCTTCCTCAATAGGATTTGACTTAACTTAGCTAATACTTAGCCTCTAACAGTACCTAGGATCCGGGATTGCGTATCGTACTTCCTGAACCACGGAGACAAACGCATAACTAAAAATAGATAGCACTTCAAATATTCAATATTTAAAAAAAAGATCTTGCCTGTCAAATACATCATCGTTGTAAAAAAAAAATCTACACAAGAGATTATATTAAGAACTTTTTCACTATTAAAAAAACATGCATTTTATGTTGACCTTTGATATCTCTACTAATTTGCGTTTGACTCGAGTGGTAGAGTTTTGTGCTTCCTTACACTCGTATCCAAAACGAAGATCATGACCAACATTCCGCATGTACGCGACTGTATTCTCCCGGTCGAAGTCGTAGACCACTACATATGTTTGGGCCACAAAATTACACTTGGCTCCGAAAACCAAACAGCCGAAGTCGATCGCAGGATAGCTCAAGGCTGGTCCGCATATGGGGCAAATAAACATATACTGGGCTCCAAACATATACCACAATACCTCAAGACGAGAGTGTACAACCAGTGTATCCTCCCGGTTCTGACCTACGGCATGGAGACTACTACACTGACTGAAAAGTCCGCCGAAAAACTCCGAGTTGCGCAACGAGCAATGGAGAGAGCAATGCTCGGCATCACGCTGCTAGACCGTAAGCGCAATGAGTGGATTCGGCGAAATACAAAGGTCGTGGATGTGGTAGCCACTATAGAACGCCGGAAGTGGAGATGGGCGGGTCACGTTGCACGTATGGATACTGAGCGTTGGACCAGAAGAACACTGGAGTGGAGGCCCAGAGAAACCACGCGTGGTAGAGGCCGCCCACCAGAAAGATGGGTTAATGATATTAGGAGACACGCGGGTCCCAACTGGATGCAGAGGGCGAGGAACAGGACGTCATGGAGAAATATGGAGGAGGCCTATGTCCGAAGACGGACTGATCAAGGGCTGTGATGGATGGATGGATGGATGGACACTCGTATTTGTAAGAGGATGCCTGTACCCAGCAGTGGGACGTGAATATTATTATGATGATGACAAAACCAACTCCAAAACAGAAAACCATTCATAAATGTCACCATGGAAGCTTCAAAAGCCAAATTTAATCCCTACGATGTAATTTCACGTTTCATGTTCGTGTAATCGTAAAAACGTGGCAAGTTTTATAGCAATCATCCAATCAATACTGCAGGATTCAATCCACAAATGTCAGATGTTACCAACTATCTATGTGTGTCATCCCAGCTGACCATCTTTAGTTTATTTTGAAAACATAAGATGCATGAATAAAGAATCAGTATCGTGAACAATTTAATCACTCGATTAATTTTGAGAAAAATGCAAAAAAATATCTGTTATGTATATTATATTTTATTATTAGTAGGTATATAAGTATATTTTATTTGTATAGTGTATTCATCTGGTATTTTCATGTACTCTTATTGTTTTATTTGTTCAATTTATATTGTAAGCTAATTCTTAAATTTTCTCTATCGTTTTTGTTTAAATGCTCCGTATTATTTAACTAGGTTTTGATTGTATGTACACATTATGTCTGCCTTTAATTTAATATTTGTCACTGTTGCGGGTCTGCTGGAAGAAATCTCTTAAGAGATAAGCTCGCCTTTTGTACATTTCTTTTCTATTGTTTGTATCAATATGTCAGTGTGTACAATAAAGTGTTAAATAAATAAATAAATTTGATAATCCTTTTTGGGGTGATCAGAAACATAGCTACAACTGCCAAAGATTTTTTAAAAGTGCATTTACAGCAAGGCACTTGTTTATTAAAGGTTTTATGACAGAAGACGTGTCTGGTAGTGATAGGTGGCTGGCATTTCACCCACGAAATCATATCCCTTAAAAGCCTCATATAATACGGGAAGAAAGCCATTCTACGGCGGAGCTACACGGCAGAGAACATTTCTTTTCAATGTTTAATATGTAAAATTCTATTGGGGTCTCGCCAGCCAAATGACCACCAACAAAATGCATCGACAAGTGTGGCTTGACCTTCGACACTTTCGGCATTCACTGCACATCACTTGTTATAAGATGACTATAGTTACATAACTCTGACAGGATAATCACAAGCATATTATGTAAACGCGTCTCGACGCCTGTCAATACTGTGCGAATTAAAATTGAGTTGGGTTATAATATAACCAATATGACCGTGTGAGACAATGTGAGCTACCATTACCGACAATAGTTGGCGTGATTATTGCTGGATGTAAAATTAAATGCGTTACGCATCGAACAGGGTGCTTTAGATTTAGACCATCAAACTGAACAACTTATATTATGTAGCCAACACCGAAATCACAAAAAAAACTGTACCAATAAAAAGGCTACTCGATCAAAATTAAAACAGCAGATTTTTTCCGATTTCAATGTTGGTCCCATAGTAAAAGTTGTTCAGTATGATAGTCTGAATGACCTCTTTCGATATGTAATGCATTTAAGTTGTCTATACATTTATAGAAGATATTAGAATTTATAGACATAATCCTTCACCTGCACGGACTTAAAGGAAATATTGACCGAATATTGCACTAAAAAGATGTGAAGCATGCAAGGTAATACAATCTCGTTTGTTCTACAAGAGACCTACACTCACACAGATGCACTAGCTCTAGGCGCAGGTGCTACAACCCATCACCTTATATACCGCGTGACAGCACGCACACCAAAGAAATGGGTGCTTCACTCATGATTAGACGAGATTACGTCTGGTTCTTCTTTTAAGTCTGTGTTCACCTGATAAAGTTTTTTGTGTTAAGCTATAAGATGAAATCTTGATTGTATGCGGAATTTAATCTACAAAAATCCAACATACGAGTATTAAATAGTGATTATTCAAACTGGGGAAGCGCTAGAAGTCGATCAAAAAGTGATTAATGTAGCAAAGTTAATAATTTGATCCTACCAATTACATTTTTTTAAATGTCCGTTTCAAAATTGTTTAATAGGCTGCTAAATTGGCTTTTAAAATGTTAGGGTCAAAGTGAACGTAGTATTAATATTTCTTAAATTTAAGATTGACGCGAGATAACACGAGATCAACCGTTAACGAAACCTAATAGCAATATCTAAAATACTAATGAAGATGGCATACAAAGATTTTTATCACATATTTTATTTCTACATA
The DNA here is from genome assembly GCA_963693445.1 of Agonopterix heracliana. Taxonomy (NCBI): domain Eukaryota; kingdom Metazoa; phylum Arthropoda; class Insecta; order Lepidoptera; family Depressariidae; genus Agonopterix; species Agonopterix heracliana. The sequence continues at coordinate 21,208,750 of OY856310.1, forward strand.
TAATTGATTAAATATCAATAATGAATAATGATTCAGAAATTGGTCGCTTCGAATTTGAATCGAATCTGAACCCGCACATACGCTACGATAGCGTAGTATTAAAATTGTATCTTATTAGGTACGTAAAATAAAGAAGTGTTACTAATCAGCTGGCGGTGCAATGGGGCTTTTTTGTTCGATTTTTTTTTCATATAAATTCTCGGGCATGCGCACATAAACCTACCATAGTTTCATTGCAATTGGTTAGACGGTTTCGAAGTCTATTAATGTCAGATATACCAATACATATTTAGATTATATTTAGTAACTCTTACTTTTCTTCAATTACAACACGTTGCGTACAATTTTTTTTCACACATCACAGGTTATAGGTTTATAAAAAAACTTTTGCACAATATGAATCAGTAGTGTTTGCATGTGTATTTACGTTTTGTAAGGTCGCATAAGCCATAAATAGTGAAGTAACACCAATGCTTAGACAAATTGTATTCGCATATATTGCAAAATTAACCAAAAGTACACCGTAATCCGCTTGTGTCCTACTAAACGTCAAGGAAATATTATACGATAATTAAATGGTAGTATTATTTATTAGTTTATCTTCAATGATAAATATTTGTCATGTATCATCCATTATAGTTATCATCATTATCGGTACACAGACTTAAAAGAAGAACCAGACGGAATGCCATCTAATCATGAGTGAAGCACCCATTTCTTTTATGTGCGTGCTGTCACGCGGTACATAAGGTGACGGGTTGTCGGACCTGCGCCTAGAGCTAGTGCATCTGTGTGAGTGTAGGTCCCTTGTAGAACAAACAAGATTGTATTACCTTGCATCCTGCCTCCGTGGTCTAATGGTTAGAGCATTGGGCTCTTGACACGGAGGTCGTGGGTTCGATTCCCTCGGGGGGCACCTAGTGAAATGTCACTTTGTGCGTTTTTCCCCAGTTGGTTAGGACATTACAGGCTGAGTCACCTGATTGTCTGAAAAGAAAGATGATTCCGTGCTTCGGATGGCACGTTAAGCTGTTGGTCCCGGCTACTATCACTGGTGGTAGTAGTCGTTACATAAAAACCACGTCAGAGGCCGTAAGGCGGTTTGAATAAACTCTGACACCAGGGCTTTGCAGCCCACTCGATAAGAAGAAGATTACCTTGCATGCTTCACATCTTTTTAGTGCAATACTCGGTCCGTATTTCTTTCAGGTCCGTGTATCGGTATTAAATTAAATTAAAACTCAAACTCGACAAGACTTAGAAAGAGTCCAATCTGTGGGCTATTGTGTAAGTTTCCGTTTATATCGATAACGTACCTACATATTTAATACTGCATTCCTCCGATTGTCATTCATTGCTGAAGCATAATCGACCTGCAGTGCGATTTTTGAAAATCATACGAGCGGTTCGGCAGTAGAAAATGTCAGAATTACTATGGAGATTATGCATCTTTCTACTGCCGAACCGCTCGTATGATTTTCAATAATCGCACTGCAGAACAGTCCGAAATTCCGTGTCGATTTTATACCGATCGAATCGGGTAGTTACACGATATGACCTCAGGCCTGGAATCAAACTGCTAACCCTACCAGCAAGGTGAGACCGTATATCTACGGTCACCACCACAATAGTAAAAGTAATGTGCTAATGAGAGTGTCTACTATATACAATTTCACACTAAGAGTATACCCGTGCAATAATAAATTCATTTCTTGCCAACCGTTGTCACTTGTAAATTATAATTTTTCTTTGCACTTTCATGTCTCAACTAGTAATTATAGTAGTCTAGATTAGCTCATACCTAGGTATCCTAGTTAGAATCTCTCATGGTTTGCCGTTTGGTTCCCGGATTACAATATATTTGTTTATTTGGGTGTCGTACGAGGCAAATAAGGGACGAGGTTTCATTTCATAATTTAGCAAAGTATGAATCTTGCTACAACTGTAGCAAAGTTTCAGACCACCCTGTAAGCAATGAAGATCGTGGGTTTACGTTTTTTTATTTAATTTAACATTGTTTGATGCTATTTTCTACCCCAAGATTCATCATCATCATCAGCCCATCATCGTCTACTGCTGAACATAGGCCTCTACCAAGGAGCGCCACAAAACTCTAAGGTTGTTTGGATGAAATAGCTCTTTAGCGACCTCCCAAGGTGTGCCACAAAACCATAAGGTTGCGTGAAAGAAATATAGCTGGCTGTATTTTGAGTGTTATACTGCTTTGGTGTTATTTGATTGATAAAACATTGTAAAGAAACGGACAATTTTTTAGAGACATGTCCTAATATTAGATCAAAGTGAAATGAATAGATAGGCCTTACGCGAAAATTTCAAACCAAAAAAATGAGGCAAAAAAAAAAGAAAGGGTATGTAACTACCATAGATTTGACAGATAATGGCGCTGTTTGTATGGACCAAGTGCCCTAGTAATGTGCTTCAACTTACCGCCCTTTTGGCCTATCCATAAATTTTTCTTTGATCTAAGGTAACACTGGACAGAGATTGAGCACTACTAGTGAAATGTGGATCTTCTGAATATACTTAAAAGTTAAATATATCTAGTTACCCCTTCGCAGAATACAGAAGTGGGAATATACATTCATACATGTATGATAATGACATTTTAACCGTCGTATGCAAGGTTGGGTTACATAAGATCACAAAAGTTATGCGACTTCACATATCTGCTTTAGATGCCATGCCAGTGTCGACGCAGACTCGCAAACTTGACCATATGACCTTAAAATTAATGGTATTTATGTTATGGTTATCTTCATAACTATAGCTGAGTATAGAGACATAAATGACTTCTAATTATTGTTCTTCGAATTAATTCAGAGTTGGAATTTTGGATGTACCTAATTTTGTTAAACATTTTTGTATCGCTTATCTATCTTCTATCTATACATTTTATAACAAGTTCCGTGGCAGACTGGAAATAAAAACATACAATTAGAATAAATATTTCACAGACGATGTTAGTGTACCCCTTTTTTCGGAATGCCACAGGGTGTTGAAGTTTTTCTAAATCCATGCCGACAAAGTAGAGTTTCAGAAATAAAATATACAAATGTAAACTCTAATTTTGGGTGAACAAAAACATTTTTTCAATTCGCAAAAAATCGTGTATTTGTATAGGTATAGTCAATTATCTGCGTTACGATATTCTAGATAATTTATAGCTTAATTCAGTTTTGTTGACATCTTAAACAAACAGTAATAAGATATACCGTGATAAAAAAGTATGGTCATGTGAAAATGGGACCAGTTTAGTGAAATTAGCAAATTAAAACAGTTTTGTTGGTTGATGAACTGGTCCCTTCTCGGTTGATCACTTTGTTTGTTAGTTTCAACTGGTCCAAGGTGTGGTGTGACGTCATCATTGACTACTAAAACAGGCGTAGGATGTAAATGTCACTTCTAATACAATGTATTAGTAATAATATGTAATCGTCAAGTTAGTTCTTACTTTGTTTTGTTAGGATCCTACAGCAGCAGGGAAACGGACTCCTCCTACACATATAAGGGTGAAAGGGACTGGTCCGCCAAGTAGGCTCAGTGTCGATTCGGGAAGCAAGGTAGTGGTTAATGGTGTTTTTGTGTTGGATGTAAATTATTTCATTCTTTTTAGTCACAGAACTATTGATTACATAGAAGACCTAAAAACGATCTAAGTTAAATTGAAACTTGCCTATAGTATGAACAAAATCGACCTTCATATCCATTTTCTTTCCCAATTTTTTTTTCAATAACCCTAACAAAGTAGCTATAAATAATCAGCCTAATTGTATAAATGATGAAGTCCAAGTTCAAATCACACAGTCGTAACAAAACTCTCATGTTAATCGTCACTTAACACAAATGACGTAATGACATAAACATTTCAAACGGAAGTCGAAGTGACTTAACTCTTTGTAAATAAGGGTTTTTTTTGCTTGTCAGATCCGTATACTCTTCCGTGATATTTCAACCTTTGACATATTTGTAGCCGATATTCGAGGTAATGACATTGAATCTTCGACAATTTGATTTGCATTTTATCAATGTGGTGTGTAATTTTGTATACATGCCTTAATTAAATTTAAAAAATATCTGTAGGTTATCTCTGGGAGGTCTATTTTATGTGTTAGACAATAGCTTCGGTATCTGATTTGAATCGATGTAAATAATAAACAAAAAAGATTAACTTATGCAATCACGGAATTTTGACTTTATTCTAAACATGATCTTTATTGTTTGATATTGTTTTTTAAGAACTGTTTTCGCGTTAGTTGGTTTTGTCACAAAAATATAATGTGTCTAAATGTTGAAGAACAAATACAAAATTACGTTGCAACACTTGCAACATAAGTACTTGCTTCAAATTAGCGGCTCAATTTTACGGTCTCTGGAAGGTCTTTTTAGTTTAAGTCTTTTTTAGAATCACTTATAAATTGTAATGCGGTTTTAAGGTCCAACACATACATATGGAATTCCAAATCTCTTTCAAAATCTCAGAACATCTCACTCAAGACTCAGGACTCAATCTCTCTCTCTCTCTCTCTCACTAAACTCTCACTAAAGATAGTAAGAACTAAATAACCTTGAAATGTATTCTTTTTTTAAGCACTTTTCCATTACCTAGTTATACATTTTTACACAAAATGAATTAATTATAGGTCACTTGATTACAAAAAACTATGTACATTTTTTCAATTTGTTTTTTTTAACTCTAATTAAATGACGTTACATTCGACATACCTAACTTTTTTAAGCTATTAAATTTTTTTAGCAATCACGTTAGGTCTTTTAGAACTTTGGACACATTAAAACTAAACATTTTGAATTTGCTGGAACTATTACAAATTTACTTAATCACTCATTAGTTCATCAGTGTACTAAGAATTACGTGACATATTATGTGGTTAAGTCCATGTCTCGCATACTGGTTCAAGGTGCTCCGGTAAGTCCGACTTTCATCGATTTGGCAACATCTTCCCAATAATAAGGGTCATCTTATGATTCACTGTTGTTTATTTTCGTAATGCAAGGCATTGTGCGTGGTGATAGATGATACTCCATGGGACATTATAATATCGCGGCTCTTCTTATTAACTGACGTAACGTAACAAACAATTGTGAATACTACAGAATCAGTTATTTTAAATTAGTTAAATTCTTATTATTGGATCATTATTTCGAAAACAAGTCCAACTCAAATACCATAGACTTAAACTCTAGCGATAGACTTGCCCTTCCATAGAAGCAACATGTTCCACTTGAATGAGGTGTACGCACCTGATTGATGTTCCCGAGTTCACTTCGTCACTATGGCAATGACAGACCGCAATGTGTCATTTTGTGTTGTTTTGTGTGACATGTTGTTTGTTTGAACGAGCTTGTCTATCGCTAGAGTAATATGTCTATGTCAAAGACTGACATCGACTCGACAGAAGAAGTTATTTTTGGATTCAGATCCAAAAAAGAAAAAAAACCGGACTGACCCGAAAGATGAAGTTCGGACTTTATATCGGTTTTTCGATACGAAAATTTCAATTTGAATTATCCAAAAATTTACGAGCATAAGATTTGATTTTTACTAAATATTTGCTGTCTCTACCCATACTATTGTGTGAATGTTTTAAATACCTACCTAAGTTATGCAAGTTGACTGAACAGCGATCACTTAATTGTTTTACAAGTCAATTACTTAAGTTGAATCTGTTACACGATCCATGTAAGGAACATTGTCTACCTGTGAGATGTGAACACCTAACCAATGGAACGGAACATCAGTCATTAATAATGCAAATTGAAACGAAAGTAATTGGACATAAAGTGTTGAATACAATGCACTATTATTGTTATCTTATCCTATCTTTTTGGAAATACGAAAAGTTTTTTTAGTATAGTATACGTATATAAATAATAGTAAATAAATAATAGCGGGGAGGCCCAGGTTAGAGGTTTGTGGAGCACCTTGGGAGATTCCTATATTCAGCAGTGGACGATGATAGGCTGATGATGAAGTAAATAATAATTCCTCTTTTAGGGTGGACATAAACTTGGCTACACCTACCAACCACCCTTTCAAGAGTATCATTTTATGCAGGATTATCTTATAGCCGAGTTAGGACTCAGGTACAGATTATTTAATAGTACCTACCTCATTGATATACCTACCTACTTAGGATCGAATGGTGATAGGTGACTATCCTTTCGCCCACAAAACACTCGAAAAGCTACCTTATCCATATTATACCTAAACACTTATTATTTAAAATAGTTAATCGTGTAAGTTATCTTAAATATAAATAAGTTCATTTAAACTTGTAAGCAAACGGTAGTCAATCGAAATTTCATAACATGTCAGCTAAGCCACTACTCGTCTTGCACCACGCACGACTCGGATAGTCGCGCGTAAAATAACGTACATATAAGTCTTTATTATAGTTCAATAATTCACATACAGGGTCCAACTTAATATGCTGACACTTTTTTAAGGGGTTAATCAGACCGTCAAACTGAACAACTTTCTCTATGGCAGCAACATCGAACTCGCGAAAAAAAAATCAACTCTTCCATACAAAACTGCAAACCTACTCGAGCCAAATGTATGGGACAGCTGAATTTTTTTTCGCGATTTCGATGTTGGTCCCATAGAGAAAGTTGTTTAGTTTGATGGTCTGATCATCCCCTTAAAAAAGTGTCAGCATATTAAGAAGGACCCTGTATGTGCAATTATTCATGAACTGGTGTATACCCTATACTTCATCCGCTCGGACATGTTATTAATATCCGATGTTTTAGTTTAGCTGGGCAATGAGCGCTTCATTAATTTCTACTGAGTACTGAATTCTAGTCATACATAAACTAACGATCCTTCATTTCGATGTAATCAGAAACAATGCTACAATAAAATTAATCTGCGACAATAAAGAACGCTTATAAACCCAATCAATCAATTATTGACTTCTTACACATAAGTGGACAAACACTTATGTACACGATTGTAACGTCAGCCAAACAAAGCGTACGGCACAAAACTATCTCTACATCTCGTTGTAGAGGAGTTGACATGCGTACACATTGCCTAGCATGCGTTGCGGTGCAAGCTGTAGACTTCGTCGTTTATATTCGAGTTAATGAGGAGTTTTTTGACAGCTACGTACGTACAACGTAGTTCATCATGCCGGCGATAGATGGCGTTAACCAGAGAGGGGTCCGAAGACGAAATTTTTTGGCAATAAGTAAACAAAAATGCATGTAACTGAGTCAGATGCATCCGTTGACGAAATATATGCTCATATTTTGCTGCTTACTTAAAAACACAAATTCTTTCTATTTTACTTTCTGTAAGGTCGCTCGCCCCTGTCTCGTCAGCGCCATCTATCGAGCCATTAGGAACTACTTTTTCTTTTTTAATGGCTTTCTGAAAATCTCTCATTAGACCCAACAGAATCTGTACACGAGAATTAAACTTCACATTATTTTATGAGTGAAAAGCTAGTTATATTTGAAGTTAAATCCAGATGAATTTTAGAACGAGAAAGTTTTTAATTGGGCTTTGCAATGTTTTTGTGAACGAAAGGCTATCTTCCGATTATCGTTTGGCATTTCTTTCCATCCCGAAGCCATGTGTGTTTATTAAGAGTGATCTTCGCACAACTGTGCTGTTGGTAATCTGTAACAACGTTTCTGTTCAGAGTACAAATTGAAGCAGGGGTTATTTGTAGCAAGAGGAGGTACTGGCTAAAATTTGTCATGAACATGGTATCCATTCTTCTCGCATGCTTCGCCTGAGCAATGTGCCCGCGTCGGACGACCATTTGCAACATTCCTCTCTGCCATTGTGAATTATTTTTTCTCGTCCCAGGAGACTATCGTTTTGTTACACCTCCACTTGCCTAACTGCTCATTTGTCAAAGGTGAGACAAAAAAATGTGTTAATACATTGTTTGAAGTTATCTGATTGACAGGTTATGTTATTTTTTTGTATGTTAACGAAGTTCTTGTTTTGCGTGTTCTACATACATAACTAAACTCACGACTACAATCTTTTTCGGAGTGGTCAAAAACTTTGCTGAAACTCCTTAATATCTATTTATGTGTGCAGTTGTAGTAAGGATACAGAATAAAATTGTGTCTAATTATGTGGATCCTGCAGAAATATTACATAAAGAAATAGTATTTGGAAACAACACGACATTTGTGCATTTGAATGGAATAATACCAAATTCTCTACTATTTTTCTTTTTAGTTGTTTGACAACAAGGTATTAAAATGAATGCAAAACCTGAAAACCGTATTTTCAGAATCAATAACATGACATGTACATGGATGGGTACAGTATACCAGGAAGCTGGAAATAGGTACCTTTGTACAACATACTTCAGACTTTTCACATTTTGAACCATTCCCAAACTTTGGGAAAATCCTTCTTATGGGAAAACTGAAATCGAAATATTCAACCTTGTAGGAAAATAAAAATTATAATGTTAAACTGCAATAGGTAATATAATTATTTAAATCACAAACATAACGTTTGAGATTAAAACAATCGTCAAATAAGTCAATCAAAAAGTCGTTATTAGTCCATATCAATAAATCCTAAGTGGCTACTTGTGCAAATAAAATTTGATTACTATCGGTTTTTTTTCCAACGTTTTTGTTTATCATGATGCGATTAAGTGCATGTTAAATCAAAAATGTTTTTTTTTCATCTTATTTTAAAGATCACTAAGTAGCTTTTAATTTGAGTCACGATCTAAGTATCTATTAGATTTTATTATTAAATTAATATTATTGTAATCGGTAAATTCTTTATAATAGTATCCAGTTTGTTAATTTTGTATGAATCATTATTATCAATAGGTATGAAGTCTTTAGTATAATTGATTTAGAAATAGCTTAGAAAAACTGGTGATCTGAAACTTATTTCAATTGTATATTCACAAAAATGCAAAAACTAGCCAAGTGCGTATCGGGCCACGCGCAGGGTAGGGTTCCGTAGTTGCCCGTCACAATATACGAACTTAGAAGGGGGCTTTTTGTTTTATACTACGGTTTGACGGCTAATAAAGTCTAAAAAGTACTTTTTTTAAGTTGGTCGACTATTACTCGTTAACTTGTAAAGCTAACTTAGCGGTGATAGTTTTCCTTTTAATTTCATTATATACACTACTGCCATGAATTTTTTCACATATCTAGAAACAACCGTTTAGCTGGCAGAGGGGGGGGACACTCGACTCTAACAAAAATTAGCACCTTAAAGCTTAATATTTCACTAACGGATCCCTAAATAAAAAAATGGTTTTCCCACACCCACCGTATTTTTAAAAGACCTATCCAACGATACCCCACACCATGGGATAGACGAGAAAAAAAAATTGCGTCCCCACTTCACGGGTAGGGGAGGTACAGTAAAAAAAAATATTTTTCAACATTTTATATACCACTTTTTCGGCGTGATTAATATGTGTACCCATGCCAAATTACAGCTTTCTAGTACTAAGCGTCTCTGAGCTAAGCCGCGGACAGACGGACGGACGGACATGGCGAAACTATAAGGGTTCCTTGTTGACTTCGGAACCCTAAAAACTGCATGCAAAATCAGAGACTGCACAAAACACATTCCTTAAAATATCTTTTTCACCTCACAAGCTCGGAAAGATTCTGTTTATCATTCGAAATCTGAGTGCAAAAGTGCATTTTATCCGCTAGCGTGCAAAGAGTTTTTAAAATTCGAATCCATTCGAGTCCAGATAAAAAGATAGTAAAACCATACGTGCGAGAAAGACAAAAAGATTATGTTGCTAACATAACGAACTATGCATATATTCGTGCATATTATTGTCTTCTCTTTTTCGCGTATAAGTTTGTCCTTCACTATAATTTATTTGAGTGTCAACAAAGAGATTATAACTAAATATAATCCCTTTGAGTAGCAATATCTCTTGTCTTCTCTTTTTCACGTATAGATTTGTCCTTATTTGCATATAATTATTTTTCCAGTGTGGGATAAAAACATCCTTTAAAATAATACTTATTTAAAATGCATTTTAATAATTAATTCATCTTGTTTACCTATGAGAAGTTATTCCGTTACATTTCCTTACATTTCCTGAATTATTTGCGCAGTGTCTCAGTACACACTACACACCAGGACATTTTTTATGCTGATCAATTGGTTTTCAATCAAACTGCTACACGTGACCGCAGTGAGACAGTGACTAAATGCAAGAGTAATATATAGCCGCAATAGAATGGGACAACGTCATAAAGCGCGATGTTCGCTCTATACATCTAAACTCAGTGCTTGCACCTAACATTTTCCTCGCTGTTGTGAGGTGAAAAGTTGTGTGTTTCGCTCGGCTGCAAAATTATTCCGCGTCTCGTACCTTTGAAACCTTCGCTACGCTACGGATTCTATATTTGAACCACTCGCTTCGCTCGTGGTTCAATCCTAGAATCCTTCGCTTGCTCAGGTTTCAATATAAGTACTCGCGGCAAAAAACAACTTTGCAGCCTAGCATAACAAATAACTATTATTTGCCAAAATAAGAGATGAAGGTACCCTTTTTTCTAAAACATAAGATAAATAAAGAACGAAACAGCAAACGTGCAAGATCACGAATACAAACACAAGTAAAAAAAAGAGTGCAATAAGTGACTTCAGAATCGGTCGTGTCGCGTGGATACTATTTTGTCACATAGATGCGACTACACCTACAGCCTTCGATCAAAGTAAAATTAATGGATTGGCCCAAAGCGAAGTTGAAGCACACTACTTGGTGCACTTGGTCCATACTAACTGGCACACTTGTCTGTCATCTCGGTACATATTTGAAGCATAAAGGTATTATACCTTACAGGAATAGAGCAACGACATGAGTTGTCAAATGAAACCGTTTTTGGATGTTTTCAGGAGATTATACGCAGGCAAAATTTATAATACTGTCTATAATTCTGAGTCTAACGTGAAATTGTGGATAAATTAATGAAGTAGTGTCAGTATATTTAACAAAATTATCTACGATTTCACTTTAGTTTCGCAGTTATTCACGGAAACCGAATTGTAAAAATTTGTTAGAGATTAGAAAACGGTTCTATTGCCTCGCGTCACGTATCTCTTTCTATTATACAGTGGTGCCGCTAGGTACATCTCGCTCTCTAAACTGTCAGTTCCTCTATTCCTGGTATAATACCTTTATGATTTCAAGTATACCTGTCATTTGTTTTGCATTATTTTGCTGATTTGAAATGTTCGCGTAAGGCCTATCCATTAATTTTACTTTGATCGAAGCCTACATCATTGTACATACATAACTCATGGTGATTCTGATGTTTAAGTTATTGCCAAAAAAATAATGAAAACAAGCACACATATTCAGAAGGATCAAATTAAGATTAAAATCTAGGAACCTATTAAATAAATTACTACATGATTTCGTAAACACAAAATTCTTCTATTAATTAAAAGCGAATAAATTATATTTTACATTATTATCATTCGTCGGCGTCCATCTTTGAATCACATTTAAATATCAATCAGCTGTCGTTATCAAGGCTCTGAGATTACGTAAATTGTTGAACGCCTATGTCATTGGAGTTATTGATGATTTATTTTAATTTCATATGGCTATATGAGTGTGAGAGAGTGATGGAGATACTGCTCGATACAGGTGCAGTCCAGTTCAGTGCATTGTATGCAGTTAAGTATGACCATTACGGCTTTAGTGTTCAGCACTATTCTTCCATGCTGATTATTTGTAAACTTGATTCTTTGCTCTCCACGTCTACGATATTGTTTGTTAGCAGAATATATTTTACATTTTTATCACATTTGATTTTATTTTTTCACATTAATTTTTATTTTATTTTATCTTATAGCGATCGATATAGGTATATAAAGTTCTTCTTTTTATCAAATAACCAAATGTTCCATAATACTTATAACGTGTTAATGAATAAGTTCAATACTAGAAAATAATTTGTGTAGAATCTAGAGAAAAATTGATTTGTCAAGATTTGAAAATAGGTTAGATTTTTTCAAGATCCTTAAAATTCCGCTTTCTTCAGTGTTGACATAATAAATAACACAATTTTTTATTGAAAACTGAAAGTGCTTCGTTTGGTCTTCGCAAGACTTTCTATGTACCTTCGCAAAGTTCATAATTAATATGATGTATTGAGGCTCATACAAAAAATAAACAATAGGCTTTGTGCAGCAAATAACCAATAATTAATTTTTCGAATGAGAAATTACTGCTTGAATAATAACTAAGATTATAACCCTAGGCTTCTTGAACTTTAAAAGGATAATTTAAACTTATTTAGAGATCGCTCTTAAATCAAACCGACTACTATTTTAGATTTAATACGGATGTATAAATATTTTAGCATTTTAAAATCTTTGAGAGGAAAATTAAAATTATAAATACACAGATCGATAGAGAAAAAATGCTGAGTTCAATGCTAGATTTAGTTTACTTACGACAAAATGTCGTGACATTTGTTTCCAACGTCAATGTGATTATCAATAATATAACTGAGTACTTATTAACTGTCTATACATAAGTAATATACATATATAACAGGAAATAGTTAATTATTGTGAGGGAAATAAAATAAAGAGTCATATATGAATGCATCGCTCATCTAATGTGGAATGTGGGAAAGACAACATAAGAGAATATCAATAGGTATTTATTTATCATCATCATCAGCCTATATACGTCCTACTGTAGAGCACGAAGCTTATTTTACGTGTAAGATCGGAGTCATACAGAACAAAAGTTAGATAGAAGTGTCATACACACAGTTGCAGAAACACTCATTAAAGCTAATTCTTCATTGGCTACGTGGTCTAATGGTTAAGAGCATTGGACTCTTGACACGGAGGTCGTGGGTCGTGGTCGTGGTCGTGGGTTCGATTCCCACGGGGGACATCTACCTAGCGATATATCACTTTGTGCGTTTTTCCTCAGTTGCTTAGGACATTGCAGGCTGAATCACCTGATTGTCTGAAAAGAAAAATGATTCCGTGCTTCGGATGGCACGTTAAGCCGTTGGTCCCGGCTACTATCTCTGGTGGTAGTAGTCGTCACATAAAAAACCACGTCAGAGGCCGTAAGGCGGTTCAAATAAACTCTGACACCAGGGCTTGCCCACACGATAAGAAAAAGAATTCTCCATTAAATCTCATACTACGTCAACAAGACAAAAAGTGACAGCAAGAGATTTAATGGAGGATTAACTTTAATTAGCGTTTCTGCAACTGAGTGTTAGTCTAATCATATTCCATGCCGTGAACCACACGAAACCTATTGCAAAATATGTTCCTATTAGTATTTAAAATGGATGTAAAATCTAACATTTTATTAATGGGACGACTCGTTTGGATATAAAATTTTGAATTTTATGTCCGATCAGATGACCGCTTTGACCCGTAATTTAGAAGGAAAAAAGTAAAAACTAAATATATGTCTAAAATAAGTTAAGTATAATATTGTTTGCACAACACCTAGGCTAGTATAGGTATTCAATATGTTTCTGTATTCCAGTATGAAATTTTGAAAAAATATTGATACTAAGGAGCACGTACCAAGGACAAATTTGGGATGTCATTAGAAAATTTCTAGTCAAAATAAAAAGCAAAATTAAAAATGTTGAAGAAAATCACGACGGATTTAAACCTTGTAATCGAAAAAGGATTATATAAATTTTTTTTAAAACCCTCGACTAAAAGAAAGTAGAAAAGTAACGAAAGATAATAAACCAAACCCAAGGAAATCCGTCGGGGCTGCCATTCCCATCTCTGTTCCCAATT